>CM055660.1:22194582-23394582 GCA_029378335.1 Agrilus mali | reverse complement strand
CGTTTAGCTATAATCAGCTGGTATACTAGCTTGATATCAAGCTAGCATTACACATAGCGTATCTTGAAAAGGAAATGTCGTAGGATTTTACTGTAAAGACCATAATTTGTCGCTGAAAGATGACACATTCAAGAAATTTGTCGCTAGTCTTATCTCCAGCTGATAAGCGAAAAACTGCTGGAAAGCCATCAAATTCTCGAAAGGTAACGTGTTGCCCAACTTGAGGGAAACAGGGAAAACCTAATTTAAAAAATTTGGTAAATAGATACGATCATTTAAAACAAATGTAACAAAGAACTCCTTGATAAATTGTTTGATGGTTTTCTAGCAGTTTTTCGCTTATCAGTTGGAGATAAGATAAGCGACAAATTCGTTAAATGTGTCACCTTTCAGTAAAAATTAGCGACAAATTCGTTGAACGTCTCACCTTACAGCAACAAATTCGCGACAAATTTGTTGAATGTGTCACCTTTCAGGAACAAATAAGCGACAAATTGGTTGAATCTGTCACCTTACAGCAACAAATTAGCGACAAGTTCGTTGAATCTGTCACCTTACAGCAACAAATTAGCTACAAATTCGTTGAATGTGTCACCTTACAGCAACAAATTAGCGACAAATTCGTTGAACGTGTCACCTTACAGCAACAAATTAGCGACAAATTCGTTAAATGTGTCACCTTTCAGCGACAAATTATGGCTTTTACAGTAATATCCTTCGACATTTTCTTTACGAGATGCGCTATGTGTAGTGCTAGCTTGATATCTAGCTAGCATACCAGCTGATTATGGCTAAACGGCACGAGCGACAAATTTCTCGATTTTGTAACAAATTAGCGACAAATTATAGTGCAAGTCAGAAATCGGACAAATAACTATGTCGTGCTAGCTTGATTTACGTACGTAATATTACTTGGGCACTGTTAGCTTAAGACGAGACTGACATTTAATTTTATTTGTTAAATATAAATTAAATTCTATTTTGGAGGGGACTTTTTTGCAGCATTTTATTGAAGACCATTTTACAATGAGTTCTGCGAGTAAGGTACCATAATAATATAAGCACTGGGTATTTTAATAATAATGTACATACATAATATATTTTAATTATAAATGCACATAATATAAAATATATCCATGTGCAAAGTACTTGACGATATATATATATAAATGTCTAACTCTACATACACGTACATTTGTACATACAGATATGTACTTAGGTGTTATTACCAAGAGGAAGAATAAATGGGGTCAATTTGGCGAACGATGCTAACAACAGAGGTCACATTAAGCAAATGAAACGTCATTTGGTGACGAGAACCGAACGATACATGTAATTTAAATTTATTAGACGTGATGCTAATTTTAATTTCTTATTTTACTCCTTAAAAAAAGAATAACAGCCTATTAAACTACTTAGACCAACTTATAAGTTTATGGATATAATACAGTAGATTTCGTTTATAACGACTTCGGTTGTAACGACTTTTTGGTTATAACGACATAACACGTAATATGAAATTTTAGTGTGTTTTTAAAATGTACAATAACCAATCAAAGCAGTAATTTATTTTTAACTAACGTATCGATCGGTTTATTATTAAGTGAACAAGAAGTTATGAGAGTTACAAAAACTTCATGTATATGGTTAAAAATAATAAAAATAATAATAGGAGAAAATTTAAAGCCAATTTTTTCTAATATTAATACTCAAAATTTTTTTTTTAACAGATTTTGGCCTAAGGCGATGACAATGAGTCAACAGTTATTTCTTTTTAATTGAAATTTTGCTTGTTAAAATGTTTATTTTTTTACGCAAAAACTCTACTTTCTTAAATAAATTAAATCGATTTTAAAAATCCAATTTATTGATCGGCCAACCTTCTATTATTATTATTATTGGGGACTAATTTGAAGTTTCAGACATTATATTCTATCTAAATATGCTATTGGAATCAGTTATCTTGTTATAAAATTTTTTTGTACTAAGTGTGGATACAAATAACGCCTACCTAATTTCAAACGCTCAAATCTTGATAAATTATTGGAAAAGGTGATAAATAAAAGCGAGGCATTATTCTTTGGTTCATATATTTTAAGTAATTAACAAAACATATTGTAATCTTTTATCAGAAATTACTCAAAAAGAGGTAATTCTGGAACCTTAGCCTTGGGCCTTTTTAAAACATAGTGATTGAACAAAGCCTATATCCTTAAATTATAGGAATATTGTTATTAGAGTATTAATCTATAAAAATATATATTTCTGAGCCTTTTATCAAGTGTTTCCATGAGATCCTTGAAAAATTTGTAAGTTATTTTACTAAATATTATACTTAAATTGTTAGTCAGACTTAAAGTCCCATATTAACAAGAAATAGAGAATACTATATAAAAAAAGGTATCCAAACAAACAAAAATTAACACATCTTCTCAAAAATATTATTAGATATTGAAGAATATATTTTTTTCACAGGCCTTAATTAAACAAGGTAACTAAATAAGGCCTTGGAACTTAATAAGTACCATAATTTTCGAGACAATATTGGTTATTAATATTTATTCGAGGTGGTGTACGTGTTATATGGGGGAGGCAGATGAAAATACTCGATGGTCAGGTGTGGCGGGAGATAGGAATGACGTGAGTCAGTATCTGTTTCAACATTTCAGAATTCCTATTAAGGCCTAGGGTCAGCAAATAAAGCCTATTTTAAAAGTAGGCTTTATTTAGTACATTGCATTTCATTAATGTTATAAGCAGTATTTAATTCGCATATTTTAAAAATTACAATTTAAAGTTTTAGTTATCTTTTTGATGAGTTATATTGTGATCCGTATACATTACTTGAAGCAAAACTTCAAAGAATAACGTATTAAAATTCGATAGAAATTACGACAAATTAATAACGCGCAATGAAAACGCTCGTCCGTCACAAACGACCGGCCACGAGTGTCGCTGCGAGCGCGAGCGGGCCTCTCGCGCACTGTTTGCTGAGTCGTAGGACTGTCGTCTATCCGTGTGTGAAGTATTTTTCATGTAAATATATTTTAAATGACTTTTCCGCACTACAGGCCTTATTTGAGCATAGGCCTTATTTGTATCAAGTACCTTAAATTAATTTACTAAAGCTACTCAGAATTCAGAAATCACTTACCAGCCTCTGGTAAATAATCAATTTGAAATGACATAAATTTAAGAAGTAGCTAGGTAGGTATACTTATGTAAAGGAACTCACCTGAAAAAGAAAACAAAAATTAGAAAAAAGAATAAAGTTAAAATTCAAATATATAAAGTATATTCCTGATTTTCAACCCCAAAACATGAGATATTATTAGATTTTATAAGTTTTTTTTAGCTCTAAAAGAATAAGAAAATGTATGAGATTGATGGCGCTTAAAAAATTACTTTTTAGGGTTCCGCACTTCAAAAGGAAAAAGCGGAACCCTTATAGGATCACTTCGTTGTCCGTCCGTCCGTCTGTCAAAACTCTTTTTCTCAGGAACGCGTGGAGGTATCAAGCTAAAATTTATACCAACTACTCAGGTCTATTGTCCCTTGGAGCTGTGAAAAAATCAAACTTCTAAGCCAACGCAATCAAAAGATACAGCCGTTTATGCCGCAAATTTCCGCAAATTTTCGAATCAAAACCTACAGGGTACTTCCCGTGAACTCAGAATCTTGAAATTTGGTACGAAGCAACGTCTTATAGCACAGATAAAGGAAAAATTGCGAAAACTGTAAATTTTTAGTTACATCATATAATAAAAATATTTTTAATAATTTTAAAGTTACTACCCCTTTCCTCATGAACGCGTAGAGGTAATAAATTGAAATTCATATCAAATACTCAGGTCTATAATACCTTTAAGCTGTAACAAAATCAAACTTCTATGTCAACGCAATAAAAAGAAACAGCAATTTAAGTCGCATATTTTCAAACTCGCAACTACTCGCAAGGGAATCAAAACCTAAAGGGTACTTCCAGTCGATTTAGAATCTTGAAATTTGGCATGAAGCAATGTTTTATAGCACATATAAAGGAAAAATTACGAAAACCTTAAATTTTTAGTTACATCAGATATATACAGGTTTGTACGGAACCCTCGGTGCGCGAGTTCGACTCGCACTTGGCCGGTATTTTTTAGAATGTATGAGTGAACGATTTCATCAAAATTTTCATACTATAGTAAATTTCATTTAAAACGACTTCGGTTGTAATGACCTTTCGGTTATAACAACATAACACATAAGTCCCTTTAATTTAAGGAGTAGGTAATTTAAGAAGAAAATTTGGCTGTAATGTAACGACTTCGGATGTAACGTCCGTTGATTTCGGTTTTAGCGACTAATTTTAATGAACTATTAATTAAAAGATGCTAGAAATCTCATACTCATAGATATTGCGACCGAGTTTAAACACAAAACTTTTTTATCTTTTGTTTACATTCACAGATAGTCAGTCAGCAGTTGTACTTAGTAATTGTTTATAAATGTTAAGGTTGATAAAGTTAAATCTTAGGATCAGTTACTACTGGGTAGTACTTTTCTTGCTGCCTAATTTCCTTCTTTCATTCTTTCTCCCTTTCTTTTTATATAGCGACTTCCGGATATAGCGACGGAATTTAAAGGTCCTTTATTATAAAATTATAGCTCTTATAATAAATGTCCCTATGTCCTTCGGCAGTTTTTTATATCAAAAGGGACCATTTGTTGGTACAGACTGCGAATGTAAATGGCGTTTATGCAACAATAAGTCACCATACACCTCCATACTTAGCTTAAGTTATAACGTTATAACTGTAACGTTGAATTGTCATTTTATTTACTACTTTATTCAGTAACTTTGCACTTTTTTTAACTAATTTTCTTCCTCTTCTTTTTGTTCTTCTACAAGAGTATAAAAAGGCAACAATTAAACAACATCGCCCTAAGTGACATAGGAGGCTCATTATTTTCAGTACGGTGCCTTGACTAACTGTACGCGTCATCAACTAAAATGACTAGAGACCTGTTTTTATTGCCTCTTACAACAGTAAAATTTAATTACAAAACCACCTGAAGAAGCGTCACCTGTTGTTCTCTTCTAACTATTAGATTTGATTTCTTGCACATAAAGTAAAGTAGAGAGGTGTAGATTAACCACTCTACTCGAATGAGTGAAAATCTAATAAACTAGATACTACTGTAATAAAGTAAGAGGATGACATGTTTCATTTCATTTTATTCGGTCTCATCGGAATAACGTTTCTGTGCAACAGATCGTTTAAAAACATACAATATTATAAAGCTTGTAAGGTCAAAATTAGAAATGGTGCACCCAAAGGTATATGTATACTTTTAGTTTTTCTGACTATTACAGATTTCTAAATATGTAACTCAAAAATTCTGCTAGACCTCACTGTGAAAATTTGAACCCAACCTAACCTAACCTAAACTTCTAAAGTCACTCCATGACAATCAGAGAGTCCCAAACGAATAACTGAAAAATTCTGTAAGGCTCCTAATTTTACAAAATATAAACCCAACCTAACCTAACCTAAACTCTTTAGATCTGGTATTTCTGAAGTTGCAATCTAATTTTGTGAACTTCTTTACTATGATTTATCAGGGACATTCTTCTCATTACAACCTTCTAAATAAATTAAGGAATTCTGTCAGGTCCTTCTCTCTAAAAAGTATAAGCCTAACCTAACCTAAATTTTTGAAGTCTAACACTTCACCAGTAACAATATAAATATGGACATTTCCCGACATTCTGATTATAATATCAGAAACTTTCTCTGCTTCACAGACTCTTAAATAAATACATTTTGCAAGGTCTCCCTTTTTACAACGTATAAACCCAACCTAACCCAAAACTTTCAAGTGGCAATCTAAATATGTGTAGTTTGTGGACTCTCTCGTCATGATTGACTCTCTGACAATCTCAATCTTACAAACAATTAATTAAAAAATTCTTCCAGACTGCCTTTTTTAACAAATATAAGCTCAACCTAACCTAAATTTTTGAAGTCTAACACTTCACCAGTAACAATATAAATATGGACATTTCCCGACATTCTGATTATAATATCAGAAGCTTTCTCTGCCTCACAGATTCTTAAATAAATAATTAAAAATTTTACATGGTCTCCCTTTTTACAACATACAAACCCAACCTAACCCAAAACTTTCACATCTCGCACTTTATAAGTGACAATCTTAATATGTGGAGGTAGTTTGTGGACTCTCTCGTCATTTGTGACTCTCTGTGACAACCACAATCTTCCAAATTAATTAAAAAATTCTTCCAGACTGCCTTTTCTAACAAATATAAGCCCAACCTAACCTAAATTCTAAAAATCTAACACTTCACCAGTAACAATATAAATATGGACATTTCCTGACATTCTGATTATAATCAGAAACTTTCTTTGCCTCACAGATTCTTAAATAAATAACTAAAAATTTTACATGGTCTCCCTTTTTACAACATACAAACCCAACCTAACCCAAAACTTTCACATCTCGCACTTTATAAGTGACAATCTAAATATGTGTAGTTTGTGGACTCTCTCGTCATTAATGACTCTCTGACAATCACAATCTTACAAACAATTAAATAAAAATTCTTCCAGACTGCCTTTTTTAACAAATATAAGCCCAACCTAACCTAACCCAACCTAACACTTCACCAGTAACAATGTATATAAGTATGTGGATTTTCGGACATTTTTATTAGCAGAAACTTTCACAGACTCTTAAATAAATAATTAAAAATTCTTCAAGACCTCCCTCTTTACAAAATACAAACCCAACCCAACCTAACCCAAACCCTTAAAATTTGGTACATTACAAGTAACAATCTGGAGTCTCTGGCCGTTAGTGACTTTCTGGTCATCAGGAACTTCCATTCGAGAAATAAAAAAAAAATACCAATATAAACCCAACCTAACCTAGATTTTTGGATTGTTAGCACTTCAATCCTGTTTATTACTAATTAATAATAATTTTATGATTAGCCTCAATATTCCCTCACTTTTGAATTTTTGATCTGGACCTCGCTATTGCTTGTGGTATCTACACGTACACAAAGATATTTATAAAGCGATTCAAGTTGCATTGACCGTTGCAGAATTAACTGAACCTGATCCAACGTCGAACGGTTCGATGATGCCCCCCGTCCGTCCGTCCCCTTTCCGTTGTCGGTCTCATATAAAATCACGATTCCAACGTGAAAAATTTAATGCGACATAGATTTGCTAATGCTAATGGGCGACCAAGGAGGCAGGAGGTTTAGATAAAAAAAAAATAATAATTTGATACGTTGGTGTGGATGTAATTATGGTAATGACCGACGGCCAAACCGAATCGATTGGTTCCCTTGTTGGTTCGCGTGTCTCTCACTGTCTCTTTGCGAATGCAACAAAAACAAAAAAAAAGGGCACAAAAGCTATGAAATGAACATGGAGAGCTCTCTTGGATCGTAATTATTCAGATTACGCCCCAGTTTTACTCGTTCACTTCGAATGAACCGGTGCACTGCCTCCGTTCAATGCATTCATCGCATTGGATTGCTTTGGAAATACGAATACCGATAGATAGATAGATAGATACATCTGGATGTACTATATCAAGATAGTGATAGGTACCTGTGCGTTTTATATTGTCGTTCGCAATCAATCGATTATTCCACTTGCAGCTTCTATGTGTCTATGTACATATACCTAGATATATGGAATTCACTGTAGATATAAAGAGTAGGTACATACCTACTTAAAATGGAGGTAAGCGTATATTTCTAGATCACGGTATTCTTCTATCTCAGGAGAGACATGAAGATCAAAAATCTAGAAATTGAAACTGACTTTTGGTCTTTTGGTAACGATAAAATTTTGAAATTATCCAAAATATTTTGGTGGCCAAATGGCCTTTTACCTTGTGATGACGATATGGTAGCTATCGAGCTGGGAGTTTAAATACGTATACCAAGCTAGCACTACAAAGTTATTTTTCCGATTTCTGACTTGCACTGTAATTTGTCGCTAATTTGTTACCAAATCCAAAAATTTGTCGCTTATGAGGTTTAGCCATAAACAGCTGGTATGCTAGCTTGATATCAAGCTAGCACTACACATATCGTGTCTCGAAAAGGAAATCTCGTAGGATATTACTGTAAAGACCATAATTTGTCGCTGAAAGATGACACATTCTAAGCAATTTGTCGCTAGTCGTATCTCCAGCTGATAAGCGAAAAACTGCTGGTAAACCATCAAACAATTAATCAAGGAGTTCTTTGTTACATTTTTTTTTAAGAGATCGCATTTATTTACCAAATTTTTTAAACTAGGTTTCCCTGTTTCCCCCAAGTTGGGCAACACGTTACCTTTCGACAGTTTGATGGCTTTCCAGCAGTTTTTTGTTTATCGGTTGGAGGTAAGACTAGCGACAAATTCCTTAGAATGTGTCATCTTTCAGCGACAAATTTGGTCTTTACAGTAATATCCTACGGACATTTCCTTTTCGAGATACGCTATGTGTAGTGCTATATGCTGATATCAAGCTAGGCATACCAGCTGACTATGGCTAAACGGCACGAGCGACAAATTTTTGGATTTGGTAACAAATAAGCGACAAATGTTAAGTAAATAAGTTCTCGTTTGTTCCCAAAGTTTCGTTGATACAAAGGAGTCTCTTCAGTTCTCGACTCCGCAATTTTCAAACTACTTAACGTTCTCAATAATACAGACCCAGTCAAAAATAACCACAAATGTTCAGATTGGGATGGGCATTATTCCCACTATACGCATCAACGTAATACATACACAAGTACATATATGTATTTTCAGTTAGTTCTACGTCCACACGACATGCAAACAGATAGATAATAAAACACGTAACATTCATGTGAGGTACTTACACTCGCGTTTATTTATGTCTTTCACCTACAAACTTTAATGTAGCATAAGAGAACTTTATTTCAGCGTTAGCAGTTAACATTTAATTCATGTTTATTGCTCGCTATTCTCAGAGTTTAATTTATTAAATGTCACCTGCAAGGATAATCCGGATAATGCCGAGAGTGATACGGTATTTTGCACAATACCAGAACGTTTTCCGTTAAAAATATTTACAAATTTAAATAAACAAATAAATGGGAAAAAGCATTAAATGCTCTATCATTTATCTCGACCTGTGACTGTTACGTATTTTTATGAGGAGGATGATTTATTAACAAAACGGTCTCAAATGTATCAATCAATCATGTAAGAAAAATGGAAGCTGAAAGGAAGTTTGACGGAAAGTAGGAAACTTGAAGGAGTTATGGAAGCTAGAAGACGGAAGGAAGAAAGGCAGGGAGGGAGGGATCTTGAAGATATGATGGAGGCTAGAAGGAACGAAGAAAGCTCAAGAGAAGGGAGGAACGTGGGAGGAAGAGAGCAAATTGGAAGAATGATAGAAGCTTTAAGGAAGTTCGAAAAACAAATGGTAGGAAGGATTCCTGAAGTAATGACAAAAACTTAAACAAAGCCTTGAAGGAATGAGAGAAGCTTTATGGAATATAGGAAGATTTTAGGAAAAGGGAAAAGACAAAACCTGAAGGAAAGACAGAAGGAAGAAAATGTGAGGAAATTAAGGATGCTGGCAAAAAAAAGAGAAAAAGGAAGTTGGTATGAATAAGGGAGTAAAGAAGCTATAACGAAGAAAGGAAACTTGAAAGAAGGAAGCATTTAAAAAAATGGAAGCCAGACGGAGGAAAACTCGAAAAAAAAAATGGCAAGAAGAAATCCAAGATTCAAAGGGTGAGAGAAGCTTAAAAAATGGAAAGAAGCTGTAAGGAAGCAAGTAAGGAAAAAGGTGGAAGGCGGAAGGACGGACAGAAGCTTGAAGTAATGAAGGAAACGTGAGATAAGAAAGTAAGCTTAAATAAAAAGGGAATTTTTCAAGAAGAAATGACGCAATGATGCTATAAGGAAGAAACGATGATGGAAGGAAGGAAAGAAGCTGGAAGGAAGGGAGGAAATTGGAAAAAGGAAGGAAGTTTCAAGGAATTATGGAAGTCAGAAGAAAAAAAGCTCGAAGAAATTCTGGAGGAAAGATAGATGGCTGAATGAAAAAAGAAAGCCTAAAAGAATGAGAGAAGCTTTATGAAGTTAGAAAGCTTGAAAAACAGAAAGAAGCTGGAAGCAAGGAAGAAAGCTGGAAAGAAAAAGGGAGGTGAAAAAAGACAGAAGCTTAAGCTTAAAGAAAGGAACGAAACTTGAAAGAAGGAATAAACCTGGAATAAAAACGAAGGAAAGAAGTTGGAAGATCCTGAAGGTAAGATAGTAAAAGAATTGGAAAAGGGGAATAATATGGAAGGAAGGAAGGAAATATGTGGATGCTGGCAAGAAAAAGGCAAAGAGGAAAGTATTAGCTAATACAGAAGCTCCAAGTAAGAAGGTAAACTGCAATTAAAATGAAGGAAATTTTGAAAAAGGAAAGAAGCTAGAAGATACGAAGCAAATTGAGAAGAAAAAGGAAGGAAGCATGAATGAAAGACATAAGCTGAAGGAATAAAGGGAAGATAAACGAGATAATTAACTATAGGTTATCTTATGTAATTTTTTAATTTGACAATACATTGAACCCTGCTATTAGGAATGCTTTTCAACTAATTTTCCGATTTAAAGAATTTCTCATGAGTTTTTCTCCAGTTTCGCATTCCGAATGGTTGTGTTGATGGGTAGGAAGGTACCTACTGTGTATTAAGAGTGGTACCGCCTACTACTCTATAAGGACACTATAATCATTATGCCAATTGTACAGGTAGGTACCTACATGACTTTACATTATTTCTTTTAAGTAAGAGTACCTTCCTACTTACTAGGTACCTATTATTATTACAAAGCAAGGTCACCAATTTGAAATACCCGGTTGTTCGTATGTAGGTGTGTATTATCGATATTTTAATATAATAATATTCACTCTTTATAATAAAACATGGCTACCAGTAAAACAAAATTTTTGAGGATCGTTATTTGGCAAGATGTTTCGGACTCAGGTTGTCATCGTCATTTTCTTTCGATGTCTAGCAATAAAATTTTCTCAAAATATCCCTGCTGTTTTTTTTTTTACTTTCTGCATCATATCATAATACCGGGCAAGTGCGAGTCGAACTCGCGTACCGAGGGTTCCGTACAAACCTGTATATAGATATGTGATGTAACGAAAAATTTAAGGTTTTCGGAATTTTTCCTTTATATGTGCTATAAAACATTGCTTCATGCCAAATTTCAAGATTCTAAATCGACTGGAAGTACCCTTTAGGTTTTGATTCCCTTGCGAGTAGTTGCGAGTTTGAAAATATGCGGCTTAAATTGCTGTTTCTTTTGATTGCGTTGACATAGAAATTTGATTTTGTTACAGCTTAAAGGTATTATAGACCTGAGTATTTGATATGAATTTCAATTTAATACCTCTACGCGTTCATGTGGAAAGGGGTAGTAACTTTTAAATTATTAAAAATATTTTTATTATATGATGTAACTAAAAATTTAAACGGTTTTCGCAATTTTTCCTTTATCTGTGCTATAAGACGTTGCTTCGTACCAAATTTCAAGATTCTGAGTTCACGGGAAGTACCCTGTAGGTTTTGATTCGAAAATTTGCTGAAATTTTCGGCATAAACGGCTGTATCTTTTGATTGCGTTGGCTTAGAAGTTTGATTTTTTCACAGCTCCAAGGGACAATAGACCTGAGTATTTGGTATAAATTTTAGCTTGATACCTCCACGCGTTCCTGAGAAAAAGGGTCTTGACAGACGGACGGACGGACGGACAACGAAGTGATCCTATAAGGGTTCCGCTTTTTCCTTTTGAGATGCGGAACCCTAAAAACGAAACAAAATGCTTGGTTCTTTAATTCCGTTATCAACAGTAGTCTATATTATTATTGATTAAATTAACTGTTACAGTTATAATTAGAAACATCTTTTATCAACAAAGAGAAATAGTTTAATTTACTTAGATATAAAAAACATGTAACTATGATATGGAATGAATATGGTGTTATATTTACATTTTTATTTATTTAATCCATGTTAAGCTGACTTTAAATTTCTTTATCAAAAGAATATGATAAGTTTGTGTGCGATACAAAGTCTACGTTATTGGTCTATTTTTGTATTGTTATGCACAAATAATAAGAAGTGTATTGTTTACTTAGGTACTATTACTACTTACTGCCCACAACTTATTATTACATACTACCTAATACTACATTTCAATTTCTTTTATATCTAAGCATTGTACAAATTAGTTTTAAAAATATTAGGAGACTCTTTCCTATATGGAATCAGCAAGTTCACTTTCATTAGAAGACTCATTCTGGCTAAATGTCAGTCAGATGCATTAAAAATCACTTGTAAAACGAACATGCATGCTTATAAGGACTAACGGTTACAACGTACGAATTATCGACGTATATCAAGCTAGCACGACAAAGTTATTTTTCCGATTTCTAACTTGCACTATAATTAGTCGCTAATTTGTTATCAAATCCAAAAATTTGTCGCTCGTGCCGTTTAGCCATAATCAGCTGGTATGCTAGCTTCATGCCAAATTTCAAGATTCTAAATCGACTGGAAGTACCCTTTAGGTTTTGATTCCCTTGCGAGTAGTTGCGAGTTTGAAAATATGCGGCTTAAATTGCTGCTTGACATAGAAGTTTGATTTTGTTACAGCTTAAAGGTATTATAGACCTGAGTATTTGATATGAATTTCAATTTAATACCTCTACGCGTTCATGAGGAAAGGGGTAGTAACTTTAAAATTATTAAAAATATTCTTTATTATATGATGTAACTAAAAATTTACGGTTTTCGCAAATTTTCCTTTATCTGTGCTATAAGAGTTGCTTCGTACCAAATTTCAAGATTGTGAGTTCACGGGAAGTACCCTGTAGGTTTTGATTCGAAAATTTGCGGAAATTAGCGATTGCGTTGGCTTAGAAGTTTGATTTTTTTACAGCTCCAAGGGACAATAGACCTGAGTATTTGGTATAAATTTTAGCTTGATACCTCAACGCGTTCCTGAGAAAAAGGGTCTTGATAGACGGACGGACAACGAAGTGATCCTATAAGGGTTCCGCTTTATCCTTTTGAGGTGCGGAACCCTAAAAATTGGTACAATTTATCTAAAATTCGACCTATCGAAGTTTGACTGTATGTAGATATCTATGTACCTTAAAGCCTCAGTACAGATCGTTTTTATCGATTCAAAGGCAACGGCCAACTAACTAATAATAATAACTGCACTGCATGGCAGTAATCAAAACCCACAGTTGCAGGTAGGTACCTACCAACTAACCACACAGCAAGTCGAGGTAGTATACCAGGTATAAAAACACACTTACAAGAACATACACACACACATATACAAAAAGCCGTACGACTCACCTAGAAAGGACCGGCTTTGTTCAAAGCCCGATCTATTTCTCTGCACCTGACTCTTCATCGCAGATAATAACGAACAGAACCAGCAAACGGCTACAAAACCACAGACAATGAACTGTCAACTAAACTATACCTATATAGGTACTTATTAATAACTTAACACTTCTAGTTGTTGGCGCCAAACGATAATTATTATTTCTTAACATTCATTATTACAGCGACAACAATAAAAACGTAATTGTAATATTACACTGTCCACTGTCTGTTTGTTGTTGTTTTGTTGGCAAAAAAAAACACAGAAACCAAACCATCAATAGGAACGTTCGGTTCGTTGGTAATTATAGTGTAATAATCCGTATGTTGTAGCTTAACTTGTGCGGGAACTACAACTCGATAACTCGATCACGATCCCGATCGATACGATTGATCGCGCGCGATGTACTGCTCTCGTCGGTCGATCAAGAACACTGGCGACACTGGCGTCGCGTCATTTTACTCCTTTCTCGGCAACCACCAAACTGAACTAATGAGAACTGAAAATGAGCGAACGTCGCGATGTCGACGTTATACTTTTGCACATAAACCGGTGCGGTGCGGTACGGTGCCTCGGTTGTCGGTGCACCAAGGAACGAACTGTTGCTGTTGTTTACTTTGTGTTGTGTTCGTTGGCTTTGGATGGTCTGGTTGTTAAATTCGCGGATCTTATTTGGGTTTGTTCCCACGTTTTTTTCTTTTGCCGTGCTGACTCATACATACTATACACTCTCGCTGGCTGCGGTTCTGGATTTGTAAAATACCGTGAGGTTGTTTGAACTGACTGACCGGATTGCTGGCGCTCAACCTTAACCGGCAACGAAACGAAACGAACCGAATGGGTACTGAAAACTCACTGAAATGAAATGAAAGAAGAAACTTGTGCTGGTTGGTAGCAGAACCGCCGTTCGTTGGTTGTTGCATCGGCTGGCGTCTCAACGTTATGGCATGGCTATAGTTATAGTCTGAGAATCTCAAACGAGAATGTATACGTATATATAGTTCCCAGTGTGTGCTAGATTGTGTTTGTGTGTGTTGTGCTTGGACCATAGACATGTAGGTAATAATGGTATGGTGAAGTGAATGAATCGGAACGAAACAACGGCAAAAGCAAACCGAGAACCGGCCAGCGAGCGGTCAAAGTAAAAGAATCTTCTTTCTGGTGATGACCGATGCGACCGAAAAGGAAGACCCTTTTTCTTGTTCGTCGCGAAGGCTGATAAGTTGCGGTTAAATGTAACAATAAAAAAAGGAAGGAATGCAACACAATTAGAATTGTAATTGCAATTTTATATACCTACAGGGACCTACATAGGGTGATCGCCCTAGGGTTTTCAGGGGCTGATCAGTAATTAAGCTTTGAGAGGTTTTTTGTAGGGTTCCCCACGTCCAAAAACAATATAGGTACAGCTTGATTACTCTAAGATGAGCTCTGAAGATTTTACAGTCGACGTAGAAGAGAGAAAGAGAACGCATTCGGAGGAAGAAAGATGCAATCAACGCTCGACAAATTACGACAAATAAATATACTAGTTTTAAGACAGGGGTGCTTGATGTCTCCTCTCCGGTTTGGTAGTCGTTAATTTAGTTTATACCTGAATCTCCCGATACTGTTATGTACCCAAAATTATTATAAGTACATAGATAACCTTTCAGTAATGAAACGTGTTAATATCGTAGCATTTTGCACACTATATTGGCAGCTTTTATATTCTTTAAAATATAATAATTATATAAAATATTTCGACCATTTTTAAATGAATAATCGGGTCGGGCGATTTAGTATGCGCCCTGACAAGTACTCTGCTTCAAACCAAGCATGCAAATGCATCTCTGTGGCTATCGCCAGCAAGGCGTTCGTTACCTTTTGCCATTGCGCATCATAAGAACTAGTACGTAATCCCGGAGACCATCCTAGAGTAATTTTACTGTACCTACTGTACGATCACGCGTCAATTTGCTCCGAATCTACTGGACCAATTAATTTGAGATTTGGTGCAATGCGAGATTTGGTAAGATGTGATGGGACTCAAATAAAATTTGCCCTGTAAGGAGTTTCGTAATTAAAAGAAAAAATAAAATTATAACAGTTCTTACAATTACAATAAAAAAATTGACTTGAGATTTATAATTATTTCTCCTCCCATTAAGTTTTACAATTTTATTTTATTAAATCTCTCCCCTCGTTTTAAGCTTACGTAATTACTTAATGTTACCTTATGTTCCCAGTCAATACACGCCTTTGAAGACTCACTTTTTGCACTACGTTCATAAATCAATGAATAATCGATATGTCATGTCGGCACGGTTGTCATAAAATCATTATTCATCTCATTATTAAGTTTATCTACTACTAAAATTCCCTTATAACGAGAGTAGGTACTTTAAAAATTGGTACGCTATATCAAAAGTTCGCTATAACAGAATTAGACATTTGCTTATAGTCTCTTTGTTTTGATTAACTCTTTATAAAAGTACAAACAGTTTGTCAGTAACATGGACACTGTTGTTTTCTATGGGAACCTAAATTTGCACTTGTTGACTTGTTGTTTGTTTCACCAAACTTTTCAAAACCAAATTAGTGGAAAAGGTGACATTTACACTAATACGGGAAATTCTTAAATTAAAATACGCCGTGCAATACACACAGGTCGCCAAAAGAAAACAGGGATGTGTCTTTTAGTGATGTAGTTTCTGATTTCAATCGTCTCTTAGGTAGGTACTCTTGTGTGACATACTGTACCATAGGTAGGTACCTATTACGTTTTTACATTTCTTATTAAAAGAATGCCGTCGTGTCATTACTACTGCTGTCGTTTGTATGAAAAAGTCACTTTTTATTACATATAAAACACATACATACCTAACATATGAATTTATTCCCACCATGTGATAAAAAAAATTAACGTTTGTGTACCTATTTTATAGTACTTACATATACTTATAGTATATAATAAATACGTGTTTAATAAAGTCGGTTGGTTAGAAGGGAACAGGTGGCAGGAAATCCCCGAACACTTCCTGATAATGGTTTTACTTATTATTATTAATTGCCCTCGCTTTCAAGTTTCCTGTGGCGAACTGCGAACTGCTACTGTAGTAATAAGTAAGTAACCCGACCTTTCAAAGAAAGGATAAAATTTAGACAGGATGTGTGCAGCAGTATTATATCATTGTTATAATAGATATGTATCCATGTATTTCGTTTTCAGCCAACCCCCTATATGTTCTCCGGACTATCGTGTAAGAAAATTTGAAAAATTATTTTATTTAAGCTAATACGTAAAGTTAAACATTAATAATCAAAGAAATTGCCGTAATTATTATCGATTTACTTTCAATTTTTTCAACATAGCCAATAGCGTCCTTACAGCAATATTTCATTTAATTTAATAAGAGATCTTTTTTACTTTAAAACATTTCTACACCTATATTGTCTTATGTTTATTTACAACAAGATGACTTCAGATTCATCAATCTCAAAAATTCTGTAAAATATTCCTGCCAAGACATTTTTAAATCAGCAATAAAGATAAGCAAGGTGGTCTTGTTAAAATCCCTGACAGGTAAAAAAGACATCATGTTTGTAACGTCCCGTCAAAGATTAGGTTACCAAAGCACCGAATTTTGAAGATAATCACTTTTCGAGTGAAGTTTTAACAAGTTGTAACTGGAAAGGTGCGAAATTATAAATCTTCGGAGTAGTTACCTGTTTGTTCTAAGAAGTTTAGAATGACTTGAAATGGTTGTGATTCATAGAATTGAGGTTTTTCAGTTTATCTATGACAATTTACATTACTGTATGTATTATGTACTGTTAAAGTACCTTGATGGATACCTACAAGTTTTCAAGAAATATAAATTTTTTTACTCGATTACATCATGACCAAAAGACGTAGGTACATAGGTATCTTAAAGCTTAAAAGAACTGATATATGAAAAAGTTTTCGTTTCTACAGAAAAATTCGCTTATAATGAATTTACACGCTTTTTGCTGACTTCCGGTTATAACGCAGTTACAATATCGAATTACCTGACAGTTTTACTTAAGGGGTACTCAAATAAAAATAACTTTTATAACGTACTTTATTACGTACTTTTGATATAAAGTACAAAATAATATCCGCGTCGGAACGTTAAAAAAATCAAATATATTGTATTACTTGTATTTATAAATCTTTTTTATTTCACTACTGGAACCTTTAATTAAGAATTTCCCGTATTAGTGTAAATGTCACCTTTTCCACTAATTTAGTTTTGAAAAGTTTGATGAAACAAACAAAAAGTCAACAAGTGCAAATTTAGGTTCCCATAGAAAACAACAGTGTCCATGTTACTGACAAACTGTTTGTACTTTTATAAAGAGTTAATCAAAACAAAGAGACTATAAGCAAATGTCTAATTCTGTTATAACGAACTTTTGATATAACGTACCAATTTTTTAAGTACCTACTCTCGTTATAAGGGAATTTTACTAGTAGTTAAACTTAATAATGAGATGAATAATGATTTTATGACAATCGTGCCGACATGACATATCGATTATTTATTGATTTATGAACGTAGTGCAAAAAGTGAGTCGTCAAAAGCATGCTTTGACTAAGAACATAAGGTAACATTAAGTAATTACGTAAGCTTAAAACGAGGGGAGAGATTTAATAAAATAAAATTGTAAAACTTAATGGGAGGAGAAATAATTATAAATCTCAAGTCAATTTTTTTATTGTAATTGTAAGAACTGCCATAATTTTATTTCTTATTTTAGTTACGAAACTCTTTACAGGACAAATTTTATTTGAGGACTTGGTAGTCCCATCACATCTTACCAAATCTTAGTAAAAAAAATTAGTCAAGTGTCAGTTTAACTCGCTCACCGAAGGTTCCGTACTTTGTCACATGTATTAGGTATTTAGCATTAAGGTTTAAGCCCGACAAGTGCAAATTTAGTGTTTAAAAAAGACAACAGAGTTCACGATACTGAAAACCTTTTTGTACTTTTATGAAGGATTAATAAAAATAAAGAGACTATAAGTAAGCGATTATTTTATTATTTTATTATTTTTATGTTCCAAAAATCTCTTTTTTTGTAAATAAAAATCCTTTTGTTATTTTGTCCTACACTACAATTTATTGGAGTACAGGTGGTTCTGCTTGATGTTGGCTGTTGTTTGTAGGTAATAACTGATATTATGATGATTATGAAAGTCCAGATTAAACGGTACTAATAAAGATTTATTAACAAAAACAAGGATATTGTAGAACAGAATATATACAAGAATTTGAATTGGTTAAGAATAAATTGAAAGATAATTTTGAACTTGTCTTGAAAGGGACGATCGTTGTCAACTGAACTCGCGTGCGATGGTAAGATAGAAAAAGTGCTTTAGAAAGGAATATAATAATAGAGATATAAAGGGATGCAGACTAGTTTAGTTGAGGCCAAAAAATGACTGACAGTTGTCGAAGGCAGGCTGGAAAATAGGGTAGTAAAATAATAAAAATTAGAAAGTTCGAAGAAGGTCGACAGAAAATTTATGAGTACCTAGTAAAGACAGCAAGTGCAAGGCAATAAATGAAAGGATTTAGGAAATTTCTATCTTAACAGCGGTCATAAAAAGACAAAAAGGGTTTTTTAACTGAGTGTGACGAAAAAAGTTGACAGATACTCAAAAAAGTAAATAATAGAAAATTTGGACGAAACATCTTTTTAAGGGTTCCGCGCCTCAAAAGGAAAAAGCGGAATCCTTATAGGATCACTTCGTTGTCCGTCCGTCCGTCCGTCTGTCAAGAACCTTTTTCTCAGGAACGCGTGGAGGTATCAAGCTAAAATTTATACCAAATACTCAGGTCTATTGTCCCTTGGAGCTGTGAAAAAATCAAACTTCTAAGCCAACGCAATCAAAAGATACAGCCGTTTATGCCGAAATTTCCGCAAATTTTCGAATCAAAACCTACAGGGTACTTCCCGTGAACTCAGAATCTTGAAATTTGGTACGAAGCAACGTCTTATAGCACAGATAAAGGAAAAATTGCGAAAACCGTAATTTTTTAGTTACATCATATAATAAAAATATTTTTAATAATTTTAAAGTTACTACCCCTTTGCTCATGAACGCGTAGAGGTATTAAATTGAAATTCATATCAAATACTCAGGTCTATAATACCTTTAAGCTGTAACAAAATCAAACTTCTATGTCAACCAACGCAATCAAAAGAAAGAGCAATTTAAGCCGCATATTTTCAAACTCGCAACTACTCGCAAGGGAATCAAAACCTAAAGGGTACTTCCAGTCGATTTAGAATCTTGAAATTTGGCATGAAGCAATGTTTTATAGCACATATAAAGAAAAAATTCCGAAAACCTTAAATTTTTAGTTACATCACATATTTACATCACATTTGTACGGAACCCTCGGTGCGCGAGTTCGACTCGCACTTGCCCGGTATTTTTGTGACTCAGTGTACTTATATAGATAATAATAACAAAAAATGAACGCCTCCCTTTGTGAATGTCACAGATAAATAAATCTACATATTATGCGTATACCAACTCACTTTAGTCTGACAAAAGGTAACAAAATATCACATCCTGTTTTCCTTCTATCGATGTAAATAATGCAAATGTATGGTAGTAAGTAGGAGCTATACGTAACGTACCTTCTTATCTCCTTCAGTTCGATGCCTACTCGAATTGAGCAGTTTTACAATTTGCAATATGAGGACAAAACTTATTTAAAATTGGGTTAGTCGTGTTTGTAGGTAGAAATCTACCATTGTTATTATTACAGCCATACATAAATAAACAAAAAAGTCAATTAATTCATGTTTCAGGTCTTATTTCCTTCCTCAATTCATCAGAGTTTCAAAGGAAGAAAGAATATCTATATTAAAGCAGATGGGCTATCTCAGATAATTGCAGAAATGAATACTTAATAGATTTTCTTATTCAAAAGCTAATTTTTCCACCACAGCAAGGGATGTCAAAGTTGACCAAATTGGTGTTATTTTTTGTTACGTATAAATTAATATTATGGATTTAACTATAGGCTTAGTGTAGGTAATTTAACTAGGTCTTACGTAAATATTCTATTTATGTAGATTCGTTGGCGTCTAACTAAAACACTAGAAAAGTAACAATGTTAACATCTCGTGCCAATTCTTTGTTTTAACTATTTTTGGAACATTTTCAAATGGACTACTACGAAGTCCTTGAAACACCAAATGTATACTTACTTGTATGTATTTACTTATCAAACACAAGTAAAAACAGTTACCTACTCTTCTTCTTATTACGACATTAGAACGGATGATGTTGTAAAAATCCTTACAAATTGTTTTCAATTTGAAAGTATTTTTACATCCGTTTTTGAAACTTATTAATGCAAACTTGAATCTTCTAAATTACGTTTCATTTCACCTTTTACAAGAATTGAAATTCCACTGAAAAATAATAGGTAGTGCAAAGCCATAGATAAATGCAACTCAATCATGAAGATAAATATCTTATTTTACTTTTAAAACCAAATATAAATAAATATTTGAAAATACTTAACCCATTTTTATCAAATGCAGTAGATATTAGCAATATACTTATGTACCTACTTAAAAAAAGCACACAAAACGTAGTAAATAATACTAGAATTAAGACTGGAAAAACACTAACGCCAAAACACGACACTTTAGTTGTCCGAAGCACTTTTCGGTAACAAAGTTACCTTCTTCAGGGACTGAAGTGAAATAAACCTAAAAGAGAACTAATCCTAATATATACTGAAAGTTGTTAAGGGGTTTAGTGAACATGGTTCAGCAGCAATTTGTGATGATGTTCAATGGACCTTGACAATAACAAAAAATAATAATTAAACTAGACTAAATAGCGGAGATCCAGGAATAGGACCCTTGTCATTGTCATCAAGTAAAATTTGGTTATTTTCACAAATGTATAAACTTTCAAAACTATCTAGTAGACAATTATTCTAACTTCCTTAACTAATTTAAGATTATTAATATTAATATTATGTTCTTCAGTAAAAATATGTTGGGCAACACTAGATTTTTCGGCTCTACCAAACCGTGCATCAGCTAAATGCTCCTTGAACCTAGTTTGAATCGAGCGTCTAGTTTGTCCAATATATTTTTTACTACAGTCATTACAGCTAATTTCATATATCCCCGACTTTTCTAAGAAAGGAATTTTATCCTTGGGGTTACCGAGGAGAGTTTGAAGGGAGTTAAACCACTTGAACTGTAGGCAATTCGAAAACCAAGTTTACGAAAAATGCCTTCGAATCCTCGAGTAAAATCTTGGCTCGTATGGTATAGTAAACTTGGTCTTACTGGTGTCTGTTTGAAAAGTCGAAGTTCTTGAAACAGAATTCTTAAATTTAATCTTATTAACTAATTTATTAATGATGTTAGTATTGTAACCATTGTCAATCGCAATTTTCTTAATTGTACAGAGTTCCCTATGATAACTACTTTTACTAAGTGGAAAACTAAGCAATCTATGTACAAGAAAATGAAAACTAGCCATTTTATGTTGAACGAAATGAGTTTGAGTCGTTGGTTATAAATCTAAGGAAGGTTTTCTATAGATATCAAATTCTAAAGAATTCCCATTTCTTATAACCAGCGCATCTAAAAATGGTAGCTTGCCATCTTTCTCCAATTCAACAGTAAATTTGACCGAAGGGAAACGTGAATTTAAAACATCAAGAAAGTCTTGGAGACTTCTGGAGCTCAAATCGAAGATAGCGAAAATGTCTAGAATTCTCATAAAATGTACTTGGTTTGGGATAAAACAATTTTTAATTCTTTCTTTTTAATTAAAAAATTAAGTTAGTCTAGTTTTTTTTTGAATTTTTTAATTTTAAGCAAAAAATTTTAAAAGGTAAAATAAGGACTTTTTTTCTTTTTCTCACACCCTTTCTCGAATTTTAAAATTTTATCTGGGCGTCCCTAAATTAAAAAAATTTTCTAGAATTTTTTAAAAAAATTTGGTTTTAGTAAAATGGAATTAAAGGGATGAAAAAAGGTTTTTAAAATCTCGCCGGAAAAGCCGAAAAAACTTTTAGGTTTGAAAAACGAAACGATGAATTAAATTAAATTGATATCGGCAACCGTTTAAGTCGTTTTCTACAGTTAGAATAGACGTGATCAGAATTATGTATTCGACATCAAATACCAAAGTTGTGGACTATTTAGTATTCGACCCAGAGAAAGATGCCTTTTCAAAATTTTCAGAATAAAAATATTTTATGGAAATGTTAGTATGATACCCGCGTGCGCTGTTGTGATATACATACATCACATATACCCACCAAGAAGGTTTGTATGTACATACGTAACTACTAGAAATGTACTTAATGTTTTCATTTTTTTTGCACCTCCACTTCAACGTGAGCTGAATAATTTTATTATTATTATCCACGCTACAAAATTGTTTATGTTGACATTTTGTTGTATTTATATTTTTATAATTGTTTTTTCTTTAAATATTTTAATGAAAAAAATGCTATTTCATAAACTAATCAACATTAAAAAAGGTTGTACAAGTAATATTCGTATAGTTTTTTGGATATCTATACTTACAAAGAACAATTACATGAGTCAGATGAAAACAAATTACGTCCATAAAGAAAAGCACAAAAAACAACATAAGGTCATTCCTGTCTCCCTTTAAACCCGCCCCAATACAAAACTCTTCACAGCAGTGGCGGCTCGTGGTCGAATACGAAAGGGGTTCACAAAATGAAGAACATGTAATCATCAAAAAGAATTTTTACAGTGAGGCATATGATTTTACCAAAAAAGTAAACCAATTTTTAAAATGGTCATTGTTTAGATAACCCAGTAACATTTCAGCTTGGTTATATCTATGATAATAATTTCCTACAGAGTCTATAATACATTCCAGGCATCCTTTAAATGTTCTGCGTTTTCGTAAACATTTTTTACTGTTCGAGTGCCGCGGCGACCGAAAGCAGACTTGAACAGACTGTTGGATACCTGCGCCGGCGCAGCGTACACATGCTTTTCGTTCACTGCACCTAAACGCTGTATGTTGAGTGTATTTTATCTTCCATTTCACGCGTCCGACTGCTCTCTTTTTAACACACAGAGTACCGCTCTCGCGATATGTTCAGGATCCAACTTGAGCCGAAAAAGTTACATAGGTAATTTCGTCAGCGACAAGACAACAATTAAAATATTTTCTATGGGTTACGGGTTGGTGTTTTGTATGTAATTATGAACTATGAGGGCAATGGTAAAAAAGGTAGTACCTATATTGTACGATAATTATCAATTATATTATAAATTTTAAAAGGATAAAATTATATGGTGTAGGTAGTTCAATTTTTAAGGGGGTTCACTGAACAAATAAATGCACCCACAGTAAAACCGCCACTGCCTCACAGAATTTAAATATTTAAAGCCTTTACAACCCACTGGGCTTTTTCTTAAAACTCCCCATTTCTGCACGGAGAAAACAATCATGAAAATATTGCTAGAATTCTAGCAAACATGACTAAAAAATCTGTCAATTATATGGACGACCAGACGCTCAAGGAGATTTTACTAGAAATGTCTACGTAGTCAATCTACGTTCGGTGTTGAGACTGAATTCTAGTAAAATTGACTTGATTAGAAAACATTATTTACACTTCACTTCTTATCACTAATTTTACTAAACTATTCTCATTCTAGTATTTTTTTCTTTACAACACGATAAAATAATCGAGAGGTAGAGAAAAGTCTAGACTTATTTAGCTTGATTATTCTAATACTAATTATTAGAAAGAATGAAAAATTGTTTTATACCACCAAGTTAATTTTATAAGAATTCTAGTATTATTTACTAGAAAAAATTTGCTTGACTCATCAAGTAATTAAATCATTATTATTTTACTGCCCCCTTCTTCCAAATATTTCGCTTAATGTGCTCAGCCCACCTCCTGCCTCTTTCAACAATTGCACACATTCTTCCATCGATCTTCCCTCCTCCTCACATCCCCCAGTACATGCTTAAGGTATTCTAACTGCAGATCACACAACTTATCTACATCTCCTGTCCTCCTTATATCAAAATTTACACCCTCCGCATTCGTTCCCTGTTCTAAAACTAGCTACATACATACCACTCTTACACTCATCCCTCCTTCTAAATATTTAGGCACCAGATCCCTTGCCAATCACTATACAAAAATTTCTTTATTATAACTATTACGGTTTTATTTATACATCTCATTCAGGTCACGTGATGGTAAGGATAAAATAATTCTATTAAAAATGTTTTGAACAAATTATTAGAATAATTGTTAGAGTTTCTGAACCATAGAGATACTATACGTAGAGTAGGCGAGTGAGCTTCTAACGCGTTACGTCAATAGAAAGAGAAATAACATCCCAGTGGTCTTACATCTTTCTCGTTCTTCAATACTGATTGGCCGAGCATGCTCTCCCTCCTCAATCACGCTCGGCTCTCGGCTCGGCCAATCAGCTATGAGGTACGAGTAAGATGCAAAACCACCGCGATCTTTTTTCTCTATCTGTGGATGTAACGCTTCCACTTACACGAGAGCGTATTACTTGTCTACTCTATGTATAATATCTCTATGCTCTGAACCGACTTGTCTTGATAACTTAGAAGTAAATTAAGGGAAAAAGCGACTTTTCCATTATTATCTACCAACAAGAAATTCTTAAAATACGCACAGGTTACGAATGCTGAGACAAAAACTGTCTTAAGAATAAAAATAGCTACGTTATTTGTACATATTTGATTTTTTCGAACGTTCGGACCCCATTGTTTATTTGGTACTGTTTATCAGAAGTAAGTTAAGTTCCACAAAAACAATTAGATTGGTTTTAAAGTCACTTATCGGAAACAATTATGTTACCTACAGGTAAAAAGGTAGGGATATGAGCAGTGACGGCTCGTGGTCGAATACGAAGGGGGTTCACAAAGTTAATAACATGTAGGTAATATCAGAACATGAAGCGTATTTCACGATGTTGTAAATGCGCCGCAGGCGAAGATTTTTAATATTTTTAGGAGAAAAAAATACTTATGGCATTTAATAACACAATAAATAAAACCCTTACGTTTACTTATACAGGAAATCCATTCGTCTATGTTTTGAATTAGCAAGCACACTCAACACCTTCATTAGGATAACCGGCAAAAATCAGGTACTGAAAGCAAAATAATGCGTTTAATTTATTACACCCACACAACCACGAAGTTTTTTTATACTGTTCTACTTTAAACACACGTTTGAACTTTTTATTTTTTAAGGTACACTCTTGTGTCAGCTGTAGTTTTGGGCGAGGTGGACCCCTTTTCTTTATTTCGAAACGATTTTGAAAATTATTTTAATTTTCTTTATATATTTTACCGAACACGACTCCATCATTTACGTAATATTTTAATTGACACGTATTGTGCAACAAATTGTGCGTCATTTACAATTAGTGGACTTTGAACTCTGAAATCTGAACATGCTTCTGAACATAATTTTTTTACTATCGGTTCCTACCAACACTAGCTTCCAGAGCCTTTAAAAATGACTCGTACTGGACATTTTCACCAGGTGGCAGGCTGGCAGGCTAACCGAAGTTACAAAACCCTGGCAGAATGTCGGGTAGCCGTGCCGACGTAGCACGACATTATTCCGGCTGATTCCGGCTTCTCGTGCAGTGCACCTAAACGCTGTATGTTGAGTGTATTTTATCTTCCATTTCACGCGTCCGACTACCTCTCTCTCTAACACATGGACATCAAACGGAGTATCGCTCACGTGATATGTTCAGAATCAAAAGGTGAACCAAAAAAGTTAGGTGAAGTCGTCAGCGACACAACAAAAATTTAAATATTTTCTATGGGTTACGGGTTGGTGTTTTGTAACTATAAACTATGAAATGGTAAATGAGATGTATATTATACGATAATTATCAATTATGTTATAAATATTAAAAGGATAAAATTATATGGTGTAACTAGTTTAATTTTTAAGGAGGTTCACTGAACAAATGTACCTACAGTAAAACCGCCACTGGACGTGAGTACCGAATAATTTCTGGAAATTGTCACTTAAGACCCTAGCAGCAGGAGATCAAGGGGGAAGTAGTCATTAAAAGCTTTTTGTCACAATCCGACAGAAGGACGTTTCGAACAAAGTACTCTTGCGACGCGCAACTGGTTTCCTCTTCACATCCTATGGTCAGTTTTTCTTCTAAACTAATAAAAGAAGACGACGAAGCGACCTGACAGGTTTATGAACAGATAAATTTTTCTAGCTACACGCAGCGTCTTTGTGAAAAAGAAGTGTGATGAACTGTGTAATTGTTTCTTTTTTTCAATAACGCAGACCATTATATCTTTATTTTACACGTCAGTATTTGAAACGTAATATAACACCACAAAAGTCAAGTCTAACAGAAACAAATTTATAATACTGGAACTTTGATAACTCGAACCATCATGTGACCCAAAAAACTTCGAGGTATCAAGATATAATACGTGCACCACTTTCTAGTTTTTTTATAAGGTTTAATTTCTGGTCAATAGACAGTTTTCAAAAAATACATTTTGATGGCAAATAATCGCAGAAACTGAACTGCCTCACTGCTTAATTGGATAATACCTGCTGCTGTTAAAAAGAGACGTTATTATTAAGAGAATCCTTCAGAAAATTCGACTTATCGAAGGTGACGCCAAAAATTATTCCAGATTTCGAGTTATCAAGTAAAAATTACACGTATTTCTCATAGTTGATGGTATTGTCAACTAAATTTTGTTCAACTTATTAAAAATTCGACTTATCGACCTTCGAGTTATTAAAGTTTGACTGTATTTTAACATTTGAAGTTTTTTAACATCGATATGATTTAAAAGAATTTTAATAACGATCGGTCAAGTCGTTTTCTTTTTATTTAAACAAACAGGTTGCAAAAAGTAAGTTTTGGAGATTTTTCGAAATATAAATTCGATTTAAATTGTTTTAGTGGCAATTATTTACAATCTATTATTGTTAATGACAATAAAATATTATTACCAACTGTAAATTATTGTTAATAACAATTAAACATTGACATTAACAAAACAAATAATACACCACACACATGGTATATTATTCTCAACAATAAGTCTAATATTGTTAATAACAATTAAATACTGTTAACAACAGTTAAATATCGTTAACAACAACGACAACATATTGTTAATAACAATTAAATGATACAATAACATACATATTTCTGAATAATAATTTAAAAATACTTTAACAGTGACTTTTGAATATGAAATTGTATTGAAATTATTAAATTTAACAAATATCGTCCTGGAATATTTGTCTTTTATTCAAAAATATTACTAAATTGTATTTCTGGAGGGTAAATACCCTTTAACATCTAACAATTGGTTTTAACTTTATATAACTAAGGGGAGAATTTGAAACTGAAATTAAACTTTATCTTAATTCTCTAATTGTTATCAATTGAAGCTCCTGCCAATGTAAATAACTTTAACTTTGTTCCATATTGTTGTTGTTGTTGTTGAGTTAAAGGAGGGTGGATTTTGTTAAGCCATTTTCATTAAAAGCTATCGAATGTTGGCGTAAACCAAAAAGGATATTCCGAAATTGTAAAATCCCTCTGTTCGTTCAGGCACCTTTATTATCCATCAGGGATGAAATAATAAACAATGAAAACGTTAGGTACTCGCATTGTTTACACTTTCAAAATTAGAATACATACTAAGTAGGTACTTGTGGTAATAATAATAATTCATTAGTAGATCCTTATTCAAATTATCGAAGTTTCATTGTATTTTCACATTACATTTTTATTTTTCTTTGTTATGATGCTATGATGCACTTCAAAAAATTGAATGTTATGTAAAAACTGCAAGTTGATAAAATATAGACTGAAAAATATAAATTTGAAAGTTAATAACCGTTTGTACCCTTTTTTTTTTCTGGACTAAACAAAACATACGTGATTTTTGGTCAATATGTTCGTCGTGTCGTTTATTTTTACAATACAATCCACATGCATTTTTTTATGAAGTTTCGTTTTTTATTCATAATCGTACAAACTCGGTACAAACTATTAGTCCGGTCAATTTAGACATTCGAAGCTACATAAATTCCCACCAAGCTGAAAATCAGTGAAATTGTTTAAAATATGATTAAAAATAAAATTTGAAAGTTCCCCATGTTTCCCCTGTATGGAAAAAAAATTATTAAAGGTTAAAGGTCAAAAAAATGAGTCGCGATTTTCAGCAAAACGGTAAGTTTTATCATAAAATACTTCAGACAAAAATTGTAGATCTTAAAATTATCTATAAAATATGTATCAATATTTTTTCCTAAGAGCCACCGTTTCTGAGATATCAGGTAAAATGAAACCCAGTCCCTTATTTTATACGCCAGTGTAACCTCGAGACAACATCTGTCTCCTGTTCAATTGTATGCGTGGCTAGGGTCTTATACCTGCTTTATGTCGGTGTGCCCAATAAATGAAATACTGTTAGTCTCAGGGTAGCCAGATTAGGGGATTTTCCCCCAAAAAATAAGTTTTTTTTCCTTTGGGGTATTTTTTGGGGATATATTTTTCAGGGAAATTCTTCTGGGGAAAAATTTTCCTCTACAATCTTTTTTCTATTTGCACTAAATATTTTCTAGTTCTTGGGGATTTATTTGTCACATAGCTTATTTTGGGGTATTTTAGAGATACATATTTTATAGATAATTTTATGATCTACAATTTTTGTCTGGGGTAATTTTATGATAAAACTTACCGTTTTGCTGAAAATCGCGAAAAACTCATTTTTTTGCCTTTGATCGTGAATAAAAAATTTTCCATACAGGGTAAAGATAGGGAACTTTCAAATTTTATTTTAAATCATATTTTAAACAATCTCACTGATTTTCAGCTTGGTGGGAATTTATGTAGCTTTACTCTTATTTTTTGGTCTAATTTGACTGGACTATATAGACTATGATCATTATAGAGAAAGGTCGTTAAAGTCGTCTAGAAAATTCGCTTTTAAAATAAACTACGGACGGTCATTACCGCCTGGAATGGGTCCTAATGTTCCACACTGATTGTCACTTTTGTCTGCGAACCCGCCTAAAACAATAAGAAGAGAACATCTGTTCGGGCCGTAATAACTTAAATAATAATTACTACGACATTAACGCATTAATATTAGCATTAAATCGCTTTTATAAACACATGGCTTCGTCTATAATACTTACTACCACTTATGCATATTTTTCCACTAAGTAAAAATTTGCATGCAATTTGTAGCAGAAACGTTATTAAATTAATTACTTTTTGTTGCTCTCAACAAATTTATTGCTTCACTAAATATAGTTAATAAGTTTTTGTTTGCCTCTTGAGCTTCAGAAAGTTATAATAATAATAATAATAATAATAATAATAATAATAATAATAATAAAATAAAAGCTTGGATAACTCGAACGTCGATAACGTTGAAGTCATTAGGAGTAGGTACCTAGTATCACAGCTAAGAAAAATACAAATGTACACGGAGAAAAATAATCATGATTTTATTACTTGATGAGTGAAGCAAAATTTTTCTAGTAAATAATACTAGAATTCTCATAAAATGTACTTGGTGGTATAAAACAATTTTTCATTCTTTCTAATAATTAGTATTAGAATAATCAAGCTAAATAAGTCTAGACTTTTTTTCTCTACCTCTCGATTATTTTATCGTGTCGTGTCGTAAAGAAAAAAATACTAGAATGAGAATAGTTTAGTAAAATTAGTGATAAGAAGTGTAAAAAATGTTTTCTAATCAAGTCAATTTTACTAGAATTCAGTCTCAACACCGAACGTAGATTGACTACGTAGACATTTCTAGTAAAATCTCCTCTGGAGAGCGTCTGGTAGTCCATATAATTGACAGATTTTTTAGTCATGTTTGCTAGAATTCTAGCAATATTTTCATGATTGTTTTCTCCGTGCTACCTGAAAATACAGTGAAACTTCGATAACTTGAAAAACGATTTACTAATGAATTACTTTTATATTACCACTAGTCCCTACTTAGTATGTATTCTAATTTTGAAAGTGTAAGCAATACGAGTACCTAATGTTTTATTTTTTTATTATTTCATCCCTGATGGATAATAAATGGTGTCTGCCTTCCCTGAGGATGCTAATCAGTTCTCGGTATTCTCATCAAAGGAGAAACAGACCACAGTCAACAAGCCCGGATATAATAATTTCTTCTCGAAGCTTTATGCGTCATATGGTGATTCGAGTTATCGAGCTCTGACTGCTTTTTAAAATAAATAAATATAATTTTCTTCCAACCAAAGTGAAATTACAATGTGGACGTTCTCTTTTGTGATTCTTAACAAAAAAAGGCAAGTTTCAGCATTTATATTTTTAATTTTACACCTAAAAAAATACCTAGGTAGGTACTTAGGTGTTTTTTTTTAAGTTCCAACGCTATAAAAATACCTATCTACATACATAGTTAGGTTGAACGACAGCAGATGTGAAAAGTTGTTGTCATACACATTTTGTGCTATTCCTTATAAACAGAGACACAGTCAGTCAGTCAGTTTTCGAGTACGAGACTTTTAGTAGGTCTTTATCCGTGAACAAACACACGTAGACAAACATTTAATCAGCCTGTTTGCGAACCTTTTGACGTTGCCATGGGCCTGGGCAAGTTTACATGGCGAATTCTTTTAACAATTCTACCCTAAAGTAATATTTTTGTTATCGCAAAGAAATTGGAATGAGCGTGGCACGAATAAATGGAACGAAAACATGACGCACGAACAATCTTCTTTATTTGCATTCCATAAAATCAAATTTATTTTATTGTATTTAGTGTAAAAATGTTTCCATTTGGTAGTAACCACAGTGGATTTCATTTATAACGACTTCGGTTGTAACGACCTTTTGGTTATAACGACATAACACATAAGTCCCTTGAATTTAAGAAGAAAATTTGGCTGTAACGACTTCGGATGTAACGTCCATCGATTTCGGTTTTAGCGACTAATTTTAATGAACTATTAATTACAAGATGCTAGAAATCTCATACTCATAGATATTGCGACCGAGTCTAAACACAAAACTTTTTTATCTTTTGTTAACATTCACAGATAGTCAGTCAGCAGTTGTACTTAGTAATTGTTTATAAATGTTAAGGTTGATAAAGTTAAATCTAAGAATCAGTTACTACTGGGTAGTAGTTTTCTTGCTGCCTAAGTTCCTTCTTTCATTCTTTCTCTCTTTCGCTATCCCTTTCCCAATATAGCGATGAAATTTATTGGTCCTTTCATCATCGTTTTAAACGAAATATACTTACAGTAATTTGCACTATCTACGAATAATATGCTGTGTATAAAGTTTTAAAATTTCGAATTGTTCCGGATATAACCAGAAATAACAGATTTTTTTCAAAATTATTTAATTTTTTCCTAACGGGAATATCAAAATAAACTACTACTTTTTTGCGTTTGTCAATGGTTGCAGCAACACTTTTTAAGTCCTACGTTTCGTTTTCGAGGGACCATAATCAGTTTATTTTTTTGTAATACGGTCCTGTTATTTTTCTACAAAATCAAAATCAAAATATTTAATTTTTAATTAGATAATAAATAATCCACTTGTAAATAAATGCTTAAACACATTTTTTTGCTTGTTGTAGGTGTCAATTCTACCTGAGTACGGCTCTAAACGCCAGCAAAATTATCTATAATATTGGGAGATGTCATAACGGTGTAAAAGTCACAAAGTACAAAATATCCAACAACTTTTTTTAATTACCTTTTGCTATTCGGTACAATTTGTTTTTAAATAAGTGATTAAAAAATTTTTGTTGGATATTTTGTGCTTTATAGAATTTTACACTGTTATGACTTCCCCCAATAGAAATTTTGGTGGCATTTAGAGCCGTACGCAGGAAAAATATTAAATGATACCTACAACAAGCAAAAAATGTGTTAAAGCAATTATAAGCATAATATCAGATGATTAAAAGTTAGAGATTGGCTTTAATAAAAAATTAGACTGATGATAACCCCACGGAGACGAAACGTTGGACTTCAAACGTATCAATACAAAAGTGTAGTTTATTTTAGTAAAATATTTTGAAAAAAATCGATCTTCTTTTAACGTCTCTTACATTTATTTTCTTTTGTACCTATAGGTACATAGTTCATGCATGTTATGTATGTTTCAACTCTTTAAATCGAATTTTCTCGAAAACCCTTAATCTTACAAAAAAAGTAATCAAACATTTTTTATAGGCAATTTCCTAAGCTACAAATTTGATAACCGCTACTTTTTCGATAAAAGTAACCGTTAACGTGATATTCGCGAAAAACTGTTTATCTTTATTTTTTATCCTTTGACCCCGCGTAACATTTGTATCGCTAGGGACTTTTGGGATATTGTTTAGAACTACAAAAGGAAGTTTCATGCAAAAATCCAGTTGTCCACTAATTATTCTGATGTGCAATGTCTCTATTCCCCGAATTAAGTGATCAAAAAAGGAAAGTGCTGTAACTAATATTGTCATTAATACCTATTGTAAAAAGATTTTGTAGTTCGAGCTCCTTATAAGGATCAAACAGGTAGGTACAATAACCTTGTTATTATCTAAATCCAACAGTTGAATTCACGAATAAGATTTCATTGTTTAATGTTGGTCGAAGCTATCTATCTATCAGATAGTTTATATGCTCCTCATAGTGTCTACAATAAACCGTAACGTTGCGTTGCCCCGTCTTTTATTTTTTTACATTGCTCGAAACAAAAAAGGAGGATCAGTGATACGAAATCTGACTGGAGGAAGAAAAACTCAACTGACAAGCCCACCATAATTTTTTTGCAGGCCAACTAATGTCAAAGAAAATTCTTTTATAGCGGCAACAATTTACAAGCCTTATCTAATTTTTTTATTTGTTCGTTACAAAAGATATTTATTATTTTATTTAAATTTTATTATGAAAATAAAATTAATATTTTTGACTATCAAAATTTGTGTATTATCAATCACAATTTATCATGTTCAGGCCGGTGGTTAGTTTTTGTGACGTAATATTTACAGCGGGGGTTACAGAAAGTGCGACACACCGTGACAACCGGAGGGGAGGGGGCCACAAAAAGCTTATTTTAGTGTGACAAGATACTAAAATTAATTAATTGATGTGGTGATGGTGGAAATGCTGCAAACTCGTCAGTTTTTCATTTTGCGAAAACGCATCGATATCGGATTCGAGCCACGTAATACATAGTTAAGTATAAAACAAAATTCCCTAGTCGTTCTATTATACACGCGTAACCGTACCTACACGAGAATCACATTAACTTTGATGGAAAGTCAATTTGTCACATTTTATATTTTTGTAGCCTCGGCAACGTACATAACTGTAAAATTCCATTAAAATAGATAATGATCGCGTTCGCTTTGCGCGCAGAACCAAAAAAACCATAAAAAAGAAAAACCAAGTACCTACGCACTTCCTCGTCGCCTTTCAGGTTCTCTACAGAACGTTTTTTTTTTTCAGGAAACGCGTTATTTCAGAAAAAAAATCCTGCCTCATTAATTCTGTCACAGAAAACGCGAAAACTTAATTTAAAGTTGACAACAGGAAAGTCATAGATAATAATTTTCTAGAAGAATGTCAAGGGCAACGACACTACAAATATAAAATTAAAAATACTTGAAGTTTGCACCTTTTAACAAAACTGTTACTTGGGTTTTGAAATTATGAATAGTTTGTTTTATAAAAAAAATTAATTATCATGAAATATTAAAAAGAAAACGTGCTCGGGCGCCACTTTGTCAAACAAAGAAAAGAATAAATGAAACGACAACTTTATTGGGCACCGGGTAGTGCATCGGTGGTTCCTGCAGAATCCTGAAGCTTTAGAGAGCTCGAAGCTCTCTTAAAAAAACCAAATAAAACTTGAAGAGTATATTAACAAAAAATTACACACAACAAAATAACAAAACTTACAATTACACATGTAGCCCACCAAAAAGAAAAGTTCCCTGCTCCAATGTAGGGACTGGAAGCTGGTTTCAGGGTATAATCGGGGATTTATCGTGCTGTGTTGTGAGGCAAGAGGATATCAGCGAAAAAGCTTCATGGACCAACCTTTTAATCTTCAGGGGGCCGCCTGCAGGAATTTATCGGCCTCTAACTGGTTATTGAGACTAGCTGGAAACTAGAGCTTCGTCTATTTGCCTTTGTAAAATAGTTTCAGGATGTCTTCACCCCTACCCTTTAATCCCAGCCCCCTAATCCAACCGGAACCTATTCTAAGAAAATTTCAATGGGCTGACAAATAAGGGCACAAATAAAAGTGCTGATAAATTTCCTAAAACTAAAAAATATTAATCAAATGTTAAAAAGTTGTTCGCATTGAAGATGCTTAAAAAAAACGGATAAAAAGGGAGGAGTAAGGGTGTCCGTCGTTAAACCAACATGCACTCAAAATACACCCCAGATACCATAAAAAATTTTGACTATTAAAAATATATAAATTAAAATGTGAGAAAAATTAATTAAATGAGAAAATTTAAAAATTGGCCACAAAGGCCCAAAAGATTACAAATATACAGTTAGATATTTAAAAAAGAGACAACGTGGTAATAAGGAAAATTTCGTAAAAATGAATCAAAGTTACATCAAAAATAAATTTTTGAGTGAATAGCAAAAAAGATTTTAAAAGAAATAATTAATTTGAATGAATTTTACATGAACTATTAAAATGCAAAGGTAAGTGGACCAAAAAAAAAAAAATTCTCACGCAAAACCAAGCACAGAACACCAATAGAAAAACACACATACACGTCACGTCAGTGTCAAGGGTCGAGGAAGAAGACCTCGAGCCCCGACCGGAAAATTTCATCGATCCCTCCATCGATCGCCTAGTCCTGCGCGAATGTTGTTAGCCTTGATGATAAGACGGAAGGTCGATCAACATTAAGAAATAATCAACAAAACTGAACCAAGACAAACACAAACTGAATCGAAATAAATAAAACTTCAGTAACGGAATTTTTCATAAAAAAAAAAAAAACGTTACAACCTTCAAGAGTCTGCAAATAAGGCGAAAGGGTTGTGGCATGCGCGAGATTCGCTAGGTGCGGAGCTTAAGTGCGAGCAATTGCTTAAGAGGGGGTGGAGTTATATCTCTGCTCGGCTTAAAATCAAGACTCATTAAATTCTAAAGTGCTTCTTGTAGTAGTAGTACCTAGTAGTTATTTTTCATGTTATAGATAGATAGATCGATACATATTACGTTGGTATTTATCTTTATTCAGTGCATTTCCACTTTTTTTATCAACTTTAATTTGTAGAGAAAAGAAAGTTTTTAGAGTACGTTTTGGTGATAGATAATCGTAAAAAATGAACTGTCTCACTGATTAATTGCGTAGAACCAATCGGTATTGAAAAGAGACGTTAAAATCGTACATTAATTATTAAGAAATTCCCCCAGAAAATTCGACTTATCAAAGTTGGCGCCAAATGTTCGAGTTATTAAGAAAATTGCGCGTATTTCTCATAGTTGATGCGATTTATTGCCAACCAATTTGGTTCAAGTTATGAAGAACTCGACTTATCGATATTCGAGTTATTGAAGTATAGCTGCACGAATGTTTTGGTCCGAGAAAATAACTTTGTATTGTGACAAAGGTAATTGAAGTTTCGAACTGTTTTAGGCCTTATTTACGATTTCTATTTAAGTAATTTTATAAAAATTTCAACATCTGGCAGGCGCCTTCACCATTTACCCTAAGTAAATAGTATGTCATTAAACAATAATCAGTTTTAATTTTTAATTTAAAACTTCTATAAAACATTTTTTTAAAGATATACAAGAGTTAAGCCAAAGTTTTAATTTTTTATTATTTTATCCCTGATGGATAATAAAATGTGCCTGCCTGTCTTGCCTGAAAGCTGAACGAACAAGAGGTTTTTATAATTTTGCAATATCCTTTTTTGTTTACGCCAACATTCGATAGCTTTTAATGAAAATGGCTTAACAAAATCCACCCTCCTTTAACTCAACAACAACAACAACAATATGGAACAAAGTTAAAGTTATTTACATTGGCAGGAGTTTCAATTGATAACAATTAGAGAATTAAGATAAAGTTTAATTTCAGTTTCAAATTCTCCCCTTAGTTATATAAAGTTAAAACCAATTGTTAGATGTTAAAGGGTATTTACCCTCCAGAAATACAATTTAGTAATATTTTTGAATAAAAGACAAATATTCCAGGTCGATATTTGTTAAAATTAATAATTTCAATACAATTTCATATTCAAAAGTCACTGTTAAAGTATTTTTAAATTATTGTTGAGAAATAAATGTGTTATTGTATCATTTAATTGTTATTAACAATATGTTGTCGTTGTTGTTAACGATATTTAACTGTTGTTAACAGTATTTAATTGTTATTAACAATATTAGACTTATTGTTGAGAATAATATACCATGTGTGTGGTGTATTATTTGTTTTGTTAATGTCAATGTTTAATTGTTATTAACAATAATTTACAGTTGGTAATAATATTTTATTGTCATTAACAATATTAGATTGTAAATAATTGCCACTAAAACAATTTAAATCGAATTTATGTTTCGAAAAAGCTCCAAAACTTACTTTTTGCGACCTCTTTGTTTAAATAAAAAGAAAACGACTTGACCGATCGTTATTAAAATTGTTTAAAATCATATCGATGTTAAAAAGCTTCAAATGGCAAAATAGAGTCAAACTTTAATAACTCGAAGGTCGATAAGTCGATTTTTTGATAAGTCGAACCAAATTGGTTGGCAATAATAGCATCAACTATGAGAAATATGTGTAACTTTTACTTAATTGATAACTCGAACTATTGCACTTCTATTATTCAAATCGAATACATTGATAACTCGAATATAATATTTGGAACCAACTTTGATAAGTCGAATTTTCTGGGGGAATCCTTTAATAATGTACGTTGTTAACGTCCTTTTTTAGCGATAGGTAGGTATAGTCCATCTGAATAGAGAAGGTACAGAGGCGTCATCACTATTCTGCGCGAAAATGACGTAATTGTTTTAAGATGACTGATTTCAGCATAGGCGTAACATACGGGCTCTAACTAAGTTTATAAACGTAAAAAAATAAAATAATTTAAAATTCAAAACAATATTATTGTAACTATTGATTCGCGCACGGATGTTTACTTACAACTACTGTTTGTGACCCAAAGATGATCCCTTTAAATACACCGTTCAAACTTTCTAGATAATTCGAAAAGGAAATCCTGATTTTTCTCGAATGATGAGTAATAATCGTGTTACTTGTCGCTGGAGAAAGATTTATAACGTGTAAGTTGATAACGATAAAAGAACCGCGCGCTGTGGCTGTGTTGTAAACATGTTAGCGATAAGAAGTACATGCACACAAATTGTTATCACACACACGCACGATATCACGGGGCGCCACATTATTAACAACAACGATCCACAAATTAACAACAGCAGACGCAAAAAAGATACCAACTTAATCTGAAACTACTACCACAAATAATATCGAACGGACGCCACTGAATCATAACTTCAACAGGTCTATCAGCTGTTTCGTGCTTAAAACTCGTTTTTGCGCATAACGTCATCGATGATGCTCTGTGCCTTCTCTATTCAGATGGATTATACTGTGCAATTAAGCAGTTTCTACGATTATTTGTCATCAAACGTACTTTAAAAACTGTCTTTTGAGTAAAAATTGAGTTTTGTAAAAAAGTGGAGAGGTGCACTGAAAAGGATATTACATATTTGTATCTTTATTTTATTATTTAAATTTAAATTATCCTTTACAAAAAATAAGCACATACAGGCCAACAGAAATAGCTTGGCCCTTGCAATCTGAACGCCCCCAGATGCGCGATGGACACAGCTGATATTGTAGTGGGGACAGTCCATTTAGTCTTCGTACTTCGATGAAGCACATAGCGTTGTATGTAAACTCGTCCCGTATTATAAGAAAAAAACATTAAATCAGAAACTTCAACGATAGCGACAATTAATATAATGATTTTCACCTAATTTTAAATTTTATTTAGTTTATAAAAGGTCGTGCAACTTTAATTATTTATAATATATTAGTTATGTTTGTTAATTTTAGAGAGATAAATAAAATTGCTATTAAATGTTTCTATATACATTATATATATATTCACAATACTTCTATAATTATTTCGGCATGTTATGCCTTTTTCAAGCCTAATCTCATTACTGATAATAGTAATAAGATACTCTTGAATAGCCATTAAACTGCCGATACAACTGCAGAGGTATATTGAATAATATATGTATTGTATGGTATATGAAACATTTAAAAGCAATTTTATTTATCTTCCGTAAGTATTTAAAACGTTTCATGAGGAACCGACCTTAAACCCCATTCAAATAATATTACATATTTAAAATACAAAATGGGAATTCTGCTTCATTTAAAGTGCATTACCACTTTTCGTGTAAATATTACTAATACCATTATGACACCCTGGGGTGAGTTTATTTGTACAATACGGGATCGATTTGAAACACGGTACAAACACCGAGCGGTAAAATGCATCTTTTTCCTTCCTAATGCGCTTTCTTTCTATCTTTTGCTCCGGCGCCGTTCGCTCGAAGTCTGAGGGGCCACCTTTTTTTTTTCTATGAAAAATCCCGTTACTGAAGTTTTATTTGTTTCGATTCAGTTTGTGTTTGTCTTGGTTCAGTTTTGTTGATTATTTCTTAATGTTGATCGACCTTCCGTCTTATCATCAAGGCTAACAACCTTCGCGCAGGACTAGGCGATCGATGGAGGGATCGATGAAATTTTCCGGTCGGTGCTCGAGGTCTTCTTCCTCGATCCTTGACACTGACGTGACGTGTATGTGTGTTTTTCTGTTGGTGTTCTGTGCTTGGTTTTGCGTGAGAGTTTTTTTGTGATCCACTTACCTTTGCATTTTAATAGTTCATGTAAAATTCATTTAAATTAATTATTTCTTTTAAAATCTTTTTTTTTGCTATTCACTCAATATTTATTTTTGATGTAACTTTGATTCATTTTTACGAAATTTTCCTTATTACCACGTTGTCTCTTTTTTAAATATCTAACTGTATATTTGTAATCTTTTGGGCCTTTGTGGCCAATTTTTAAATTTTTTCATTTAATTAATTTTTCTCACTTTTTAATTTATATATTTTTAATAGTCAAAATGTTTTTATGGTATCTGGGGTGTATCTTGAGTGCATGTTGGTTTAACGACAGACACCCCTACTCCTCCCTTTTTATCCTTTTTTTTTTAAGCATCTTCAATGCGAACAACTTTTCAACATTTGATTAATAATTTTTAGTTTTAGGAAATTTTTTTTAGCACTTTTATTTGTGCCCTTATTTGTCAGCCCATTGAGATTTTCTTAGAATAGGTTCCGGTTGGATTAGGGGGCTGGGATTAAAGGGTAGGGGTGAAGACATCCTGAAAACTATTTTATAAAGGCAAATAGACAAAGCTCTGGTTTCCAACTAATCTCAATAACCTGTTAGAGGCCGATAAATTCCTGCAGGCGGCCCCCTGAAGATTAAAAGGTTGGTCCATGAAGCTTTTTCGCTGATATCCTCTTGCCTCACAACACAGCACGAGAAGTCCCCGATTATACCCTGAAACCAGCTTCCAGTCCCTACATTGGAGCAGGGAACCTTTCTTTTTGGTGGGCTACATATGTTATTGTGAGTTTTGTTGGTTTTTGTTGTGTGTAATTTTTTGTTAATATACTCTTCAAGTTTTATTTGTTTTTTTTTTTTTAAGAGAGCTTCGAGCTCTCTAAAGCTTCGGGATTCTGCAGGAACCACCGATGCACTACCCGGTGCCCAATAAAGTTGTCATTTCTTTTATTCTTTTCTTTGTTTGACAAAGTGGCGCCCGAGCACGTTTTCTTTTTAATATTTCATGTTAATTAATTTTTTTTAAAACAAACTATTAATGATTTCATAACCCAAGTAATAGTTGTGTTAAAACCTGTACATACATACATACGTAAATGTATTATTATTCAATTATTTGTGGCACAGGGTGATTCGAGTTATGGAAGTTCACGATGAGGAACTAAACAATTATGATTCTTTTTCTTCATTACCTAGGTACCTGTTACGAAATAACAAAAACAGTAGAAATCCCTTAAGTACCTAATACAGCACTCGCTAAAAAATGTGTTGATAATGTATTGTTTCGCTAATGTGTTATAACAGTACCTGAGCTAAGTTCGAATGAATAAACATTTGCACAATTTAACACTTCACAGTACTAATTACAAAAGTTGACAGTTTTGCAAGCAAGACTTAAGGACAATTAAATGCGATGTATAATAATAAGTACCCATCATGTCCACTTGACATTGTACCAACCAACGACTGGACTATAAAGATAGTACCTACTGTAGAAAATTCAAAAATACCGGAATTATTTCAGTTATCAATTAATATTTCATGGGCACACTTTCATGTTATTATAAAATAAAATAACATTGTGTGGGACGTTTCGAATTAGTGCCATTTTTTTTATAAGTAGGTATCTAATAACGTCGACAGTGGATTTCATTTATAACGACTTCGGTTGTAACGACCCTTTGGTTATAACGACATAACACATAAGTCCCTTGAATTTAAGGAGTAATTTAAGAAGAAAATTTGGCTGTAACGACTTAGGATGTAACGTCCGTCGATTTCGGTTTTAGCGACTAATTTTAATGAACTATTAATTACAAGATGCTAGAAATCTCATACTCATAGATATTGCGACCGAATCTAAACACAAAACTTTTTTATTTTTTGTTTACATTCACAGATAGTCAGTCAGCAGTTGTACTTAGTAATTGTTTATAAATGTTAAGGTTGATAAAGTTAAATCTAAGAATCAGTTACTACTGGGTAGTAGTTTTCTTGCTGCCTAATTTCCTTCTTTCACTCTTTCTCTGTTTCTTTTTATATAGCAACTTCCGGATATAGCGACGAAATTTAATGGTCCTTTCCTTGTCGTTATAAATGAAATATACTCCAGCGACGTATGTAATATTTGTGATTGCTGCTAATAATAGCAATACAGTCTTGTCTTGTCTTGTCCTGGCGTCCTAAGAAACAATTAATTTGATAAAATGTCTGGCTTTGAATCACCCGGTATATGAATACAATTATCTATAACCTATCATGAAGTTGTGATAAGTTTAGTTTTTAGTGAAATTAAAAAGTTCAGCTGAATTAATGATCAATGGCGTCAGCGAACTGAGTTATTACACTTTCTGAGGTACTGCGCGAAGTTTGATATTCATTCGCTAATTGGCCCGAAAACGGGGACATTAAAAAGGTCGAAAACAGAATTAACAAGCGTTCGGACATAATAAAAAAATCCGTAGCTTGTTAGTATCGTCCATGCAAATAATTTTTATAACCATACTCTCATTTGCATTCATACAGTTAGCGACCAAATAAACGATTTTCTCACAATAAAGGACATCGCAATGGGCGGAGCCACTATAAGCAAATTTCACCCTCATTAAAATATGGCTAGAATTGCATTAAAATTTTTTAATACCTATAACAGACAGACAACTAAATAAATCCTAAATTAATCAAAGAACTCTCCTAACAAGCGGTTTCACTATAAGCGAATTTCATTGTCTAGTAAAGTTTAACAATAATTTTTCAAACATCATTTGCCTGTTACATTTGCACTTTTAAAAGAGCAGAACGATTTAAATTCGAATACATGTACTAAAAACCTAATAAAGGAACTCCTCATAATAAGCGGATCCATTATAAGGGACTTTTATTGTTTCTAAAATTTCGTTTGCTCCATTTACATTTTCAGAAGAGTTGAATGAAGTAAATTCTACCAAAATGACGAGGTATCTATATAATAAAAGAACTGTCGCTATAAGCGGATCCATTACAAACGAAAATTACAGTTGCATTTTTAAGCAATCAGAAAAAAATACTCTAGTGCAATCAGTGAATACTTACATAATAAAAAATAACTGTCGTAATAAGCGGAGCTATTATAAGCGACTTTTACTGTTTCTAAAAAGTTTGGCAGAGTTGTTCTGACATGTTTTGTCTGTTACATTTGTATTTTTAAAAGAGCTGAATGAAGTAAATTTTAATACATTCAGGAAGTAGTTATCTGATAAATGAACTGGTGCTATAAGCGGATCCATTACAAACGAAAATTACTGTCTCTAAATGTATTATAAAATTCCTAAAACAATATTTTCCGTTTATTGCATTTGCATTTTTGAACGAATTTCTAATACAATCACAAGGCACTTAATAAAAGAACTGTCGTAATAAGCGAGGCTATTATAAGCGACTTTTACTGTTTCTAAAAAGTTTGGCAGAGTTGTTCTGACATGTTTTGTCTGTTACATTTGTATTTTTAAAAGAGCTGAATGAAGTAAATTTTAATACATTCAGGAAGTAGTTATCTGATAAATGAACTGGTGCTATAAGCGGATCCATTACAAACGAAAATTACTGTCTCTAAATGTATTATAAAATTCCTAAAACAATATTTTCCGTTTATTGCATTTGCATTTTTGAACGAATTTCTAATACAATCACAAGGCACTTAATAAAAGAACTGTCGTAATAAGCGAGGCTATTATAAGCGACTTTTACTGTTTCTAAAAAGTTTGGCAGAGTTGTTCTGACATGTTTTGTCTGTTACATTTGTATTTTTAAAAGAGCTGAATGAAGTAAATTTTAATACATTCAGGAAGTAGTTATCTGATAAATGAACTGGTGCTATAAGCGGATCCATTACAAACGAAAATTACTGTCTCTAAATGTATTATAAAATTCCTAAAACAATATTTTCCGTTTATTGCATTTGCATTTTTGAACGAATTTCTAATACAATCACAAGGCACTTAATAAAAGAACTGTCGTAATAAGCGAGGCTATTATAAGCGACTTTTACTGTTTCTAAAAAGTTTGGCAGAATTCTTCGGACATGTTTTGTCTGTTACATTTGTATTTTTAAAAGAGCTGAATGAAGTAAATTTTAATACAATCAGGAGGTAGATATCTGATAAATGAACTGTTGCTATAAGCGGATTCATTACAAACGAAAATTACTGTCTCTAAATGTATTATAAAATTCCTTAAACAACATTTTCCGTTTATTGAATTTGCATTTTTGAACGAATTTCTAATACAATCACAAGGTACCTAATAAAAGAACTGTCGTAATAAACGGGGCTATTATAAGCGACTTTTATTGTCTTTAAAAGTTTGGCTGATTTCTTCAGATAAGTTTCGTGTATTGCATTTATAGTTTTAAAAGAGTTCAAGAAATTAATTCTGCTACAATCAGGAGATACCTAATAAGACTCCTGTCGCTATAAGCGGAGCCTTTATAAAATAAAACTACTGTTTCTAAAAAAATTTTTTTTTGTCAGAGTTCTTCTGACATGTTCGTTGTTGCATTTGTACTTTTAAAGGAGTTTAAATTTAATTATAATACAATCAGGAGGTACCTCTTAAAAGAACTGTCGTAATAAGCGGAGCTATTGTAACCGACTTACATCGTCTCTAAAGGTCTGGTTGAATTCATTTATATTTTCAAAGGAGCATAACGAATTGAATTTTTATACAGTTACTAGGTACCTTTTATAAGAAGTTTTATAATAACCGGAGCCATTACAAGCGAATTTATGTAATTAATACCCTGGCAGGCAAAAATTGTAAAAAATTGTTACCAAATAGAAATAGTGATTTGATCCCTGTTTCGCCTCTTAAGCCTTCCTCTCCAAAGAAAATAGCAGAAAAAAATCAATTCTACCTCGTTATAAGAGTAATTTTTTGCAATTAACTGTACATTTTCGATCAAAATCAATACCGCGTGCCCTTTAAGTTTTCGAAGCGGGACATAAAATGGCCCCGAGCAGGTACTAAATTTCGTACGGCAAATTGTGTAATTACCGACTACTCGCAATTACACTCAACGAAATCTTTATGATCACTTCAAACAGCACGTGAAGCCTTGTTACGTGCAACGCCGTCTTTGATGCCGTTACTGTCAAAAAATAATATGCGTGTCGACTTGTGTGTATGCAAAATGGTTGTAAATACGTAAATGTATGCACAACATAACATGCATCAGGCAAGTGAAAGAAAAATTATTATTAAAATGAAAAGGAGGCTTTCACTGTTGTCACTCGTTCAAAATTCCATAATTATCGATGCATTATGGTCCATACGGTTTGCGTAACGGTCTCGATTTTTAATAAAAAGGATCAAAAGCAGGACACTGATCGCTATGTGTCTCTTATTTACAATCATCAGATATCAAAAGAAGAACTGGACAAGACTTGACATTGGTGTTGGTCTTGAAATAATAAAATTAAGAGTCGTAGTATAACATCTTAGCCAATACCTACTGTCCATAATTAAAGCTTCAACAAAGACCACGACCTTAAGATCAAATTAGGCCTAAGCTTGAGACTTGGTATGCAAGATAAAGATCAAAGCCACGAGTAAGAATCTGATTAAAATTTCAAGTGCATAATAGAGACCAAGACTCAAAATTGGTTTTTAATTCAAGACTTGAGATGTAAAATTAAATTCAAAGCTGAGGGGGAGATTTTAATCCTAACTGAATTGAAGAGGACATGATTTGTATGAAACGATGTTGAGACCAAGATTCCAGGAGCATAATAGAGATCAAGATTCAAACTTAAGCTGCAAAATTGATTTTCAATTCAAGATTTGAGATCTAAAATTAAGTTCAAAGCTGAGGGGGAGATTTTAATCCTAACTTAATTGAAGAGGACATGATTTGTATGAAACGATGTTGAGATCAAGATTCCAGGAGCATAATAGAGATCAAGATTCAAACTTAAGCTGCAAAATTGATTTTCTATTCAAGATTTGAGATCTAAAATTAAGTTCAAAGCTGAGGGGGAGATTTTAATCCTAACTGAATTGAAGAGGACATGATTTGTATGAAACGATGTTGAGACCAAGATTCCAGGAGCATAATAGAGATCAAGATTCAAACTTAAGCTGCAAAATTGATTTTCAATTCAAGATTTGAGATCTAAAATTAAGTTCAAAGCTGAGGGGGAGATTTTAATCCTAACTGAATTGAAGAGGACATGATTTGTATGAAACGATGTTGAGACCAAGATTCAAGGAGCATAATAGAGATCAAGATTCAATCTTAAGCTGCAAAATTGATTTTCAATTCAAGATTTGAGATCTAAAATTAAGTTCAAAGCTGAGGGGGAGATTTTAATCCTAACTGAATTGAAGAGGACATGATTTGTATGAAACGATGTTGAGACCAAGATTCCAGGAGCATAATAGAGATCAAGATTCAAACTTAAGCTGCAAAATTGATTTTCAATTCAAGATTTGAGATCTAAAATTAAGTTCAAAGCTGAGGGGGAGATTTTAATCCTAACTTAATTGAAGAGGACATGATTTGTATGAAACGATGTTGAGATCAAGATTCCAGGAGCATAATAGAGATCAAGATTCAAACTTAAGCTGCAAAATTGATTTTCTATTCAAGATTTGAGATCTAAAATTAAGTTCAAAGCTGAGGGGGAGATTTTAATCCTAACTGAATTGAAGAGGACATGATTTGTATGAAACGATGTTGAGACCAAGATTCCAGGAGCATAATAGAGATCAAGATTCAAACTTAAGCTGCAAAATTGATTTTCAATTCAAGATTTGAGATCTAAAATTAAGTTCAAAGCTGAGGGGGAGATTTTAATCCTAACTGAATTGAAGAGGACATGATTTGTATGAAACGATGTTGAGACCAAGATTCAAGGAGCATAATAGAGATCAAGATTCAATCTTAAGCTGCAAAATTGATTTTCAATTCAAGATTTGAGATCTAAAATTAAGTTCAAAGCTGAGGGGGAGATTTTAATCCTAACTTAATTGAAGAGGACATGATTTGTATGAAACGATGTTGAGATCAAGATTCCAGGAGCATAATAGAGATCAAGATTCAAACTTAAGCTGCAAAATTGATTTTCAATTCAAGATTTGAGATCTAAAATTAAGTTCAAAGCTGAGGGGGAGATTTTAATCCTAACTGAATTGAAGAGGACATGATTTGTATGAAACGATGTTGAGACCAAGATTCAAGGAGCATAATAGAGATCAAGATTCAAACTTAAGCTGCAAAATTGATTTTCAATTCAAGATTTGAGATCTAAAATTAAGTTCAAAGCTGAGGGGGAGATTTTAATCCTAACTTAATTGAAGAGGACATGATTTGTATGAAACGATGTTGAGATCAAGATTCCAGGAGCATAATAGAGATCAAGATTCAAACTTAAGCTGCAAAATTGATTTTCAATTCAAGATTTGAGATCTAAAATTAAGTTCAAAGCTGAGGGGGAGATTTTAATCCTAACTGAATTGAAGAGGACATGATTTGTATGAAACGATGTTGAGACCAAGATTCAAGGAGCATAATAGAGATCAAGATTCAATCTTAAGCTGCAAAATTGATTTTCAATTCAAGATTTGAGATCTAAAATTAAGTTCAAAGCTGAGGGGGAGATTTTAATCCTAACTTAATTGAAGAGGACATGATTTGTATGAAACGATGTTGAGATCAAGATTCCAGGAGCATAATAGAGATCAAGATTCAAACTTAAGCTGCAAAATTGATTTTCAATTCAAGATTTGAGATCTAAAATTAAGTTCAAAGCTGAGGGGGAGATTTTAATCCTAACTGAATTGAAGAGGACATGATTTGTATGAAACGATGTTGAGACCAAGATTCAAGGAGCATAATAGAGATCAAGATTCAAACTTAAGCTGCAAAATTGATTTTCTATTCAAGATTTGAGATCTAAAATTAAGTTCAAAGCTGAGGGGGAGATTTTAATCCTAACTTAATTGAAGAGGACATGATTTGTATGAAACGATGTTGAGATCAAGATTCCAGGAGCATAATAGAGATCAAGATTCAAACTTAAGCTGCAAAATTGATTTTCAATTCAAGATTTGAGATCTAAAATTAAGTTCAAAGCTGAGGGGGAGATTTTAATCCTAACTGAATTGAAGAGGACATGATTTGTATGAAACGATGTTGAGACCAAGATTCAAGGAGCATAATAGAGATCAAGATTCAATCTTAAGCTGCAAAATTGATTTTCAATTCAAGATTTGAGATCTAAAATTAAGTTCAAAGCTGAGGGGGAGATTTTAATCCTAACTTAATTGAAGAGGACATGATTTGTATGAAACGATGTTGAGACCAAGATTCAAGGAGCATAATAGAGATCAAGATTCAAACTTAAGCTGCAAAATTGATTTTCAATTCAAGATTTGAGATCTAAAATTAAGTTCAAAGCTGAGGGGGAGATTTTAATCCTAACTTAATTGAAGAGGACATGATTTGTATGAAACGATGTTGAGATCAAGATTCCAGGAGCATAATAGAGATCAAGATTCAAACTTAAGCTGCAAAATTGATTTTCTATTCAAGATTTGAGATCTAAAATTAAGTTCAAAGCTGAGGGGGAGATTTTAATCCTAACTGAATTGAAGAGGACATGATTTGTATGAAACGATGTTGAGACCAAGATTCCAGGAGCATAATAGAGATCAAGATTCAAACTTAAGCTGCAAAATTGATTTTCAATTCAAGATTTGAGATCTAAAATTAAGTTCAAAGCTGAGGGGGAGATTTTAATCCTAACTGAAGTGAAGAGGACATGATTTGTATGAAACGATGTTGAGACCAAGATTCAAGGAGCATAATAGAGATCAAGATTCAATCTTAAGCTGCAAAATTGATTTTCAATTCAAGATTTGAGATCTAAAATTAAGTTCAAAGCTGAGGGGGAGATTTTAATCCTAACTTAATTGAAGAGGACATGATTTGTATGAAACGATGTTGAGACCAAGATTCAAGGAGCATAATAGAGATCAAGATTCAAACTTAAGCTGCAAAATTGATTTTCAATTCAAGATTTGAGATCTAAAATTAAGTTCAAAGCTGAGGGGGAGATTTTAATCCTAACTGAAGTGAAGAGGACATGATTTGTATGAAACGATGTTGAGACCAAGATTCAAGGAGCATAATAGAGATCAAGATTCAATCTTAAGCTGCAAAATTGATTTTCAATTCAAGATTTGAGATCTAAAATTAAGTTCAAAGCTGAGGGGGAGATTTTAATCCTAACTGAATTGAAGAGGACATGATTTGTATGAAACGATGTTGAGACCAAGATTCCAGGAGCATAATAGAGATCAAGATTCAAACTTAAGCTGCAAAATTGATTTTCAATTCAAGATTTGAGATCTAAAATTAAGTTCAAAGCTGAGGGGGAGATTTTAATCCTAACTGAAGTGAAGAGGACATGATTTGTATGAAACGATGTTGAGACCAAGATTCAAGGAGCATAATAGAGATCAAGATTCAATCTTAAGCTGCAAAATTGATTTTCAATTCAAGATTTGAGATCTAAAATTAAGTTCAAAGCTGAGGGGGAGATTTTAATCCTAACTGAATTGAAGAGGACATGATTTGTATGAAACGATGTTGAGACCAAGATTCCAGGAGCATAATAGAGATCAAGATTCAAACTTAAGCTGCAAAATTGATTTTCAATTCAAGATTTGAGATCTAAAATTAAGTTCAAAGCTGAGGGGGAGATTTTAATCCTAACTGAAGTGAAGAGGACATGATTTGTATGAAACGATGTTGAGACCAAGATTCAAGGAGCATAATAGAGATCAAGATTCAATCTTAAGCTGCAAAATTGATTTTCAATTCAAGATTTGAGATCTAAAATTAAGTTCAAAGCTGAGGGGGAGATTTTAATCCTAACTTAATTGAAGAGGACATGATTTGTATGAAACGATGTTGAGACCAAGATTCCAGGAGCATAATAGAGATCAAGATTCAAACTTAAGCTGCAAAATTGATTTTCAATTCAAGATTTGAGATCTAAAATTAAGTTCAAAGCTGAGGGGGAGATTTTAATCCTAACTTAATTGAAGAGGACATGATTTGTATGAAACGATGTTGAGACCAAGATTCCAGGAGCATAATAGAGATCAAGATTCAAACTTAAGCTGCAAAATTGATTTTCAATTCAAGATTTGAGATCTAAAATTAAGTTCAAAGCTGAGGGGGAGATTTTAATCCTAACTGAAGTGAAGAGGACATGATTTGTATGAAACGATGTTGAGACCAAGATTCAAGGAGCATAATAGAGATCAAGATTCAATCTTAAGCTGCAAAATTGATTTTCAATTCAAGATTTGAGATCTAAAATTAAGTTCAAAGCTGAGGGGGAGATTTTAATCCTAACTGAATTGAAGAGGACATGATTTGTATGAAACGATGTTGAGACCAAGATTCCAGGAGCATAATAGAGATCAAGATTCAAACTTAAGCTGCAAAATTGATTTTCAATTCAAGATTTGAGATCTAAAATTAAGTTCAAAGCTGAGGGGGAGATTTTAATCCTAACTTAATTGAAGAGGACATGATTTGTATGAAACGATGTTGAGATCAAGATTCCAGGAGCATAATAGAGATCAAGATTCAAACTTAAGCTGCAAAATTGATTTTCAATTCAAGATTTGAGATCTAAAATTAATTTCAAAGCTGAGGGGGAGATTTTAATCCTAACTGAACATGATTTGTATGAAACGATGTTGAGACCAAGATTCCAGGAGCATAATAGAGATCAAGATTCAAACTTAAGCTGCAAAATTGATTTTCAATTCAAGATTTGAGATCTAAAATTAAGTTCAAAGCTGAGGGGGAGATTTTAATCCTAACTTAATTGAAGAGGACATGATTTGTATGAAACGATGTTGAGATCAAGATTCCAGGAGCATAATAGAGATCAAGATTCAAACTTAAGCTGCAAAATTGATTTTCAATTCAAGATTTGAGATCTAAAATTAATTTCAAAGCTGAGGGGGAGATTTTAATCCTAACTGAACATGATTTGTATGAAACGATGTTGAGACCAAGATTCCAGGAGCATAATAGAGATCAAGATTCAAACTTAAGCTGCAAAATTGATTTTCAATTCAAGATTTGAGATCTAAAATTAATTTCAAAGCTGAGGGGGAGATTTTAATCCTAACTGAACATGATTTGTATGAAACGATGTTGAGACCAAGATTCCAGGAGCATAATAGAGATCAAGATTCAAACTTAAGCTGCAAAATTGATTTTCAATTCAAGATTTGAGATCTAAAATTAAGTTCAAAGCTGAGGGGGAGATTTTAATCCTAACTGAATTGAAGAGGACATGATTTGTATGAAACGATGTTGAGACCAAGATTCAAGGAGCATAATAGAGATCAAGATTCAATCTTAAGCTGCAAAATTGATTTTCAATTCAAGATTTGAGATCTAAAATTAAGTTCAAAGCTGAGGGGGAGATTTTAATCCTAACTGAATTGATGAGGACATGATTTGTATGAAACGATGTCGAGATCAAGATTCCAGGAGCATAATAGAGATCAAGAATCAATCTTAAGCTGCAAAATTGATTTTCAATTCAAGATTTGAGATCTAAAATTAAGTTCAAAGCTGAGGGGGAGACTTTAATCTTAACTGAATTGATGAGGACATGATTTGTATGAAACAATGTCGAGATCAAGATTCCAGGAGCATAATAGAGATCAAGATTCAATCTTAAGCTGCAAAATTGGTCTTTGATTCAATATTCAAGATGTAAAATTAAGTTCAAAGCTGAGGGGGAGATTTTAATTCTAACTGAATTGAAGAGGATATGATTTGTATGAAACGATGTCGAGATCAAGATTCCAGGAGCATAATAGAGATCAAGATTCAAGCTTAAGCTGCAAAATTGGATTTTAATTCAAGATTCGAGATGTAAAATTAAGTTCAAAGCCAAGGGGGAGACCAAACAAAATATTTGAACATCCCTTTTTTAAACTCTTAGGTATATTTATTCGTCTAAGCCTACCTGTAACTTCGTTATTATCACCTTCAATAGTTTCATTATTGCTTGGCATGTCAACAAAGGTCAGCTAACTACTCTCTCGTCTTCTCAAACAATTTTTTTGTTATTGTCCTGTTAAACACGATAAATACCAAACGATTTTATTTCCACAGCAATTTTCGAGTTTTTGAGTTAAGTGCATAATCGAGTCAATTAAGAACCTTTTCTAACAACGACAATAATTATTTATTTTAGATGACACAGCCAGGCGATGGCGATGGCGATGTGGCGCGACGAGACGCGACTTAATGTAAATACGGCTGATACCGGAAAAGAATCGACCGCAGAAATCCGGTTGGTTACTCTCTTTTCATCGTGGCACCTTCCCGGTTACTGACTCCTGGGGCGCTAAGTGATACTCTTATTCTGAACAAACGGAAATGCACAACGTGTAAAGTGTACATGCATATATGTATGTTTACTATCTATGTATAGGTATATGTATATATGATGCCGGTTTAATCATGCATGTATATTATATTATATATTGTACACATGTGGTGATCGTACAGGTACCTAATACGAACAGAAGATATTTATATCTGCACATCGTACCTAAGAGATAGAGCGAAACGTGATGCATTTATGATTATTCATCGAACTCTATACTGACCTACTACTGTACATACTTGAGACTGCATTAAAAACAAAAGAGGCTCATAAAAGGTCACATAGGTACTTATATAATCTCAACTTAAAATTCGATATAAAAGATTAACATCTAAGCTGAGGGGGAGAATATAAAACGCGACTGAAAAATTAAAGGCCATGATATATTTGAAATAATGTCGAGACCAAAACCCAAGGAGTATATTTAAGATCAAGACAAAGACTTCAATAAAAAAATTGAATCTTAAAAAAGATTGAAGTTAATATTAAAAATAGTGATCTTAACTGAAAGAGGAAATTATGAGTCTGACTTGTTTTCCACGACGTCAAGATCAAGTTTCCTCAACCTTGATGTAAATCAAGACCAAGATTAAAGATACGAGATTTGGTCTCAGACCAAAATTCGGTATAAATGTTTAACATCAAATCTGAGAGTGAAAGTAGAAATTTGATGACTTATTTGAAACGATGTCGAAAGCAAGATCGTAAGAGTAAGATTATGGAATGAATACTTTAAAATGATTTCCTGACCAAAATTCTTCCAACACGTTGTAGATTAAGATCAATATTAAGGTTGCAAAATTGAGTTTCAAGTCAAGATTCGAAATGGAAGATTACCGTTAATGTGAGAATATAAAACGCGACTGAAAGATTTATTTAATATAATGTCGAGCACAAGTCTCCACGAGTAGATATAAGACCATGCGCTGTGTTTAAGTAGAAAAAAATACCGACCAAGTGCGAGTCGAACTCGCGCACCGAGGGTTCCGTACAAACCTGTATATATGTGATGTAACTAAAAATTTAAGGTTTTCCGAATTTTTCCTTTATATGTGCTATAAAAAATTGCTTCATGCCAAATTTCAAGATTCTAAATCGACTGGAAGTACCCTTTAGGTTTTGATTCCCTTGCGAGTAGTTGCGAGTTTGAAAATATGCGGCTTAAATTGCTGTTTCTTTTGATTGCGTTGACATAGAAGTTTGATTTTGTTACAACTTAAAGGTATTATAGACCTGAGTATTTGATATGAATTTCAATTTAATACCTCTACGCGTTCATGAGGAAAGGGGTAGTAACTTTAAAATTATTAAAAATATTTTTATTATATGATGTAACTAAAAATTTATAGTTTTCGCAATTTTTCCTTTATCTGTGCTATAAGACGTTGCTTCGTACCAAATTTCAAGATTCTGAGTTCACGGGAAGTACCCTGTAGGTTTTGATTCGAAAATTTGCGGAAATTTGCGGCATAAACGGCTGTATATTTTGATTGCGTTGGCTTAGAAGTTTGATTTTTTCACAGCTCCAAGGGACAATAGACCTGAGTATTTGGTATAAATTTTAGCTTGATACCTCCACGCGTTCCTGATAAAAAGGGTCTTGACAGACGGACGGACGGACGGACAACGAAGTGATCCTATAAGGGTTCCGCTTTTTCCTTTTGAGGTGCGGAACCCTAAAAGTTGATTTTTAAGATTCGATATACAAGATGTGAAGTGAAGTGAAGTGTAGCAATTTAGACCTTAACTGAAAGACAAAATGGTATAATTTGTTTTCCACGTTGTTAAGACCAAGATTAGTTACACAACAAGTGTAAGGGTTGGACTAAAACATGTCTTGAAATACATAATCAGGGCTGAAACCTAAATGTGACCTGCAGGCTTGTTACTGTTTTTTTAGCAAAGTTCGTTGATGTTTAGGGAGAACGGCAACTTATATATACGATAAAAACATTTACTTTCATTTATTGTTAGATAATTAAACTAGGATTTGGGAATACAATTTTAATTTTGCAATACAGTGAGGTCAGATTGAATAGTTCTTCTTGTCCTCAATAAGTGCCTAATTAAGTACCACCTAATTACACATTACACGACCTAAACAACTCATTGTTTAGTATATAATTGCATAATGTATGCCAAATAAACTTGCATATGTACCTACATTTTAAATTTATATTATAAATATTTACTAATAACAATCAGATAGTTTTTAATAATGACCTTTTTAATTTTAAAGAAAGTATTTACGTTTGTATAACCAAAGAGAACGACCTAAATAATAATGAGTTGAATGAAAGTTGCTTTAAAAGAGTCATTGTACGAGTTCGCATCCACCCCATTGGACTGACGGTCCCGAAATATACTCGTGGATCCCGGTTGCAGCTTTGTCTGTCTCCAGACGAGATTCCGAAGATAGTCTGCAATTAATACCTCCTAGAAATGCAGACAACAGCTATGTGCTGTTATATGGGCGTGGCGTACAATAATTATTGTTATTGAGTTTATTATTGCAACGGAGATTCAAAATATTTACAAGGGTTCCGTTTCCAATGAGGTTTGAGACTTATTTCTTGTTTGTAAAATTATGTGCTTCACGAAAACACAACGGTACTTTTTAGTATACAAAGTTGACTAATTACCTACGCCACTGTAGTCCCTTTTTTTACTCCAGCATCCGCATGTATGCATACCCGTCCCGTTTGGAAGTAAAAAATCTCTGACGGTAGTTTTTTGGCTTCTTCCTTAAAAAGCCCTCTGACAGATGGTACGCAGTGAACCGAAATTAAGCATGATACTGTTTTGAAATGACTTACAGAACTGTGATTTTTTAGGTTATGTTACGTTACCGTCTCTAATCAACGAAATGAGCCGAAAGAAATTAAATGATAAATAACGTAAGCTATCAGTTTAAAAGTTTTGTAATAAATCAAAAATCAGTCAAGATCTATAGTAGATTGGGTGCTCAAAATATTCCAGTGTTCACTTTTTCTGACTTAACTAATCTAAAATTGCTTTGGAATAAGTTTTTGTTAGGTTTATGAGGCTCGAGGCTTAGTGACTTTTATCTAGCAACAAGATTCTACCTCTTCATTAAATAAGTTTTGTAATTGGGATATACTGATCAGTAAAAACTTTTTTGGTCTTTCAATTTGGTCATTTAACAATCTAAAATGACGACCATGACGACCAAGATATGGCTACGGTCCCAAAGTTAAGATCAAGGCTACGTGAGCAATACCAAGATCAAGACTAAATGAATAAGACCAAGATGGACAAGACCAAGATTAAGATGAAAAAGAAAAGACCAAAACCAAGAGACTTAGTAGCAATATTCCATTAATTAACTTAACACCCTCCCTCTTGGTAAGTAAGTAAAATGTGAAGATGTGGTCGTAAGATTTACCCCATATACAGCTTTAAGATTAAAAAGAAAATGAATTATAATAATTGTTTCAATCAAAAAGTTATTGTGAGATTGATTATTATCAATGATCCCCTCTCCCTTTAAATAAAATTTTGTGAGGTTTTTACTCGACCATCTTTCCCTCTTATTTTAATTAATAAATTCATAACTAATGAGTTCCTGAATTTAAAAATGTTATAACCTAGAGTCAAATAAATTGTTGATGTCTAGCATCAAACTACAGAATTCTCTATTTACAATATCTGTATCCCAGTTAGATGCCTATTAGACTTTCTAAAACACAGACCGATACCAATGCTGATTAATTAAAACATATAGTACCTAATAAAAGTAAAACTTTGATTAATATCATCCTTTTTCATCACCCCCTGTTTGGTGAACAATTTTGTTTTCAGACACAGTAATTAGCGGCCAGGTTCAAAGGAATTTCTCCTCGAATGAGAGAAAAAAAAGGAAAATTTCCTTTAAGAAGACAAGTAGAGGAGCTTTGAAGAAATAGGCCTTTGAAGTTTACAAAATCAAAAGAAACAAACACGGCGTTGTAATTTTTCTTTTGTGAGGAAAATCAGATTTTAAAGCCTCTTTGTTTTTTTGGCAACGAGAGGTAGATACATGACGTCAATTATTAAAATTTAAGTAAGTTGAAAAAATCAAAATATACCTAATGTTTGATAATAAATAAAATCGATGCTTGACTGCAGGGGAGGTCCGATAAATTTTTTATTTTTATTTTTTTATGATTTGGCATTAAAAAATACATATAACCCTTAATTTTCATCCTTCTACCACCAACCTCCCTTTTTTAATAGCGATATTACGTAGTACTGTAATAATCTTTAACTCTCAGTGATCGATAATTGATCAATTATTTACCATCAATCGATTAGTCATCCCCGCCAGGCGTCTACTGATGTCACTACTCACCCAGCAAACAGCACAGAGTGGGGATGAGAATGAAGCAGATTTTTTTAGAATGTTACTACAGGGCGTTCAAATATGTTCTAAGAAGTAAAAGAATGTTTTATTACCTATAACATTTCAAAATGATTTGGCAATGTTCAAGAATGTTCCAGAATCTTGAAGATCATTCAAGAATGTTTCAGAATGTTAAAAAAAGTTAGAGAATGATTAGAATCATTATGGGATGTTCTGGATAGTTCTAAATTCGCGAATATTCTAGAATGTTCTATGAAACGTGTAATGTATTCTTACTCGAGCAATGCCGGGCATATGTAAAAATTGAGGGTAAAAGGTACTTACCCTGTTGACATGCTAGTTCCTGGTCGGCGATCACGGTTTCATCATCAGACCAAAGTATTTCATCGGTGGATGCGGCGATACTCTCGCAATCCATCAAACTGTCAAAATCTATACTGTTCCTTATCGCCATCTTTACTGTGACCCATTAAAAATCACTCCATCTGCAAAAGAACGTTCGCTTTTATATGATTTATTATAACGCAAACCCATGCTCATCCATCAGTTTCCGATCACCTTTTTTTATACATAATCGCTTTTAACCAAACAACCTACCACCAGAAATATCAAACGTGTTACGTAACATCGACGCCAACAGTGGAATGTAAAACGACAGTTTCGAGAGCTTATTATTTAGTTAATCCAGAATTATTTTAATATAAATATATACAAGGTGTTCATCTCTTCAAATAATTCAACAACAACTAAAGAATATTAATATGAGACATTAAGGCAAGTTTCTCAGAGTATTGTGTCGTTTTAAACCACCCTATAGGCTGTAGGTACTTAAATATTATACACCCTATAAAATTGTATGAAATAATCAACGAGGGCAATTAATAAAAGTAAAAAATTGCTATCCACATCAGATATATATAAAAAAAAAAATACCGGCCAAGTGCGAGTCAAACTCGCGCACCGAGGGTTCCGTACAAACCTGTATATATGTAATGTAACTAAAATTTTAAGGTTTTCGGAATTTTTCCCCTATATGTGCTATAAAACATTGCTTCATGCCAAATTTCAAGATTCTAAATCGACTGGAAGTACCCTTTAGGTTTTGATTCCCTTGCGAGTAGTTGCGAGTTTGAAAATATGCGGCTTAAATTGCTGTTTCTTTTTATTGCGTTGACATAGAAGTTTGATTTTGTTACAGCTTAAAGGTATTATAGACCTGAGTATTTGATATGAATTTCAATTTAATACCTCTACGCGTTCATGAGGAAAAGGGTAGAAACTTTAAAATTATTAAAAATATTTTTATTATAAGATCTAACTAAAAATTTACAGTTTTCGCAATTTTTCCTTTATCTGTGCTATAAGACGTTGCTTCGCACCAAATTTCAAGATTCTGAGTTCACGGGAAGTACCCTGTAGGTTTTGATTCGAAAATTTGCGGAAATTTTCGGCATAAACGGCTGTATATTTTGATTACGTTGGCTTAGAAGTTTGATTTTTTCACAGCTCCAAGGGACAATAGACCTGAGTATTTGGTATAAATTTTATCTTGATACCTCTACGCGTTCCTGAGAAAAAGAGTTTTGACAGACGGACGGACGGACAACGAAGTGATCCTATAAGGGTTCCGCTTTTTCCTTTTGAGGTGCGGAACCCTGAAAACAACATCAACATTTTAAATATGAAATATAAATATGTAAGTTCTTGAGGATTTGTCTCCGATTTTATTAAAAAGTCAAAGGAGTCTTAAACAATAAATAAAATTAAGCGAAGACCAGAAGCAGTTCGACTTCCATTAACGTACAATTTATTAAGTCGGCAGCATCCGAATTACTATTAAGTTGAACAAAATGGTCGCTCTAAATTAATATTCGTTTCATGATTATGATCTTTCTCTCTCTTGTACTTGTTCGTACTTAATTATCTCCGACCAGAGGACCGTTCGGCACAACCTCCAGGCTATTTTGCGAATTTAATAAATGATTATCGAGAATTTTCATCTTTCGGGTGCATATTAATCTGCGTAGTTTCGGAATGGGGCAGCGACCCTCTAACCGGGCACATTTGTTTTAAAGTTGATGTACACTGAGAGGACGTTAATTCGTTCCCAATAGTTTTCTTAAATGGCAACGTTGCGCCTTTTCGGTCTGTATGTTGTCGATAATGTAGGAAACAATAATATTGCGAGCAGAATCGCATCTATTGCTCGCTAGTTTCGTGGCTGTTTCAATGTTTACCTAAATACTTAATATACAGGGTCCTTCAAGTTAATGGGCTATTAGAAGTATATAAATTAGTAGAATGAATTCAATTCTGAAACTTGGGCTCATTTGGTTATTGTTTATGCCGCTTCTTTTAAAAATATTTTCGATTTCGATTTACATCCGGTTATACCGGAAGTAGATGTTAACTTTCTTATTTTAAATGGAATGACATACTTTAAATTGTAGATTTTCTCAAAAAGTATAAGCAAAGTTATACGATAGTCCCATATCAAAAGACGCCAAATTCAATGAGGAATTCGAATATGTAGTCAAAAATGGGTCATTCTATTTTAAAAAATTGACTTATGCCTCTTTGAAGTTAACTAACTTGGACCACAAAATTTGAACATCCTGTACATTTTAGTTAAAAACCACATTTTATTCCGATAATGTGAATAGTTATAAATAATTGTTACGAGTTATAAAGCAAAATCTCAAAAATTAATTGAATTACGGTTTTTTAAATGTTAACGTGCAGATGTTAAAAATTTTGAAAAAAATTAAATAACTCAAAATCCATCAATATTTTCGGAGTAGTGCCTCCTATAAAATATGCATGAATTCAGATTTTCTATCGGAAAATATTAAAAAAAAGTATGTCATTCCATTTAAAATAAGAAAGTTAACATCCACTTCCGGTATAACCGGATGTAAATCGAACTTGAAAATATTTTTAAAAGAAGCGGCATAAACAATAACCAAATGAGCCCAAGTTTCAGAATTGAATTCATTCTACTAATTCATATACTAATAGCTCATCAACTTGAAAGACTCTGTATATTAAGTATGTAAACATTGAAACAGCCACGAAACTAGGGAGCAATAGACGCGATTCTGCTGGCAATATTATTGTTTCCTACATTATCGACAACATACAGACCGAAAAGGCGCGACTTTGCCATTTAAGAAAACTACTGGGAACGGATTAACGTCCTCTGAGTGTATATATATATCAATTATTTTATCCTGGATGAGGTGTATGAACAATACACATATATGTATATTAAATATTGACACATAGTTGACAGCTTAGACTACATTGGAAGAATGCTGTCTGTGCCTGCGTGGTGTTTTGATGCTAAAATTGAGACAGACGCCATTTTTTTGGTGTCAATCTTTGTGTTACAAGTAGTAAAGAAAATTTTTAATTGTGTGAAGAGCGTGGTTAAAATTATTTGTATTTTTGAGATAACCGAATGGCTTCTAAGAAAATTTCATTTCATCTTCTTATATGAAAAACTCTGCGGTTATGCACTTCTAACTCCCATATCTTCGAAATCAACCCCTGCAGCTGAAAACTGAATTATGCATTAAACCGAGTAGGTTATTGTTCTTTCCAAGAATAAACATTTTGTCTTCACTACATCACTACACTTTCTCTGCAAAGTTACACTTAAACCAAAAACTCTACTTTATGTAGAATTGTACAGTAAAAGGAAATTATTTAACCTTTTTAAATTATGTAACGTTGATCTCATCTCTGTGAGTGGTAGATTTTAGAGCGTTTGGGACACTATGGAATTTTCTGGAGCAATCAAAATTTTTTTGACTTTGGAACCGTTTGTAGGATTCTCGAATCTTCTGAAAAATTCCAGAACGTTCTTGAGCGTTCTGTTCTGGATATTGAAGTACAGTCGCAAAGTTTCGTTAACATTCTAGAATCTTCTGAAAAATCTTAGAACGTTGTTGAAGCTTCTGAAAATTACTCGAACATCCTTGAACTCTCTGTAGATTTCTAGTACAGGTTCGAAACGTTTGGAAAACTCTGTAGGACATTATTAAATCTTCTGGAAATTTCAAGAACTTTCTAGAACATCCTAGAATCTTTTGAAAAATTCAAGAATAATTTCAAACCTTCGGGGAATTTCTAAAACCTTTTGGGAAATTTCATTTCATCTTCTTATATGAAGACCTCTGCGGTTATGCACTTCTAACTCCCATATCTTCGAAATCAACCCCTGCAGCTGAAAACCGAATTATGCATTAAACCGAGTAGGTTATTGTTCTTTCCAAGAATAAACGTTTTGTCTTCACTACATCACTACACTTTCTCTGCAAAGTTACACTTAAACCAAAAATTCTACTTTATGTAGAATTGTACAGTAAAAGGAAATTTTTTAACCTTTTTAAATTATGTAAGTTTGATCTCATCTCTGTGAGTGCGGTAGATTTTAGAGCGTTTGGGACACTATGAAATTTTCTGGAACAATCAAAGTTTTTTTGACTTTGGAACCGTTTGTAGGATTCTCGAATCTTCTGAAGAATTCCAGAACGTTCTTGAGCGTTCTGTTCTGGAAATTGAAGTACAGTCGCAAAGTTTCGTTAACATTCTAGAATCTTCTGAAAAATCTTAGAACGTTGTTGAAGCTTCTGAAAATTACTCGAACATCCTTGAACTCTGTAGATTTCTAGGGCAGGTTCGAAACGTTTGGAAAACTCTATGGGACATTATTAAATCTTCTGTAAATTTCTAGAACTTTCTAGAACAATCTTTTGGAAAATTCGAGAATAATTTCAAACCTTCGGGGAATTTCTAGAACCTTTTGGAAATTTCATTTCATCTTCTCATATGAAGTCCTCTGGGATAAAGACAGATACATATATTAAATTCTATTTCTTCTTAAACCAAGCTTTTTCTTGTTCTTATTCATTAAAATAAGGAGAAAAGAGTAGATTGCTCCTGCCCTCGTTGATTACTTCATACACATCATGAAATCTTACATTTTATAGGGTGTATGCTCTTTCTAGGCGCCATCGCCAACTCAATCGACCACATACGAATATATGTATAATACATATAATGCAAGTACACGTACGTGTGGTTCATTCGAAGAATGTCGTCATAAATCGAATTTGACGTTGCAGCACCATCACCAGTTTTATTGCCAACGTTGCGGTAGCCGATGCAACATTTTCCTTTTTAATGACATGCACCTGGTTTTTCGGCAGTAATTACTGACCGTAAACTATTGTCAATATTCGGTAAAAATTTCATGATTTATTCGTCGTTAATGCGAGGTAAAACTCACAACTGAAATCGCGTGGCACATCGTAAAAATAAATGACAAATGTCCGTGTCCGTTACAACGAACTCGACCTTTCAATACGTGCCAAAATGGAGAAAAAGTGGGAAGGATGGCACGATGATGTTGATGTGTGTGCTAACGACCCATCCTCATTCCCTATCTTTATTATTGTTTTAGTTCTCTTCGTCCATCGTTTTCTTCTTTTTCACATTTCCGCTCGTACGTGCGACGCAAGCACAAGCACAAGCACAAGCACAAGCGGATAAATAGAGGGTGGCTGCAGCAGCTCGTGCCACGTTACGTTCTTCTCAAGTCTCTTCCCCTCTATCCATGAACTGAGTGATCCCTCCAACCACCCTCCGCCGATCTACACGTTCAAGAAAACGAGCAGGATATAATTGATGATAAAATGTTCGCAAGACGCCAGAAAGACTCTGGCACGTTGTCGTCTCGGCACATTGTCATTTCCACCCACAATTATTACCATCAAGTAAAAACAAGGGCCTAAGCCGACTAAGATTGTAAAAAATGCACGCCCTTTCGTAAGTTGCAGGTAAATATGCTTTTCTTAAATTACATTATTTATATAAATGCTATTTGTACTTTTTACGATGTTCTACAGATTAGTGGAAAGTATAAAACGAAGTAAAATTGTTAATTTTTCTGTAGGGTAAATTTTGTAATTTGATATCCTCTCATTGTCTTCTTGAGCACGAATATTTTGAAAATTTAAAATAATGGTAACATTTTTCTTCTCACCCCCCTATATCCTCCAACTTTTGCCCCCTCTAATTATACTCTCAAGTCTCAGAAAATTTCCTACAATTGCATCTTATTTTAGCCCTTTTTTTAGTTATTTATAAATTGCCTTCTGTTTTCCTACTTTTTCACCTCCCCTAATTTCTACCCTTAAACACCTCAGTAGTTGCAAAACTGGCATATTCTTCTTCGAGTACCTATTGAATAAAACACTAGTATAAATATGTAGGGTAATAAAATGAACGTTTTATGCTTAATTAATTATATATATAATAATATTATATGATATTGAAGCCTTCTATCCACATCCATGAAAAAGGTTTTGGTTTTCAGATGCAGGGGTTGATTTCGAAGATCTGGAAGTTAGAAGAGCTTAACCCCAGAGGACTTCATATGAGAAGATGAAACGAAATTTCCCAAAAGATTTTAGAAATTTCCAGAAGGTTTGAAATTATTCTCGAATTTTGCATAAGATTCTAGGATAATCCAGAAAGTTCGAGAATGTTCTAGAAATTTCCAGAAGATTTAATTTCTAGTTTTCCAAACGTTTTGGGCATGTCCTAGAAATCCACAAAAGGTTCAAGGATGTTCGAGTAATTTTCAGAAGCTTCGAGAAAGTTCTAAGATTGTCCAGAAGATTCTAGAATGTTAAAGAAACTTTGCGAATGTTCTTCAATTTCCAGAACGCTCGAGAACGTTCTGAGATTCTTCAGAAGATTCGAGAATATTGTAGAATTTTCTAAAAGGTTCGAGCATGTTCTAGAAATTTACAGAACATTATGGAATCCTACAAAAGGTTCTAATGCCTAGAAAATTTTGATTGTTCCAGACAATTTCATAGTGCCCCTAAACGCTCTAACATCTATCATACTCACAGAGATGAGATCGACCTTACATAATTTAAAAATGTTAAATAATTTCCTTTTACTGTAAAATTCTACATATAGTAGAATTTTTGGTTTAAGTGTAAAGAGAATGCAATATGTATATATCTTTATTGCAACCATCCAGAGAAAGTGCAGTAAACCAAAAATGTATGTTCTTGGAACAATAACCTACAAACGTCCATGATGCTTTCTCGTTTTAACGCACAAGAAAAACAATGATAAATTACAACGTATTTTGTATATCGTTCCTAAGGTTAGGAGATATAAAAAATGAAATGAGGTTAGGTTAGGAAATTAGTTATCATATTTGACACTTCCTGTCATTGTGTAGGTACATCACCTTGCTTAATAGTTTTTCTTTCTTGTGAGTTAATTGTTTATTTAAAAAGGTGTAGTATATTGTAAGTAAAACAGTTTTTCTAACGTCGTTGTCACACAATTGTCTGCAAAAATACTGTTCTAAAATTTTTTGTCAACTCATTCTAAACATAATACGACCTACAATTTCATACACTGTCAACACTTAAGTCGCTTGAATTTAAGGAGTAATTTAAGAAGAAAATGTGGCTGTAATGTAACGACTTCGGATGTAACGTCCGTCGATTTCGGTTTAAACGACTAATTTTAATGAACTATTAATTACAAGATGCTAGAAATCTCATACTCATAGATATTGCGACCGAGTCTAAACACAAAATTTTTTTATCTTTTCTTTACATTCACAGATGTCAGCAAGCAGTTGTACTTAGTAATTGTTTATAAATGTTAATGTTGATAAAGTTAAATCTAAGAAATCAGTTACTACTGGGTAGTATTTTCTTGTGCCTAATTTCCTTCTTTTATTCTTTCTCTCTTTCTTTTTATTTAGCGACTTCCGGATATAGCGACGGAATTTAATGGTCCTTTCATTGTCGTTATAAACGAAATATACTGTAATTCTACTATCCTGAATATTAAAGAACACAAACGATTTCATTTAGGTCACATAATGGAAAGGATAAATTATTCTACTGTACTTGTGTATTCTGAATATTAAAGATTCAGTCGAAATAACCGCCGTCCGCGGGCGTCTCGAGCGTCGCCGCTGCGGCCGCCGTCGGCGTCGACGTGCCAGACGGACGAAAATAGGAACGGAATTCCTTCGGCCGCAACTATTTATAATTCTACCCCCTACAAAGCGATTGGAATGAACTGTTTCCGACGCTAATGCGTATTGTGACCGAGCGTCGTCGACGTCGCCGTCGTCGTCGTCGTGTCCTAACTGACGCCAAGCGACTTAAATGACAATAAAAAATCACAGGCTTTTTTTTAAACGGACGGACGAAGTAACGACGTGTAACATAAACTTATCTGTGCATGCATACATTACCATGTTACATGTGTATTGAGTATAACGTACACAGAATGACATTCGACATTTTGTAAATAAATACGAATTTGAAAATGATACACATTAGGAATGTCCAAGAAGTTAAACGATGAACAAAATCTGTTGGAAGCAATTAAGAATCTCATGAATCGAGAGGCGGAGCTTACCTAAGCCCGGGTATTTAGTTAACAATGGGCGGAGTCAAGTTTCTGAGCATTCCAAGGCCAAGGCTCACGACATTTTGCATATCTGATGCTTTGATGCACGTGTGTCAGTCACCTCAACTTACTTACACGTTTATTATATATAGACTTCCGGTTATAACGTACGATATCAAAAGTTCTTGCAGTTTTTAGTTAGTTTATCACAAAAGACAACAATGTCCACCATATTTACAATACAATAATGTAAGGGTAAATAAAAGCAAGGAGACTCTAAGGGGTTGTGTCTAATTCCTATCCTAACTGAGTTTTAATGTATTGTTACGAGTACTTGCCAATTAAGTTGGTGTGAGCATAATTAACGAACATCTTCCCTGAATACATAAGGAATATTCCCGGCTTTCCTGAAACATCTAGAAAACACCAGCAACGATCAATGGGAAAACAATTGGATTACTAGACGGCTGTAGAATTCCCTAGAAAGAGGCTGAAAAGACTATAAAAGGCGGAAACGGCTCACACCGAGTTAGTTGACAGTGAACAGCTGATGTTTGGAAGCGAAGCGATCGATAGGCGAACAACAGGCGATAGAAGTCATAGTGTCTACATTATAGCGAGTATTTACACCAGAGGCGAGCGGTAAAAGAGACTTTTTAGTGAAATAAATTGTGTAGACTTGTTTATAACTGTAGTGTAGTCAAATTAACTTTAGTAATTAAATAAATTCGTTGTTTTGTTTTGCTAATTGTGTTTTCCGTGACTGAACACGTCACAGTATTTATTTTCTAATGTATTTCCCTGGGGTATACAAAATCCCCTTTTGTTGAAAACACGTACATAAAAGCCCCCCATTTCCTGACGCTTAACGGAAATAGATCCATGGAAATTTTTACCATTGATATCCGTCAAAGGGAGCTTTTACCGCATAATAAAATCACACCTCGTAGGCCATATTTTTTTAATGCTTTTCCATTCAATTTTACAGAAATAATATTTCCCTCCAAAACGTAGCTGTCATCGCCTCGATACCGTGTAAAATGCGTTTGGGAACTATTAAATGCAATGGCACGGTGCCTTTTAAGGCACTAAACGTCAAACGTTCCAAGCTTTTACGACGCTTTAGTATCGGAAGTAAAAGCCCATGTGGAGCATAAAACGTCACCCTTCTTTTTTAACTTGAACATTTATTTACACGTGCTTGGAACACTGGCACGTGACAAAAGGGCAGATTTAAACGATTAGGTACATATCGGTTTTGATTGATGCACACATGCGCCAACTCACTGAATTTACCATACGAAAAAAAGGGTAGATGGCGCTATTTTTAAACGCTCTAAAAACTATTATTGTATTTTCTGTTGACTTTCTTGATATAACATATATACCATAATAGTGACATATCAAGTACGGGATGAATTTCAAATAAAACACACTTTGCAATGTCACTTAATTTTATTTCTTACCACTGGACCGGTTTCGACTTACGCATAAGTCGAAACCGGTCCAGTGGTAAGAAATAAAATTAAGTGACATTGCAAAGTGTGTTTTATTTGAAATTCATCCCGTAATCATGGACTGTCACAAAGTTGAAACCAAAACTATAGAGTTTTTTAAAAATACATATCAAGTAGTTTTGTAATGTAATATTCCAATCATTTAAGCACATTTTCCCATCCATTTATTTTGGTGATTGTTTATAGATCTTATTCGATTAACAACAGCGTAGGAGTTCTTTTAGGTACGCAAATTTATGCTTCAAAATATACAAAACAGAGGCGCGGATGTAGATGTAAGCACCATTATCAGGTTTAGATAGTTTCGCAGACGGGATGCCCCAGAAAAGAAAATTTAATGGGGAAATGACGTCAGCAGTGTACCAGTCGTTTTTTAGTACATATCTACGTATCCACGCACATTTAAATGTTTACACGCGCGGAAACGTTTATTTTTTTGACCGGAGGACCCAGATAATAAGTTTCGCATTTTGACTTTTCAATATTGGAAAGATCAATATTTTGTGATTGAAACAATGTCTAAAACAACTCTAATAACTGTGTACGTATACATATACAGGGTTTCTTAAGTTGACCGGAAGTCGATTTTAAATCGAATCGTATATTTTTTACGCTGAATTCGAATAAAACGTGTAATTTTTAAGGTAAGTTTGATAACCAACTTGTACACCTATGACGATCGGTTTCTGAGTTACTTTAATTTATAGAAAAAAAAATCGCTACCGCAACCCAAATTAAAAAAAAAAATCATAACTTCCACAAAATAAGACTCAGACTGTTGAAATGTTTACTAGTAATAGCTGAATATTAGTGCTAACGCCTTGACAAAATTGAACAAAATAATTTATACAGGGCGTTCAAAATAAAATTCTAAAGTTTAAGAACTTCAATCACGAATAACTGTTTTTTTCAAATGGCACCTACCATTTTTAATTTTTTCAATCGACTCCTTTTTTTGTCCTCTTTAGATCCATATGGATACTTCTTCTTGTTTTACTTGAAAAATTTCGAGTAATTTTGAATCATTACTTAAAATAGCCCATTTTAATATTTTTCGCATAAAAAGGTGTGCCTTGGACAAATGACAACAAACGCCAATAGATGCAAAATGAAGCCAAAAATCGCATTTTCGATTAATTTCTGTTACAAAAAATAATTAAAAACGAAAACTTCAATTGAAGTATTTAATATAAACATTTGTCTCGAACATCTCCCCAACAGAAATTAAGCGATAAAAAAGGTTTTACTGTGATTTTGCTTTGATTGTCGTTAGTTATCAATTGTCCAAGGCATACTTTTATTACGCCAAAAAAAAATGAAATTATCTATATTTTAAAAATTCTAAATTACTCAAAATTTTTCAAATAAAACAGTAGGGAGTATCTATATGAATCGATAGAGGACAAAAAAAGGAATCGATTGAAAAAATAAAATATGGTAGGTGCCATTTGAAAAAACGAAATTTTTCATGTTTAAAGTTCTTAAACTTTAGAATTTTATTTTGAACGCCCTGTATAAATTATTTTGTTCAATTTTGTCAAGGCGTTAGCACTAATATTTAGCTATTACTAGTAAAAATTTCAACAGTCTGTGTCGTATTTTGTGGAAGTATGATTTTTTATAATTTGGGTTGCGGTAACGATTTTTTTTCTATAAATTAAATTAACTCAGAAACCGATCGTCATAGGTGTACAAATTGGTTATCAAACTTACCTTAGAATTACACGTTTTATTCGAATTCAGCGTAAAAAATATACAATTCCATTTAAAACAACGAAGTTGGTGTCGACTTTCGGTATAACCGGATGTAAATCGAACTTGAAAATATTTTTAAAAGAAGCAGCATAAACAATAACCAAATGAGCCCAAGTTTCAGAATTAAATTCCTTCTACTAATTCATATACTTCTAATAGCCTATCAACTGTAAAAACCCTGTATATATGGGACGAATGTCGCGCACCGAGGGTTCCGTACAAACCTGTATATATGTGTGTAACTAAAAATTTAAGGTTTTCGAATTTTTCCTTTATATGTGCTATAAAACATTGCTTCATGCCACTGGAAGTACCCTTTAGGTTTTGATTCCCTTGCGAGTAGTTGCGAGTTTGAAAATATGCGGCTTAAATTGCTGTTTCTTTTGATTGCGTTGACATAGAAGTTTGATTTTGTTACAGCTTAAAGGTATTATAGACCTGAGTATTTGATATGAATTTCAATTTAATACCTCTACGCGTTCATGAGGAAAGGGGTAGTAACTTTAAAATTATTAAAAATATTTTTATGTACATGATGTAACTAAAAATTTACGGTTTTCGCAATTTTTCCTTTATCTGTGCTATAAGACGTTGCTTCGTACCAAATTTCAAGATTCTGAGTTCACGGGAAGTACCCTGTAGGTTTTGATTCGAAAATTTGCGGAAATTTGCGGCATAAACGGCTGTATCTTTTGATTGCGTTGGCTTAGAAGTTTGATTTTTTCACAGCTCCAAGGGACAATAGACCTGAGTATTTGGTATAAATTTTAGCTTGATACCTCAACGCGTTCCTGAGAAAAAGGGTCTTGACAGACGGACGGACGGACGGACAACGAAGTGATCCTATAAGGGTTCCGCTTTTTCCTTTTGAGGTGCGGAACCCTAAGAAACGAACAAAAAATATACAAAAATATGGGAAGGTATCATGCAGGTATCATTGTATTTTTGTACTTATCTATCTATTGAAAACACGAACAAGGGTTTGAAAACGAAAAGAAAATAATTAATAGAAGATTGGTTTCACGATATAGATAATAAAATCTGTACCCTCCAAAATTGTGGTTATGTCAATAATCATTAAGTATAGTTATCGCATTCTTTGTTAAAAATTTTGTTACTCTAAAACTCATTTTTTCGTAATCATTAAGTAACCTAACTTAGGTAATGTTTGTATACGTCTATTGCAGATTTCGGTTATAACGTACCATATCAAAAACCGAGCCTCTGTTCTTATGGAGCACTCAACAGAACTTTAACTTTTATAACGTACTCTGATATAAAGTACACAACAATATCAAATATAACTAATCTACTTTTTATTCATAAATATCTTTTTAACTCAGCAACTTTAACAATTTCTTATAGTATCTAATGTAACTGCAAATTTAGGTGTTTGAAAAAGACAACAATGTCCACGATACTGAAAAACTATCATACACATACTTTTATAAAGGATTAAAAAAAATAACGAGATGCGTCTAATTCTGTTATAACGAACTTTTGATATGGCGTAACAATTTTTATGATTCTCTCGAGTACGTTATAACCGAATTTTATTTTACCTTAAATACATTACGTAGCTAAAAGTGGAGCGAACATGAAATTTTGGAAGTGCCTTATTAAAACTGTGAATTGAACTGATATTTTTCTACATATTAAAATCGGACCATCGACGTTTACGATATTGTGTGCTTTTATGTTTATTGACTCTTCTTGAGATTTCAATAAATCTTCAAACTTTCTTTATATCTTCTTATTTGTCTCATAATCAGTAATTCTGCTATTTTTATTTTCTTTAAATTTTTGCAATCATATTCAAATTGTTATTGTATCAGATATTTAAGAAAAAAGAAAAAGGAAAATTTAACATATTTAAATGCGCAGATAATAAAATATTAAAACCTTAGGTCACACTACTTAAGTATGTATTGCAAAATTTCTGATAAAATAAATAAATAATTCGTTTATGGCGCCCATAATTAAAAGAATGTTAAAATTATTTCCTAATAAGTGAAAATAAAATACTTAATCAATCAACAAAAGATAAATTTATAGAAAATATCAAAAATAATATTTTTTGGACTAATACGTAATCGATAGTTTTAACGATTACTAAACTAAGATGTTTTTTGAAAATTTCGGTTATAGCATACAGTAAAAAAATTTAGGTGTTTGAAAAAGACAACAGTGTCCACGATACTTAAAAACTATCTACTCTTATAAAGAATTAATAAAAACTGTAAGCAAATATGTCTAATTCTGTTTTAAGGAATTACCGATACATCGTACCGAATTTTAAAGTCACGTACAGTACGTTATAACCGAATTTTACATTCATACATCGCTTAGATCACTTTGGATTATCGAAACGCTAATTAGCTAGCCATACTTTTTCTTCTGAAGCCATTTTCTTGCGCAACTTTTTGAAAAACTAAGCAATATTTAAATATCAAAAAATACATACCTCTACGTATATTTTTTGATGATAATTTTTCCGGTTATAATTTTACAAAAAATCCGAAAATGCGGAAAAATATTCGTCTTTTCTCAGTTACGGAAAATACTAATTTAGACACTTCCGGTAATCAATCGTAAACGCAATGTGACTCACACAGTATCTTCTTCCGGTTAAATGTTATTCTATTTTAATTAAACACTATTAAACACCACAGAAACCAAACAAAAAAAACATTAATTGTTCGACCCTTACTTATCGGTTATTACAATTTAATTATATTGCACCCCAAAATGTCCGCACTAGATAGTGAAAATAGCAAAAGTCCCGATACGAAGACGGTACGTTCGTTACCCCTCGAGTCGGAACCCGCACGTCTACTGAGATAGGATGAGAACATATATTTTTAAAACGTCGCCCATTTACGAAATTATTTTTAGCGTATACATGGGAAGTTCTCTGGTTTTTATTTTTTTTTATTAGTGGGACGCGGTGCTCTCACTCCACGTATGTATACGCATGTACGTATGCGAGTTCGTTAACCATGGGGGGGTCTCATCATCATCATCGTCATCATCATTGAAATCGTCATCCTCCCGATCATCTACGCCATCAGGATCTCTTTAGGGAACCTCTTAAATACGGTGTTCTATCGAAAGACTTTAAAAATCTGTACTGTACGCTATATCAGAAGTTCTTTAAACCAGAATTATAGTGTCCTTATTTTTGTTAATCCTTTATAAGTGTAATGTCGACACTGTTGGCTTAATACGTTACATTTGATTTTTAAGAACGTTTTCGGATCCGGATATTATTTTGTCCCTTATTACAGAATTACCTAAAAGATATAAAAATAATTAATGACTGATTTTGATATGGTACGTTATAACCCAAATTTCTTTTATTACCTATATTCACTCTAAGCATACTATTTTTTATTACATTCCCCTCACACTTGGTGCAATATTTAACCCCAGTTTTTTCCCCTTTGACCGATGGGTAAAGCAACACCCACAATTTGAAAATACGCCGCATTCCTGATGTGCATACATTAGCCAGGGCAGCAGCGCAACGTTTCGTGTTCAAACAGAAAAGGAGGACGATCCCGCAGGCGGCGAAGCCTCGTCGCCGTCAACGTCGAAAGACATCGCGGCGTGGCACGCGCGTGAAGATGAAAAAATGAGAGGAAACAGATGCTTCCTACGACATTTGTATCTATCCGGAGGTGTTAGAGATGACGTATCTACTTTAATTAAATTAAAAAAAAAAAAAAAATAGAGAAGTGTTACCTTTACACGTCATCCATGTACTGGGTGTTAAAATGTGTTATCAAACGCAAAATGTAGAGTAGCATCTCCAAATTTTATTTCTCTTCTTGGGAGATAATCAACCTTCACAACCCCAGACTACTTTTAACGACATAGTTACAAAATATCCATTACACTTTAAGTACAATTGCTCTATTCATTTTTGGATAATTGGTAAATAAATCTTTGGGTAATTTTGGTCACAAACCCTGTCGATGTGGATTCCGTTCCAAATCCCATTGAAACTAAATTCCGAAACATTTGGATTTGATCGTGTGTAGTGTCATAGTCTGTTTTACGTCATTCTAAAGTTTAAATAGCTTTCCAGTTGTGTTGTTGCCTCCCTTCGTAAATTATTTAATGAAAAACTGCTTGAATAATGTAGTTAGTTAGTTGTCCACTGCAAACGGTGACTCAAATTAACAACTTTCTACAGTTTACACCGCGACCTTACACAGTCGATAACTGATTGTAAGTTGTACATGGTAATAACCGAAGGGCGCACTTTAGAAATGATTCATTCGACATTTCTGAATGGAAGCACATAAATCTTGCGACCACACCGAGACGTGTGATGGGTAAGTTTGCATTATGTTCGAAATCGATAATCGAATGTTAACTTGGTTAATGGTACAGAGCAGCATTTAAAAGAGGATAAATGCTTTCCTTGTGGTGCCAAATACTCTATAAGGGAAGCATTTTAATACTAAGATTCATGTTTGCTTTCCTCGAAGTCTTAGCAGCGACTGAAAGCAAAGCAGTCGGTTAATCGGTATTTATATTGAGGAGTGGTGTGCGTAGCGAAGCGGCGTCGTTTGATTGGACGTTCCGATCAACGCCCCTCCACTCTGGAGGAATGGGCGTAGTGAGACAATATAGTCGATCTTTGATTGGACGTTGCGATCAACGCCTGTTCGCTCCGGACCAGTGAGCGTAACGGTGGGGTGTTGTTGAACTTCCATAACCACTACTCTGCGGCATAAAAACGCGTCAACAGCCAGCTGTGCACCCAGTCTCTCCTGATACATGCACGTACAATGTAGTTTTAGTAAAGATTTGTACTTCTAGGGCTCGATAATTTATAAACACGAATTTATATTAATATTTTATTGATTATAACAATTATTTAATAATTTCAATCAAATTTATGAATCATGAAATTACCATTGTATGTTATTTAAATTGTACTAACAGTAATGGAAGTCGATTAAAATAATTGGCAATTGAAATTTCAAGAAGAGAAAGGTGCACCGCGTCTAGAAAGTGATCCAATTTTGTAAAAAGCTTCCGTAGTAAGCACCTAGTAGTTCGATCGGGTGTGTTTCTTAAGTGAAATAAATCTCGCTCGAAGCATATATTACCCTCTCGAACCCCAGTTGCTTGTCGACGCCTCCTCCCGAGTACATTAACATATCGGCGACCAGATGAGCGAGCGCACATAAATTTAAATACGTCGAGGGTTCAAGTAACCTGTTTAAAAGTTCGCAGGAGACCTATCTACATTATTATACACATATATATACCATAGTTGGTTCTATTTTGGGCTCGCGTTGCTAACGCTGCTAAGGGGACAAAAGAGCCAATTCGGATCAGAGGGAATATTCGGTTAAAAAAAGAAACTACAAGGGTTTTTGGGATCTGTAAAGAAAGTGCTAATAAATTGTGATAATTAACACTACAGGTCAAGCGGACCAAAAGTACTTAGTAGTAAATGCTGCAGATAATCTAAATATCGTCGATTAAAGACAGAGTATATAAATAATGGGTTAATATATATGTACTGTAAGTATGTAGAAATTTGTAAAAAATTTGACACGGAATTGTCATAATTGAAGGTTGTACTCATCGCAAGGTCTTGGCAGCGACTAAGTGCAGAGCTGCCTGTTTGTTGATTTTTATATGGTGGGCGTGTCGGTGGAAGTGACCACGCCTACTGCTCCATTGTATAAATGCTAGCAAATTTCCGGTTTTGCACTCAGTCGCTCCGGCAATGTTTCAGGTTGTGTTACTCCTATTCGCAACAAATCTGCCTCTTATTCTTACAATAACTACGATTCCTTGAAATTCGTATTAAAACTGGAACGAGTCTGCGGATTTGTTTTCAACTTTTTAAATAAGTACTTAAAAGAAATACGATTTCTATACAGAGTGTAAGCAACTATGTGTCAGTAAGTTGGTAGTGTAATAACCGTTACGTTTGCCCATAATTAGAAACAAAGTTATGACCTTATACAGTACCTAATGCAACTGCGTTTATATAATGGAATTACTTCGGGAACTTTTCAATGTAATTATGTGCTTTCTAGGTTAATGTTTCTACCCGGAAAGTTGGAAAGTTATTTTAATTCTGACTCTCTGCGTTTCTTAAATAAAGCAGAAAATTACTATAAACAACAAATATCTAATAAATTTCAGGTAATAACAAAACCTTTTCAACAAAATTTTCTCACAATTTATTTTCATTCGCAATTTCAACAGTTATGTGACTGTCCCTTTTTTTTTCCCCCAAGTAAAATTCAGCTGTAGCTGTAGCAGAGAGATATTCTATGGTGCGAAACAAAAGAAGAAATTCCCGACGCGACGTTCGAAATTCAGTTTTATAATGTCAACGGGATGACATATTGTGGGAGTTCTTCGTGTGACGAAACCGTAAAATAATAAAACAGACAACAAAGTCGAAATATTCCGCTAACGGCTTCCACTGAGAGCTTTACCATACATATATACACATGTAGATATCTACAGGTTGCGAAAGAGTGGATTTATAGACACATGATCGTGTGAGCGTGTCGTCACCGTTACCTAGACACGCGAACGTATGGGCGTGTCTTCGCTCAACTTCCAATGACCGTTCAGTTAGTGTGCGCACGCCGCCTTTGCTGCTATTGATATTGATAGGAGCTGCACTCGGTGCCAGCATCAGCATTTTCGCACGCTGTATATTTAAAACGGTAGCAGTTTTGTGCTGCCCAGTCAACTAGATCATCGCTCAAAGGCGAGCTCGGCGCTCGGAGTTGGATGAAGGGTTTTCGCTAACAGCATTTACAATAAAATTTTTGCGCATGATGGCAGACCGACCGTCACATTGTGTGATTTTCGTATGCTGACTAAATTTCGTAACAGACGAAATTGCTTTATGCTCGTAATGTGTTTAGATAAGAACATACTACATACCCGCAGCTAAAACAATTATTAATTTAATTACATTATAAGCGAATTTTATTTACGGTTTTTCTATTCTAATTTCTAATAAGTATCTTAGTAATTTATTTAGTTCAGTTGTTCCAAGTCATCTGCTATTTTAATCACAAGTTTGTAATTAATTCCGGCAGAAAAGAAAATTGAGAGGAATGAAAATATCCTCCCTGAGCATCTAACAATGAAATTACAAACTCACCCTTGCTTCGCCTTGCCTCAAGTTGTTGTCTTCTCATTTCCGCCCCGTCTGCTTAGTGATTGTCGCCATCTCAAATAAATCATCTGAAAATAAAAAAAAGGATATAATTTAGAACAACACAGCACGGAGGTAAACTGTGCTACTGGCAAGTTTCAAGTATATAGGTACTTTTTCTTATCTAATTAAATTTAACGAGGGTGTTTATTCAAATTCTAGTGTAGTGAGTCGGATAATTTTCAAACGAAGTAAAATTGGTAAGGGCCCTTAGGTATATTGTTGAGCAAAGTGGGTCAAAAGGGTATGCCAAGTGAAGTTAGTACCTATACGAAGGTGTATCTACTCACGAAGTGAAAAGTAAGGACGAGACTTTTCTGAAACAAAATTCGTTATCTACAAGTTTGTACTGAAGTTCTCCTCTTTTATTACAATAGTATGTCAACGAGATTAAAGAATCGAAAATCAATTTACAAGTGATAAGTATAGAAATTATTTAAAATTGAGATGTACATATTTGCAACAGTTTGGATAATAAAAATCCTAGCTCAAGTACAGAGATTTTACAGATATTGATGATTGATGACAAAAAGAAGAAAAAAATATTATAAATCAACCCTAAACACTAGGGCCAAATAATAGACCAGGGTAGATAATTTTTGAAACCAAAAAAAATTATAGTGGGATGAAACCCATTGGAAAAGGAAGAGAATATAACAGAAATGAAAGGTAAATAATTTACGGGCGATCTGCGGTGAGTTTTTAAGGGTAAAAACGGTTTTTCTTGATTTCCAGAAAAACTACAAGTCTTATGGAAAAAGTTAAATAGCAAAGTTGTAGGTATAAAACGATCTATAACTTTTGAATTTACACTTTTTTCACATAACCTCAAAATTTATGTGAAAAATTCAAATAACCAACTCTTTGGTGTTTTATTTTTATCGTTTACAAAAAAAAATTATTTTTCACGAAATTTGGTGAAAACTTACCTATTTATGTCCCAAACACGCTGTAATTTTTTTGATTCGAAATACTTATTTTTTCACCTTATTTTTACTTAATACCGAAAAAGCACCCTAATTTTCAATCGAAAATTCTCACGTCAAAATATCTGTTTTTTTAAAAACGTTGGTGGGCTTTTTCTTCGTTGAAATCTTTACTTTCTGATGGTGTGAAAAAAAATATACATTACTATGGTAAGTTTTCTCAGGAAATGCGAAAAAACGAAGGGAATTTTATATAAAAAATGTGACCGCTGCTATTTTTTTCAGTAAAAAAGTTGTTTTATTAAATTCTAATTACATTTATGTCATAGAAAATCTCATAATATATAAATATACATGTAAATCGTACTATTGAATTCACATACTTTATAATGATTACGTTATTTATTATAATATTTTTAAAAACATTAATTTACTTTTCTTCGTTTTTTTGCATTTCCTGAGAAAACTTACCACAGTAATGTATATTTTTTTTCACACCATCAGAAAGTAGAGATTTCAACGAAGAAAAAGCCCACCAACGTTTTTAAAAATGCAGATATTTTGACGGGAGAATTTTCGATTGAAAATTAGGGTGCTTTTTCGATATTAAGTAAAAATAAGGTGAAAAAATAAATATTTCAAATCAAAAAAATTACAGCGTGTTTGGGACATGAATAGGAAAGTTTTCACCAAATTTCGTGAAAAAAAAATTTTTTTGTAAACGATAAAAATAAAAAACCAAAAAGTTGATTATTTTAAATTTTCACATAAATGTTGAGGTTATGTAACAAAAGTGTAAATACAAAAGTTGTAGATCTTTTTAATACCTACAACTTTGCTATGTAACTTTTTTCTATAAGAGTTATAGTTTTTCTGGAAATCAAGGAAAACCGTTTTTACCCTTAAAAACACCGCAGATCGCCCGTAAATTATTTTCCTTTCATTTTTGTTATATTCTCTTCCTTTTCCAATGGGTTTCATCCTACTATTTTTTTTTCACTTTTTACTATTTTTGAAAGCTTCAGCACTGGTCTAATAGAATGTCAACGAGATTAAAGAATCGAAAATCAATTAGCAAGTGATATAGAAATTCTTTAAAATTGATATATGAATTGAGACATATGAAAAGTTATTCATGGCTAATATTTTGATTTGGAGGTGTCAAAGTGGACCATTTTGGTTTTGGCTACTATGACTAATTCTCAATCGATATCTTTGATAATGAAAATCCTAGCTCAGCTACAGAGATTCTACAGATATTGATGACAAAAAGAAGAAAAAAATATTATAAATCAACCCTAAACACTAGGGCCAAATAAATAAAAGTTGGTAGGATTTATGTGTCTCATCAATCAAGCAAATGCTCACTTACTACAATCTAGTTAGATTAGTTAACTTTTGAATCTTTACAATCCATTTAGCAAAAGTATCTGTCAGTTCGTTTAATTGTATGCATCTAGTGTTTATCGTTTGCAAGCACAGCGAAAACTTTTATTTACATTTTGAGTCCGTTTGGTTTCGCGCGCGCGTGGACGACGGAACGTTTGGAGTTTCCATCAGATTCCGAAATCCCGGTTCAGTGCGAGCTTTTCCCGAAGAAAAGCAGCACACGTCCGTTTCCGAGAATTGTCCCGTTATTTCGTTCGTATCTAGTAAAAGTACGTCGGAAAATAAAAATGTACGTAAACTTGCCAAAGATCGTTTTGATTCTGTTAGGACTTCTGGGGGAGAAAAGTTTCTGCTGTTTCCTGGAAAAGTCCGGGAAAAGTGTCGAGAATTTAGACGAAAGACTCAACTTGTCGCAAATTGTTTTTCGCGGGTACATGTCGCTACCGGCATTCGGCGTTGCAACAAGAAAAGAGAACATGGAATCGAACATGTGGGTTTTGACGTACTTTATGTTTACAAGTCGCAACATGAATTGGGATTTCGGTGAGTTTCACATCATAAAAGAAAATAAAACTATCTACCTACAATTACTACGTATAAAATTAGATATTTTAATAGAAAAATTCTTAATCAGATATAATGCCTAATACAAAGTAATTATGAAACTTTTTATTAATTTTATAAATGAAAATAGAAATATTATTTAATTGTTCGTTACAAAAGTAATTTTTTAATTAATTTAAATTTTATTATGAAAATAAAATAAATATTTTTCACTATCAAAATTTGTGTATATCAATCACAATTTACCATGTTCAGGGGGGTTTTAGTTTTTGTAACGTAAAATTTACAGGGGGTTACAGAAAGTGTGACAACCGGGGATGAGGGGGTCAAAAAAAGCTAATTTTAGCGTGACGTATTTTATTAACAGCCCCTAATGGAAAAATTTAGGCAGTCTCTTTACAAATATTTTAATGTATCACGTTGTTCCAGCTCAGAAAATTGATACACAATTTTTAGTGCAATAAAATGTAATAAAAGTAAAAGTAGTCGAAACGTTGTATCGAATATAGTTTACTGTTTCTTAAATATTCAATTGTAGTTTTATTTATATATAATTTGATCTTATAGAGTAACTTTAGTCAAGTGAATATTTTTTTTAAATGCTTTTTTCCTTAACTTAATTCAAATCCACAAAAATGTGTTATCGGTAGGTAAGTACACGTACATATTAAATAAAATAAAAATATTTTGTGTAAGAATTTTATTCTCATTCAAAGAAATTCAGAAAACTAGAATGTCAAACATTTAGTTGTTAGACCTCGTATAATCTTAATGATAAAAGAATTACAGGAAAGTAAATTTTGAAAAAATCCGATTTGTAGGACCTATAAGAGAAAAAGTTAATAAAAAGTTTCCTGAACAGATTAATTTCTATGCATCTTTGTTAGAAACATCAAAATTAAGTATCAATAGAATTATATTAAAAATTAGGATCTTACAAAATCTCCTATTAACCCTTAAATTTACCCGGATACAAATGCTTCCATTTATTTCCACTTTTCAGTTTTCAGACAATTTGCTTTGTTAACTTTTATGAAAGCTTTCCATACGATATTTTATATTCATACACCGAATAAAAGCCAATTCGCTAAACATGAGTTGTGAAAGTTCAAAGAAGCGGTTACAAATTCGAAGAGAATGTAAGCAGAAGGGTACAAACAAAAAGTATGCATTTGAAGGGAGGTTAAAAAAGAGGAACCTCACTGAATCGCTTGTCGAAAATAAGAAAAAAGCTGTTGGTTTATTCTTGAATTTTTTATATTTAAATTAGATTCGTTTATACTGAAAGCTTCTTTAAAAAAGTTCGTGGTCTTATTGAAACTAAAACGAATTTTGGTAATAGAATATACTTAGATATATATTAATATTCACAAAGTGCTTGAAATTTTTTCAAAGTGACTGAAACTCGTCCAATGTGGTTGAAGTACTTTCAAAGTGTTTAAAAGACATTGAAGTTATTCAAAATACTTTCAATGTGCCTAAGGAAACTTTTCAAAGGGCGTGAAACTCTCTAAAATGTTTGAACACTTTCAAGCTGCTGAAACCATTTGAAAATATTTGAGAGTCTTCCATTGCCCCTTAAGCCCTTTCAAAGTGTTTAAAACTCTTTCAAAGTGTTAAAAATCTTTTAAACTCCCTGAAGAAACTTATCAAAGTCATTGAAGCTTTTTAAAGTGTTTGAAGCTTTTTCAACCTGCTGAAATCATTTCAAAATGTTTGCAGGTTCCCAATATTCTTAAAGCGTTTCAAAGTGCTTAAGTTCTTTCAAAGTGCTCGAAATCGTTTCAAAGTTCTAAAACTACTATTCAAAGTGGTAATTAACGCTTTAATGTTTCTGAAACGTTTTTAAAGTGCTTAAAGTGACTTTTTAAGGGCTTGAAACTCTCTAAAATGTTTGAACACTTTCAACCTGCTGAAACCATTTGAAAATGTTTGAGAGTCTTCCATTGCCCCTTAAGCCCTTTCAAAGTGTTTAAAACTCTTTCAAAGTGTTAAAAATCCTTTTAAACTCCCTGAAGAAACTTATCAAAGTCATTGAAGCTCTTTTAAAGTGTTTGAAGCTTTTTCAACCTGCTGAAATCATTTCAAAATGTTTGCAGGTATCCCAATATTCTTAAAGCGTTTTCAAAGTGCTTAAAGTTCTTTCAAAGTGCTCGAAATCGTTTCAAAGTTCTAAAACTACTATTCAAAGTGGTAATTAACGCTTTAATGTTCCTGAAACGTTTTTAAAGTGCTTAAAGTGACTTTTTAAGGGCTTGAAACTCTCTAAAATGTTTCAACCACTTCCAACCTGCTGAAACCATTTGAAAATGTTTGAGAGTCTTCTATTGCCCTTTAAGCCCTTTCCAAGTGTTTAAAACTCTTTCAAAGTGTAAGGATCCTTTCAAACTCCCTGAAGAAACTTATCAAAGTCATTGAAGCTCTTTTAAACTGTTTGAAGCTTTTTCAACCTGCTGAAATCATTTCAAAATGTTTGCAGGTATCCCAATATTCTTAAAGCGTTTCAAAGTGCTTAAAGTTCTTTCAAAGTGCTCGAAATCGTTTCAAAGTTCTAAAACTACTATTCAAAGTGGTAATTAACGCTTTAATGTTCCTGAAACGTTTTTAAAGTGCTTAAAGTGACTTTTTTTAAAGGGGTTGAAACTCTCTAAAATGTTTAACACTTCCAACCTGCTGAAACCATTTGAAAATGTTTGAGAGTCTTCTATTGCCCTTTAAGCCCTTTCCAAGTGTTTAAATCTTTCAAAGTGTTAAGGATCCTTTAAACTCCTGAAGAAACTTATCAAATCATTGAAGCTCTTTTAAACTGTTTGAAGCTTTTTCAAAACTGCTGAAATCATTTCAAAATGTTTGCAGGTATCCCAATATTCTTAAAGCGTTGCTTAAAGTTCTTTCAAAGTGCTCGAAATCGTTTCAAAGTTCTAAAACTACTATTCAAAGTGGTAATTAACGCTTTAATGTTCCTGAAACGTTTTTAAAATGCTTAAAGTGATTTTTTAAGGGCTTGAAACTCATTCAAAGTCATTCTTAAGTTGCTTTAAACCTTTTTCAAGGAACTGGAGCTCTCTCAAAGAGTCTTTAACTTTTCCAATGAATCTAAAGTGCTTTAAAAGTGCTTAAAGTTCATTTAAAATGCTCCAGGTCAGTTCAAAGTGCTTAAAATAATTATTCAGCTGGTTTGAAGTACTTTAAAACGACTTAAAATTTCTATTTAAAGTGCTTTTAAAATGCTTAAAGCTTCTTTAATGTGCTCAAAATTATTTTAAATTGCTTGAATCAGTCTTTTAAAGTAACTGAAGCACTTTTAAAGTGTTTTAAAAGTCTTTCAACAATCAAAGCTCTTTTAAAGTACTGAAAGTTCTTTCAGGGCCTTTGAAATCCTTTCAGAGTGCTTGAAGCAAATTTTCAAAGTAGTTGAAGCTCTCTCATAGTGTTTGAATGTCTGTTAATATTCTTGATCATTTTAAAATGCATTAGGCTCTTTCGATGTTCTCAAAATTCTTTCAAAGGGCACGATGCAGTTTTTCATATTGCTTAAAACCCTTTCAATGTGCTTCAAAATGCTAAAACTTTCTTCAAAGTGCTCCAAATTCTCACACAGTGCCCAAAGCAACCTTTCAAAATAATTGAAGCACTTTTAAGGTGTTTGAAGCTTTTTGAAAGTGTTTGAAAGTCTTGTAATGTTCTTAAAACCCTTTTAAAGTCCTGAAGCTCATTCAGGGCGTTTGAAATCCTTTCAACGTGCAAAAAGCAGCTCCTCATAGTGCTTGAAGTTCTTTTGGTTTTTTTGAAGCACTTCCAATGTGCTTAAAGCCCTTTCAAAGTGCCTAAAGCTCTTTCAAATAGTTCGAAATTCTTTTAAAAGTACTTGAAACCTTCTTGCATAATCTCACTTCTGGAAATACTTAATAATTTGAAGTTATGAGCATTTTAAATATAATTAGAGTAGAGTTTCAAGAACAATGGGACATTGTGTGAGGAGTTTGATCTTATAGGGTTTAGAGTGGTTTTAACGAAAACATTACTCAGTTATGAAAATAATAATTATACACGGAGAAAAAATAATCATGATTTTATTACTTGATGAGTCAAGCAAAATTTTTCTAGTAAATAATACTAGAATTCTCATAAAATGTACTTGGTGGTTGGTATAAAACAATTTTTCATTCTTTCTAATAATTAGTAAGTATTAGAATAATCAAGCTAAATAAGTCTAGACTTTTTTTCTCTCTCTACCTCTCGATTATTTTATCGTGTCGTGTCGTAAAGAAAAAAATACTAGAATGAGAATAGTTTAGTAAAATTAGTGATAAGAAGTGAAGTGTAAAAAATGTTTTCTAATCAAGTCAATTTTACTAGAATTCAGTCTCAACACCGAACGTAGATTGACTACGTAGACATTTCTAGTAAAATCTCCTTGAGCGTCTGGTCGTCCATATAATTGACAGATTTTTTAGTCATGTTTTCTAGAATTCTAGCAATATTTTCATGATTGTTTTCTCCGTGTAATTTAATTAATTTTTGGATTAAACCTTACGCGACTAAAAACTTCATGAGCACTGTGACAGTAAACAAAGTAAGCGAGTGCTTTACTGTTTAGGGGAGAAGTAGATAAAGCCCTTTAAATTTAAATTTCCATAAGTTATGCGAAGCTGCACTATCTGCCAGAGACAGGAACAAACAAATAAACAAACAAACACGAATAATAGAACAGAAGTAAAACAAAATCTTTGCAACACGAAGGCGCGTTTGTTACATTAGAATTCCTTTGAAACAAACTTAATTGCAGACAAGTAAATATAACATTCGAAGGGAAGAACGTTACGTTCGAACATTGCGCCGACGACGATCCAATTCAGGACTTCATTGTCTTTTGCAAGAGGAAGGAGGACATCGTTTGGGGACTTTCGTTAATCAAATGGAGCGAAGAGGAAGAGGAAAACATCTGGAAAACGTTAGGTATGTACACCTGGTTACAAACAGGTTCATTTCCTTCGGTATCAATCATCTTTTACTAACTACATGTGTGTTAATTTTGATGTGGGTAGTAGTTCTTGTAAACGTATTTATAGTGAAATATTAATGAACATACCTATCTTTATTATGTACCTACATTTATTTCAATTTAATATAACATTGACGTAATTCATGAACAGCCCCTAAAAGTATCAAAGTAATGTTTTTTATCTTTTAATGTAACCCCTTATTCCTGTAGTCGGCTTATTATCATAGGTAAAAAAATCGACTATCGTTTTACCAAAATATGTATAGAACACTGTGATGAAAACCGTACTTTTTTGGCACCCCCATGAAGTGAGTGGGGTGTTTCTAAACTAAGAAGCAGTTTCTAATAAGGCTATCATCATTTCCTGAAAAGTTAGCTGCCAAAGACATGCATGCATGCACCCTAAGTTTTTTTTACTTTACTTCGTAAATTTGAGACAGCAACGCAACCCCTATTTCAATCAACTCTAATAATAGTTTTTGGGAACATCATGTAACATGCGGAACCGTTTTTGACCTTTAGGTTGGAGCAATTGGTCCGACTGGTCATCCTGCTCGATCTCTTGTGGGTCAGGAATACAGAAACGTACCAGGAGATGTTTCAGAAATGAATGCTTCGGTTATAATACCGAGGAGAGACAGTGCAACCTGTTCGAGTATGTATGTAATTTTCAAAACAATTATTCTACTAAAACTATTATTGACTTTTTTTGTTTATAATAATAATAATAATATCAATTTTAATGCCTCACACACTCTACAGTCATTTTGAGTTTTGGGGTATAAATAACACTAATATCAATCGCACAACATGCCTTATACAAGGTTTTTCAAGTTGATGGGCTATTAGAAGTATATGAATTAGTAAAAGGAATTCAATTCTGAAACTTGGGCTCATTTGGTTATTGTTTATGCCGCTTCTTTTAAAAATATTTTCAATTTCGATTTACATCCGGTTATACCGGAAGTCGATACCAACTTTGTTATTTTAAATGCATTGGTATATTTTTTACGCTGAATTCGAATAAAACGTGTAATTCTAAGGTAAGTTTGACAACCAACTTGTAAACCTATGACGATCGGTCTCTGAGTTAATTTTATTTATAGAAAAAAAATCGCTGCCGCAACCCAAATTATAAAAAATCATAATTTCCACAAAATGCGACTTAGAGTGTTGAAATTTTTACTAGTAATAGCTGAATATTAGTGCTAACGCCTTGACAAAATTGAATTAAATAATTTATACAGGGCGTTCTATTAAAATGATACGCTGTGGTCGAGTTTTTGTTCTAGACTAACTTTTATTAAGCACCAATCAATATGAGTATATAAAAAGATAAACAAAGAATTCTTAAACAAACTAGCTCTCAGAAATGAAATCTAATATAAAAAAAAAATATACAGTTCTTAACAATAATATATGGGCTAACTTTTAACACTCCCACTAGCACATATTATTGTAATTCAATAATACCCATATTTCTTAAAAATTTATTATGTTTAACTGACCCTAAGCCTTTAGTCAATAAGTCAGCGGGCATGTCAGCTGTCTGTAAGTACACAAGCTTTATGAAATTATTAGCAATGGCATCCCTTATAAAATGATGTCTCACATCTATGTGTTTGGATCTGTTATGACAAATTGGATTTGCAGACAGCTTCTGTGCACTCTGACTATCATTGTACAAAACAATACAATTTATATTTCCTGTCAATTCAGTAATTAAACCTCTTAAAAATATTGCTTCTTTTGAAGCTTCAGAAATACCCATATATTCGGCTTCCATGGTTGAAAGCGCAACAGTCTTCTGTTTTTTGCTTTCCCATGATATTACAGAGCCGCTAAGCTTGAAATAAAAACCAGTATATGATCTCCTGTCAATTGAACATCCCGCCCAATCTGCATCTACGTAGCCTTCAAGCTCTACAGTATCATGTTTAAAACATAAACAGTAATTTTTAGTAAGCCGCAAATATCTCAAGATACGTTTTGCTTGTTTAAAATGAGTCTCATTGTAGCAGTTATTAAATTGACTTAAATAACTCACAGAATATGCGATATCAGGCCTTGTTAAAACGGCAAGATACATGAGACTTCCGATTAGTTGCTGATAAGGTAAATTAGGCTTACAACCAGACTCATTTTTAGTCAAGTTTATATTTGTTTCTATAGGAGTCAAAACAGTTTTACAATCGGTCATGCCGAAACGTTTTAAAACTTGATCTATATACTTGTGTTGATCTAATGTAACAGTTTGTTTTTCTTTGTCAATTTTAACATTCATACCCAGACATTGTTTAATTTCTCCTAAATCTTTTATTTTAAATACTTCGCCTAACCTTGCTTTTAAAATATCTGCTTCATGTTTATCGTTAGAGAAAATAAAAAAATCGTCAACATACAAAGCAATAACAGTTATCAAGTTGCCTTTTCTTTTGGTAAATAAACAGGGTTCTAATGTAGATTTCTTATAACCTAATTCACTTAGAAAAACATCAACTCTCTTATACCATGTTCGAGAAGATTGTTTTAAACCATAAATTGCCTTTTTTAATTTTAATACTTTGTTTTTACAATCAGGATTTTTTAACCCTTCAGGTATTGTCATAAAAACATTTTTTTCCAATACACCATTTAAAAAAGCGGTAGTAACATCTAAATGCGTAGTGAATAAACCTAGTTTAACTGACAATGCAAATAACAATCTTAACGTACTATGTCGCACAACTGGTGAGAATGTTTCGTCGTAATCTACGCCAGCTTTTTGCGTAAAACCCCTCGCCACTAGTCGCGCTCTGTACCTCACTTTATTTTCACTATCACTTTTTCGTTTAAAGACCCATTTGCAATCCACTACTGTACTTCCTTCTGGAGGATCAACCAATTCCCATGCCTCGTTGTCTTCGAAAGACTGTAGTTCATCCTTCATGGCCTGTTCCCATTCATGTTTGTCCGGTCGTGATAAAATACTTTCAACTGTCAACGGATCGTCTTCAATGTTTTGCGCACAAAGATAAATAACACTTCCTTCAATTTTTCGTGGTTTGGGTTTACGTTGTGACCTTCTTAGTTCATTGGAAACTTCTGCAGTGTCAGAGTTGGTATCCTCGGAGTTACTATCTGCATTTTGCCAAATTTCACCTGAGCTGTCACTTAGTTCTTCTTCTTCATCCTTTTCACCTCCCACTGAAACCAATATTTCTTCACTGTTGTCTGTGTTTTCTGTTTTATCTTCGTGGCTTAAAATAACAGTGACTTCTTTTTCTGTATTCTCAATGATACGTACATTTCTGCTATTAAATACCATATTTTTATTCGGGTCGTACACTCTGTATCCTTTCACGTTTTCACAGTAACCAACTAGAATGCATCTTCTGGACTTTTTGTCCCATTTCAGCCTCTTTTCATCAGGAACATGAACCATTGCTCGACTTCCAAAAATTCTTAAATAGCTTACGTCGGGCTTAACACCAGTCCAGATTTCGAAAGGAGTTTTTTTTAAACTAGAAGCTAGTGATCTATTTCTTAAGTAACATGCGGTATTTACAGCTTCCGCCCAAAACTTTTTAGATAATTGAGCATCAAATAGTAAGCATTTGGCCTTTTCTAGTATTGTACGATTTAATCGTTCAGACATGCCATTTTGCTGGGGCGTATAGGGATTTGTTTTTTGATGTAAAATACCATTTTGATCTAGAAATCTTTCAAATTCCCTACTACAAAATTCTCCCCCATTATCAGTTCTTAAAGTTTTAATCTCTTTCCCTGTTTGTTTTTCTACTAAACTTTTGAATTTTTTAAAACAGTCAAAAACCCCATCTTTAGTTCTTAAAAAATATACAAACGACATTCGACTGAAATCATCTTCAAATACTACAAAATACCTTGATCCGCCGATAGAACTGACCTCCATCGGACCACACACGTCAGCGTGTACGATTTCCAAAAGAAGTTTAGCCCGTGTACCCTTGTGTTTGAATGGTAATCTGCTCTGCTTGCCCTCACAGCATACTTCACAGTTGCTTTGACTTTCTTGTGCAAGCCCCATATAATTAAGTCCGTTCACTACACCATTTTTCATTTTATTCAAATAGTCACTATTAAGATGTCCGAATCTTCGGTGCCATATTTCTCCCGTTTCACTTGTTGACCCCGACAAGAAACACTTTTCGTCAGAAATGTTTAACCGGTAAACACCATTCATCAAGTCTCCTGTTGCCACTAATTCACCAAGTTTGTTGTAAATCTTGCAACACTGTTCTTCGAATTTTACTCGATTTTCATTTTCAATCAGTTTGCTAACCGACAATAGGTTCGTTGTCAATTCTGGAACATATGACACGTCCTTGACAGTCACATTAAATTTCTTATTATTTACTCTTGTTAATAAATCAACATCACCGAAACAAGTTACAGGAATTTTGGTTTTGTTCGCAATCGTTATTTCTTGTTTTTCCTTTAATGCGGATACATTTTTCATCCATTCTCGATTGGTCGTTAAATGCATACTTGCACCTGAATCAATATACCAATCACCTTTGTTAAATGAACCACTTAGAAAAACTGCACTGAAAGCATGCGAAGACTTTTCCTTTTTAACATCATTATTTGGACACTTATTTTGGTAATGTCCAAACTTCTTGCATTTATAGCATTTAATTTTCTTTAAGTTGCTATTAAATTCCGTAGCTTTATCTGTGCGATTTTTCTGGAAATGTTTCCTACTGACAAACGCGCCGCTACTATTACTTGAATCAACTTCCATGTCAAGTAGTTTACTTTTAATGGAGTCTGTTGTGATTGCTATGCCCGAATGCTCAATAGCCATAATCATTGGAGAAAACTTTTCTGGCAAACCCGCTAGCAGCAACGAGCCGATCCATTCATCACTTATATCGAATCCCGTGCCTCTCAGCCTTTGTCCAGTTTCCACAATTTGGTTAACATAGCTCGACATTCCATCACAGTTTTCCAATCGTGTTGATATCAGGCTTCTTAACAAACTTATTTTTCGTGCAAAACCTCCGTCGTCGAATAACGCCTTTAATTTGCTCCAAAGATCAACCGTTGTGGTAGCTTCTTTTACATGAACATATAATGACGAATCAATGGTCAAAATTATTTTTGCCTTGGCTTTTGCATCATCTGCTGCAATAACTTCCGTTGTGCATTTCGATAAGCCCTCAAGAATTAAATAGTTTTCCACGGCAAATGCCCATTCATCGTAATTCTCTCTACCTTTTAACTTAGGCACATTGACAATTAGATTAGCAGCCATTATAACACAGCAACAAAAAAAAAAAAAACTATACTGACTCACAATTTTTGTTTTTCGCAAAAACAAAACAGTTTAACAGTCTCGGGTTCTGACGCGATCTGGGCCCATAACCTATTAAAATGATACGCTGTGGTCGAGTTTTTGTTCTAGACTAACTTTTATTAAGCACCAATCAATATGAGTATATAAAAAGATAAACAAAGAATTCTTAAACAAACTAGCTCTCAGAAATGAAATCTAATATAAAAAAAAAAATATACAGTTCTTAACAATAATATATGGGCTAACTTTTAACACGTTCAAAATAAAATTCTAAAATTGAAAAACTTCGAACACGAATTACTTCGTTTTTCCAAATAGCACCTACTATTTTTTATTTTTTCAATCGATTCCTTTTTTTATCCTCTTTCGATCCATATGGATACTTCCTATGTTATTTGAAAATTTTGGAATCATTTTGAATTATTACTTAAAATAGGAAGTATCCATATAGATCGAAAGAGGATAAAAAAAAGGAATCGATTGAAAAAATAAAAAATAGTAGGTGCCATTTGGAAAAACGAAGTAATTCGTGTTCGAAGTTTTTCAATTTTAGAATTTTATTTTGAACGCCCTGTATAAATTATTTAATTCAATTTTGTCAAGGCGTTAGCACTAATATTCAGCTATTACTAGTAAAAATTTCAACACTCTAAGTCGCATTTTGTTTTTTTATAATTTGGGTTGCGGCAGCGATTTTTTTTCTATAAATAAAAGTAACTCAGAAACCGATCGTCATAGGTTTACAAGTTGGTTGTCAAACTTACCTTAGAATTACACGTGTTATTCGAATTCAGCGTAAAAAATATACCATTCCATTTAAAATAACAAAGTTGGTATCGACTTCCGGTATAACCGGATGTAAATCGAACTTGAAAATATTTTTAAAAGAAGCGGCAGAAACAATAACCAAATGAGCCCAAGTTTTAGAATTGAATTCCTTCTACTAATTCATATACTTCTAATAGCCCATCAACTTGAAAAACCCTGTATACCTAAGGATTTTTAAACTGGCATTTTAGGGAAACTAAAGGTGTTAAAGGTTTAAAAATTTGGAAACAAGGGTTATCAAGGATGATTTTGTTAACTACTCAAATAATTTTAAGTATCAGCCACTTCCAGTTGTAGCGGAAGTTATACAAGATTAGACCAGGGTCGATAATTTTTCAAACCAAAAAAAAAATTATAGTAGGATGAAACCCATTGGAAAAGGAAGAGAATATGACAGAAGTGAAAGGAAATATAATTTACGGCCATCTGAGGTCGGGAAGGGTAAGGGGGTGTTTTTAAAGGTAAAAAACGGTTTTCCTTGATTTCCGGAAAAACTACAAGTCTTATGGAAAAAAGTTAAATAGAAAAGCTGTAGGTAATAAAAAGATCTATAACTTTTGTATTTACACTTTTTTCACATAACCTCAAAATTCATGTAAAAAATTCAAATAACCACCTTTTTGGTTTTTATTTTTATCATTTACAAAAAAATTTTTTTTTTCACGAAATTTGGCGAAAACTTACCTATTTATGTCCCAAACATGCTGTAATTTTTTTGATTTGTAATATTTATTTTTTCACCTTATTTTTACTTAATATCGAAAAAGCACCCTAATTTTCAATCGAAAATTCTCACGTCAAAATATCTGCTTTTTTAAAAACGTTGGTGGGCTTTTTCTTCATTGAAATCTCTACATTCTGATGGTGTGAAAAAAAATGTACATTACTATGGTAAGTTTTCTAAGGAAATGCAAAAATACGAAGGGAATTTGATCTAAAAAATGTGACCGCTGCTATTTTTTTCAGTAAAAAAAATGATTTATTAAATACTTATTACATTTATGTCATAGAAAATCTCATAATATATAAATATACATGTAAATCGTACTATTGAATTCACATACTTTATATTGATTACATTATTCATTAAAATATTTTTAAAAACATTAATTAAGTTTTCTTGGTTTTTGCATTTCCTGAGAAAACTTACCATAGTAATGTATATTTTTTTTTCAGACCATCAGAAAGTAGAGATTTCAACGAAGAAAAAGCCCACCAACGTTTTTAAAAAAGCAGATATTTTGACGTGAGAATTTTCGATTGAAACTTGGGGTGCTTTTTCGATATTAAGTAAAAATAAGGTGAAAAAATAAATATTTCAAATCAAAAAAATTACAGCGTGTTTGGGACATAAATAGGTAAGTTTTCACCAAATGTGAATAAAAAAATTTTTTGTAAAAGATAAAAATAAAAAATCAAAAAGTTGGTTATTTGAATTTTTCCACAAAGTTTGAGGTTATGTGAAAAAAGTGTAAATACAAAAGCTGTAGATCTTTTTATTACCTACAACTTTGCTATTTAACTTTTTTCTAGACGACTTGTAGTTTTTCCAAAAATCAAGGAAAACCGTTTTTTACCCTTAAAAACTCACCCCCTTCCCCTTTGCAACCTCAGATCGCCCGTAAATTATTTTTCCCTTCATTTCTGTTATAATCTCTTCCTTTTCCAATGGGTTTATAATTTTTTTTCACTTTTTACAATTTTTGAAGGCTTCAGCACTGCCCTTGATACCAACATTGTTATTTTAAATTAGACTTTTGGCTGATATTAAAATAGCTCTTATAATCATACAAAAAAGGGATGTAATTAGCATTTTGGACCTTATTAAACCCAGATGTAACGGTCTGGTGAATCCCCTCGAAATCGGCAAGAGCAAATTCTTCCACCCCTCGAAGGACAGCTGGCAACACAATTCGGATCGACCGAACGCGTGGAACTTCAAGCTCGATTCGTACATGTGGATACCATCTCCTGACATGTTTCCCTTCCTGGACGGAAGATGGCTACCGAAACAATTTGCCCTGTTCGTCACATTGAGAACCAACCGAGGAGGTGAGGTAAGTAAAAATAAACCACTTCTTCCTGCTTTCCATTTGTTGTCAAAATAATTAGAGTCACGCGAACGCCCACAGTGCTTGTGATTGTTGACATTCATTGATGTTTATTTTGTTGTATAAGCAATAAAAATAATAATCAAGTCATATCCAGCAAAAACAATTAATTTATGGGCATGCCAAGTTGACAATTCGAGATAAAACAAAACCGTTAATGTTCTTAACATATAATCTAATCTAATTAAATTTTTTTATTTGACAAAATGGACAGTGAGTGCATTGTAGAAATCTTAAGGTTAACGCTTGATCCGAATCAACGTAAATCATCTGAAGAACAACTCAACAAAATCCATAAAGTTCCAGGATTTGCCCCTATGCTTCTTAAAACAATAATGCTGAGGGAAATGGAGCTGCCAGTCCGTCAAGCTGGTGCTGTCTACTTTAAAAATTTTATTTGCCAAAATTGGAAATACGACCCAAGCAACGAATCCAAAACAGTTATTTCCGACGATGATAAGTACATAATAAGGGAATCTTTGATAGCAAGTGTTGTGCATTCCCCTGAGTTGGTCAGAAGTCAACTGTGCACTTGCCTTGGTCATGTTATTAAACACGATTTTCCCGCAGTTTGGACCAGATTTGTAGACCAAATCGGTCAGTTTATGATTCGTCCTGAAGCTGACTCTGTTTACGGATCTTTACTCAGTTTGTATCAGTTAACAAAATTTTTTGAGTCCAAAAAACAAGACGATCGAAAGTCGCTTGAAGCACCCATGAAATCCTTACTGCCACAAGTTTATTCAAAGCTTTGCCAGTATATTTCAGATCTATCAGAGACAAGTGTCCTAATTCAGAAAATATGCCTCAAAATATACTTCTCGTTGACCCAGTACAATTTTCCGTACGAAATTTTAGACGAAATTCTTTTTTCTCAGTGGATGAAAATGTGCATGAGTATTGTTGACCGGCCATCGCATTTGGAAGTGGTCAACTGTGACGAGGAAGTAAGACCTCAAATGGTCTGGTGGAAAACCAAAAAATGGGCCATACACATCCTGTACAGAATGTTCGAACGATATGGGTCCCCCGGTAACGTTTCAAAAGAGTACGAAAAATTTGCTGCATGGTACTTGGCAACTTTCAGCAATGACATATTGGAAGTAATCTTCAGGCAATTAGATCTGTACCATAATAACAACTGGTTGCCGCCACGAGTTCTTCATCTAATGCTTTCGTACATAAACAAAGGCCTTTTGCACTCATATACGTGGAAAACAATTAAAAAGCACATCAAATTTTTGATTGAAGACGTTATATTTCCACTCTTGAGCTACTCCCCTGAAGACGACAGACTTTGGAAATCAGATCCACTCAAATATATAAGACTCAAATTTGATATTTTTGAGAGTTACGACTCGCCAGTATTTGCAGCACAACACTTCCTCAATAATTCATGCAAAAAACGTAAAGGTGTGTTGCAAAACACGTTACAATTCATCTTTTTAAGTTCTCGATAGTCCCAACGTCCAACCGTTTCAAAAGGACGGAGCGCTCCTGATGTTGGGCAGCGTTTCCGACGTGCTAACAAGGAAAAAGGGCCTTTGTGACGAAATCGATAATATATTTGTCAAGTACGTGTTTCCAGAATTCCAAAGTCCACAGGGACATTTACGTGCAAGAGTCTGCTGGATAGTCCAATATTACAGCCAGTATCGATTCCAATCAGAGAAAGTTCTCTTCGAAGCTGTTCAGCACATTGTCGAAACGTTGATACAGGAGAGGGAATTGCCTGTGAGGATACAGGCAGCTGTAGCCATCCAGGCGCTGTTGAGTTACCAAAACAGATCCCACAAAGTCATCGAAACGCATGTCAAGCAAGTTGCTCTGCAACTGCTGAATTTGATACGGGAAACTGCAAACGAAGACGTTTCGGAAGCCATGAACAAACTTGTTTACGTGTTCACTCCTCAGCTCGTCCCTATTGCAGTGGAACTGGGTAAACAACTGTCAGATACTTTTTTAGTTCTTTTGAGTACTGAAGAAGCTTTAGAAGATAAAGCATTAACAGCAAAAGAGTTGTTGAGTACAATAGAAACTCTTTTAACAGTTTTGGATGAAAAACCGGATATTCACTCACTTTTGGAGCCTCCAATTGTACCAGTTATCAATCACATACTCCAAAACAAAATGTACGACTTTTTTGACGACGCCCTCAATCTCCTCACTGAGCTTACCAATAATAGGGTAACTGCGGATACAAGAAAAATATTTGATACACTGTACCAAATTTTCTTACGAGATGGTGACAAATACTTTATTGAAATGATGCCAGCTTTGTACAACTTTATAGTGATTGATACAAACGGATTTCTAGAAGACCCAAGCCGATTGGATGCAGTAATGACGATGTGTATGAACATTTTAAAAAAAGAGGACGACGACGATGATGAGCTCAACACCCATGCAGCTAAACTTTTGGAGGTTTTGGTTCTCCAATGCAGGGAACGCTTATTAATTGCTATACCATCGATAACAGACGTAGTCGCATCACGACTTACTCGTGAAACTTCCGATGATGTACGTGGCATGTGCCTGTTGGTCCTTATAGCACTTTTATACCATGATCCTCAACAATTTTTCACCACCATCGATAATGTTCCTACATTTGCTTCATATTTTATGAACGGATGGCTGGCCAGCATCGAAGATTTCTGTGGAATCCATGACAGAAAAATGTGCATGTTGGCACTCTCCAAGCTCATTTCAATGTCCAATAGACCAAAGTTTATTGAAGCAATGGCTCCTAATATAATGACAGCTTTTGTCACCCTATTTGATGGATTGCAAAGAGCTTATACCACAAGGAAGCAGAATTTAGACAACGATGAAATGGACGAGGAAAACTACAACTACAACTACAACGACAACAATGAGAATGAAGCATCTGATGGACTCAATTCTGATGAAGACGACGTGGAAGACAAGGGCCAACAATATTTAGAAAAGATATCTTTGGATGCACTGAAGAATAAAAGTCTTGACGTGGATGATGATTCAGATAACAGCAGTTCTGATTACGAGGCAGATGAAGAAACGCTGTTGGAATCGTACGAAACACCTGTGGATAATAAAGAGAGGGAAATGGAAGAGTTTGTGGTGTTTAAAGAGACGATGGAACATTTGGAAAGATCTGAGCCTGATTGGTATCAACTCCTTTGCTCGAATATGACGGAGCGCCAGAAGAAGAGTCTTTTGGATCTTGTGGAGGTAGTTAATAAGAGAAAACACGTATTTGATGGAAAAGTGACAAAAAATGGTGAAGAGGGTTACACGTTTATACAACAGACAGTTCCGGAACATTTTCATTTTACAAATCAATATGCTGATGGTTGAAATCAAAATATTCTTCTTGTAACGTTATAAATGAAAGAATGAAATTAGGGTGGTGGTTGTCTATATATTAAATTATTAATTGTAATAAAAAGTTATTTTTAAAAATGTGGTTACTTGTGATCGTATTTTCCAGGTTATCCATAAATATCTTTGCTAGAAGTGGACTTAAGGGGTTACCCATAATAAGACCTTCTGAGCAGGTATAAATGGTATTATTAAATTGAAAATAATTTTGTTGTAGACACGTTTGTAAACAGGAAATGATATCTGCAATAATGATGGGATTTACCTTATTGTGTATAAGCAGATTCTCTACTATGATAATAACATCTTTTGGAGGAATACTGGGAAATAAATTTTTTACATCGAATGAGATTAATTTTGATTTTTTATGTAATTTAATATTTTTCAAATGGTCTATTAATTCGTAAGAACTTTTAATGCCGAATTTAGGTTTAAATTTTGTATAATATAAAATTTTTTCTATAAGATATTTTGAAACTTTGTACGAAGGAGCTGAGACAAAAGAAACCACTGGGCGAATAGGGTAGTTTTCTTTGTGAATTTTTATGAGAGAATAAAGTTTAGGGGTTTGAGGATTCATAAGAATTAATTTTCGTCTATCTGATTCATTAAAAATGCTTAGGCAATTGTTAACAAGTTTTTTAATTGATAATTGATATTTGTTGGTGGGGTCTGTATTTAATTGTTTATAGGTGCCAGATTCTAAAAAATCTAAGGTTTTCTTAATGTAATCTTCTTTTTCTATTGCATTTAGTAAATATAATATTATTTTCAACAGATTTTTTCTTTAAAGCCTTAACAATACTATGTTCCATAAGTTTCGACTTATTAGCATTACTAGAGTGATTTTTAATCGATGTTTTTATTATATTTAAAATTAAATGCTTTGCTGTTTGATTGTTTTCACTGTTATTATTATTTAAAATTAATTCTGAATCCACTGCTACTAGTTCAATTGTTTGAGAATTAAATTTGGGTTTAATATTGTAATCAAAACCTTTTTTTAATAATGTTTTTTCTGGCTCTGTAAATTTTGTGCGACTAAGATTGATAAAGCGATTAAAAAATTTATGTGTGGAAAAATTCGTATTTGGTTGAACCATATTGTTTTCTAATTTACGTTTATTTTCTAAAGATTTTAGTTTATTTCTTTGAATAAGAAATTTTTTGTGAACTAAATGCTCAACTTTCGAACGGGTATTTAAGTCAAAAATATCAAATTCTAAATTGTGAAGTCTATAACATAATTCAATGTGTACTACCTTTAAAAATATATTAGCAGTATCCCGTTTGTAATATTGTAGTCTTCTTTCTTCTGTTAGCCATTTTTTCATCCCAAAGAGCTTTCCAGTTGTTGAAGCTTGACTTTTGTTGTTGGTTTTTAGTCTAATAAAGTTGGGGAAAACTTGTCGTTTTTGGCACATATTGAAAAACCAAATATTTTGGGTGGTCAATTTAGTCCTTAGAAGAAGTTTGAATAAATAAAGAAGTGTCTATTTAAATAAAACGAAACATTATGAGACCATAAAGAAAATATTTTCTTAAGGTTCTTTTCGTATTGGTTTCACAGGCAGTCTAGTGTATATACGTACAAGCCTTTGATTTCTTTAGTAACGTTTGATTTGTCGGGTTGTCGGGATATAATAGACGAAAATCCGCCAATTTCGTTCCAGATCCAGAACAATTTTGGCACTGTTCTCAGTTTACGATCGAAGAGGAGGCAAGACACTTATTTTTCATTGGAAGTAGCAGGAGCGGACATCAAGATTGTGCTTGCCTCATCGAACGGAACCGATGTAATCAGAATACCAATGACCATGTCCGACGGTCTTTGGCATCAAGTTGCTATTGGGTAAGTCATTATCGAAACTTATTCAACGTTTGCACACTTTTATGGTACTCGTGGACCTCCACACATAATCCAGGGATGTATTCAAGTCCAATATAATATTTCACTTATTACCAAGAACTAAATTTACTTAATTTTTTGTGTTTACTGTAGGTAATATGTTGTAATGGTGTCGATTTCTATTTCTAGATTAAGGAACGACAGCATCCTGGACATATACGCGGATTGCGCATGGTCTTCGACGATAGTGCTTGGGAAAAGTTCAATCGGCATCCCCGGGGATTCTGATTTAATAATTGGATATCTTTTTACGGTAGGTTTCCCAATAAATAATTAATTAATCGATTTTATGGTAGGTAGGTAGGTGTGTACCTATTGACATTTCCGTATACTTCATATTTATTAATAAGTAATTAATATCTACAATACTAAGTAGGTATAATAAAACGACTGGACCGGGTCTTACGAAACATCCCTCAAACCGTAAAATATTGCTCGTGTGATGACGCAATAAATGTGACCACAATCGCTCCATAAAACATTACGATGTCCACGGGCATGTGGGTTTATAGAAAGAGACATTACGAATTTAATGGCACACTGGGCAACAAATTAAATTCTATTTCACATAACATACCTATACTTATACATATATTATGCGTTTTTATAAGTGAGGATAGTTGAAGGACCTCAACTAACGGGTAACAAACGAACAGGTTCACTATTATGTTTCACTTATTAAGCCCAACTTTCGTGTTCATTGAGTTAAATAAAATTGTGACGTATTGCGAAGATGGTTGCCGACTTGGTCCCCTTGTTCGGGATAATTGCATCGCCTTTAAGTCTATCTCACTTTCGCAACTCGAGTAATTAAATTATTCCCGCCAAGTGCTTTCGGTAATTTCCTCTTAAACGGTTTCAGTATCATCAGGAGACGGGACAGAACGGCGAACGTCCCTTCCGCACTCTGTCGCACCATTCAGCAACCAACAACAATGCCCATGTTTATATACGTACATGTATATATATATATTGTGTGTGTAGAATAGATAATATATGGTGCCGTTCAATGGACCTCGTGTTATAATTAGACAATGGCCCGTTGATGGAACGCGCTCTGAATGCTGCTCGAAATCTTCTCATTTTCATTAACGTGAATTGTCCAAATCCTTCACACACATACCTATTTGATAGATACGTACACCGTGTATGTGTATGTGTAGTAACAGACAAGACGGAAATTGTGTTCAAAATACCATTGGACGCCCGGGTACCGTTGCGCAATAATGCACATACCAAAATAAATTAAAAACAATTTAAAATTCCCAATGGCAGTTGCAGATTTTTTTGTAATTTTATAGGGGGTGGACCAACAAAAGATTTACAGGGTGACGATGCTGTTTTTATATCCCTAATCTGCGATTTTTATTTAATTTACTAAAGGTTTATGCGAAAGAATCTTTTGTAAGACTCTGGGGGTCTCAGATGTGACGTATATGTATGCGCACGCAGTTGCGCCGCCTCCTTTCACTGTAACCGCCATTCACAGGCTCCGTTTCTTTTATCTTTCGACACGCCTTTTTTGCGGACACTTAAAGGAATTAAAATACTTCTTATCATTATTAGTTCGTTGTATTTCGGTATCCTTGTGCTATAAGAAACATAAGAAACTAATGTAAGTAATAAAAATACACGACGACAGTTGAAAATTGAAAACGTTAGAGGATTTGTTGTCAACAGGTTTTGTATTCACCCCGTTTCAATTTTCATTGTTCAAACAGGGATATAAAAGAAAGGAAAATAATTTCCGTGGGAGGTGCTTTGAACTCCTTTTCTAATTCCAGATTCTCCCTTCACGTCTTTTTTTTTTAATCTTACAGGGTGACATCGAGCAGGTATCGATCGCAAGCGACGCGACACTTGTCGGACTGCAATGTTCGAAAGTAAAAACTTCTGTTGCTGACAACAAAAGGACGGTTCTGGACGAGAGGGTGAGTGCACTAACTTTTTTTTTCTTTCTCCAACTTTCAGAAACCACTTTATCGAGTACCTTTTAATGGCTTCGGAAACTGGAGGCATACCGAGGAAAAATGTAACAAGGAACAGGAAGAGTACGCCTTTCCTTTCTTTGATGAATAAAAAAATACAAAAGAAGTTTTGTCTTATTACAACAGTAGCTACTAGGTTATGATAAAAAAGGTACATTGTACCTACCACTCTTTGTTAAATTTCCTTTCAACTTTTCTATCCAAACTGTAAAAATTTTTAAATTATATTATTAAAGCGGATGTTTTTATAATCTTGTGTTGTCATGCGTGCGCATAGGAGGCGGGTCGAACGATCACGTGACGCTATTACGTCAGCTAAAGGTGGAGTAGCTTCCACCACTATAACAATTAAAAGGGGCGGCGCATTCTGATACATATGTACACTACGTCATTTTTAAGGCCCGCCTTCATTGCAGACAATTGATAATTAAGTACAACAGATATTTTTAGGAAAATATCCTGAATATAAAACTTTCTATCTTTGAAGGATCACATGAACAACTTCCAGGACAACAGAACCGCATTAAACGTAACAAAATTTTAAGCCAGCGAACGATGCAAACGCGATATATCAAATTTTCGATATATGTATCTATGTACTTATTGAAGCACCTATTCACGAAAACTTCATCAGCAGTGGAATACGAAATACTCGTGTGTGCAGGTAATAAAAAAATGACCAAATCAGTCACAGTTCGGGAAAACGTGATCGGAATTGAAAGTGCTATTTATCCATCTATCCACCTATTATTTTGATTGATGAACCTGTGGCAAAGCAATATTTTTAATTTTTTGTAAATAGTGTACATTTTATTTCAAATTTATATTTCTTTCTTTTGTAAATATCACTTCAATGAACTTCTTGTCTTGTGCATGCCTTTGTTTCCTTTCTATTGTTCCACTATCGCTATTACTACTTTTACCTAGAATTTCACACTCACCTGTATCTGCATGCACCCCTTACTAATAGCTGGTTTTGCCCTTAATTGCTTTCTTCTGAATTCTGTACTTTCCTATCTATTCAATTCTACGTATTTATACAACTAGTGTCATCAGCCTTACTCTCAGTACTTTTCTTTCTATCACATCTATTTTACTAACAACCCTTTTGTATAAATACTCTCTAAATTTCCTTTCTCAGGACAGTCTACGCTTCGCTCCAGTATTAGTAAGTTGCCTACATTTTTAAGTGATATTTTTGGCTTTGTTAAATTTTTTTTTGAAGGATTGAAAACTTCCAGTTACAACGGCATTAAACTAACTTTTGGGCATCCCTTTCAAAATTTTGATTTTTGTATTTTTATTTTTGGGATTTCACGAAAACTTCATCAGCTGGTACAAAATTGTTAGTAATAAAAAAATTTAAAACAGTGTTAACTTCGGAATTGAAATTTTTATTAATATTAATTTTGATTGAAAAACCAATCAAGTATTCATCGAACGAAAACGGATTCGTCAGGATATTTGTAAAATATTGTAATTGAAGAATATATCTACAGGGCGATTGCATCATATGTAAAAAGTGACTGATATCTTTTTGACGACATAAACGTCAAAAATTGATTAATTTTTTGTTTCATTAGTAGATACAGTCAAACTTCAATAACTCGAACGACGGCAATATTCTAATTTTTAATAAGTCGAACAAAATTGGTTGATAATAGCATTAACTATGAGAAATACGTGTAATTTTTAGTTGATAACTCGAAATATCGCACTTCTTTTACTCGAATCGAATATCTTGATAACTGGCAGATAATATTTGACGCTAACTTCGATAATTTGAATTTTTTGGGAAAATCTCTTAATAATGTACGATTTTAACGTTTCTTTTTAATAGCAGTAGGTACTATGCAATTAAGTACAGTTTCTACAATTATTTGTCATCAAAATGTACTTTAAAAGTTTTGTGTTTTGACAACAAATTAAATTTTATAAAAAAAGTGGACAGTTGTGCACTGAAAAAAAGAAAATATTATACAATGTATCTTTAACATGAAATAAATTCATACAAAAGCTGATTTACAAAAAAAAAAACACACACACTTGTATTACTCGAAGTCTCGATACCTCAAAGTTTTTTGCATCACATTGTGCTTCGAGTAATCGAAGTTTGACTATAAGTATTTGTATATAATTGATTTTCACCTCATCCAGTCCTATTTTCGACAATATATCTAGTTGTAGGTGATTAGTACACTATACATAATGACACACGATCTCCTAACAATTTTTAATAAATTCTTATCTATATTCTTTTCTGACGTTAAGGTGCCTAATACTAGTATTTAAAACAATGTTTAAAAAAATTAATTCTCTGACACTAACGCATTTACGTATTTCGTTGAATTACAATCAATATCACCCGGGTACATATTGAAGGTTGTACTAAACTCCTATTTTATGAAATAATATAAAACGCAAATTTTTTATAATGAGGAAAAAAATTGATGATATTGAGTGATTCAAAATTATTTTGGAGGTGACATTGTAGGTACACAAAACTTACGAAATAAAATAGAAATCATTGCACATGATAATAAAGTCAGTGTTGACTTTTTTTAAACACTTTTATCTGATGTACCTATTGATAAAGACGTTAAGTAAAAGTTTAACAAAAATATACAACAAAAAAACTCAAATATAAAATGGAAAAGAAAACGGCAACATTGCAATTTGTTTATAAGGAAATCATTCTTTCGATTTGGCAACACTTTTGTAGGTATATCACGTGCAACGATTTTTGTTTTACATGAGCCCTATATATAATAATAATATAAGTATTTATATGTAAAAGTGTTGAAAATTAAACAAAAGAAGATCTGTATAATATGTACTTATTTATATAACTTATTTGTATGCCTACTCCCTAGCATAATAGGTAATATTTATACACAAATATTTTAATAGATAGAAAATGTTTATATCTATTTATGTAACGAAAGAGAAAGAGAAAGAGATAGAGAGAAGTAGAGAGAGAGTTTAATGACATAAGCATTGTACCTCATAAAAACGCCTGTTGAGTTTATTTATTAAAAATCAAGACAATAATGAGCTGTTTTATTCGATAAAATTCTTATAAGTGTCAATAAGTATTAAATAAAGAATAACATCAGGAGATAAGGACTTTTGAATAATTTTCGCATAATTTTCTCAAAAAATTATTGTTACTGTCAATTGATTTGTTTATCTATCGGAATAATATCAATAGAATGTTTCAAATGAAAACACCAGATTAGAATATATATTTTAAGTAGGTACGTATCAACCACGCTGTATCAGAATAATGTAAAAGGTAAGTAAAAATTATTAATATTAGTCTGATTTATTTGGATAACTGCTAGTTATTGTTTGTCTACGTATATGAAATCAAAATTGATTTCGATCTTATTCAAAAAAGCTCCTAATCATACAGGAGGTAGATGCTTATTGGAACATTTAATAAACTAAATTATTTTTCTGTTGCCTTTTAGAAATCATTCAATGGAGTGAAAATTTAAGTACCTACTCCTTCCACAGTATGGAAGAAGCCCAAAAAAATTTTTTTTCCAATTTTCCCTTTGTGTCCTCATTCACTAGAGATGAAACTGCAAGAGTAGTATTTACCTATGCCTTACCCCTCCACCGAAATTAACTCGCACTTTTCAGTTAATCGGTGCTTAGGCCGTTCCCAAAGAGCAGTTGAGCTCAACTTGTTAAAAAATTCCCCCTATGTAAACTACCATGACTACAAAAAAAAAAATAAATAGTTGAGATACAGTACATTCTTTCGCCTCTGCTCAGATGCGCAGAACTACAAAAATGATTCCATTGCGTCGTTTTTCAGATCTGGCAGCATTGTTTTTTTACTGTGCTTGAGATACTTGTGTTGTTTATGTAGAGAAAAAATATGTTACTAGTATTTTATGTCAATTCAAAGTTTATGATGTTATATGCTACTTATTTATATTAAATACGAATAAATAGTTAACTTGTTATAAAAATTAGCTCATTTTTAATATTTTTTATAACAAAACCAATACCGCTTCTCATAGTGATTTTTACAGAAAGATATTCGTTAAATGTATCTTTAATTAATAGTTGTCAGTTTTTTAAAACAATTGTAAGAAAATTATTATTGTTAGGTATTTAATAAAACATTCACTTTAACATCGATAGGGATAGGGTTCCCATGTTAAATATGCAAATTTTAATAGTCAATATTTAGAAATTTACTACCGCAAGAATATTTGATAATTTTAGTTATTTTATTGTTTGGTGTTGTGTTTAGTTTTATTTCTTTGGTTACAATTATAAAAAAAATCAAAAATTGACATTTCCTTAAATTTGGCTGTTTATAGTGAACGCCCTGTATCAACTAGACCATCGGAACAAATAAAACAAAACCATTTTTTTTTCTTTACAGTGTTCGCAAATATTTGTATTTTTTTGAAATTTTCACCTAAATTATAAATACTCTGTATAAGATGTGACTTGGTAGACATTAAGGGCTTTGAAGCATAGCTAAATCGACTGGACAATTAGTTTTTTTCTTTAGAAAACGTCTAATATTAAATAATAGTATGATAAATTTGGGGTTACATTTTCTTTCGTAACAAGACATGATGGCGAGATTATATTTAAAACATGCACATCAACGAGTAGAGCCCTTTAAGTAAAACACACTGTATAATAAATTTTCTTAATAATTATATATTATTATTTCTTCGAATTCATGAAGTTAGGAAAATACCAAATGATATGTATGACCTATAAATCTTAAGATAGCCAACGTTTTCAGAATTCTCAAAACACATCAACTTTTGGGAAAATCTTAATCATCAAGTGCAGACAGAATTCGAGTTTAAATGAGATTACAACATTTATCAGAAACAAAAATACCTGTCAACGTTTTTCTATGTTTAAAGGTCACCACAATATTTTTGAGTTATTTCCAAAAATATAGATGTGTTTGCTGAATTATTTAATTATTTATGGGGTAGAAATTTGAGAGTGGAAGGAGAGCAGGGAAGTGGAGGGAATATACAAGAAAAATATAAGGTGGATATTAAATGCGGACAAAAGTACACCAGATTATGTATTAAGCTAAATGTGGAAAATTGGTAGAGCAAACAAGAAAAAGAGTTACTAATATGGAGAAGGAGGAATTACAGACTGGAAAAAACAAATACCGGCCAAGTGCGAGTCGAACTCGCGCACCGAGGGTTCCGTACAAACCTGTATATATGTGATGTAACTAAAAATTTAAGGTTTTCCGAATTTTTCCTTTATATGTGCTATAAAACATTGCTTCATGCCAAATTTCAAGATTCTAAATCGACTGGAAGTACCCTTTAGGTTTTGATTCCCTTGCGAGTAGTTGCGAGTTTGAAAATATGCGGCTTAAATTGCTGTTTCTTTTGATTGCGTTGACATAGAAGTTTGATTTTGTTACAGCTTAAAGGTATTATAGACCTGAGTATTTGATATGAATTTCAATTTAATACCTCTACGCGTTCATGAGGAAAGGGGTAGTAACTTTAAAATTATTAAAAATATTTTTATTATATGATGTAACTAAAAATTTACGGTTTTCGCAATTTTTCCTTTATCTGTGCTATAAGACGTTGCTTCGTACCAAATTTCAAGATTCTGAGTTCACGGGAAGTACCCTGTAGGTTTTGATTCGAAAATTTGCGGAAATTTGCGGCATAAACGGCTGTATCTTTTGATTGCGTTGGCTTAGAAGTTTGATTTTTTCACAGCTCCAAGGGACAATAGACCTGAGTATTTGGTATAAATTTTAGCTTGATACCTCCACGCGTTCCTGAGAAAAAGGGTCTTGACAGATGGACGGACGGACGGACAACGAAGTGATCTTATAAGGGTTCCGCCTTTTCCTTTTGAGGTGCGGAACCCTAAAAATGAATAGATACAAGAAGAAAAGATAAAGAGTATTGCGGGAAATGAATATAAGCCAGGAACAGATGTGTGAGTGGAAAAGAATTTGGATGAGAATTAGATGTAATGATATATGGCAAGGACAAAAAACTTGAGAAAGATACAAGAATTCAAGTATACGCAAGAGATGAAAACATTTTTACGGGAATCGTGGCAAGAAGATATAGGGTCAGGTGGGGTAATTGTAAACAGGCTGTTTATTTCGATGAAATAGGACTCTTGATTATTCCAACTAATGGGAATTATAGACTGTGGTGTTGACTTTTGACCAAATAAGGACCTAAATTAATCATATAGTCATCTAAATTTAATCTTCATCTAAGATACATCGAGGTTCAAACATCAAATTTCCAAAATCGTTCACAATTACCCCACCTGACTTTAATACCAGAATATTTAAGGGAAAAAATAGGTATGGAGTATGACTGATTGATATTAAACTTTTTCCAGATCATATTGATCTTAAAATGCTTCGATCGATAATTCAACAAAGTCGATACGATTTTTTGTTTATAAAAAAAACGTCCCTACAACTTACAGGTAAGTACTTAATTAAATCTTACTTCTAAATATGGCTATTCTTAATAACGTCATCAATTTCAAATATTTTCATAATTAAGTAGGGGACATCAAAAAATACCAAACAACCACCATTTTGTACCTACCTACAGAAAGTTGTCTAATTTAAAAATGTACTTAATTAAAGTGTGTACTTACCAAAAAAATCATTTTGGCGATTGTCACAATCACATCCATAATACTATCTCACTGTTAATTTAACGTATGTACGTAGGTACGAATTAATTAATTAACGATAATGTTCACTAATAAATGCACAAACAACCACCACTTGTTACCGACACGACGCGTTTAATAAAAATGTATAAATCCGAATTTTGTTTAAACAAACGCTTTTTCACCGGCTCATGATGGCAACAAACAGAGAGCGACTCGGCGAGCGCTGGAAGAGCGAGGACGACAGAACTATCGAGACCTATACCAAAACTTACTACCACTACCTCAACACAGTGCGAATGTTACTCATTATTTATTTCCACAGCTCTCTTATTATTATTTTTAATTGATTGTTTTTGTATCTATTGATTTACGTAAATTGAGGTGGATTAATTAAATACGACTAAAAAGATGGCCAAATTAATTGAATTAAAATATTATAGACTTATTAATATTGAATTATAAGAACGTATTTGTATGTACCTATGTACTTATTTAATTTCAAGTCGATTAGACATTTAAATACGACCAAAAATTGGTGAAAATAAATAAAAATATTTTAGATTTAAAGGAGAAGAGGATTTATAATGAATTCATGTTAAATTACCTATATGTAATTATGTTTTGTATTTACCTAATATAATTGGGATAAAGACGACTATTTGATTTAATTAATAAACTTAAAAATATTAAATGAAATGAGTCTTTGTGGAAATTAGATAATTAAATTAATACTTAAATATCTACTGTTGTCATATTTACTTAAATTGCGATTATTTAATTTAATACGTCAGAAAATTGTCCAGATTAATTAAAAATACAGTTGAACTTCAATAATTCGAATCACTATGTGGTATTTTATGAGATACAATGCTTATGTAATTAAACTCTCTCTCCCTCTTTCTAACGTTACATAAATAGATATAAACATTTTCTGTCTATTATATATTATGTATAAAATATTATTATGCTATGGAGTAGGCATACAAATGAGTTAAATTAATAAGTAAATTTACAGATCTTCTTTCGTTTAATTTTCAACACTTTTACGTATAAATACTTATATTATTATTATATATAGAGTTCATGTAAAACAAAAATCGTTACACGTGATATACCTACAAAAGTGTTGCCAAATCGAAAAAAGTGTTTTCCCCTTATAAACAAATTGCAATGTTGCCGTTTTCTTTTCAATTTTATATTTGAGTTTTTTTGTTGTATATTTTTGTTAAACTTTTACTTAACGTCTTTATCAATAGGTACATCAGATAAAAGTGTTTAAAAAAAGTCAACACTGACGTTATTATCATGTGCAATGATTTCTATTTTATTTCGTAAGTTTTGCGTACCTACAATGTCACCTCCAAAATAATTTTGAATCACTCAATATCATGAATTTTTATTCCTTGTTATAAAACGTTTGCGTTTTATATTATTTCACAAAATAGGAGTTTGGTACAACCTTCAATATGCCGGGTGATTTTGATTGTAATTTAACAAAATACGTAAATGCGTTAGTGTCAGAGAATTATTTTTTTTAAACATTGTTTTAAATACTAGTATTAGGCACCTTAACGTCAGAAAAGTATATAGATAGGAATTTATTAAAAATTGTTAGGAGATCGTGTCTCATTATGTATAGTGTACTAATCACCTACAACTAGATATATTGTCGAAAATAGGACTGGATGAGGTGAAAATCAATTATATACAAATACTTATAGTCAAACTTCGATTACTCGAAGCACAATGTGATGCAAAAAACTTTGAGGTACCGAGACTTCGAGTAATACAAATGTGTGTGTTTCTTTTTGTAAATCAGCTTTTGTATCAATTTATTTCATGTAAAAGATTTTTTTTCAGTGCACAACTGTTCACTTTTTTTATAAAATTTAATTTTTTGTCCAAACACAAAGTTCTTAAAGTACATTTTGATGACAAATAATTGTAGAAACTGTACTTAATTGCATAGTACCTACTGCTATTAAAAAGAAACGTTAAAATCGTACATTATTAAGAGATTTTCCCAAAAAAATCAAGTTATCGAAGTTAGCGCCAAATATTATCTTCCAGTTATGAAGATATTCGATTCGAGTAATAAAAGTGCGATAGTTCGAGTTATCAACTAAAAGTTATACGTAGATATTTCCCATAGTTAATACTATTACCAACCAATTTGGTTCGACTTATCCACCTTCGAGTTACCGAAGTTTGACTCCATGCATTATCAAGATGACAACTACATGGAGAAAAATAATCATGATTTAATTACATAATGAGTCAAGCAAAATTTTTCTAGTAAATAATACTAAAATTCTCATAAAATGTACTTGGTGGTATAAAACAATTTTTCATTCTTTCTAATAATTAATTAGTATTAGAATAATCAAGCTAAATAAGTCTAGACTTTTTTTCTCTACCTCTCGATTATTTTATCGTGTCGTGTCGTAAAGAAAAAAATACTAGAATGAGAATAGTTTAGTAAAATTAGTGATAAGAAGTGAATTAAAAAATGTTTTCTAATCAAGTCAATTTTACTAGAATTCAGTCTCAACACCGAACGTAGATTGACTAGACATTTCTACGTAGTAAAATCTCCTTGAGCGTCTGGTCGTCCATATAATTGACAGATTTTTTAGTCATGATTGTTTTCTCCGTGTAAAATTAACGAAATACTAGGTACCTGCTATAAAAAAATTTATTTTGAAGTGAAAAATTCTTTATTCTTTCCTGAATTCGAATGATTGGAAGTGAATGTGGCTCCCATTGACTTTGACACTGGTCCGAAGGAAATATCAATTTCCTGATAACAAATAGGAGTAGGTATAAGCCAATAACGTGCCGAAATATTTGCCGAGCGTGAGAGATCCCCGCGTCAGAATAGAATTCCTAATTTCCAATATCCAATATCCAATATCCAATCGTAATCGGTCTTAGAGACGAGCAGATTCCACAATTCCAATTGGAAGCAACGAGTTTCTCATCTGCGATTGTACTATTTACGAGCATTGCCGGTTGTGGAGTATTTCGGTGGAAATTATCACCGCATTCTGGCGCCACACAGGAAATTGCTGGCAAAAGAGGAAATGTCATCGGAGCAGCCAGCGGTTCCCTCTCCCAGCGCTGACTTCGACATTTTCTATTTACCGTACTTTCCGTTTCCGCCGAAACAGCCGGGGACGTACCTAATCGTAGTTTAATTTGATTAAGTAACGAACCGAGAAAGGCCGCAACACCAATAAACACAAAAAAGAAATTTCATCTTTCAAAATGCCGTGGTGCATTGGAAAATTTCCGAATCAAAAAGAAAAATCAACGGATACTGAAAAATTACTTACCTATATCACTAAATGTGACGTTTCATTATGTTGATAATTTATAGGGCAAAGCCATAAATAAATAAAATTGATCTTAAAAAAAATGTATCGTACACTGAGAAAACAATCATGAAAATATTGCTAGAATTCTAGCAAACATGACTAAAAAATCTGTCAATTATATGGACGACCAGACGCTTATTGAGACTGAATTCTAGTAAAATTGACTTGATTAGAAAACATTTTTTACACTTCATATCACTAATTTTACTAAAGTGTTCTCATTCTAGTAGTTTTTTCTTTACGACACGATAAAATAATCGAGAGGTAGAGAAAAAAAGTCTAGACTTATTTAGCTTGATTATTCTAATACTAATTATTAGAAAGAATGAAAAATTGTTTTTTACCACCAAGTACATTTTATGAGAATTCTAGTATTATTTACTAGAAAAAATTTTCTTGACCTCATCAAATAATAAAATCATGATTATTTTTCTCCGTGTAGTGTTTTTGCAGACAATTGTGATGTTGTCAGAGAATATATTGAATATTTTTAAACGAATAATTAACTCACAAGAAAGAAAGACCATAAGGCAAAGTATGTACACAATGACAAAAAATGTCAAATATCACAACTGGCCCTAACTAGAGTCCCTAGAATATTTTGTTGTTTTATTGAAAAACGAGCAGTTCCATCAAAAAAGTGAATGAGGTAAATTTTTCTATGTAAATCCTATTTTTGAAACCATTTTTTTGTTCTAATAAAAAATGAAATGGGGTTGCTAATTTCGTCCTCTATAATAACTAAAAATATTAAAAAGTGTCCTACGAAAGTGTATTTGTTAATGTATTGCAAATTTGAGAAGAAAATTAAGAATCAAATTTTGATCCCCATCGTAACTAATTTAACAAAACATTGGAAAAATTTTTCATGTTTCCAAATTTTGAATTACTATTTTAAGTTTCCTACTAGTTATACTAGATACACCCCGTATATTTCAAAGCTACACGGAGAAAAATAATCATGATTTTATTACTTGATGAGTCAAGCAATATTTTTGTAGTAAATAATACTAGAATTCTCATAAAATGTACTTGGTGGTATAAAACAATTTTTCATTCTTTCTAATAATTACGTAGTATTAGAATAATCAAGCTAAATAGGTCTAGACTTTTTTTCTCTCTCTACCTTTCGATTATTTTATCGTGTCGTACACTGAAAAAAAAAAGTTGTTTTTCTTACATATTTTAACTTATTTGAGTTAATTTTACTGCTGAAAACAAGATTTTATTTGCAGCAAATAAGTTTTTAGGCTGTTTCACTAACTAGAAATAAGTGTGTCATGCAGTCCACATACAGGAGTTTATTTGAAAAGTTTGTTACATCTAAATAGGTGAATTATGAAAAGCACTTAACAAGTTATGTAGCATTATGTAGACTAGATAAAAAATTATTTGAGCCGTGCCAATGTAGGCACTATCAGTAACGACTCGCGCCACATCGCCATTACTGACGCAGTGGACGTTAGTGAACGTTTAGTTTCGCGGGGATTTTTATAAAATACATAATTATTAGGTGTTAGTTGATAGTTTCAGTTTTGAATTGAACAATTTGCCAATTTATTGTTGACCTGTGCCTGTTATGGAAGAAACAAAACAGTTGTTACTCTGAAATTTTTGTTTTTCGAAAAATTTGCCAACTTAAATACCTTCTAGTAGTGCTCCGTAACAAAGCCCTGCGGCCATTTCTCATAACGCTGACGAATAAAACTTGTTGATAATACTGTTAGAGAGTAAGAATTTTATGTATCGTATTTTGTTGTTTAATACAATATTTATCTTTTTCTATCACGTACCTGTCTTTTTCTTGAAATAATCTGATAAATTAAGAAAAGTTGCTATGTTAAGGTAAGTATTAGGTGAAGAATTGTTGTCTTAAAGGTATGTATCAGTTCTTTTTATTAGACAATGCCATTTACCTAACTTCCTAAAAATACATAACTAACATAAACAGGCTTGTAACTCCATAGTTTATAAATAACAAAAACACATGTTTTAATTAGAAAATACGTTTGTTATTTTCTCAATAGTTACTTCCGTTCACGGTGCTTTCTTCAGGTAGAACATACTTACGTACAACAAGAAATAAATGTGTAGTAGTGAAAATAGTTATATAATAAAAACGTATACATTTTAGTAACAAGATATATTTATTTTTTCCAAAATGATTATTTGTGCACACAATGTCCCTTTCAGATGTTAAAATTATCTAATCGCAACCCCTAATTTAACACCTGAAAGGGACATTGTGTGCAGAAATAATTATTTTGGAAAAAATAAATATATGTTGTTTTTATTACATAACAATTTTCACTAGTACCTACACGTAATTATTTCTTTTTTTGTACATAAGTATTTTTTTTTTACTACACATGATATTATTAACAGAATATATAATAATTATTTATTTCAGATAAAATAGTTTGTACGGTGCATATGGGTGTTATTTACTGTAATTACTACTTTAATCCTCACAAATGAAAATATTATCTACTTGTAGTAGAAATTTTATGTAACACAGTTAAAACATTTATGTAGCCTTCATAAGTTGCAAATAGTAAAATTACTTGTTTTCCGTACATAAGATTTTGGCTGTCCCTATATGCAACAAGTATTTTTTTTGTGGCAATGAAGTTTTTTTTTCAGTGTAAAGAAAAAAATACTAGAATGAGAATAGTTTAGTAAAATTAGTAGTCGTAAGAAGTGTAAAAAATGTTTTCTAATCAAGTCAATTTTACTAGAATTCAGTCTCAACACCGAACGTAGATTGACTACGTAGACATTTCTAGTAAAATCTTCTTGAGCGTCTGGTCGTCGATATAATTGACAGATTTTTTAGTCATGTTTGCTAGAATTCTAGCAATATTTTCATGATTGTTTGCTCCGTATATTTTTGAAAAGAGAAATTTAATATTCGGTATTTTTAGGGTTTTCACAAAACTTGCACACCAAGATCTTTTGGTTAAATCTTGGCTCCCCCAGAAATGTTTTATACGTAGCTTTTGGTAGTCTAATAAACCTTTGAGTTACCTCATGGAGATTCTTCCATTGTACCTTCTAAAAAATTCAAAAAATTTCTGCCTTTAGGTATGTACTTGTTTTGCTTTGGCCAAATGAAGACCCTAAAGAAAAACCACCACAGCCACATTAAATTTGAAAATTTACTATTGGTAGTTGGTAGATACTTACAGTAAATTATTTAATTAAATATAAATATGTACTTAGTTAGAATGTTTGGGGTAATTTGTAAAAATTTATTTGATTATATTACAATCTAAATAAATGTATATCTAAGTACATCACTTAATATTTACATTATTATTATTATCATACAATGAAATAGGTTACAACAATGTAAAGTATAATATAGTATAAAATAATGTACATTTTTTCAGTACCCTAACACAGATCACAGGCTTCTTTTATGTATTTATATTTATTTATTTAATTACTATTTATTTATAAAATCTACAAAGTGGCGCAGGAACTTTTTTAATGAACTTAATAATTTACGTATGTTTATAATTATATTTATATATAAATTAAAAAAAAAACTATTTTTAATTCATGGTTACTCTTTTTTTTTTTTTTTTTTGATTGAGTGTAGGTATGTGAACTTAATAGGAATACTAAGTATTTTCAAAATTAAAATATTTTTTTTTGAGTCACAATTACTTATGTTGTTTTAATTGTACAGTAAAACTCACTTATAACATACAGGCTTACGCTTATAACGTATCATATCGAAAATCATGGTCGTTCTTATAGAGTACTAAATAGAAAAATAACTTTTATAACGTATTAACTATCACTTTTATTACGTACTTTTGATATAATGGACAAATAGTATCCGGCTCCGAACGTTCGAAAATATCCATCCCCTTAAGATAGAAATCGGTACTGGATTTAATAAATACTGTAACACGGTCGTTATGACCTCGTCATCGTCGGTGTGACGTTGCCAAGAGGCCACGCAAGCGCTCTCTTAGATATAAAAGTACGTAAAAGTCACTAGGCCCTATATCAGGACAATAAGAAGGGGGATTAAGTTATTCCCAGCTAAACGATGCTGTAATCTTGAATTATATTATTACATAAGTAAATGTTTCTTATTTCAAGCTTTCATGTTAAAATAAAACTGTTCAAAATTTCAAATTAACTTTTTTGTAAACATATCCGAATAATTTCTTGTATAAATGGATATTTTGTGCTCGTCAATATGGCAATCCATCCTAATGTATTCTACAATAAAACTCACTTATTACGTACAGATTTCCGGCTGTAACGTACCATATCAAAGGTTTCGGATGGTCTTATAAAGCACTCAATAAAAAAATAACCTATATAACGTACTTACAATTTGTTTTATTACCAAAAGTACCAAATATAACCTAGTTTTATTCAAAACCATTTTTTTATCTCAGTATTGGCAACCTGTGTGTACGGCGTATTTTAATTTACAAATTTATTCTTGTATTGATGTAAATGTCGCCTTTTTCCTTAATTTAGTTTTGAAACATTTGATTAATCAAGTGACAAGTCGACAACTGCAAATTTAGGTACAGTGTTCATGATACTGAAAAACAATAATGTACTTTTATAAAGGACTATTACAAATAAAGACCGTGTAAGCAAATAGGTATGTCTAAATATGTTATAACGAAGTTCTGATATAACGTACGATTTTTGAGGTCCCCTCGGGTGCGTTATAATCGAGTTTAATTATTTATATTTACAAAAATGTTTCAATCTTGAAAACCGAATTTTTTGTAGAAACTACAACCAACGTTTTGGGTTTGTCAAAATAATAACCTAATTCTGTTTTAACGAAATTCTGATACAATGTATCGATTTCTGAAATCCCCTCTACAGTATCTACGTTATAACCGAATTTTATTACACCCTGTATATTTATTCATCTCATTTCCTTGTTTATATTAGCAATAATAACACGATACTGAAAAAACTATGTACGTACTTTTATAAAGAATTAATAAAACAAAGAGACTGTAAATAAATATGTCTAGTTCTGTTATAACGAACTTCTGTTATAATAGTATAACGATTTTTAAAGTTTTACTGCATTTCATACTCGATGACCCAAAGTTTATTTTATAAATTGCTTCCGTATTGAAAAAAGTTAAGTATTAGTTAGTGGAAGATTTCTGCGAGCACTTTTTTATTTTTTAATAAATTGGAGCAACGAAACTGCGGCTCCCGAGAAGTTAATTTATATCAACTTTAATAAGCACTACCCTTGAATAATTTGATTAAAATTTCTTCTCGTATTAATGTAAATGTCGCCTTTTCTTTTAATTTAATTTTGAAACATTTGGTTTATCAAGTGACAAGTCTCAAAGAAGACAACAGTGTCCACTATACTGAAGAACAATAATGTACTTTTATAACGGACTATTAAAAATAAAAACCCTGTAAGGAAATATGTCTAATCCTGTTTTAACGTAGGTACTTTTTATATATCGAGCCGATTTTTAAGTACGTTATAACCGAGTTTTACTGTTTTGTTTAAATTTGTTGGCAATCGAGATTTAAAATAAAGTTTTACAGATTCTAGCAATTTTTAATTACGTAAATATCAAATAGTTGCACGAATTTTTTGTATGCTGATATTAACACTTTTAAAATAAAACGGAAGTTGATGTGCACGCATAACTGGTGAAACGTCGACAGTATGAGGCTAGCAAATTATTAGCAAGTTTTAACTTTCTTTTTGCATATTCAAAGTCTATATAATTTAAACAATAAAACGTAATGTTTAATTTAATGTATTTTGGTTATCTTGTCTTCTTAAACTGACCCCATTGTGTCTCTGTGCCCTACAAATGGTATAGAAGATGGTGAAAAAGCACAAAGCATTCTTCACCCCTTCAAAGCCCTTAACAACAACGAGTTTTAGAACGATGTTTTCCAAATAGATACAAAAAGCTCACTCTGTCTTTTAATTATTACGTAGGTACAAACAAACTCCGAACAGGGTGCTTCAGGGTTAACTACTTTAAATTAATAAAACTTAAAATCTGGATTTAGGAGCCCAAAGAATTTAAAAAAGTCTTGAGACAAAAGGTGGTTATTATTCCTTTTTTTTTAAATTTCAGAAAACTTTAAAAATCAAATTTCGGCCCCCATTTCTGAAGAGAAAGTTATCCAAATTAATTTTTTAATTTACACATTCCTGAGGAGATTTGTAAAGGGGTTTGAATTTCGATTTTATAAGTCTTATCACCCTGTGTATACGTACCTACGTTATATAGATACATATATAGTTTAGGGATGAAAAACAGGACGTTTTGCGCCCCTTGTTGGAAAATTTATTCAAAGGAATCATTAATTTTCCGTCATAGTCGCGTCGTCGAAAGCAAGACGCGTGGAATTGAAATACGTACATGGAGAACGACGATAATACTTCACAATGTGCGATTTGATAAGAGGTAAATTGAATAGTACCACCCCTTTTATATAAAATTAGTTTATCAAATTTATCACGAAGTACGGTTAACGTTAGCTTTTGCTGTATACCGGGACGGTTCTACAAATATCTCGACAAAAAAGGGAAACATTTACATTTGCAAATGAACGATTTTTAATGCAATAATGACAATCACAGATTTACTAGTCTTTACATTTTATCTTTAAATTTTGCGACTTATATAAAACCACGAAGTTTTTTTCTAAAAATAATTGTCAGGAACAATGCTTTTGGAACAACACAGTAGGTATTTATTTGCCACAATATACAATATATTATTTGTAGCAAACAAAGACGCAGCATTAAAAGGAAGTAAAAGAAAACCACAAAAACCAAAGAAAAATCCTCCCTGGAGACAGATAAATTTAAATGATTGTTTTTATGAATCCACAATCCGCGGTTTTTAGTTCTTAAAGAAAACAGGACGTGTGGAATGATCCCCGTACCTATATAAAACGTTTTGCTACTGAAAGAATAATTACCAACCAACCAACTTATTTTGAAATGAAAAATGACTCGAAAATAGCGTGGATCTGACACTACCCTCTGTTATTAATGTTCCACGGCGCCAAATTAAGTAAAAAATTAAACTTTTAAGGTGAAGAATTTGATAAAGGGCTCTTAGTTTTTGTTACTCTCTTGGAGTGTTTTCTACAAAAGTACAGAAAGTATCTACCGAATTAGTTGTAGTTAGACCAGACACGCACTAGTTAGCAACTTGCTCGCTAATGATCCGCAACGCCAGGCTGCTAGCTTTATACTGAAAAATAGATGTGCGTGCGCAACTTCCGCTCTACTAGTTAATTATGCGCGCGCAACGTTCTTTTCTGTCAATCAACAGTATATCGCCATCTAGAGGCACTAACTGTTAATTAACCTTCAGCTTAATTACCTTTATTAATTTTCTCTTGTATTTTTAGAACTTTGGAGCTATCTTCAGTATTTTTCAGAAATTAATTATTATTTGCCAAAGGATATTGTTGGTAAATACTTAGCTTTCCTATTATTTCAGTTTTGTTAAAAATAAATTCCTGGAGATGTTCTTTATATGATATGACCATTACGGATATATTTCTAGTTTTTTATATTACATTGATAATAAAAACAACTAAGTAGGTTCTTCTTATTAATTTTTTATTTTGTTTGCCTTACCTTGATCTTGGTTGTTGCTATCTTGGGTCGAAATAAACTTCTGTTCTCTTCTTGAAAATAATATTAACAATTTTTCTTGATTGTAAAATTTTTTGTTTTTATTTTGGTACATCTTCTTCTTCCACAGTTTTCTTCATTCTTGAATATTACGCCACTGTTAGTTTCCGTCACTAATATTATGTAATTAATTACATTAGTTCTTTTACGTAACAGTTTTCAAAATCCAAGGCACGAACTTCGATATCCTGGTGCAAACGCCGGGCAAGTTCTGCTCGGCGCATCCGATGCCCCAGGAGATGATTCCGGCCAGAAAGAAGCGTCCGTTTTTACCCCGTACCTGGAGGGGACCTCCAGAATCTCCCTGGCAAGAATCTTGACCCCCACTCTCGTGCCCCGCACATAAAAATATTTCAGGAATGTGCTCGTGTCGACCAGCTTTCAGGAACATATTCCTGCAGCATTCGTTACTTACTATGGGCACGTTTACCTGAAGAAAATGAAAATATTGAAGAACGAATAAAAAACGTATTCAAACTGATAATGAAAAGTGAAATATTGATAATGGACGAAATAGAAGAAACGCAAAGGAGTGGAAATAGAAGTCGAAATGATTTTGAGTGAATTTGGAGAATAAAATATCAAAATTGGAAGAATTGAAGAAAATGAAGGAAAAGCAAAATAACAATTACTACGGATGGAGATGTGAGGAATGAGGAACTGGAAAAAGGAGTCAAAATGGAAAGTGAAAAATCAAGAAAATGGAAGGGAAGAAAACTGAAAGGAGTGGAAGTGGATGCAGAAATAAAGGAATAGGAGAGAAATGGGAAAAACTGGTTGGAAAACAATTTTGAGATGATCAAATAAATAGTGATAAGGGAAAGGAAGAGAAATAATATTAATGATGGAGATATGATGAAACTGAAATTAGATTTTGGATTCCGAATTGCAATGGAATATAGAAGTCGAAATAATTCTAGTTAGGGGATGCAAATGTACTTGAAAACTGGATAGATAATATGAATAAAACCCAGAATCTAAAGGATACAGAAAAAAAGAAGGAGTAAAGGTAAAACTGGAATGTGGAAATCCAAATAGAACTGAACTGAAGATGAATGAAGCAAAGAAGCTGAATGGATAAAAATGCGTAGATAAAGATAGGATTGATATGGTAATATTGGTAAGTTGGAAAAAAAGACATTGAAGTTAAAAAAAGAAAATTGAAACTGACCCTAATAAGATATAACAAAGAACACGAAGAGTACATTTCTTAAAAAATGATACATTGTGGAGATTACCAACCTCTTGTAAAATAGAAGGTAACGTTCCACCCTCGCTGAGCCGTCCCCATCCGGTAACGGTTGCGTTTTCTCCGATGAGGAGGTCATCAGAAGCAGGTAAACATATCGGGGATATGTGGGGCGCGAACTCTAGCGCTTTGTCCAACTTTACCAAAGCTAAATCGTACTCGTAAGTAAAAAAGTTGTATTTGGGGTGAACAACTTTTTTAGCCACCCCTCGTTCTACATAAGGAAGTTCTTCGTGGACGTTGGAGAAATCGTACTCACCCACCCTTATCCTAATTTGTGATGTCAAGAGGCTGAGAGAAAACGAAAATTGTTATCACAATGGTGTTAATGTGTAAATATAATATAAAAATAGTTCTTACTCATCGACACAATGACCTGCGGTTGCGATCCAGTTTTCGTTCAAAACTGCTCCTCCACATCGATGAGTGCTGGAGAACCCGAAGAATGACGTTCTTCTAACAGACACCTACAAGAAGCGTTGCTCATCAATAATGATATAATAAATTAACCCTTTACGTGTCTACTAAAAGAAAATGTTCGAGTGTTCGAATTACTAGATCATTACTCACTTGCCACGGCCATCGACCAAACGGAGCGTTCCTTCCGCCGACGATCCTCGTCTGCGGATGACTCTGCATCATTGGCATCCCGCACTCTGAAAATCAAATTAATTTATTGAGCAAAAACTGTCACAATAGCAAACACACATTTATACTCATTGCATCGGACACGGCTGCTGAAGCTGAACTAAAAGTAGAAGTTGGTAACATTGTAAACGACATGGTTTCGGACGTTGTCAGATCCACTGGAGGAGACAGGGTGGTCGTCGGTTTCACCCTGAAAGAGAACATTTATTTTTGATTGGTTTCCTCAATATTTTTAAACGTCAATAACCACCACCACCTTCTGATGATTTTTTTGGGGTTTCAAAAGGTGTCCGTACCTGTTATTGTGAAGAACTGTTGGTTTGGGTGTTTTGGTTTGGAATTTAATCGTGTTCTTATGCGTTGTGGCATGCCACGGTTTCTTCGTGGGTTTCCCTTTCGTTTTCGTTTTGGTAACGAAATCCGGTTCTGTGGTGAACTGCCAGTGGGCAGTGTTGGGTCTTTTGGTCGACGATTCGCCACCGGAATCGGTGGATGTCTGCCAGCCATGCTTGTCGAAAGAATCGAGGATGTCGTTGGACAAGGTGAAAGTGTCACCGTTGCTGTTGTGGTGAGGCCGAGGAGGTGATTGTGTTGACGGACTGAGGAAACTACCGTTCTGGCGCATGTTTAGACTTACGGTCAAAATACTGTGCTGTGGACGTCCACTTAAACTGAAAGAATCGGAATTTATATTGAAGACTTGAAATCGTCAGACTCTATTATATATTTTATTATATTTATGGCAACCTATCAGTCTACTCTAAAGAAAAAAAAAAAAATTGGTATAGTTTTCGTCCAATGGAACAGTGATCTAAAAACGGTTTCATCTAAAATTGTAGTGTAATACTTTCTGGTTATTTAACACTAATGGTCATCTCGACTTTACAGAGTTTTGAAATTAAAGCGTTCTAGGGTTTAAATTTGTGAATCCTAGGATTCAAACGTTTTAGATTAAAGTCTACTAATTAGGGAATTTTAGGGTTTGTTGTTTTGAAATTTCAGGATTCATCTTCCTTGTAAGTGTCTTTGATGCCGCGTTTTGCAATTATAGAATTATGGGATTTTAAAATTATATGTAAAAGATTGGAGTTGTGAATTTAGAGGATGTTAAGTTACAGAGGTTTGGAGTTTTGGCTTTCCAGAATTTTGGGTTTGAGTCTCCCTCGTAACTGTCTTAGTTATTGCATATTGCAATTAGAAGTTTATGGTTGTCAACCTAAAGGACCTGGAGTAGTAAGAGTCTAGAGTTTGGGAGTTTTGACTTTGTAGAAATCTTGGTTTAAGTCTGGTTTGTAAGTCACACTTAGAAATTATGGAATTTGACAGTTTGTAAGTCTCTTCAAAGTTACATTTTGCAGTTATAAAGTTTCAAAGTTTCAGAATTACCTGTTAAATGTTTGAAGTTGTGAGCTTGAAGGTTCTGTAGTTAAAAAGGTATGGATTTTTGAACTTTCGTCTTTCCAGAATTCAAGGTTTGAGTCTCCCTTTTAAATCTTTGGACTGTTATTTTCAAAGATGGATTTTTAGCATTTTAGAAGTTAGAATTTGAGAGCTTTAAGGTTCTAGAATTATAAGGAGTTGCAATTCAAGAGTTTAGACCTTCCAGGATTCAAGGTTTGAGCATCATTTGTAAGCCTCTTCCTTGTCATATTTTGCAATTATTAAATTTTAGTGTTTAAGAGTTATATCTAGAAGTTGGTAGTTGTGAGCTTAAAGATTTTGCGGTTTAAGAGCTTTGACTTTTCAGGATTTAAGGTCTTCTTTCTCGTAAGTTTTATTGTTACTGTTTTTTCAATGATAGATTTTTAAAGATTTTAGATTTTAGAATTGGAAAAGTTTGGAGTTGTGAATTTGAGGTTCTGGGGTTATAGGTGTTTGGATTCGTGGATTTTTGATTTCTCACGATTAAGGCTTTGAATCTCTCTTGTAAATGTATTTGTTGCTGCATTTTGAAAATAACTGGGTTGCAAGGTTTTAGAATTACTTACAGAAGTTTGAAGTTGTGAGTTGAGTAATTTTGGAGTTATAAAGGCTTGCAGTTTTGGAGATTTGACCTTTCAGGATTCAAAGTTTGAATCCTCCTTTTTAGTCTCTTCGTTGCTGTATTTTCAAATGTGCGGTTTGGAGATTTTAGAATTGGAAAAGTTTGGAGTTGTGAGTTTGAGGTTCTGGGGTTATAAGTGTTTGGATTGGTGGATTTTTGATTTCCAACGATTAAGGCTTTGAATCTCTCTTGTAAATGTATTTGTTGCTGCATTTTGAAAATTACTGGGTTGCAAGGTTTTAGAATTACTTACAGAAGTTTGAAGTTGTGAGTTGAGTAATTTTGGAGTTATAAAGGCTTGCAGTTTTGGAGATTTGACCTTTCAGGATTCAAAGTTTGAATCCTCCTTTTTAGTCTCTTCGTTGCTGTATTTTCAAATGTGCGGTTTGGAGATTTTAGAATTGGAAAAGTTTGGAGTTGTGAGTTTGAGGTTCTGGGGTTATAAGTGTTTGGATTGGTGGATTTTTGATTTCCAACGATTAAGGCTTTGAATCTCTCTTGTAAATGTATTTGTTGCTGCATTTTGAAAATTACTGGGTTGCAAGGTTTTAGAATTACTTACAGAAGTTTGAAGTTGTGAGTTGAGTAATTTTGGAGTTATAAAGGCTTGCAGTTTTGGAGATTTGACCTTTCAGGATTCAAAGTTTGAATCCTCCTTTTTAGTCTCTTCGTTGTTGTATTTTCAAATGTGCGGTTTGGAGATTTTAGAATTGGAAAAGTTTGGAGTTGTGAGTTTGAGGTTCTGGGGTTATAAGTGTTTGGATTGGTGGATTTTTGATTTCCAACGATTAAGGCTTTGAATCTCTCTTGTAAATGTATTTGTTGCTGCATTTTGAAAATTACTGGGTTGCAAGGTTTTAGAATTACTTACAGAAGTTTGGAGTTGTGAGTTGAGTAATTTTGGAGTTATAAAGGCTTGCAGTTTTGGAGATTTGACCTTTCAGGATTCAAAGTTTGAATCCTCCTTTTTAGTCTCTTCGTTGCTGTATTTTCAAATGTGCGGTTTGGAGATTTTAGAATTGGAAAAGTTTGGAGTTGTGAGTTTGAGGTTCTGGGGTTATAAGTGTTTAGATTGGTGGATTTTTGATTTCCAACGATTAAGGCTTTGAATCTCTCTTGTAAATGTGTTTGTCGTTACATTTTGAAAATAACTGGGTTGCAAGGTTTCAGAATTACTTACAGAAGTTTGAAGTTGTGAGTTGAGTAATTTTGGAGTTATAAAGGCTTGCAGTTTTGGAGATTTGACCTTTCAGGATTCAAAGTTTGAATTCTCCTTTTTAGTCTCTTCGTTGTTGTATTTTCAAATGTGCGGTTTGGAGATTTTAGAATTGGAAAAGTTTGGAGTTGTGAGTTTGAGGTTCTGGGGTTATAAGTGTTTGGATTGGTGGATTTTTGATTTCCAACGATTAAGGCTTTGAATCTCTCTTGTAAATGTATTTGTTGCTGCATTTTGAAAATTACTGGGTTGCAAGGTTTCAGAATTACTTACAGAAGTTTGGAGTTGTGAGTTGAGTAATTTTGGAGTTGTAAAGGCTTGCAGTTTTGGAGATTTGACCTTTCAGGATTCAAAGTTTGAATCCTCCTTTTTAGTCTCTTCGTTGTTGTATTTTCAAATGTGCGGTTTGGAGATTTTAGAATTGGAAAAGTTTGGAGTTGAGTTTGAGGTTCTGGGGTTATAAGTGTTTGGATTGGTGGATTTTTGATTTCCAACGATTAAGGCTTTGAATCTCTCTTGTAAATGTATTTGTTGCTGCATTTTGAAAATAACTGGGTTGCAAGGTTTTAGAATTACTTACAGAAGTTTGAAGTTGTGAGTTGAGTAATTTTGGAGTTATAAAGGCTTGCAGTTTTGGAGATTTGACCTTTCAGGATTCAAAGTTTGAATTCTCCTTTTTAGTCTCTTCGTTGTTGTATTTTCAAATGTGCGGTTTGGAGATTTTAGAATTGGAAAAGTTTGGAGTTGTGAGTTTGAGGTTCTGGGGTTATAAGTGTTTGGATTGGTGGATTTTTGATTTCCAACGATTAAGGCTTTGAATCTCTCTTGTAAATGTATTTGTTGCTGCATTTTGAAAATTACTGGGTTGCAAGGTTTCAGAATTACTTACAGAAGTTTGGAGTTGTGAGTTGAGTAATTTTGGAGTTGTAAAGGCTTGCAGTTTTGGAGATTTGACCTTTCAGGATTCAAAGTTTGAATCCTCCTTTTTAGTCTCTTCGTTGTTGTATTTTCAAATGTGCGGTTTGGAGATTTTAGAATTGGAAAAGTTTGGAGTTGAGTTTGAGGTTCTGGGGTTATAAGTGTTTGGATTGGTGGATTTTTGATTTCCAACGATTAAGGCTTTGAATCTCTCTTGTAAATGTATTTGTTGCTGCATTTTGAAAATAACTGGGTTGCAAGGTTTTAGAATTACTTACAGAAGTTTGAAGTTGTGAGTTGAGTAATTTTGGAGTTATAAAGGCTTGCAGTTTTGGAGATTTGACCTTTCAGGATTCAAAGTTTGAATTCTCCTTTTTAGTCTCTTCGTTGTTGTATTTTCAAATGTGCGGTTTGGAGATTTTAGAATTGGAAAAGTTTGGAGTTGTGAGTTTGAGGTTCTGGGGTTATAAGTGTTTGGATTGGTGGATTTTTGATTTCCAACGATTAAGGCTTTGAATCTCTCTTGTAAATGTATTTGTTGCTGCATTTTGAAAATTACTGGGTTGCAAGGTTTCAGAATTACTTACAGAAGTTTGGAGTTGTGAGTTGAGTAATTTTGGAGTTGTAAAGGCTTGCAGTTTTGGAGATTTGACCTTTCAGGATTCAAAGTTTGAATCCTCCTTTTTAGTCTCTTCGTTGTTGTATTTTCAAATGTGCGGTTTGGAGATTTTAGAATTGGAAAAGTTTGGAGTTGAGTTTGAGGTTCTGGGGTTATAAGTGTTTGGATTGGTGGATTTTTGATTTCCAACGATTAAGGCTTTGAATCTCTCTTGTAAATGTATTTGTTGCTGCATTTTGAAAATAACTGGGTTGCAAGGTTTTAGAATTACTTACAGAAGTTTGAAGTTGTGAGTTGAGTAATTTTGGAGTTATAAAGGCTTGCAGTTTTGTACCTAGTTTTGACTTGTCAGGATTCAAAGTTTGAATCTTCCTTCTTAGTCTCTTCGTTATTGTATTTTCAAAGGTAAACTTGTAGAGTTTTTGGATTTTTGTTGAAGTTTGGAATTATAAGTTTATGCTTTTCAAGTAATAAGAGTCTGAATTTACAGAATTTTGATTTCCAACGATCCAAGGTTTGAGTCGCTTTTGTAAATTTCTTTGTTACTGTGGTCTATAATTATTAAAACTTCAAGGGCTTTAGAATTACATCTGATTTTGGACTTGGAGGTTCCGGAGTTATAAGGGTTTAGGGTTTTGACTTTTCACGACCCAGGGTTTGAATTTACCTTATAAATCTATCCCTTGCTTTATTTTTAGAATTATGAAATTTGATAAGATTGCTGGATTTATGTTGTTGAGTGCATTTTGTGTGAAGTCATTAAGAATTCAAAGATTTTAAAATTAAATGAAGGAAGAATTTATTCCTGCAAATGGCTGATATGTAATGAAAAGACAATTTTTATCCCCTTCATCGTATCGGTTCAAAATTCAAGATTCGGTTATGGATCAAAATGCTTGTAGTAAGTAATAACATCACAATGTTATTGTAAATTTAGCCCTACAATTTGTCGGTACCAAATTACAAACAATACAACTGGTAATTTTATGTACCTATATCTCGCCACCATATAATTGAAGATAATTTAACTTTTATATCGTAGTAGCATAAAGTCTGTAGTCAGCACGGAATTGTTGGAAAACCAAATCCGTTGGCTATGGAATTAAATTCATAATCGATTTAAAATTTTTTTCGTTGAAACGGTTTCGGGTTTCAATTTCGAAGGGCTTTGCCGACGATGAATATATTAAAAGTTTCTGAACCATAATCCATTTATTTAATTTTTTTCGTGAGAAATTAAGGTATATTTGAATGCTTTTGGGTTCAGTAAGGTACCAACCAAAAGAATAATAATTTCTTTTGGAAAAATGAAACTAAACAATTGCAAAAAAGTGGGCGTGTCTATCTAAATTTATATAATTGGTTGCACAAACACATTTACATTAATTTTCTTAGGATCGTCATTTGTAGGGGTCCTTTAATTTTTTCACTAACACGTGCCCTACTTTCGATATGTGCAGACCCAAAAACACCCTGTATAATGTGTAACAATGGCTGTTGGTTGACTATTTAGAGATAGTGTTGCGTTCGTTTCGAATCTAGCGTGTTATACGGTTCAGATAAGAAAACAATACTGACACCTCAATTTTCCATGGCTGAAATGATTTGTGACCTGGTTTTACGAGGTCGACTCATATCGGTGCTTTACTCACGATTTTTCAACTTGATTATTACTTTCACCTGAATAAACAACTAATCAAACACAGCGGAACGTAAACTTGCCACTAACTTTTCAGAAAACGCAAATAAGCCACTGATAACTACGTTCTACCTTCAGATAACGAAATTAATGAGCTCATTTATGTAAGAAGTTAAATAAAACTGAAAAGCACGAAGTCTTAAGTAACTAAGTAGGTACGTACCTATACGTATCTAAATGCATGCGGACAGGGTAAGAAGTTGTCAGTCGGTGGAGGCATCCAAAATTTATAAGGAGGTAAATGTAAGTAGGTAATTAAAAGAAAATTGAAAAGGCACAACTGCAAATATACGGTGGAAACTTCAAGTTACCCAACTAAAAAATCAAAACCTCCCCTCTTTCGATACTTTTCTCGAATTTAGATGTTTTCTATGTAGAATCAACTGATTAACAATTTTTTTGTTATTTATATACACTAGATTAGGATCTGTAATCGATACATCATCTAAAAATCAACCCCTCATTATTAATAGTTCCCCCGAAACAAAAAACGAATTTGGATGATTTTTCTTTTAAATTCCAAACATAAAAAGACAACCCTACACTTGAGACTTATTTAAAACTATTTCTGGTCAATACTTTACGAAAAAAGAGCCCCTTCCCGCCCCCACTATCAAAAGTTTCATCGAAAAATAATAAAAATCCAAAAATTGTTTATTTTTATTCGAGTGATGATCTTCTTGTGACTTCTTAACATTAAATTATCGATACTATATCTAGAAATTAACCCTCACCCTAACTATCAATAGTTCTCAAAATGATATAGAATTTGAATGATTATTTGTTCTAGACAATAAAAAGAAAAAAAACTATCTTATACTTGGGACATTAGCAAAACTATTTCTATTCGATACTTTACCCAAAATTGGTCGTTATTTTATTCACAAATCAACTGCACGCTATAGACAGTTTCCATGAAAAAAATCGACCACTTATAATTATTTATTTGATTTCGAACGATTAGATTATAGACCAGTGCTGAAGCCTTCAAAAATAGTAAAAAGTGAAAAAAAATTATAGTAGGATGAAACCCATTGGAAAAGGAAGAGAATATGACAGAAATGAAAATAAAAATAATTTACGGACGATCTGAGGTCGGGAAGGGGAAGGGGGTGAGCTTTCAACTGTAAAAAACGGTTTTCCTTGATTTCCGAAAAAACTACAACTCTTATGGAAAAAAGTTAAATGGAAAAGTTATAGGTAATAAAAAGATCTACAACTTTTGTATTTAAAACTTTTTCACATAACCTCAAAATTTATGTAAAAATTTTAAAAAACCAACTTTTTAGTTTTTTTTTTTTTCTTTTACAAAAAATTTTTTTTTTCACGAAATTTGGTGAAAACTTACCTCTTTATGTCCCAAACACGCTGTAATTTTTTTGATTTGAAATATTTATTTTTTCACCTTATTTTTAGTTAATATCGAAAAAGCACCCTAATTTTTAATCGAAAATTCTCACGTCAAAATATCTGCTTTTTTTAAAAAAGTTGGTGGGCTTTTTCTTCGTTGAAATCTCTACTTTCTGATGGTGTGAAAAAAAATATACATTACTATGGTAAGTTTTCTCAGGAGATGCAAAAACGAAGAAACTAAATTAATGTTTTTAAAAATATTTTAATGAATAACGTAATCAGTATAAAGTATGTGAATTCAATAGTACGATTTACATTTAGGTATATTTATATATTATGAGATTTTCTATGACATAAATGTAATTAGAATTTAATAAAACAACTTTTTTACTGAAAAAAATGGCAGCGGTAACATTTTTTAGATAAAATTCCCTTCGTTTTTTGTATTTCCTGAGAAAACTTACCATAGTAATGTATATTTTTTTTTCACACCATCAGAAAGTAGAGATTTCAACAAAGAAAAAGCCCACCAACGTTTTTAAAAAAGCAGGTATTTTGACGTGAGAATTTTCGATTGAAAATTAGGGTGCTTTTTCGATATTAAATAAAAATAAGGTGAAAAAATAAATATTTCAAATCAAAAAAATCACAGCGTATTTGGGACATAAATAGGTAAGTTTTTACCAAATTTCGTGAAAAAAACAAGTTTTTTGTAAAAGATAAAAATAAAAAACTAAAAAGCCCGTTATTTGAATTTTTTTCACATAAATCTTTAGGTTATGTGAAAAAGTGCAAAAACAAAAGTTGTAGATCTTTTTATAACCTACAACTTTGCCATTTAACTTTTTTCCATCAGACTTGTAGTTTTTCCGGAAATCAAGGAAAACCGTTTTTTACCCTTAAAAGCTCACCCCCTTCCTTTCCCCGACCTCAGATCGCCCGTAAATAATTTTTCCTTTCATTTCTGTTATATTCTCTTCATTTTCCAGTGGTCTATTAATAGAAATCGATATTAGGATCCGAAAAGTAAATTAAGAAAGGAATTTCACATCTTATTTTTTTATGAACATTAAATAGTTCACTTACAATATTTGTTATTGTCAGCTGTCACATTTCTAAGAAAATATGCATCCATTGATTTAGAAGTGTTTGAAACTCACAATTCAGTTTCATTTCAACAACATTTATTATTATTTATTAATTATCGATACTTTACTTAAATAACTTCCCCACCCACTATCGACAATTTTCTAAACAAAGTCGAGTTCTGATGATAACTAATTTATATTCGAGTGTTTATTTGTTTTTGTAGCTTCTGAATATTAAATTAAGAACTGATCTTTGGACATTGGTACAACTATCTGAGCTCGATATTTAACCCAAAATAAACCCTCCACTAACGACAATTTTCTCGGAAAACAAAATCGATTTCTGATGATCGTTTGTTTGAATTCGAATGATTAGATTTTTTGAACTTCTATACATTAGATTGGGATCTTATCTTTGGGAAATTATTAAGAGAAGTATCTGTGAACGATATTTGAGCCAAAACGAACCCCCGCCCCCCAAAACAAATCGAACTGTGATGATTGATTATTTTTATCTATGTTTGACTTCTCAATTTTAAAAATATCGATACTATAACCAAAAATTAGCTGCCCCCCCCCCTTCCACACTATCGACAATTTCCCAAGAAACAATATTGAGTTCTGATGACAATTAATTTATCTTTGATTGTTTATTTATTCTTGTAGCTTCTGAATATTAGACTAAAATCAGATAAAACTATCTTTGGGAAATTAAGAGAAGTATCTGTTTATTTTTATTCGAGGTATTTTCTTTTTGAGACTATCAACCTTAAGTTATTGATACTTTACCAATTTGCCATAATGCATTTCTTATTCTAAGCTTTACTTTCATCAAATTGACAATAAAGTTTCGCTAGACAAGACGAAAGTGAAAAACCTTGTTACGCCTTCAGTTTGATAAATTGGAGTTTATAAACTAAATGAACTTGCGACCTAAAAATCCAGGCAGGTATCTACTTACCTACAGAATAGACATACATAAGTACATAAAAATTTCGAATTTTGTAAGAGGAAAAGTTCTTAAAGTTTTTAAGGACGTACGAAAACTTGAGGGTGCTTTTTATATTCATATCTAGCAGTTTACGTCAGGTAGGTACTCACCGAAAATTTCTCTTTAGGTACCTCCTACTAGCATATTTACTTACTTCAGGAATCCTTTGAAGAATATTAAAATATATATAGCACCGAGAGGTATTTGTGTGTTCACTTTTCAAACTTTACACAAGTGCAAATTTGTTGTAGGTTTATAACCAATAATTACTTCTTTGAATAAATTTTGAAAGCATAGGAAATAGCGACAATAAAATAAAGTTTTTAAAAATAAAAATTCAAATTTACCACGACAATCAACAAAAAAAGAAATTTATCATTTACGTTTGATGGAACATTCTAGAATATTCGCGAATTTATAACTATCCAGAACATTCCACAATGATTCAAAACATTTTCTAACTTTTTTTAACATTCTGAAACATTCCTGAATGATCTTCAAGATTCTGGAACATTCTTGAACATTACCAAATCATTCTGAAATGTTATAATAAAACATTCTTTTACTAGGGAGTTCAAATCCCTGTAACATTCTAAAAAAATCTGCGGCATTTTCATCCCCACTCCGTGCTGTTTGCTGGGTGAGTAGTGACGTCAGTAGATGTCTGGCGGGGATGACTAATCGGTTGATAGATAATAAATGATCAGTTATCGACCACTGAGAGTTGAAGATTATTACAGTACTACGTAATATCGCTATTATAAAATTGGGGTGAAAATTTAGGATTATATGTATTTTTTAATGCCCCATTATAAAAAATATATAAAAAAATTGTCCAAAAATTAAAAAAATAAAGTTAGGGGTGGACAACTCTTATCACTTAGGGGTATAAAAAATAGATAGGAGCCGATTCTCAGACCTACTGAATATGCATATAAAATTTCATAAAAATCTGTCAAGCCGTCCGTTTCGGAGGAGTATGGTAACTAACATTGTGACACGAGAATTTTATATATTAGATAAATTCAGTATTCAAATTACACTCCACTTTGCAACACTATAAATTATATAATCAATCAATAAATAATAAAATAAATTATAACTGCTATCAAGTAAGTATTCAAATATATCCAATTAGTGGCATTTGCTTGCTGAAAACATCTGTCGCTGTTATATTGACATTTATTTGAAGGCTTAACTGTTATTATTCTTTTAATTACGTAAAACCAACCGGAATCTTTATCAGTACCTACCATCTCATTTTCAAATGATCGTAAAATTTATTTCGAATCGCCGTAAATGTCTTAGGACGCTTTATTTTATCGGCTCGTACGGCGAATGATAATTATCGAACGTTTAAATATCGCTAAACGGGCTCGTATAGATACAATGTTGTTCACCACGTTCGCATTATTGAACTTGTGTCGACTTGCTTATTACGTGTCTTAAATATACTTAATCGATTAAAACACACGTCAAACATCGTGATGAGATAACAGTAGCTAGATAGTAGTGCCTAGGTAAAGACGTTAATGTGTAATTTAAGTCAAAAGAAGTAGAATTTAGACTTTGGATGGTGCATGGATGATCAATATACAGTGTGGCCGATTTGGAATTAGGACACCTGTGTAAAGTCGCTGCTTTTAGTCCGATTTTGATAAACTTTTTTCCAGATTATTGCTCATGGAAAGCTGCATTTTGTGGCAAATTGATAGATTGCTATCGCAAAAATCAAGGCTTACTGTGCAATTTCTTTGAAGCGAAAATGCGAAAAGTTCTATTAGCGATTTTTTACGTGAAAACTAATTACACCACTGTATTCAGTGACCCCTAAAATGGGTCTGTACCAAATTTTATCCGAAAATACCGCATATTAATAATTTTAATTATTAATTGTAAAAATTAATTTATACACGAAAATGCAGTGTGAAGATCAAGTAACTCATGAAATAAGTGAATAAAAGCAACTCATACAAAAAATTAGTTTATTAAACAAAATATTTTAGCAAAAGAACGTAAAATAATTGGGCTAAATTAGATTTTCGTGGCTTCTTCTTCTTCTTTTTTCTATGAATTGCGTTTATTCACTTATTTTATGAGTTACTTGATCTTCACACTGCATTTTCGTGTATAAATTAATTTTTAAAATTAATAATTAAAATTATTAATATGCGGTATTTTCGGATGAAATTTGGTACAGACCCATTTTAGGGGTCACTGAATACAATGGTGTAATTAGTTTTCACGTAAAAAAATCGCTAATAGTACTTTTCGCATTTTCGCTTCAAATAAATTGCACAGTAGGCCTTGATTTTTGCGATAGCAATCTATCAATTTGCCACAACATGCAGCTTTCCATGAGCAATAATCTGGAAAAAAGTTTATCAAAATCGGACTAAAAACAGCGACTTTATAGAGGTGTCCTAATTCCAAATGGGCTACACTGTATCTGTTGAAGGAAGTAAAATTGTGTTTTAAGTTCCCTAATGATCAAAATAAGTTCCTAGGGGGGGTTGTATTGGATAGATACATTATTTGGTATAAAAGTTTAAAAGAGGTACTAAGTAAAACCAGAAAAAAAGTACTGCACCGGTCGTCAGTCGAACTCGGATATTTAATCGATTGTGGATATTGAGATATTAGAATTTTTGGATCTCGATTTTTTGAATTTAAAACGGTGTCTTTGTTCCAAATTTTTATCATTAATTTATCAATCATTTGCTGAAAATGTTTTACATTCCTATTTTCGGATCCGGGTACCCGGATATTCACACTTAATATATCAAAAGATCCGGATACTAAGATCCAATGATCCGAGTATCCTGAATATCCGAATCTGAGATCTAAATATCCGGATTTTGTCAGCAGCCCTAATTATTAGATATACTTTAATTAACAAAGATTTCCTTTTTTGGGGGCTGTTTATAAAATACGTCACACTAAAATTAGCCTTTTTTTGACCCCCTTCCCCCCAGTTGTCATGCTGTGTCACAATTTCTGTGACCCCCCTTGTAAATATTACGTCACAAAAACTAAACACCCCCCTCCTGAACAACAACAAATTTTCATCGTCAAAAATATTTAGTTTATTTTCATAATAAAATATAAATAAATTAATAAATATCTTTTGTAACGAACAAATAAATAATATTTCTATTTATCAGAAGTCCAAGGATTCTGTAAAAATTCACTAAAATTTTTTGATGAACGGCTAACGTCACGTTGCTGTAGATCCCCTGTCCCCCCTTGTAACATCTTGTCACACAAAGCAAGACCCCTTCACCCCCCCTGTATGCGAACGTATTTTATGAACGGCCCCTTACGTAAAAATCCTGTGGGTACCTACCTGGAGGTATGCTTATTATTTACACTTGAGCTATGACTTAGGTTAGGTTTCTGATTCTTAGACGTGCTTTGACTAGGTGGTGTGTAGAGGACAGCAGGTTTGCTGGTGTCCAAATCCGCTGGTACGATGTTGTCGCTCGTGTTGTGGGCACAACATGAACCAAACATGAATGTGTCCACACACATCCCGATGTGGTAACCTTCTGTCTTGATACATTCCCACACGAACATACACGTTCCTTTCACACCATCTACCCAGCAGGGTTTTGGTTTTATGTGGTAATCTGGAATAAAATCAACCCCCTATTACTCAATTATCGGCATGTAAAAGCGTTAGTAAAACCAAAAGATTGCACCCTGCGCCATTTAACGTTAGAAAGAAGTTAACTGAGAAAGAAAACTGCTTTTGATAGAATATATTGAAATTTGCCCTGAATAATTATGAAAACGGTATTGATAATATTACAGTAGGTACCTACATAATTTTATTAAAATATTTCTTTTAAATTTTTATTTGAGTGCACGTGTGGGTGCAGCCGTACCATAATTCCCCACAAATGCAGGAGACGTGAGAAAACACCAATTCAGAAATCAAGAAATGTAAATACGACAATTACGTTATCAGCACACGTACCTATACAAAAATCGCTTAAGAGTACAGTTATCTCGATTTTGCACCATAAACTAGAGGCACAGGTACACAGGTACCCCATAAATTAAATCTCTGTTATGCGCTTAACGCCGTAATAAAATGCAGAACGTACGGGGCATTTATTAAATAAATTTCATTTCGATAATACTTATCTGCATTTTATGCTAAGTCGAGCGTGTAAGGCTTTGGTTTCGTATACAAGCAGGAGACGGTGCATTTATTAATAAATGTGCATAAACAATTGCTGTTTATTGCCAGATCGTATATTAAGGAAAGCGAAATTTTTCAGGAGAACACTTCAACTGCGTAGTAATTTAGAACGCTCCAAATAAGGAGCACAATTACTCATGTTCTCCTGTTCAGTTCAAATTATTCCAAAGTTCCATTACCCAATTATGCAAACTATGCATTAATTGAAAACCTAATAAACTCATGAGTCCTCACCACGAGACTTTGGTGAAGTGAGAGTGTAGGTAAAACAAGGGTACATCCTTCAAAAATTTGGTGTTACGAAAACTGCAGGCAAACACGTTTTAAAGTTGCTAACACATGACCAAGAGCTCTAGAGGAAAGAACTGTGTTCAAACTTCATAATTTTACATGAAAGGATAAATTTTTTGGTATCCAACAAAAAAAACCAAAGAAGGGAATTGCTCGTTCCCCAAACAGAGTGATTTCCAATTTAAAATTTTGATCGCCATGCTAGACCTCATCAAATTTCCTTCTCCACGATTTCTTTATCTTTCGTTTTCTAGTTTTAAGCATTTGGAGTTAAGAAAAGTGTAGGCAAAAATGTCTCAAAGTTTCTGACACATGACCAAGAGCTGTGGAGGAAAGAATTATGTACAAACTTCAGACTTTTCCTTGAAACGATAAATCTTAAGTGACCCATCCTAGTATGATGTCGATTGGAAAACAGGGAACCAAATTATTGTAATGGTAATGGATAAACGTATCAACACATCCAGAAGTGATTGCTCGTCAATTGTTGATTCATAATTAGATCGCCATGCTAGACCTCATCAAATTTCCTTCTCCACGATTTCTTTATCTTTCGTTTTCTAGTTTTAAGCATTTGGAGTTAAGAAAAGTGTAGGCAAAAATGTCTCAAAGTTTCTGACACATGACCAAGAGCTGTGGAGGAAAGAATTATGTACAAACTTCAGACTTTTCCTTGAAACGATAAATCTTAAGTGACCCATCCTAGTATGATGTCGATTGGAAAACAGGGAACCAAATTATTGTGATGATAATGGATAAACGTGTCAACACATCCAGAAGTGATTGCTCGTCAATTGTTGATTCATAATTAGATCGCTATGCTAGACCTCATCAAATTCCATTCTCCACGATTTCTTTATCTTTCGTTTTCTAGTTTTAAGCACTTGGAGTTAAGAAAAGTGTAGGCAAAAAAGCCTCAAAGTTTCTGACACATGACCAAGAACTCTGGAGGAAAGAATTATGTACAAACTTCAGACTTTTCCTTGAAACGATAAATCTTAAGTGACCCATCCTAGTATGATGTCGATTGGAAAACAGGGAACCAAATTATTGTAAAGGTAATAGATAAACGTATCAACACATCCAGAAGTGATTGCTCGTCAATTGTTGATTGATAATTAGATCGCCATGCTAGACCTCATCAAATTTGTTTGTCTTTCGTTTTCTAGTTTTAAGCATTTGGAGTTAAGAAAAGTTTAGGCAAAAATGTCTCAAAGTTTCTGACACATGACTAAGAGCTCTGACGGAAAGAACTGTGTTGTGTGTTCACATTACAGATTTTTCCTTGAAACGATAAATCTTTAGTGGCCCATCCTGGTATACAGTCGATTGGAAAACAGGTAACCAAATTATTGAGATGATAGTGGATAAACGTATCAACACATCCAGAAGTGATTCTTCCAAAATTTATGATTGATAATTCGGTCACCATTTTAAACCTCGTCAGATTTCTTCCTCTACGATTTCTTCGTCTTTCCTTTTGTAGTTTAAAGCATTTGGGGTTAAAAAAACTGTGGGCAAAAACTTTTCAAAATTTCTAGTCCAAAAGTTATAAGAGACGGAGGAATTTTATCCAAATTTCTGAAAACTGTAGGAAAGTGTAGGAAAAGATGTCCCAAAGTCGTTTACACAGACCCAATGGCTGTGGAGTAAAGAAATCTGCCCCACGTTTTGCCTACCTTGGCAGAATAAACATTGATAACCATGAAATCGTAGATATAAAGCACAAAAACTGAGAAAGATCGACAAATTTGATCCAAATTTAAAGTTATGATAATCCTGCATGAATTTCTCACCCTCCCTATGTACTCACCAGATTTAACCTTCCACAGTTTCTCAATTTCAATTTAGGTATATCTTAACTGCAAAATAGTTATTTGGAAATGGAACTATAAGGATTTGGAAGTGATGAAAAGTAAAACCACAAGGATGCCAAAAATCTTCATTTCTGAACACGTCAGGGGATGTTTTTGGACAATAGAAACAAGTTTATTACCCTAAATGGAGATTTTTCTTAAGAGTTTAATGAATATAATAATCAGACCTCGTATATTGGATTGTAGAGGCATTCCATGTACATCTTAAAATACCGACCAGAGAGAGAAAACTGTTCTAACAAAATCCTTCTGAGAACTGGAACAGCGTCTAATCAGTAAAAGGCAATTTAATTATTTTATTCCTTAAACAAGAAAACTTTACAACGTTGTAATTTATGTTTTCGACTTTCTGATCGTCAAGTCGGTCCTTATTCGGATCATAATACTGATACAAAGTCCATTTTAACGAGATTAACAACTCACAAAAGAAGAATATTAACCGCATGTACACCAACCGCAATTACGGATTCTTGGCATTATTTTATACTTCAGTGGTGTTTTTAAAATGGAAAAATACGATGACAAAAATAAATAAAATGACAAAAAGAATGGTCTTGTATATTTAGCAAGACCAATAAGAATGCCATCATGATAGATATGCTTCAAAGGCTTCAAGAATAAATAAGTAAATGGAACTAAGGCCAAGACCAAGTTCTAGGTCTAAAACAAGGCCAAGACGAAAATGAAGTTCAAGGCCAGGAAGAAGACCAAGACCCAGAACGAGACCAATATCAAGATTAGGACCAAGGCCAAGGTTCAGGCCAAGAAGAAGACCAAAATCAAGAGCGGAATCAAAATCAATACTTGGACCAACACTAAAATTAAGGCCAAGGATATGACCAAGAACAAGTTCAAGACAAAGAACGAGATCAATATAAAGATCAGGACCAAAACCAGAGTCAAGGCTAAGAACAAGTCCAAGTCCAAGAACGAGACCAATATCAAGATAAGAGTCAAGACCAAGAACAAGACCAAGGTTCAGGTCAAGAACAAGATCAAGACCAAGAACGAGACCATTATTAAAGTCAGTAGTAAGACTGGGGTTAAGGCCAAGAAAAAGACCAAGGTTTAGACCAAGAACAAGTCCAAGGTTCAGATCAAGAACAAGATCAAGGCCAAGAACGAGACCAATATAAAGATCAGGACCAAAACCAGAGTCAAGGCTAAGAACAAGTCCAAGACCAAGAACGAGACCAATATAAAGATCAGGAGCAAAACCAGAATCAAGGCTAAGAACAAGTCCAAGACCAAGAACGAGACCAATATCAAGGTGAGAGTCAAGACCAAGAACAAGACCAAGGTTCAGGTCAAGAACAAGATCAAGACCAAGAACGAGACCATTATTAAAGTCAGTAGTAAGACTGGGGTTAAGGCCAAGAAAAAGGCCAAGGTTTAGACCAAGAACAAGTCCAAGGTTTAGATCAAGAACAAGATCAAGGCCAAGAACGAGACCAATATAAAGATCAGGACCAAAACCAGAGTCAAGGCTAAGAACAAGTCCAAGACCAAGAACGAGACCAATATCAAGGTGAGAGTCAAGACCAAGAACAAGACCAAGGTTCAGGTCAAGAACAAGATCAAGATCAAGAACGAGACCATTATTAAAGTCAGTAGTAAGACTGGGGTTAAGGCCAAGAAAAAGACCAAGGTTTAGACCAAGAACAAGTCCAAGGTTCAGATCAAGAACAAGATCAAGGCAAGAACGAGACCAATATAAGATCAGGACCAAAACCAGAGTCAAGGCTAAGAACAAGTCCAAGATCAAGAACGAGACCAATATCAAGATCAGGACCAAAACTAGAGTCAAAGCTAGGATCAAGTCCAAGATCAGAACCAAGATCAAGCCAAAAATTACCAAACTTTATTCCTGCAAGGTTCTCAAGTTTTTGAAATTCTTTTTCTTTCACAATTTGATTGAAATAAAAATCTATTAACCGCGACAACATTAATTTTATGGAGAACCTGCCTACCAATTCAGTTTCCCAAAATCAAATGTTTTGTATTTAAGAACCAGTTTTGAAGGGGATTACGAACTTTCTACGGTGATTATCCCCCGAAAGCAAACGCCTTGAAAAATGTCAGTAATTTTTATAATCCGCACTTTAAAAAACGACTCAGCTCATTTGGTATCCTAAACTCATTATTTAAAATTAGCCGGATAATTTATGTAAACGCTCTTCTATACCTACCATTAAAAACGCATTATTTTTAATTATTTACCTCGATTTCGTTGTGAATGGGCCGTGGCCAGAAGGTCCGAATAAAGCAGTACGCTGCAAAGTGCCGCAATCCAGACCATGCTGGAACCTGAAAGTAAAAGAAGAAACAATTATCCACAGACGTCCACTTAAGTGAAAGCATTTGTCAAAAGCATCAAAACGATTTATTTTAATCTTAAGAATATAAATACATAAGTAAATAAGAACAGGATTGGAAATTGTTTTCACTTTCGACTGTTGATTTGTGTTTCTTAAAACCTTTTTGTAGTCAGTGGGGAAAAAATATAAACTATCAGCAAAGGTTATTAAAAAAAAAAGGCAGAATGTTTTATTAAACTGTTTTCTTTTAAAAAAGTTAAACATTAAATCTCGAAATCTACCAACATTTTTTTAATATTTTTAATCATTATCTTATTAATGTCAACTTCAATCCTCCCCAATTTTTGAAAACCTTTTTCCTCAGGTCATTAAAAAATAATCTGGTTAAGTCACTGATTTTCTTCATGGTTCCGAATTTTTTTCAAAACTCCACCCTCTAAAACTTTTGTCAAAAATCGTAATCAATTTGTACAAAACTTCTGCATTTCTTGATGGCACAATTTCAAATTCTTTCCCTCAGGTCATCACAGGAAACAATCAAGAAGCAAACATCACCATGATGCATCTCCTGGTTAAATCTTTAACAATGTTAGTTCCTCCATTGGCATAAAATGTTTCACATTTTCTTCCATTTCCTGATAGCACACCTGTTTTCACAGGAAATAACATGATGCATCTTCTTATTAAATCCTCAGCAATGTTGACCCCAGAAAATTCCTACTTTGCTCCATAATCGATACCAAAACGCATTCTTTGTAGCTTTTGTCAAAAATAATAGTCAACTTACATATCCTCCCCTATTTCCTTATCGAATAGTCTCAAATTGTTTCCCTCAGGTCATTACAAGAAATAATCATGAAGCAAATATTACCTGACGCATCTCCTGATGTTTCTCCATTGGCTAGCTCCAGAAGTTTCTATTTTCAAAACGCACCCTCTAAAACTTTTGATCAAAAATCGTAATCAATTTGTACAAAACTTCTGGCATTTCTTGATGGCACAATCTCAAATTCTTTCCCTCAGGTCATCACAGGAAACAATCAAGAAGCAAACATCACCATGATGCATCTCCTGGTTAAATCTTTAACAATGTTAGTTCCTCCATTGGCATAAAATGTATACATTTTCTTCCTTTTCCTGATAGCACACCTGTTTTCACAGGAAATAACAATATGCATCTTCTAATTAACTCCTTAGCAATGTTGACCTCCAGAAAATTCCTACTTTGCTCCATAATCGATACCAAAACGCATTCTTTGTAACTTTTGTCAAAAATAATAGTCAACTTACATATCCTCCCCCATTTCCTTATCGAATAGTCTCGAATTGTTTCCCTCAGGTCATTACAAGAAATAATCATGAAGCAAATATTACCTGACGCATCACCTGATGTTTCTCCATTGGCTAGCTCCAGAAGTTTCTATTTTCAAAACGCACCCTCTAAAACTTTTGTCAAAAATCGTAATCAATTTGTACAAAACTTCTGCCATTTCTTGATGGCACAATTCAAATTCTTTCCCTCAGGTCATCACAGAAAACAATCAAGGAGCAAACATCACCATGATGCATCTGCTGGTTAAATCTTTAACAATGTTAGTTCCTCCATTGGCATAAAATGTATACATTTTCTTCCATTTCCTGATAGCACACCTGTATTCACAGGAAATAACATGATGCACCTTCTTATTAAATCCTCAGCAATGTTGACCTCCAGAAAATTCCTACTTTGCTCCATAATCGATACCGAAACGCATTCTTTGTAACTTTTGTCAAAAATAATAGTCAACTTACATATCCTCCCCCATTTCCTTATGAATAGTCTCGAATTGTTTCCCTCAGGTCATTACAAGAAATAATCATGAAGCAAATATTACCTGAGGCATCACCTGATGTTTCTCATTGGCTAGCTCCAGAAGTTTCTATTTTCAAAACGCACCCTCTTTAAACTTTTGTCAAAAATCTAATCAATTTGTTTTCTTGCATTTCTGATGGCACAATCTCAAATCTTTCCTCAGTCATCACAAAGAATCAGAGCCTCACTGATGCATTTGTTTAATCTTTAACAATGTTAGTTCCTTTGGGATTTTTAACTTTTTTCATTTCCTGAAGCACACTTTTTAAGGAAATAACAATATGCATCTTCTATTATACTCTTAGCTGTTGCCTTAAGAAAAGTTCTACTGTGTTTCATACATCATCAAAGCATCTTTGTAGACTTTCAAATAGTCAACTAAAACTGATCCTCCCCTATTTCATGGATATTACAAGAGAGCCGTTGTGTTAAAAGCAATCAAGGATGTCATTAATAAAACTTGCAAATAATAACGGCCCGAGACGCGAACCCTGAGGCACACAGAACGAATGATACAAACTCTTATATTAGCAAATGTTGAATTTATTTACTTCGGTGAACCACTGATATAAAATGATTTGTGGAATGAGGAGTAAAGATTTGGGGGGAGGGTACAAATACGATGATTATTGTTTAAAAAGATTGTAATGGTTTTTTAGTGTCTTCGATCCAATAGAACCCCCAAAAACATTAATTTACACCCATCAACAAAATAAAACTTTTGTAAGTATTATCAATTGATTTATTCACTCGTTAAACCTTTTTATCTATCTGAACATAGATCGATTGAAAAATTTTCTAGATTAATGTTATTATCTTCAAGGTATATAATTTTCTTCGCTACGCTATTTTATGCTACGTAATACTTAAATCAGAATCGTTTGCTTCCGATCCTCATTCAGTATTCAGTATATAATAGTCACAGTAAATATGCATGGAATAAACTTTATAATGTCATCTACCTAGGCTAATAAAGAACATGGTATATATATGGTCAGTAGATACACACACGTGTTGTATGTACATACTTCTTGTATCCATCTTCAAATTAATTCGCGGTTTTAAGTGCAAACTTATATTATTATAATTATCATAAAAATCTAAACTAAAATACGTAACTTCCTTGGCGTAATGATACGCCTTATCAGATCCTACAATATACATTTAGACACGTATGAACGCACAACCAACTCTAGGCTATCTACACAGCAGCTACTCGTGTTTCCTACACTAGCCGTATTGTCAGCTACCACTGATGATACATAACTACATAAATAATGTGTTGAATATCGTCGAGAAGATGGGAGTGGCTAAACCCCTACTCTCTCACGTTCTGCTTGCTGCCAATTAGCATCACCCACGTCATCATAGCACCATCCCACCACTAACATCTCAATTGACAGCTGTCAAAGTCGAGCCAATTAGCATCGCACACGTCGTCATGGCACCACCCCACTTCTCATGACGTCATGGTAGTCACGGTCACGTTTTCGAGACAGTTGTTTGTTTACGTAGGTATTAAACATTAGAAGAATAGACAACCTGAAGTGACAGCTGTCAAAACAAACCAAACTACCAATTATCATCGTACACGTCAACGTTAGCACCTTCCCACGTCTCATTACGTCATTGGTAACCACACCCACCCACTCGACACAAATATTAGAACAAGAGACAGTCTCATGTGACAGCTGTCAAAATCGAATCAAATCACCAATCGGCATCATGGCGCCATGCTACTGTTCATGACGTCATTGGTAGTCACGCCTACTTTCTCGACACAATTTTTTATTTCTACAAGGACCAAACTTAAAAAGTTGCGACTATAGGTACACAGGTAGAAACATTGGTAAGTGTTGTTGGATGATAGGTAGGTACATACATATCTATCACTTACGTATTAGATACTACATAGATACAAAGGTCGTGCCTGCGGGATGGAGGATCCGGACGACCCGCCGAGTAACTGCCAACTGATATTATGGATAATTATTGGTGACAGGAGGTTGACCATTACTAACTGTTATCTCTGTGTCGTGATTTATTACATAATCCACAGGTGTTGTTCGTAGGCTCGGCTTCATAGAATAATGATAAACATGCACGATATCTAAGTAGGTACCTGCCCAGTCCCACCAGGTCTCATCAGTAGATATTTAAGTAATTCAAGATGATAAATTAAATTATGCACTATAATATTCAATTAATTAAAGAATCTGTGGCAAAGCAATATTTTTAATTTTTTGTAAATAGTGTACATTTTATTTCAAATTTATATTTCTTTCTTTTGTAAATATCACTTCAATGAACTTCTTGTCTTGTGCATGCCTTTGTTTCCTTTCTATTGTTCCACTATCGCTATTACTACTTTTACCTAGAATTTCACACTCACCTGTATCTGCATGCACCCCTTACTAATAGCTGGTTTTGCCCTTAATTGCTTTCTTCTGAATTCTGTACTTTCCTATCTATTCAATTCTACGTATTTATACAACTAGTGTCATCAGCCTTACTCTCAGTACTTTTCTTTCTATCACATCTATTTTACTAACAACCCTTTTGTATAAATACTCTCTAAATTTCCTTTCTCAGGACAGTCTACGCTTCGCCCCAGTATTAGTAAGTTGCCTACATTGTTTATGTTTATTTTGTTGTCTTTGTTATTATTGTTGTGATTGAAATTTTGTTACTGGTTTTTCTATATCTTTTGCATCTTTCATCTTTGTTATTGTATATATCTGCATTTCATGTTTTGTTCATTTCTGTACATAAATTGTTATTTTTTATTGTTAGTGTTTTCTTTTGTTTGTTAATATTTTTATTAATATTAACTTTAAAGACGCTAAAAATCTAATTAAACTATTTCTTTATTGAGGGTTGAAATGTTTGGTATTCAAAAAGTCAAGGATGGAGACTTTAGGGGGCGTGAGGTGCTTTTTGGCACCATCCCTTTTCCTTAAATTAAGTAAGATGTAGTGGAACCCCTCAACTTCTTTTCCTCCCTTATAAGGGGCTGTTCATAAATTACGTCACGCTAAAATTAGCTTTTATGACCCCCTAAACAATCTATCTTTATTGTGCTAAAAATAAATTGTAATTTATTTTCAAAGCATTTTTTTACCTCAAAATTCCCATTATTATTCACCTCAGAAAAGAAAACTGTCAATAAATAAAGCAAATAAAACATTGGGCTGTCTTATATTATTTATTATAAGAGGTACCTACTTAAATAAAAATAAATACGTATCGAAGCCTGTTATTAAGACATCCACTTATTATACCAGTAACATTTTTGACAGCAGCTGTCTGTTCTGTATGTACACCGGATATAAACACACACTACCAATTAATGTTAAATAGATGACACATTAACAGACAATAATTTTATGTGCCACATTAGACAAGGACAAGCGTACGTGAGTATCAGGTTTGTAATGACAATAATTGACCGAGCATAAAACGTATTTATGTACACGGGCGTGTAGGTGTACAACATAAATTAATTAATTATTATTATTGAATTGCATTGACGATTATCATTAGTAGATTCATGAGTACGTATTTCGAGATAGGATCGCAAATCGCATCATCAGGTGGCGATGATCGGCGCTTACAACGCTCACACCAACCTGGACACCTGTAAGACGTTATTTGTGCCTTTGGGTTAATTATTATTGAATGATTAAATATCAATGAAGAAATTTACCTAATTATTCAATAACAGCAACTAATAAATCGGTTATAACGTATTCGAGGAAGGCTTTAAGCATCGGTTCGTTATATACGAATTACACACACTTGCTTAAGTCTCTTTATTTTTAGTATCTATTCCTTTATAAAAATACATTTAAAACCGTTTATAACGACATCGTTTAGAACAACAGTACAGTTATATTGACCCAAATCAAAGGTCAGCCGGACATATATTATAACATCACCGGTTGTTACGACTATCGGTTTTTACGACCGTCCCTTCGATATCGTTGTAACCAACTTTGATTGTACATAGTTTTTCAGTATAATGGACACTGTGGTTTTTATAAATTTGCAGTTGTCGACTGGGTACTTGTTTAGTGAACGTTTCAAAAGTAAATTAAGGGAAAGGGTGACATTTACATCAATACAATAAATTCTTAAGTTAAAATACGCCTTGCAATAAATACACACAGGTTGCCAATGCTGAGATAAAATAAAATACCGGGCAAGTGCGAGTCGAACTCGCGCACCGAGGGTTCCGTACAAACCTGTATATATGTGATGTAACTAAAAATTTAAGGTTTTCGGAATTTTTCCTTTATATGTGCTATAAAACATTGCTTCATGCAAAATTTCAAGATTCTAAGTCGACTGGAAGTACCCTTTAGGTTTTGATTCCCTTGCGAGTAGTTGCGAGTTTGAAAATATGCGGCTTAAATTGCTGTTTCTTTTGATTGCGTTGACATAGAAGTTTGATTTTGTTACAGCTTAAAGGTATTATAGACCTGAGTATTTGATATGAATTTCAATTTAATACCTCTACGCGTTCATGAGGAAAGGGGTAGTAACTTTTAAATTATTAAAAATATTTTTATTATATGATGTAACTAAAAATTTACGGTTTTCGCTACTTTTCCTTTATCTGTGCTATAAGACGTTGCTTCGTACCAAATTTCAAGATTCTGAGTTCACGGGAAGTACCCTGTAGGTTTTGATTCGAAAATTTGCGGAAATTTGCGGCATAAACGGCTGTATCTTTTGATTGCGTTGGCTTAGAAGTTTGATTTTTTCACAGCTCCAAGGGACAATAGACCTGAGTATTTGGTATAAATTTTAGCTCGATACCTCCACGCGTTCCTGAGAAAAAGGGTCTTGACAGATGGACGGACGGACGGACAACGAAGTGATCTTATAAGGGTTCCGCTTTTTCCTTTTGAGGTGCGGAACCCTAAAAATATCTACGAATAAAAGTACCTACGTTATATTTAATTTTTTCGGACATTTGGACCCGGATATTACTTGGTCCTTTAAATCAGAAGTTCCTACGTAATTGTAAGTACGTTATAAAAGTAATTTTTTATTAACTGCTCTATAATAACTGCAAGAACTTTTGATATTGAACGTTATAATCGTAAGCGTGTACGTTATAAGCGAATTTTACTCTAAGTAGATTTCTTTTAATAAACATATAAAGTGCTTAATACCATCAAATAAATTCTTCGAAAACAATTATCAAAAACGAAAAACACAAAATTAATAAGTAATCTATCTACCTACTAATAAACTGGGTAGAATCTGACAAAATGTAGGGTCAGGTGGGGTAATTGTAAAACCAGGGTAATTGTAAACAGGCTCCTTATTTCAATAAAGTAGGACTCTTGATTATTCCAACTAATGGGAATTATAGAGTGTGGTGTTGACTTTTGACGGTCGGATGGTTTAGCTTAACGGGCTAAACAGCAGAGGAAGAGTGTCGCAATATTTTATGTTAAACAGTCAAAATATTTCTATATACGTAATATATAATTTTTGGGGTAATTGTGAACACGGCTTTATAAATATAATTTTTATTGGAATTCACATTTGAAAGCGAATTGTTCACTTTTGCCCCATTAAAAACCTTTATAAAGCCAGTACAAACAAGATGATTGTTCACATTTACCCCTAAGTTTTCGACTGCGTTAATAAGTGAAGTGGTAATTGTAAACTTAAGTTTTTTTGCAAAAAAAATCCGAATTTACATATTTAATAACAGAAATTCACTTAAAACCAAACAAGGACCTAAATTAATCATATAGTCACCTAAATTTAATCTTCATCTAAGATACATCGAGCTTCAAAAGTCAAACTTCCAAAATCGTTCACTATTACCCCACCTGACCCTACATTATATTATAAATCAAGTTATTTAAACTTTTCATTTGTAGCTAGTCATATTTACTAACTAATAAAATATTTAAAAACCTATGTTTAATCAACTATTTACATAATTTAATTAAGGTACTTACACGAAGTTGTTGTGGCTACGTTCGTTGTTAAAAACTGAATTATATTTTTCAACGGAACAGCATCATTTACTAAAAAGAGTCATTAACAAGTAATTAAGACAGAGTATTAGGTGACAATGATATATCTATAGGCACGTGTGCATTCATTACAGATATCTTAAGTTTCCGGGGTACCTACCTAACTAATGACAATTTTTGTGACCTAAATATTCAACACCTGGTAAAACTAAAATAAAAAATAATGACTCATTAATTACTAAATGAGTTAATTAATTATACCCTCCTATACAATTTAAAATCGTATACGGTTGTGTATCTTACCATAACATTGTCAGTTAATCAACAACTTTATGTATACGTTTTAACAAAACTATTACTTGGGTTTTGAAATTATTAATAGTTTGTTTTTAAAAAAATTTAATTATCATGAAATATTAATAAGAAAACGTGCTCGGGCGCCACTTTGTCAAACAAAGAAAAGAATAAATGAAACGACAACTTTGTTGGGCACCGGGTAGTGCATCGGTGGTTCCTGCAGAATCCTGAAGCTTTAGAGAGCTCGAAGCTCTCTTAAAAAAACCAAATAAAACTTGAAGAGTATATTAACAAAAAATTACACACAACAAAATAACAAAACTTACAATTACACATGTAGCCCACCAAAAAGAAAAGTTCCCTGCTCCAATGTAGGGACTGGAAGCTGGTTTCAGGGTATAATCGGGGACTTCTCGTGCTGTGTTGTGAGGCAAGAGGATATCAGCGAAAATAGCTTCATGGACCAACCTTTTAATCTTCAGGGGGCCGCCTGCAGGAATTTATCGGCCTCTAACTGGTTATTGAGATTAGTTGGAAACCAGAGCTTTGTCTATTTGCCTTTGTAAAATAGTTTCAGGATGTCTTTACCCCTACCCTTTAATCCCAGCCCCCTAATCCAACCGGAACCTATTCTAAGAAAATTTCAATGGGCTGACAAATAAGGGCACAAATAAAAGTGCTGATAAATTTCCTAAAACTAAAAAATATTAATCAAATGTTAAAAAGTTGTTCGCATTGAAGATGCTTAAAAAAAAACGGATAAAAAGGGAGGAGTAGGGGTTTCTGTCGTTAAACCAACATGCACTCAAGATACACCCCAGATACCATAAAAAAATTTGACTATTAAAAATATATAAATTAAAAGGCGAGAAAAATTAATTAAATGAAAAAATTTAAAAATTGGCCACAAAGGCCCAAAAGATTACAAATATACAGTTAGATATTTAAAAAAGAGACAACGTGGTAATAAGGAAAATTTCGTAAAAATGAATCAAAGTTACATCAAAAATAAATATTGAGTGAATAGCAAAAAAGATTTTAAAAGAAATAATTAATTTGAATGAATTTTACATGAACTATTAAAATGCAAAGGTAAGTGGATCACAAAAAAACTCTCACGCAAAACCAAGCACAGAACACCAACAGAAAAACACACACCCCGTCACGTCAGTGTCAAGGATCGAGGAAGAAGACCTCGAGCACCGACCGAAAAATTTTATCGATCCCTCCATCGATCGCCTAGTCCTGCGCGAAGGTTGTTAGCCTTGATGATAAGACGGAAGGTCGATCAACATTAAGAAATAATCAACAAAACTGAACCAAGACAAACACAAACTGAATCGAAATAAATAAAACTTCAGTAACGGGATTTTTCATAGAAAAAAAAAACGTTACAACGTATATATATATATGGTCAAATTCAGTTTAATTGAAATTAATAGGAAATTTAAATAAATTACAGTAATAAATAATTAGGTGTAATAGTGTAAAGCCACAGATACATGCAACTTAATCTTAGACTAAGAATTTGTAACTGTGCCTGTGTCATGTTTTGATGCTACAATTGAGACAGACGCCATTCTTTTGGTGCCATATATTGCGTTGCAAGCACACGGAGAAAACAATCTTGAAAATATTGCTAGAATTCTAGCAAATATGACTAAAAAATCTGTCAATTATATGGACGACCAGACGCTCAAGGAGATTTTACTACAAATGTCTACGTAGTCAATCTACGTTCGGTGTTGAGACTGAATTCTAGTAAAATTGACTTGACTAGAAAACATTTTTTACACTTCACTTCTTATCACTAATTTTACTAAACTATTCTCATTCTAGTATTTTTTTCTTTACGACACGACACGATAAAATAATCGAGAGGTAGAGAGAGAAAAAAAGTCTAGACTTATTTAGCTTGATTATTCTAATACTAATTATTAGAAAGAATGAAAAATTGTTTTATACCACCAAGTACATTTTATGAGAATTCTAGTATTATTTACTAGAAAAATTTTGCTTGATTCATCAAGTAATAAAATCATGATATTTACAAATTGTCTCTGTTTGTAAGTCTACATCGCCAACGACGTATTTTGTTAATATATTCAGTTACACAACACATACTTTTGTGGTTTCTACCCTTTTCTCATTCATTAAAACGAGTAAAAGACAGTAAATTGCTCCTTCAGTCGTTGATTATTTCATACACATTATATGTTCAATATTTCAGGCTATACCTCCCTAAAATAAGCTTCATTAACAAAAAAAGATACCTACGTCTACAATAATAACATAAAAAATATTTACCTTTTTCTAGTAGGTATTTTTAAGCTAACATAAAATATCTATCTACCTACTCGTTGTTTAATTACTATTCTCGTATATGACTATAAATAAATATGAATTAAGTAAGTGGTACGGTGTTTGTAAAAAGAATAAAATAACGGTACCACTAATAAATGCTGAATTATTTTCGTTAGCACCGAGAGCGTTTGTAGTTCAGTCCGGCGTTTTAATTACAAGGCACCTATCTCTAAAATAAATTAATTAAGCATTCTGCGTCGATTCTAATCTTAATTCTTTTTAATTATGCGCCGCAACAATTACTAAATTGCTACCTTTCAAATTAGAGTCAATTTGTAAAACAAGACAATACAAACGATACACTAATGCCTTTCACAGTCACTTTTACACAAGGGTTGGAAAAAGTACGTAGAAGTCTTTCTGAATCTCAAAAGTTTACTACGTATAGATAACTCCTCCCATTTCCACCGAATGATTGTGTATAAAATCCGCCTCTCGCCGTCTACCCCTAAGGCTTCTAATAATAGAATAGACGTACAATAAAATAATTCATAACGACATAATTACATACGAACACATATTATTACTATTATTGTCAATAAAAGCAGGCAAGCAATGAAATTTTATAGAACTATGACGTCAATTACTTGAATACCTACAGTAACGGTCTGCAACAAAATTTATTAATGACTATCAATAGTTAACGATCCCATGTAAACAGCAATTATACCGCTTATTGCCATGCAAATAATTTATTGTTACATAACTCTAACCGGCTAATTGCCTCTCTTCCTGAGCTGCCCGTGTCTTCCAACCAAGTGAAGGAAGCTTTAAATTACGTACACAAATCTGGATTATGTTGTGACCTAGTCACAGAGGCATTTGTTGTCGCACTCATTTAATAGATAAGTATAAGTATAATATTCGGAATGCCTTTGTCAAGAATAAAACCGACAATATACTGTTCCAATTGGTCATGAGCAGTAGTTCCTGTGTTGGACTTGCACATTTACCAAGATGAAGATAAAGAATAAAGCGCAAGTACAATCACAGGACCAAACACAGAAATAACATCATGATCATGGCCAAAAAGAAAATATAGCTGAGTTTGAAAAAACGAAGAATAAGAATAGATAGAAAAGATGCTGTACTCACAAGACCAAGATGACGAACAATAACAAAGTGGATCTATGCTCACAGGTCTATGAACAAGGTCACGATCAGGAACAAGACGTAATTTTAATCATCATAAGACCAAAAATAAGAAAAGTCTAAGCTGTTCTCATAAGACCAAGATTGTAATTGAGAATAAAAGCTCAAAAGACCAAGTTAAATGTAGTATATAAGACTGGGACAACCAACGCTATGGTCATTAAACCAAGATTAACGTCACGAATACGATAAAAAAAAAAGAAGTAGCTATGGTCAGAAGACCAAGAACAAGGACAAGACGAAATTATGATCACAAACAAGACACAACTGTAATCACAAGATCAATAATAATAACAGTTGAGGTTGAGCTTACAAGACAAGAATGATGATCAATAATAAAACTTGAATTGGCTCACAAGACCACGATACATATCAGGAACAAGACGTAGTCATACTCACGATATCGTTCATTAGAACAAACCAAATCTACGCTCATTAGACTAAGATTAAGAGACCATCAACAACAAGACCTAAGAGGACAAAGAGACGAACTTATGATTACAAAACCAAGAACAGAAATAGATCGAAGATATGATCAGAAGATCAAAAATAAAGACTGCCCTTGTTCTGCTCACAAGAACAAGACGATGATCAGTAATAAAACTTGATTTGACTCACAAGACCAATTTTCATATTAGGAACAAGACGTAGCTATACTTAGAATACCGTTCATTAGAACAAACCAAATCTACGCTCATTAGACTAAGATTAAGAGACCATCAACAACAAAACCTAAAAAGACAAGGAGACGAACTTATGATCACAAAACCAAGAACAGAAATAGGTCGAAACTATGATCAGAAGATCAAAAATAAAGACAGCCCTTGTTCTGCTCACAAGAACAAGACGATGATCAGTAATAAAACTTGATTTGTCTCACAAGACCAAGATACATATCAGGAACAATACCTAGCTATACTCACAATATCGTCATAAGAACGAAACAAATTTATGCTCATTAGACTAAGATTAAGGGACCATCAACAACAAGACCAAGAAAGAGAATAAGATGAACCTATGATTACAAAACCAAGAACAGAAATAGGTCGAAGCTATGATCAGAAGATCAAGAATAAGAACAGCCCATGTGCTGCTCACAAGAACAAGATGATGATCACTAATAAAACTTGATTTGACTTACAAGACCAAGATACATATCAGGGACAAAATGTAGCTATGCTCACAAAATCGTGCATAAGAACAAGGAAAACCTGTGCTCATACGACCATGATCAAGATGACGATCAACAACAAGACGCTGCTACAATAACAAGATCAAGAAGAAGAATAAGACTAAGAATGAAAACAGGACCAAACTGTGGTCGTAGGATAAAAAATAAGAGCAGTCCAAGTTCCGCTCACAAGAACAAGACGATGATCACTAATAAAACTTGATTTGGCTCACAAGACCAAAGTAAATATCAGGAGCAATAGTTATGCTACCAGGTTGTGAATAAAAACTAAGACTAACACTAAGCTGTGCTCACAAGACCAAACTCGAGACCATAATCTAAAACAAGACGTTGTCATGCTTATAGGGTTAAGATCAACAATAACATGCAGCTGTGTTTACAAGAACAAGATAAGGTCATAGAGCAATCTCACAATAATAAGATCAAGACCAAGCTTGCTCCTTAGGCAAGATCAAGACTGCAAGCTCTAGCTACTAAATACTTGAACACTCGATTTTTGTAAACATTTGTTGCACTGTGAATTTCTTTGAATGGGAATAAGGTCCTTATTATGATATACATATAGTGGGAACATTTTGTTGTAGGTTTGTATTCAATTAAGGAAATTGGCATTTAAAAAAAAAATGAATTAAAATTGAAAGTATTCGATCAAAAACTTAAGAAACAATAAACTAAATTCAATACGACGACGTTTCGACCCTTTTCACTTCTATTTGTTTACACGAAAGTACCAATCTACTACTAATTAATGACTAAATATTGGAATTAAAAAATACATAATTGATTTTATTGCACTAAAAGGTATGCATCAGTTTTCTGAGCTGAAAGAAGAAGAAACTGTTAGTTTCTTCAAAAGTACTAAAGGAGCTGGATGAACTCTCCCTGCATGTGCAAAAAGCCAAAGAAAATTAATTCGTTGTTGACTCACTTAAAAAATAACTTTCAATAAACATAAATGTCAATGTTGGTTTAGATACATAAACTTCTGAGAAGTTAACTTTGTTTTTTAACATTGAGTTGTTGCACTATTTGCTGTAGTATAATATAATCTACCAATTATAGTAGTTGCAGTGCTAGTTTCTTTTGCTTTCTCTTCAATTTTTCTTTGTGTGTGCGAATGTGTGGTGTTTGTTTTAATGTACACAGGCCGGGGGCTATTTGTCTCTGGAGAATGTCAAAAAAATTTATGAGCAATAATTCATTTCTCCTAAGAGTGTTACTATATACCTAATATGTATACACTTTTTGAGTACAAAATAATGAATTCGTATCTTCCATTATATTATTATTATTATTAAAGTCCTAAATGTGGCTACGAGGAACGAGAAAAAAAAAATTACAAATTGCAATATATCTATAAACGTATAAGGATGGATATTTTCTCTCACCACAAAAATTGGGTCGTTTGCAACATCAGCAACCATCGGAATAATATGACGAGAAAGTTTTAAAACTGCAAGGTTTTATATACAGGATGTTTATAAAATTAGTACTTTCTGAGGTACGAATACAAAGGTGTAAACTACCCCTATTTTTAGATACAATTATTGTTCTAAACTTTTTGAAAGATTGAATAATGGCTTTAACTTTTCTTGTAACACGAAGAATATCTACATGCCTTAGGTTAATTTTCTGTCTTATATCTGCAACAGTTTTGAAAAAAAAAATAATTTCCGAAAACTTGAGACTTTTATCTACTAACAGACTGCTACCTTTCCAGCTTCAAGAAATTATTTTTGCATGCTTTATTGGGTAGCTACATTTATTTTAAATTTGCTTTCTCTTGCAATATTAATAACCAATTTAAAAACCTCTTCACACACATTATCCACATTGTTGCAGACACCTTTTGTGCTCATCCTGTCAGATAAAAAAAGCTGCGGATGACCTTAATGTGGCGTGATTTCAGTGTTTTTGGTCCGACGAAACTTCAATCCGAGTCGACAATTTGGGCCTTGTGCTATTACAATTAATACAACGTACTACAGTGACCAATTCTCAATTAACCTAGAAACTCGTTTGATTTTTAACAATGAAATTCTTAGGCAAATTAACAACCAGCATAAAAAAGACTAATGTCGTCAAAGGTGAAATTATATTTTTTAAGTGCATATAAGTGAAAAAATCTAATTGTTTCCTTTAATGTTATTTATTTTCACACTAATATTATAAAGGCGAAAAGTGTGTGACTGTGTATGTTTGTTACTTCTTCACGTCTAAACGGCTGAAGCGATTTTAATAAAATTTGGTATGGAGTTAGCTGACACCCTGGATTAACACATAGGCTACGTTTTACTGCGGGAAAATATCTTATTCCCATGAGAAAATCGATGAAAATGAATTCGCGGAATATTATAAATGCGAAAGTAACTCTGTCTGTATGCTACACAATCTCGCCTAAAATTTACTGAACCGATTTAAATGAAATTTAGGGACAGGGCATAGTCCAGAGCCTGAAAAAGGACATAGGCTACCCTTTTTTAAAGCGAAAAAAAGGGTTGTAAGGAGGGTTTAAATAGGAAAGTTTGTGAGAAAATTCCGTAATTTTTAAAGATTTTTTAGGCTTTTGATTAGATATGAATAAATACGACATTCAATGTTTGTAAAAATTTTACCCGAAAGGGGATAAAATTAGCCGATGAAAGTTTTTGTGTAACGACATCGTCCAAAAAGCTTACGGCCCAGAAAATTAAAATATTAAGTGTAAAAAGTTATAGAAGTTTTGTTTATTTGGATCAATAAAAGTAGTTGAATACTAAGCTATATAAACTATTTAAAACTATAATTAAACTATATTAATCTATAATATTATAAATGCGAAAGTAACTCTGTCTGTCTGTGTGTTACGCAATCACGCCCAAACTACTGAACCGATTTAAATAAGAATTTGGTACAGAGATAGATAAGTAAATATAAAGCTAGAGGCTTGAAACTTATTTTTTAGACTTTTGATTAGATATAAATACGACATTTAAAGTTTGTAAAAATTTTACCGTAAAGGGGGCAAAAATAAGGAATGAAAGTTTTTGTGTAAACGGCTTACGGCCCAGAAAATAAAAATATAGAAGAAGAAAATTTTAAATGCTGCTGAAAGTCACTAAGTGTTCCACGCGGACGAAGTCGCGGGCATAGCTAGTATTTCATAATTGAAAGTCATTATTATAATTTTTTGACACATGCAAATTAATCATTAAATTCCCGGACTATTAAAATTCAGGGCCGGATTAATAAGAAATGTATTTTTCTATCTTAATTTTGTAATACTTAGGTCTAAAAACATAACGAAAGTGACTCACAGTGAGGGACGTCACAAGATAATAAAATTTTATTGTAAAATAATTTATAAGTTAATGGCAATTTAGGTACTTATATGATTTCATCATCGTTGATACCAAGACCTAATGTAGTCTGCACCTACATTAACTACAAAAAATAAGTGGCGAGCTTAGGTAGCTTCGTTTTTTTTAGATAAACAATTTCGAAATTGAAAAATAAACTCAAAAATTATATTATCGTTTCTGTAATCAATTATATATTATTATACAGGGTTCTTCAAGTTGATGGGCTATTAGAAGTATATGAATTAGTAGAAGGAATTCTATTCTGAAACTTGGGCTCATTTGGTTATTGTTTATGCCGCTTCTTTTAAAAATATTTTCAAGTTCGATTTACATCCGGTTATACCGGAAGTCGATACCAACTTTGTTATTTTAAATTGAATGGTATATTTTTCACGCTGAATTCGAATAAAACGTGTAATTCAAAGGTAAGTTTGATAACCAATTTATACACCTATGACGATCGGTTTCTGAGTTAATTTAATTTATAGAAAAAAAATCGCTACCGCAACCCAAATTATAAAAAATCATAACTTCCACAAAATACGACTTAGAGTGTTGAAATTTTTACTAGTAATAGCTGAATATTAGTGCTAACGCCTTGACAAAATTGAATTAAATAATTTATACAGGGCGTTCAAAATAAAATTCTAAAATTGAAAAATTTCAAACACGAATTACTTCGTTTTCTCAAATGGCACCTACTATTTTTTATTTTTTAAATCGATTCCTTTTTGTATCCTCTTTCGATCCATATGGATACTTCCTATTTTATTTGAAAATTTTGGAAAAATTATGAATTATTACTTAAAATAGGAAGTATCCATTTAGATCGAAAGAGGATAAAAAAAGGAATCGATTGAAAAAAAAAATGGTAGGTGCCATTTGAAAAAACGAAGTTATTCGTCTTTGAAGTTTTTCAATTTTAGAATTTTATTTTGAACGCCCTGTATAAATTATTTAATTCAAGTTTGTTAAGGCGTTAGTACTAATATTCAGCTATTACTAGTAAAAATTTCAACACTCTAAGTCGTATTTTGTGGAAGTTATGATTTTTTATAATTTGGGTTGCGGTAGCGATTTTTTTTTTTATAAATTAAATTAACTCAGAAACCGATGGTCATAGGTGTACAGGTTGGTTATCAAACTTACCTTAGAATTACACGTTTTATTCGAATTCAGCGTAAAAAATATACCATTCCATTTAAAATAACAAAGTTGGTGTCGACTTCCGGTATAAACGGATGTAAATCGAACTTGAAAATATTTTTAAAAGAAGCGGCATAAACAATAACCAAATGAGCCCAAGTTTCAGAATTGAATTCATTCTACTAATTCATATACTTCTAATAGCCCATCAACTTGAAAAACCCTGTATAGACAGTGAAATTAAAGCTGGCAGAAGTCAGAATGGTGGGAGTTTTTATAAAAATAATTATTAAACTGTAAAAAAAATAGTTAGTACTATATCATTCCATTGTCCTTTAAAAAATTATTTTTATGTTTCATTGAGTATTTGTAAATATAAGAAAAAGGTGGCAGACATCTACAACTCTGATTTCAGATGTAAAAAAAAAAAATAACACTCCTCCAAGTCTTTAAATTGTATTAATTGTACTTACAGGACTTTGTTTTATCTTCGTACAAATTTTAGTCGCGTTTTGATTTGATTTATTCAGTGAAGCATCGCATTTATTTTTAAGCTATTTTGAATTGTTGTTGTGTTCCAAATTGTATCCGTTTAATCGGTTTACGAAAAAATGAAAAAAATTAGAGAAAATTGAAAACGGCAGCGGCAACAATCAGAGCCGTCGATAGACAGATTGTTTGTTAGGTAGGTGAGCAGGCATCAAATTAATGTATTTTGTCGAACACGCGTTGAACAGATTGCCGTGAATAATTTAAATTAACCGTGCAGTAGGTAGATGTGTATGTGGTGTGCAGAAAAGGCCGCCGTGTGCGGTCAGCATCAGCCCACACAGTCCAGTAAATTTAATCCGTCGTATTAATTTATTTCCCTGGTTTACGGCAATATTAACTTTCAAATGATAGCTATACCTAACTAATATATACATAAGCTTCTGCTTTCGACCGGAATGACATTAATAAACATTAAAAAATTGTCACGAAATGAGAAATGGTCAGTGGTCACACATCAACATGTCAGACAATAATAAAAGTGGTGAAATCCAATTTCTTCATTCAGATTCCGGTTCCTGGGAATGAGAAGGTAATTTGGTAAAGAAGATAGGAAAACCGTTCAAGAGGAAAATGGAGTAAATGATAGTCATGACGTACCTAAGGGACGTAGAGGCTCGAAGGAAGCTTAAGGAAATTCTTGTAGAACACAAACAATATTTTAAGTAAGTTGAGATGGTTGGAGGTGCAGAAGATGAAAACGTTTAATAAATTTTATAATAATTTATATACTTAATAAATAATTTCAAAAATATATAACTACTTGCCTAATTAGTTGAAAATGGTCACCTACTACACTACCCTAACCCTTCTGTGCACTATGTGACAAATGATATGACCACGACACAATTCATTTTGTTGTGATCCTCAGAAATCAAATAAAAGGCTCCATCCTTTACAATTAAGTGAAATTATATTTTTTTGATGACTTTAACGTAAAAGTATATTATTGAATTCCTTAGAACCATAAGATTCCGGTAGAAAAAGATAAAACCAACAATGGTAATGGTCATAATATTCTTGTTCAACACCCCATGAGCCTTCAACACTTAAAAACATATTTTTAGTAACCTGCAAGACTACCCTTAACTCTCTCCTTAGTCTTGTAGAGTAATGGTCATCTCATTAACACAATTGTAACCGATTCTATTTAACTTCAAGGATAGTCTTCCTTGCAGTAAGTATAAAAGACCGTAGTCTTCATCCCTTGAGCCTATAACAGAAGAGTCTCACTAAAAAACGTCTTTTAGTACCCTAAAAGGTTATCCATAACTCTCCCACCTTTTTAAGATCGATTGTCATCTCATTAACACCATTACCAATAATTCCATTTAACTTCAAGAATATTCTTTACTGGAATAAGTAGAAAGGGCCATTATCCCTCACCTCTTGAACTTCCAACACTAGGATCTTATTTAAAAACACTTTTTAGCACCCTACAACGATATTCTTAACCTTCCTATTCTTCTTAGACCGATTGTCATCCCACTAACACTATTACCAATAATTCCATTTAATTTCAAGGATATTCTTCACTGGAATGATTGCAAAGGGCCATTATTCCCTCCTCCTGGACTTCCAACACTAGGATCTTATTTAAAAACAACTTTTAAGCACCCTGCTACGATGTTATTAACCCTCCTATTCTTCTTAGACCAATGATCATCTCATTAAGAAAACTATCCTTGATTTCATTTACCTTCAAGAATATTTTTCACTTGAATTAGTGCAGAGAGCTAATATGTTTATCCTGTAAGCTTTCAACTGTAGGATATCATTTAAAAACACCTTTTTAGAACGGCGCCAGGTCATTCTTCACCTTCCCATTCTTCTAAAACCGATGGTCATCTCATTAAGACAAGTATCGTTGATTTCGTTAAACATCAACGATATTCTTCATTGCAGTGAGTGTAAAGGGTCATTTTTTCCACCCCTTTTAGCTTCCAACATTATGATCTTATTTAAGACTCCTTTTTAGCACCCTGCAAGGATATTCTTAACTCTCCTATTCTACTTAGACCGATTGTCATCCAACTAATACTATTACCAATAATTCCATTTAACTTCAAATATATTCTTTACTGGAAAGAGTGCAAAAGGCCATTATTCCCCACCTCCTGAACTTCCAATACTAGGATCTTATTTAAAAACAACTTTTAAGCACCCTGCTACCCTGCTAGGATGTTATTAACCCTCCTATTCTTCTTAGACCAATGATCATCTCATTAAGAAAACTATCCTTGATTTCATTTACCTTCAAGAATATTTTTCACTGGAATTAGTGCAGAGGGCTAAAATATTTACCCTGTAAGCTTTCAACTGTAGGATATCATTTAAAAACACCTTTTTAGTACGGTGCCAGGTCATTCTTCACCTTCCCATTCTTCTAAAACCGATGGTCATCTCATTAAGACAAGTATCGTTGATTTCGTTAAACATCAACGATATTCTTCATTGCAGTGAGTGTAAAGGGTCATTTTTTCCACCCCTTTTAGCTTCCAACATTATGATCTTATTTAAGACTCCTTTTTAGCACCCTGCAAGGATATTCTTAACTCTCCTATTCTACTTAGACCGATTGTCATCCAACTAATACTATTACCAATAATTCCATTTAACTTCAAATATATTCTTTACTGGAAAGAGTGCAAAAGGCCATTATTCCCCACCTCCTGAACTTCCAATACTAGGATCTTATTTAAAAACAACTTTTAAGCACCCTGCTAGGATGTTATTAACCCTCCTATTCTTCTTAGACCAATGATCATCTCATTAAGAAAACTATCCTTGATTTCATTTACCTTCAAGAATATTTTTCACTGGAATTAGTGCAGAGGGCTAAAATATTTACCCTGTAAGCTTTCAACTGTAGGATATCATTTAAAAACACCTTTTTAGTACGGTGCCAGGTCATTCTTCACCTTCCCATTCTTCTAAAACCGATGGTCATCTCATTAAGACAAGTATCGTTGATTTCGTTAAACATCAACGATATTCTTCATTGCAGTGAGTGTAAAGGGTCATTTTTTCCACCCCTTTTAGCTTCCAACATTATGATCTTATTTAAGACTCCTTTTTAGCACCCTGCAAGGATATTCTTAACTCTCCTATTCTACTTAGACCGATTGTCATCCAACTAATACTATTACCAATAATTCCATTTAACTTCAAATATATTCTTTACTGGAAAGAGTGCAAAAGGCCATTATTCCCCACCTCCTGAACTTCCAATACTAGGATCTTATTTAAAAACAACTTTTAAGCACCCTGCTACCCTGCTAGGATGTTATTAACCCTCCTATTCTTCTTAGACCAATGATCATCTCATTAAGAAAACTATCCTTGATTTCATTTACCTTCAAGAATATTTTTCACTGGAATTAGTGCAGAGGGCTAAAATATTTACCCTGTAAGCTTTCAACTGTAGGATATCATTTAAAAACACCTTTTTAGTACGGTGCCAGGTCATTCTTCACCTTCCCATTCTTCTAAAACCGATGGTCATCTCATTAAGACAAGTATCGTTGATTTCGTTAAACATCAACGATATTCTTCATTGCAGTGAGTGTAAAGGGTCATTTTTTCCACCCCTTTTAGCTTCCAACATTATGATCTTATTTAAGACTCCTTTTTAGCACCCTGCAAGGATATTCTTAACTCTCCTATTCTACTTAGACCGATTGTCATCCAACTAATACTATTACCAATAATTCCATTTAACTTCAAATATATTCTTTACTGGAAAGAGTGCAAAAGGCCATTATTCCCCACCTCCTGAACTTCCAATACTAGGATCTTATTTAAAAACACCTTTCAAGCACCCTGCTAGGATGTTATTAACCCTCCTATTCTTCTTAGACCAATGATCATCTCATTAAGAAAACTATCCTTGATTTCATTTACCTTCAAGAATATTTTTCACTGGAATTAGTGCAGAGGGCTAAAATATTTACCCTGTAAGCTTTCAACTGTAGGATATCATTTAAAAACACCTTTTTAGTACGGTGCCAGGTCATTCTTCACCTTCCCATTCTTCTAAAACCGATGGTCATCTCATTAAGACAAGTATCGTTGATTTCGTTAAACATCAACGATATTCTTCATTGCAGTGAGTGTAAAGGGTCATTTTTTCCACCCCTTTTAGCTTCCAACATTATGATCTTATTTAAGACTCCTTTTTAGCACCCTGCAAGGATATTCTTAACTCTCCTATTCTACTTAGACCGATTGTCATCCAACTAATACTATTACCAATAATTCCATTTAACTTCAAATATATTCTTTACTGGAAAGAGTGCAAAAGGCCATTATTCCCCACCTCCTGAACTTCCAATACTAGGATCTTATTTAAAAACACCTTTCAAGCACCCTGCTAGGATGTTATTAACCCTCCTATTCTTCTTAGACCAATGATCATCTCATTAAGAAAACTATCCTTGATTTCATTTACCTTCAAGAATATTTTTCACTGGAATTAGTGCAGAGGGCTAAAATATTTACCCTGTAAGCTTTCAACTGTAGGATATCATTTAAAAACACCTTTTTAGTACGGTGCCAGGTCATTCTTCACCTTCCCATTCTTCTAAAACCGATGGTCATCTCATTAAGACAAGTATCGTTGATTTCGTTAAACATCAACGATATTCTTCATTGCAGTGAGTGTAAAGGGTCATTTTTTCCATCCCCTTTAGCTTCAAACATTAGGATCTTATTTAAGACACCTTTTTAGCACCCTGCAAGGATATTCTTAACTCTCCTATTCTACTTAGACCGATTGTCATCCAACTAATACTATTACCAATAATTCCATTTAACTTCAAGAATATTCTCTACTGGAATGAGTGCAAAGTGCCATTATCTCCCACCTCCTGAACTTCCAAAACTAGGATCTTATTTAAAAACACCTTTCAAGCACCCTGCTAGGATGTTATTAACCCTCCTATTCTTCTTAGACCAATGGTCATCTCATTAAGAAAAATATCCTTGATTTCATTTACCTTCAAGAATATTTTTCACTGGAATTAGTGCAGAGGGCTAATATATTTACCCTCTAAGCTTTCAACAGTAGGATATCATTTAAAAACACCTTTTTAGCACGGTGCCAGGTTATTCTTAACCTTCCTGTTCTTCTAAAATCGATGGTCATATCATTAAGACAACTATCGTTGGTTCCATTAACCCTCAACGATATTCATCGTTACAACAAGTGTAATGGGTCATTATCTCAACCTTCTGAACTTCGAACACTTAAAAACACTTTTTAGCACCCTACTAAGATATTCTTAACCCTCTTGTTCTTCCTAGACCGATGGTCATCTTATTAAGAAAACTATCATTGATTCCATTTACCTTTAAGAATATTTTTCACTGGAATTAGGGCAAAGGACCATTATCTTCACCCTCTGGGCTTTCGACTGTAGGATCTCACTTAAATTGAAAATAATTTTGTTTGTAGTCGTGATTTAATAATAAAACTGTGAAAAGTTATTTGTGTATCATTGTCCATGGATTATACCACTTTTAATCAAGTAACAGCCGATTCTATTAACTATTTGAAAACAGCTAAAACTAGCTTCCTGGCTTTATGGTACTTCAAACTTCTTCTAAGGACTAAATTGACCACCCAAAATATTTGGTTTTTCAACATGTGCCAAAAACGACAAGTTTTCCCCAACTTTATTAGACTAAAAACCAACAACAAAAGTCAAGCTTCAACAACTGGAAAGCTCTTTGGGATGAAAAAATGGCTAACAGAAGAAAGAAGACTACAATATTACAAACGGGATACTGCTAATATATTTTTAAAGGTAGTACACATTGAATTATGTTATAGACTTCACAATTTAGAATTTGATATTTTTGACTTAAATACCCGTTCGAAAGTTGAGCATTTAGTTCACAAAAAATTTCTTATTCAAAGAAATAAACTAAAATCTTTAGAAAATAAACGTAAATTAGAAAACAATATGGTTCAACCAAATACGAATTTTTCCACACATAAATTTTTTAATCGCTTTATCAATCTTAGTCGCACAAAATTTACAGATCCAGAAAAAACATTATTAAAAAAAGGTTTTGATTACAATATTAAACCCAAATTTAATTCTCAAACAATTGAACTAGTAGCAGTGGATTCAGAATTAATTTTAAATAATAATAACAGTGAAAACAATCAAACAGCAAAACATTTAATTTCAAATGTAATAAAAACGTCGATTAAAAATCACTCTAGTAATGCTAATAAGTCAAAACTTATGGAACATAGTATTGTTAAGGCTTTAAAGAAAAAATCTGTTGAGAATAATATTATCTATATTTACTAAATCAGATAAGGGAAAATCAGTTATTGCAATAGAAAAAGAAGATTACATTAAGAAAACCTTAGATTTTTTAGAATCTGGCACCTATAAACAATTAAATACAGACCCCACCAACAAATATCAATTATCATTAACTAAAATCCAAGAGCCAAGCCACAAGTCAATTTCGTTAATATCAATTATCAATTAAAAAACTAGTTAACAATTGCCTAAGCATTTTTAATGAATCAGATAGACGAAATTAATTCTTATGAATCCTCAAACCCCTAAACTTTATTCTCTCATAAAAATTCACAAAGAAAACTACCCTATTCGCCCAGTTGTTTCTTTTGTCTCAGCTCCTTCGTACAAAGTTTCAAAATATCTTATAGAAAAAAATTTATATTATACAAAATTTAAACCTAAATTCGGCATTAAAAATTCTTAGGAATTAATAGACCATTTGAAAAATATTAAATTACATAAAAAATCAAAATTAATCTCATTCGATGTGAAAAATTTATTTCCCAGTATTCCTCCAAAAAATGTTATTATCATAGTAGAGAATCTGCTTATACACAATAAGGTAAATCCCATCATTATTGCAGATATCATTTCCTGTTTACAAACGTCTCACTTAAAAACACGTTTTTAGCACCGTGCTCGGTTATTCCTAGCCCTACTATTCTTCTTAGACCGATTGCCATCCCATTAATTCCATTTCATTTCTAGGGTATTTTTTACTGCAAAGAGTGAAAAAGGCTATTATCTTCACTCCCTGAGCTTTTAATAGTAGGATCTAACTTATTAACACTTTTTAGCACCCTGCAAGGATATTCTTAACATTCCTGTTCTTCTTAGACCGATGGTCACCTCATTAAGATAACTATTATTATTGATTTCATTTAATTTAAGGATATTCCTCACTGCAATGGGTCCAAAAGACCATTGTTCATGATCCATTTGGTAATATACGTTTTGTGTGGTTGGTTATCATGATTCAAAAGTAAAACTTTAGTAACAACTTTTATTAAACAGTACCTACCTTACAGTGTGCAGTGATAGCAGTTAAAAAAGAATATAAATCACCTTTTCGGATTTCGCCTCTGTTGTTCCATTCTTTTTATCCGTATCAAAAAAGACAGACGAAATAAATTGCCAGCCAACTAGATACATCTTCCGCAAAATAAATTATGCATGAGACCGTAAAGTGCTAAATTATTATGAATAATGCAGAAGTTAGTCAAGTCTTCCCGTCCGACGAGCCGCGCCGGTTAAAATATCGATGTCGAAATTTCTCTTAGCTCACTTAGTTAGTGCTCGTTCTCGACAAAATATAAATCATTGAGTGACTGTGCAAAGAGGTCATTCCTTTAAATACGGTTCAAATGTACGTATATTATATGTGGGTATAAAGTCTCTTATTTTGCCGACAGACTCGTCGAGCCGTATCTCGGGAAAATTCAATTATCTCGACACAACTGCTTTCGTCCTCTCGATTTTATTAAGGAGCTTATCAGAGCACTGAATTATCCTGGCAAGCGAAAGACAGAGAGAAGATCAATGGGGGAAAAGAAGACAATGTCCTGGGATTCTACGGGCGTTTTTATTTCCCTTGAATAAGGATCTGTAATGTAAAGAGCCAACAACTCTTTGATACGTCGTTTAGGGTTGGTCAATCCATTTCATTACCATGTTTACTATATAAATGTTATTTTAACTTTTAATAATAGTTAAAATAGTTATATTATATTATATATTCGTCCATTTAAGGACGTTCCCAAAGAGCAGTTGTGCTTAGCATGTTAAAAAATTCCCCCTATGTAAACTACCATGACTACAATAAAAAATAGTTGAGATACAGTACATTCTATTCGCCTCTGCTCACATGCGCAGAACTACAAAAATGATTCCATTGCGTCGTTTTTCAGATCTGGCAGCATTGTATTTTTACTGTGCTTGAGATACGTGTTTTTATGTAGAGAAAAAAATATGTTACTAGTATTTTATGTTAATTGAAAGTTTATGATGTTAATATGCTACTTATTTTACAATATTAAATACGAATAAATATTTTACTTGTTATAAAAATTAGCTCATTTTTAATATTTTTTATAACAAAACCAATAATATTTTTAAACTTGTTAAGAAAATTAGCTATTTTTAATATTTGTTATAACAAAAAATAGGTATTTTTAAAACAATTGTAAGAAAATTACTATTGTTAGGTATTTAATAAAAAACATTCGCTTTAACATCGATCGGGATAGGGTTCCCAAGTTAAATATGAAAATTTTAATAGTCAATATTTAGAAATTTACTACCGCAAGAACAATTGAAATTCCTAAAAGAATCGTAAGGAAATAGATTTTTTGGGAACGTCCTTAAAATACACGTAATAGAAATTTTCTATGAAGCACAAAAACAGACACTCACTGGAAAGTTTTACTAATATTTTTATTAGAAAAATACTAACAAGTTTCGGTCAACGCGACCATTTTCAAATCGGAATAAAGTAAAACAAGTACCTACTGAAGTCCTAAACTTAACACAATTTTATACATAAATAGAAATTAGCCATAATAAGTAGGGAGTCGATGAAACTTAATTCTGGTTGGTTGTTTATAAGATTTTGGTGCCGCGAGAGAGCTTTTTTGATTTCGAAGCTTTCGAGAAGAGATAACTTTTTACTTTTATTTACATTGTTGTGCAGAACTACTACATTCTCTTCATCTAAATTGTGGCTAAAAGAGGTGCAATGCTACTAGAATCCTGCTTTTTTTAACTTTTTACTAACGCTGTAGGTAAATGTGTTCGTTTATTCTTATGTTTATAGCTCTCCCGCACTGCCCAATGTAAAGGGCATCACTAATATTGCATTGAATTCCGTATATCCCACTTTTCTCTTTTAAGTTGGCCCAAATTACATACAGTAAACCAAATATCATAAAAATTGGTTAAATAGTTCCGAAGTTCATCCCACACAAACATGGTAACGCGAAATTCTTAAAAATATAGGATTAAACCGATAATTTTGGTTCAAATGTTGGATTGAGTTGGCTGTTTATAATTTATCATAATGAAGTTATAAATAAAAACAGTAACTTTGTTTTTAGGGTTCCGCACCTCAAAAGGAAAAAGCGGAACCCTTATAGGATCACTTCGTTGTCCGTCCGTTTGTCAAGACCCTTTTTCTCAGGAACTCATGGAGGTATCAAGCTAAAATTTATACCAAATACTCAGGTCTATTGTCCCTTGGAGCTGTGAAAAAATCAAACTTCTAAGCCAACGCAATCAAAAGATACAGCCGTTTATGCCGCAAATTTCCGCAAATTTTCGAATCAAAACCTACAGGGTATTTCCCGTTAACTCAGAATGTTGAAATTTGGTACGAAGCAACGTCTTATAGCACAGATAAAGGAAAAATTGCGAAAACCGTAAATTTTTACTTACATCATATAATAAAAATATTTTTAATAATTTTAAAGTTACTACCCCTTTCCTCATGAACGCGTAGAGGTATTAAATTGAAATTCATATCAAATACTCAGGTCTATAATACCTTTAAGCTATAACAAAATCAAACTTCTATGTCAACGTAATCAAAAGAAACAGCAATTTAAGCCGCATATTTTCAAACTCGCAACTACTCGCAAGGGAATCAAAATCTAAAGGGTACTTCCAGTCGATTTAGAATCTTGAAATTTGGCATGAAGCAATGTTTTATAGCACATATAAAGGAAAAATTCCGAAAACCTTAAATTTTTAGTTACATCACATATATACAGGTTTGTACGGAACCCTCGGTGCGCGAGTTCGACTCGCACTTGCCCGGTATTTTTTTATCACTTTGTTTTGTAAATTGTTCCACAAAAATTGCTTATATTCTACACATAAACGATGTAACAATCAGATTTAAACCAAATATAACCATAAAAAATTTTTTTTTTAATCCTAAAAATCCAATCATTAAATACGAAAAAATATAAGCTTGAATGTTAAAAAGGAGAAGTGGAAGCCTTTTGCCTACGACAAACTGGAAGAACCTTTGAAATCCGCTTTGGTGAACACTTACGTTCTTATAAATTACAAAAAAAACGAATTCAAATTTTGCAAATCACTTTTTTGATTCAGATCATCAATTTCCAGCCATAGAAAATCTGCAAATACTGCATACAGCAAAAAAAAAGATTTAAACTTAATATTCTGGAAGCCCTAGAAATTTATAAAGAAAATATTTCAGATAAGGACGAGCAGGTAGATACGTGCCATTCCATACTTTTCAACACGTTTAGAAGTTTAGATAATTATAAGGGGTAATTCCAAATTGTATTATCTACCATGGTCATCCCAAACGGCTAGATCGATTTTTATGAAATTTTATATGCATATTCAGTAGGTCTGAGAATCGGATACTATCTATTTTTCAATATCCCTAAGTGATAAGGGTTGTCCACCCCTAACTTTTTGGACAAAATTTTTTATAACGTGGCATTACAAAATACGTACAACCCTAAATTTTCATCCTTCTATCACCAACCTCCAATTTTTAATAGCGATATTAGTATCTACTGTAATAATCTTCAACTCTCAGTGGTCGATAACTGATCAATTATTTACCATCAATCGATTAGTCATCCCCGCCAGGCGTCTACTGATGTCACTACTCACCCAGCAAACATCACGGAGTGGGGATGAGAATGAAGCAGATTTTTTTAGAATGTTAATTACCAATAGGGAGTTCAAATACGTTCTAAGAAGTAAAGAATGTTTTATTAAAATATAACATTTCAGAATGATTTGGCAATGTTCAAGAATGTTCCAGAATCTTGAAGATCATTCAAGAATGTTTCAGAATGTTAAAAAAAGTTAGAGAATGTTTTGAATCATTATGGGATGTTTTGGATAGTTCTAAATTCGCGAATATTCTAGAATGTTCCATCAAACGTGTAATATATTCTTACTCAGGCAACGCCGGATACTGCTGCTAGGTAGTAAGGTATAAATTATTCAAACTGTACCACTTGATTATGGCAACTGTGTTGCCGAAACTATAGTAGCAATTTACAAAATAAAGTGATAAAAAACAAAGTTTCAGTTCAAGATAAGTGGAAAAATATTCACATATTTATCTAAATTTCTAAACCACCTTGAATGTTGAATCTAACATTTGTCATAAAACGCTTTCAGTACGTGAGTGCCTACATATGTACTTTTTTTGCGTTATTTATCTCGTTGCAGCCTCACCTGTTCAACAGGTCACCGCTCATAATATGATTATCTATATTCTGCTAGGTATAAAAAAAACCTCTTCTCAATTAACCTAATAAGCGTTTTGTTTCTGAACGACCGGTATTGTTGGTTCTTACGCATTATTGCAGCTTTCGATTCATTATTGTGTGCCTTTGTCTCTTTCTAACATCATTCGTTCCTTCCTCGTCTTGATTGCCCGAGTCTGTTCGGTGACACGAATTCGCCACGCTTGTAACTCGCTAATATTTGAACAATAACTTACTGTTAATTACAGGCTGCGTAATGAATAAACAATGGGCTAATTTTCATGAATTCATTGAATGAAAAGAACATGGGAATGTTGATGTCAAGGCAATATATTTACGTATTAATAACTATCCGAATACGAACACAATGGAAAAATTGTGGATACGCTTGGCTTGAGTAAGCTCTAACAACAAAATATTTGAACAGTCGAGCTTTGTTGATATTGTGAATTTCTTGAACAAGATTAAGATCCTTGCAAAAAATTAACAATCTATCATAATCATGGTCAGAACATTCAGCATACACATCTCCACAGGGACTTTAAAATAACTTTTTACCCTAAATTAAAAAAAAAAGTTCTTATTCTCATTAATATCACGCTTATTTATCAAGGATAAACGAAAAGACCAGCAAGGTTTGGCAAGAAGCATCACATTAAAGGAATTACATCCTCAAGAGACTCTTAATTAGATTTGGTCTGGTCTGGAGTCTTAAGATAACAGAAGTGTTGATTTCATGGGATCTCATCAGCACTCCATTGGTAGTTTCAAAAGGACAACAGCTAAATTTACTTGCTACCTTGAAGCATCATTTTGGAATATTAATCCTTCTTCACAGTTGAGTTGTAACAATTATTATCACTGATAAACACAGTATTTGTAACATGACATTCTTAAGGTGTTTCTAATGTATTTTTGTGCCCTGAAATCAAATCTGAAAACAGAATTTTTTCTATCACCCTTAGTTGCCCTGTAACAAGCACCTGCCTCGTCTGATTTCAGAGGGTGAACTTGATATCTTAGTTCGAGATTTAAATCATTCATAAAACCATAGTAAGAACTTTCAGCGTCCTCATTAAATGATGGAATCTATTCAACAGTGACTTTAAAATTACTTTTTACCTTGAATAAAAAAAATCTCATTGCTTCTATAAGAAGCGGATTTGATGTACTGGCCAATGATTTCTTTAACACATCAGAAGAGAAACATGATCCAAATAATTGGCGCATGTTCATTGATTCTTCCGAACTTAGTTTAAATGCGGTTTTAGTTGAATCAGTAATAAATATCCATCTGTACCTAAACTTCAAAGAGTCCATAAGAAGGAATGGTACGGAAACATGCGATTTCTTTTATATAGAATTTAGTCGTTCGTTATAATGAATATGGGTGATAGACATACATATCTTCTTGGAATTTCATTAAGGTGTAGATTCAAAATACTATTATTTTTTTCGGAACTAAAAAATTTTTAATAATGATCACTAGTAGTTATTTCCAATTGGATTCATGAAAATTTTTGTTAGAGCAATAGATCGGATGAATGAGGGTTCCTGTATCCAAATAAAAATTTCCGGGAATTATTCAAGTAAAAAATAAAGAGGGCGTATTTGTGGATTTGTAATAATAAGAGGAATAACGACAGATGAAACATTTGACTGGTAAATGAAACTGAATTGTGAATTTGAAGCACTTTTAAATAAATTGTTGCAAATTTTCTTAGAAATGCGCCAGCTGACAATAACATAAATATTGTGGGTGAACTATTTAATGTTTATAAAGAAATAAGATGTAAAATTCCTTTCAAAATTCACTTTTTTGATCCTAATATTGATATCTACTAATGTAATCGTTCGAATTCAAATAAATAAATATGTGTTCGATTTTTTTCATGAAAACTGTTTATAGCGGGCAGTTGATTTTTGAATAAAATAACGACCAATTTTTGGGTAAAGTATCGAATAGAAATAGTTTTGCTAATGTCCCAAGTATAAGATAGTCTTCTTATGTCTAGAAGTTAAAATGAAAATTAATCATTCGATCTAGAATAAATAATCATTCAAATTCTATATCATTTAGAGAACTGTTGATAGTTAGGGTGAGGGTTAATTTGTAGATATAGTATCGATAATTTAATGTTAAGAAGTCACAAAAAGATAATCACTCGAATGAAAATAAACAATTTTCGGATTTTTAGTATTTTTCGATGAAACTTTTGATAGTGGAGGCAGGAGGGGGCTCTTTCTTCGTAAAGTATTGACCAGAAATAGTTTTACATAAGTCTCAAGTGTAGGGTTGTCTTTTTATGTTTGGAATTTAAAAGAAAAAATCATCCAAATTCGTTTTTTGTTCCGGGGGAATTATTAATAATGGGAGGGTTGATTTTTAGATGATGTATCGATTACAGATCATAATCTAGTGTATATAAGTAACAAAAAAAAAATTAAATCAGCTGAATCTACATGGAAAACATCTAAATTGGAGAAAAATATCGAAAGACGGGAGGTTTTGATTTCTTAGTTGGGTAATTTTTGTAATTTCTAAAATCGATACTTAAAACGTAATGGTTAACTTGAAGTTTCCACCGTATATTTACAGTTATAGTTATGAGGTGCCTTTTTAATTTCCTTTTGTTTAATGATTATAAAGAAGTAAGATGTAAAATGCCTTTCTCTCGAAATTCACTTTCTGAGTCGTGATATCGATTTTTATCCCGAAAATTTATGTACAGTAAGTGACTTATATGAAAAACGTTCCCATAAAGACATTTTTGCAAAGAAAAACAAATATTAAAGTAAATGGGAGACTATTTTTTTGCTGATTATTACTGAAAATTGTTAAGGGATACTACAGAAACAAAATATCGTCATAAAAGATGTCAATAACATTCTGAAGCACATTTAAGATTAGGTAATAATATTGCATCTATCGTCATATAGTGTTAGCAAAAAAACCATGAGCCATTTCCGGCCTTTTCATTCAGTGAGTTTTACAATTGTTACCAAACACATTGTTTCGTCCATGTCACATAAAAAAAGTTAATTTTTATTTACCAGTATATGATTGTCCCGGAAAAGGTGATGCGTGAAGTTAATGGTTTCTTGTAAGGAAATACATACGTAATGCCCTATACGCAAAATCAATATTTTTGGATTCTACTGATATTGGTCACACAAAGGTTTCGTTATATGGAACTTGTGAATTGTATCTATTTGAATACCTCGTTAGGCTTTGAAATAAGTCTTTTAGCACTACACAACAATAGATGATGTTCTATTTCTTTTAATGGAAATTCTACAGTTTTAACTGTTATTATAGATGTGACCTGGACTGAAATCATAATAAAATAGAAGTTTCAAGTTTCATCTCTTTGAATCATATCACCACGCCATTGACATTTACAAAACGACGAGGAAATTTCTTCAAAAGACATCCAGTCGCCCGTTATCAACCAACCAACCAACCACTTTTACTTCCTTGGGGGATGTTTTAAGCGATATTGATGTCATAGAGTTTTAATTGTCTTAAAACAGTTGAAATAAACAGATCTAGTTTTATTGTTGTGAGTGTAGATGTTCCAGGTCCGCACTTGCCTGTTTGCTTGCTTGCTTGCTTGCTTGCCTGCTTGCTGATGTGATGAGACAAACGCGGACAAAAAGGGGAACCGCCGCCTTTATTACCGGACCGGACCGCACCATCTTAGACATTTGTTTCTTTCTCTGTGCTCTGTCCATTTGCACACAAACTGAGAGACATACCTACCTACCTGTGACCATGTGCACATACACATACTCTCACATACGTAAACACACACACATATTCTACGAGATGTACGCAAAACATAGATACATAACGTGCTGCTGTGTTGCTGTTGCAATTTCTCCTTTAGAAGAGAGAACCAGGTCGACCTCGCCCTGTGCAGTTGACACAAATTTAAACATAGGCGGCCACGACCATAGATGCCTATACTACCATACCAATAATCACAGCTAACTAACTAACTATTGGCGCGAGGAAGTGAAATTTTCACGCATTAGCGAATAATTACTACTTACTCTAAATTAATTACAAACGTGAGCTGAGGACATAATGGGATTTACTTCTACGTACGTATAGTACATTTGCTATAGGTACCTATACATACATACATGGGTACCTGTTTTCAGACTAATCATAAGCGAAATTTAATTTCTACAATAATTCTAATGTTCTTTTTGGAAAAATATGAAAAAATATAATTGGTTAACAAATATTAACATCTAAAGGTGTTTGGTAGCAATGGTAAAACTCACTGAATGAAAAGTCCGGAAATGGCTTTAATTTTTTTTAAACACCCATACTTTTTTGCTAACACAACATGACCATAGATGCATTATTATCACTTTATCTTAAATGTGCTTCAGAATATTATTGTCATCTTTTATGACGATATTTTGTTTCTGTAGTATCCCTTAACAATTTTCAGTAATAATCAGCAAGAAAATTGGTACCCCATTTACGTTGATATTTGTTTTTCATTTCAGAAATATTTTTATGGGAACGTTTTTCATATAAGTCACTTATTGTATATAAATTTTCGGGGTAAAAATCGATATGAGGACACAGAAAGTGAATTTTGAGAGATAGGCATTTTAGATTTTATTTTATATAATCATTAAACAAAAGGAAATTAAAAGGGACGTCATAACTATAATTGTAAATATACGGTGGAAACTTCAAGTTAACCATGACGTTTTAACTATCGATTTTACAAGTTACGAAAGTTACCTATCCAATTAAAAAATCAAAATCTCCCCACTTTCGATACTTTTCTCGAATTTAGATGTTTTCTATGTAGATTCAGCTGATTTAATTTTTTTTTTTTTGTTACTTATATACTCTAGATTAGGATCTGTAATCTATACATCATCTAAAAATCAACCCTCCCATTATTAATAATTCCCCCGTAACAAAAAACGAATTTGGATGATTTTTTCTTTTAAATTCCAAACATAAAAAGACAACCCTACACTTGAGACTTATGTAAAACTATTTCTGGTCAATACTTTACGAAGAAAGAGCCCCCTCCTGCCTCCACTATCAAAAGTTTCATCGAAAAATACTAAAAATCCGAAAATTGTTTATTTTCATTCGAGTGATTATCTTTTTGTGACTTCTTAACATTAAATTATCGATACTATATCTACAAATTAACCCTCACCCTAACTATCAACAGTTCTCTAAATGATATAGAATTTGAATGATTATTTGTTCTAGATCGAATGATTAATTTTCAGTTTAACTTCTAGACATAAGAAGACTATCTTATACTTGGGACATTAGCAAAACTATTTCTATTCGATACTTTACCCAAAAATTGGTCGTTATTTTATTCAAAAATCAACTGCCCGCTATAAACAGTTTTCATGAAAAAAATCGAACACATATTATTTATTTGAATTCGAACGATTACATTAGTAGATATCAATATTAGGATCAAAAAAGTGAATTTTGAAAGGAATTTTACATCTTATTTCTTTATAAACATTAAATAGTTCACCCACAATATTTATGTTATTGTCAGCTGGCGCATTTCTAAGAAAATTTGCAACAATTTATTTAAAAGTGCTTCAAATTCACAATTCAGTTTCATTTACCAGTCAAATGTTTCATCTGTCGTTATTCCTCTTATTATTACAAATCCACAAATACGCCCTCTTTATTTTTTACTTGAATAATTCCCGGAAATTTTTATTTGGATACAGGAACCCTCATCCATCCGATCTATTGCTCTAACAAAAATTTTCATGAATCCAATTGGAAATAACTACTAGTGATCATTATTAAAAATTTTTTAGTTTCGAAACAAATAACAGTATTTTGAATCTACACCTTAATGAAATTCCAAGAAGATATGTATGTCTATCACCCATATTCATTATAACGAACGACTATACTCTACATAAAAGAAATCGCATGTTTCCGTACCATTCCTTCTTATGGACTGTATGAAGTTTAGGTACAGATGGATATTTATTACTGATTCAACTAATACCGCATTTAAACTAAGTTCAGTAGAATCAATGAACATGCGCCAATTATTTGGATCATGTTTCTCTTCTGACGTGTTAAAGAAATCATTGGCCAGTACATCAAATCCGCTTCTTATAGAAGCAATGAGATTTTTTTTATTTAAGGTAAAAATTAATTTTAAAGTCACTGTTGAAAAGATTCCATCATTTAATGAGGACGCTGAAAGTTCTGACTATGGTTTTATGAATGATTTAAGTCCCGAACTAAGATATCAAGTTCACCCTGTGAAATCACACGAGGCAGGTGCTTGTTACAGGGCAACTAAGGGTGATAGAAAAAGAATCTGTTTTCATATTTGATTTCAGGGCACAAAAATACATTAGAAACACCTAAAGAATGTCATGTTACAAATACTGTTTTTACCAGTGATAATAATTGTTACAACTCAACTATGAAGAAAGATTAATATTCCAAAATGATGCTTCAAGGTAGCAAGTAAATTTAGCTGTTGTCCTTTCGAAACTACCAACGGAGTGCTGATGAGATCCCATGAAATCAACACTTCTGTTATCTTAAGACTCCAGACGAGACCAAATCTAATTAAGAGTCTCTTGAGGGTGTAATTCCTTTAATGTGATGCTTCTTGCCAAACCTTCGACGTCCTTACTTTTATCATTGATAAATAAGCGTAATATTGATGCAGACGGTTCTTTGTATTATAAAACCTACCTCCACGAATTATTTATTATTATCCACGTGTCTCATTAATTATTATTCAATTCACATATCCGTTTTACATCTTATGGGCTGTACAGTACAAGAGTCATGTCACTTTAATAATACACGGCTGGAATAACAACGACGCCGAAGATTAATACTGACGCATTAACATCACAAGGAAGTAACAATAGCGATTTAAAAGCATAACAGGCGAATGCCGCAAGTAAATAATAGTCCGTTAAAAGTAAAGCCGTTTGTTGTATCAACATATCACAATCATGAATGAAGTAACTATAATACATAATAGATACTTTTACCTTTTGAAAAAGTCACTACGGTGATCATAAATGAGAAAAACGTTCAATTTTATTGTATATACGCGCAGAGGATAATGGTGGATCAAATTGCGCGCGCACAGTACCTACATCAATCGCATAACGGGAGACTAGGCAACTCCAACTTTTTGAGTGATAGAGCTTTTAATATTCGCGCTACATTAAAAATGTCTTCATAAAAGTTGTAGAGAATTTGATTATAAACAAAAAAGTTAAATACGAATTTTTTGTAAAACGTACGGTTATAAAGATATTATTTAAAAACTGTTACACATTTTTGGGTATCAAGGGATGATAAAGACTCATACATAAACGCAAAACAATGCTTTAATTTATCAAGTAAACATCTGTTTAAAATGATTAGTTTAAGAAAAAGGCTTTAACCACTCCTCTCCTGAACAAAAGCTCTTTGAGTAAATAGTTTCAAAGAAACTGTCACAAACTCATCAAGAGTCTCGATTTAAGGATACGTCTGTGACTAGATAGATAGATAGATAGATGTGTTGTGTGATTAGAAAACGACTTTCACACATTAAAAAGTTCGCAGGTTTGTCGAGAATTTAAAAAGCAGAGAAAACTGCACGATTGAAACAATACGGATACACTTAATTGATAAATTCCAGGACTGAAAACTTAACGTCGTAAATTTCTACGTATATATATATTATACTTACACACGATATTCTCAACGAAGAATTTAATTAAGTACTTTACTATAAATAGTATTACGCACAATTTACTACAATTGTCATTAAAAAAATCCTTAGGTATAAGGGTGAGATTTATATTTCTGATAAATAAAAATACACCAGTTACCTACTAAGATATCTATTGAAATTTTATTTTAAATTGAGTGTGTAAAGAATTTTTACCAAAATTTTACTTATCTCGTTTCTGGCACTTACAACTAAATAGTTTCTGACCCTCACTGTGAAGCATCCTCCTTGTTGCCCGGATCTTGCGCCTTTTGATTTTGATCTCTTTCTTATAATAACCAACACCCGTTTTACGTAAAATGTCAGCAGCAGTTAGTTAAAAGCTACCAATAATTAAATAAAAAATTGGAAAATATAATAGAATAGTTTTCCAGTTGAAGAACGCTGTTTTTTGAACCGTTAAAAAAGATTTTTAAAGCGTTATATGGGAATAAGAACATGAAAATATAGGTTAAAACAACAATAACCGTAGGCTGTAATGGCTATTATTAGGAAGGCAATTGTGGACTTGCTGTAATTAAATAGTCACTAATAATTATAATTAAAGCGTTAATGACATTTACTTAGAATTACAACCGAGTAATTATGTCCTTCTATGCAAATAAACTGAATGATTGAATGCTGTGGTTCAACAAAAATTAAATAAAAAATAAAAGTAGAACTAAAGGGCTTTTAGAGAACAGAAGCCTATAAATTTTATAGCTCCAATGCCAATATTTCGCAAACTGCCCGAATGTAGATATCGGTCAATTTCGACAATTCTGAAAATATCAAAAGGCAAGCAACATATTTATTTATTGGTTGCACCGACATCTATAAATCTATTTTAATATAAATTTAATTAGACATTACATAAATCGCCCTGTATAAAATATTTACGTGTCTAAATAATCATAATTGAATCAAGATTATTCAATGCCTACTCATACAGAACCTTAGACACCTGCTAACAGTTACACATTGTACTTATATTGCCTTTTTATTATAACCTTTAAGAAAATTTTTACACATTGCCCGCCCAGTAATATTTATATCTATGTGTTTTTTATCATAAACGTGATACTTCAATAGATAAGTCGCGATCACCCCCAAAAATTTATAGATTGCCCGAATACAATGGTCATTTAAAACATTTCTGAGAGTATTGTAAAAAATGCAACAGTTTCGTTTACTATCTAGTCGACATCTATAACTATTTTCAATATACCCTTTAAGACAGACATTTCATAAACGGTCCTGTTTCGAATGTTGAATTGTATCTATTCCCATGATTACAGCAATGAATGTAAATTATTTAGTTCCAAATCACAGAAAATTTTAACATATAATGACACCAGCTATGCCCGCGACTTCGTCCGCGTGGAATAGTGACTTTCGGCAGCATTTAAAATTTTTTTCTTCTATATTTTTATTTTCTGGGCCGTAAGCCTTTTTGCCTACGTCATTACACAAAATTTTCATTCCTTATTTTTGCCCCCTTTTAGGGTAAAATTTTTACAAACATTGAATGTCGTATTTATTTATATCTAATCAAAAGCCTAAAAAATCTTTAAAAATTACGGAATTTCCGCACAAACTTTCCTATTTCAACCCCTTACAATCCTTTTTTCGAATTAAAAAGTAGCCTATGTCCTTTTTCAGGCACTAGACTATCTCTGTACCAAATTTCATTTAAATCGGTTCAGTAAATTTTAGGCGAGATTGTGTAGCATACAGACAGAGTTACTTTCGCATTTATAATATTCCGCTAATTCATTTTCATCGATTTTCCGATGGGAATAAGATATTTTCCCGCAGTAAAACGTTTTATTAAAATCGCTCCAGCCGTTTAGACGTGAAGAAGTAACAAACATACACACACACACTCACAAACTTTCGTCTTTATAATATTAGTGTGCTATACATTATATACAATGCCCTAGCAAAACCTGCAAGTTCTCGTAGTAAAGCACTTGATTGCTACCTATATTACACCTGTGTCATTGTTTTTTTTTCTAGGAAATAATTTATGACGCTTCACAATTCTGATAGTATTATAGTTATTGCCCGGAATGATATCTGTAACTCTAAAGATACACCGACATTAAGAATTACGAATAATGCCCGGGCAAAATCGATCAATTTATGTAATAATCCTCTTACTGCATTTATCATGCTTACGCCTACGTAAACATTCTCATTATTCTTTTCATACGTTGCCCGGGCATCATTAGTAATATCTACATCACAAATCACGCTAATTAATAAAAAAACGTTTGGATCTTTCTGAACAGGTATATATTATAAACAATGCCCGAGCAGAACCTGCCAGTTTTCGTAATAAAGCGCTTAATTGTTACCTCTATTACGCCTGTGTCGTTGTTTTTTTTTTTCAAATTGCCCAGGAACTAATTTTGAGATGCTTCACAATTCTGATAGTATTACAGTTATTGCCCGGAATGACATCCCTAACGATTTTTAGATAGATTTCACATAGTAAAATATTCGCACGCAGCTACTATCATGATTAAAACGTTGCAAGTTACTATACAAAATCATAAACATACACCGACAGTTAAGAAATACGAACAATGCCCGGGTAAAATCGGTCAATTTATGTAATAATCCTCTTACTGCATTTATCATGCTTACGCCTACGTAAACATTCTCATCATTATTTTCATACATTGCCCGGGCAGTATTGGTAATGTCTACATCACAAATCACGCTAATTAATAAACAAACGTTTGGATCTTTCTGAACAGGTATATATTATAAACAATGCCCGAGCAGAACCTGCCAGTTTTCGTAATAAAGCACTTAATTGCTACCTATATTACGCCTGTGTCATTGTTTTTTTTTTTCAAATTGCCCAGGAACTAATTTAAGATGCTTCACAATTCTGATAGTATTACAGTTATTGCCCGGAATGACATCTGTAACGATTTTTAGATAGACTTCACATAGTAAAATATTCGCGCGCAGCTACTATCATGATTAAAACATCGCAAGTTACTATACACAATCATAAACATACACCGACAGTTAAGAATTACGAACAATGCCCGAGTAAAATCGGTCAATTTATGTAATAATCCTCTTGCTGCATTTATTTTGCCCATGCCTACGTAAACATTTTTTTCATACATTGCCCAGACAGTATTAGTAATGTCTACATCACAAATCACGCTAATTAATAAGAAAACGTTTCGATTTTTCTTGCAAAGCATAAATCAAACACATAATAGGAGGCAGAAGTTACAAATTCTGTCCAGTACGTAGATTATAATGACATCAAACTGCGATAACTTTCGTTGAGATAATAGAACGTCGGCAACACCCACTCAATTATTCGCCTGCTCGAGTAAGCTACCGGTATTTTAAAAAGCTCCAGGCACCGCCTGCTCGATAAACTACTATAACGTATTTATTTAATTGCACAGCTGGACGTCCCATAAACAAAAGCGTTACAGCGAACTTTCTTGGCCATCCTCGATTATTATTTATTACGTATCTCATTCCCAAAACAAATGAAAACGACGACAAATGAATAAAACAGAAAATTGCGGATTTGCCCACCAGCTTTTTTTTTCAAATAAATGAACATGAAGTGGCTTTCTTATTGATGTTAACTGTAGGTACTTAAAAGATTTCCCTGTGGGTATAGAGGTGTCTAATTGTGATGTGGGCCGACAAGGATCAAATATGCAACCATATTAATGGTATGTAGTGGCAATGGTGCCAATGAACACTCAGTATTAGGTACAACCATTATAGTGTGTAGTACCACTAATACTAACACTACAACGGCGCTTCTCGGCCAACTCGATGTTTATGTAGGCGTGATTATAACATGCAATTAGATTTTTAGATTCGTCCCAATTATCGGGACGAGGCTTGATGGTAAGTGGTAATCAGTCTTGGCGGACACGTGGTGGTCTAATTACCTAACTTACAGAGCGTGATATCACTCAGTGTATGTACGTACCTATGTAGTGACTTCCAATACATGGATCTATGTAGGTACGTTTGTACGATTGTACGAACGTATGTACTTATTCGTTTCAATAATTAAAGTAATTAGACCATTAAGGCGAAGGAGATTCGCTTGCAGACTTTGATAAAAATTAATTCCAGATTTCCTGCAGTGAATCCGACAGCTAACAACATTAAAACTCAACAAAAATCTGTTGCTTGATTTCTCTTTCTTATTTATTCTAAATAATTTCCTTTAGAATCCTCTCCAACCCCTGAAGATAGAAATCGGTACTGGATTTAACAAATACTGTAACACGGTCGTTATGACCTCGTCATCATCGGTGTGACGTTGCCCAGAGGCCACGCAAGCGCTCTCAGATATAAAAGTACGTAAAAGTCACTAGGCCCTATATCAGGACAATAAGGAGGAGGATTAAGTTATTCCCAGCTAAACGATACTGTAATCTTGAATTATATTATTACATAAGTAAATGTTTCTTATTTCAAGCTTTCATTTTAATATGAAATTGTTCAAAATTTCAAATTAACTTTTTTGTAAACATATCCGAATAATTTCTTGTATAAATGGATATTTTGTGCTCGTCAATATGGCAATCCATCCTAATGCATTCTACAATAAAACTCACTTATTACGTACAGATTTCCGGGTGTAACGTACCATATCAAAGGTTTCGGATGGTCTTATAGGGCACTCAATAAAAAAATAACCTATATAACGTACTTACAATTTGTTTTATTACCAAAAGTACCAAATATAACCTAGTTTTATTCAAAAACATTTTTTTATCTCAGTATTGGCAACCTGTGTGTACGGCGTATTTTAATTTACAAATTTATTCTTGTATTGATGTAAATGTCGCCTTTTTCCTTAATTTAGTTTTGAAACATTTGATTGATCAAGTGACAAGTCGACAACTGCAAATTTAGGTACAGTGTCCATGATACTGAAAAACAATAATGTACTTTTATAAAGGACTATTAAAAATAAAGACCGTGTAAGCAAATATGTCTAAATATGTTATAACGAAGTTCTGATATAACGTACGATTTTTGAGGTCCCCTCGGGTGCGTTATAATCGAGTTTAATTATTTATATTTATAAAAATGTGTCAATCTTCAAAACCGAATTTTTTGTAGAAACTACAACCAACATTTTGGGTTTGTCAAAATAATAACCTAATTCTGTTTTAACGAAATTCTGATACAATGTATCGATTTTTGAGATCCCCTCTACAGTATCTACGTTATAACCGAATTTTATCACACCCTGTATATTTATTCATCTCATTTCCTTGTTTATATTAGCAATAATAACACGATACTGAAAAAACTATGTAACTACGTACTTTTATAAAGAATTAAGAAAACAAAGAGACTGTAAATAAATTTGTCTAGTTCTGTTATAACGAACTTCTGTTATAATAGTAAAACGATTTTTAAAGTTTTACTGCATTTCATACTCGATGACCCAAAGTTTATCTTATAAATTGCTTTCCGTATTAGTGGAAGATTTCTGGGAGCACTTTGTTATTTTTAAATAAATGGGAGCAACGAAACTGCGGCTCCCGAGAACTTAATTTATATCAACTTTAATAAGCACTACCCTTAATTAATTTGATTAAACTTTATTGAGTGTGTTTCAATTTAATTTGCAAAATATGTGGCAACATCTTTTTATGATTAATGTTTCTCAATCTGGAATCTTAAAAGTTCTAAAGTCAAGAAGGAACGTTTATATAAATATTCTCTACCTATAAACACCCCCATTTATAAGGTTGCAGAATATCCTGAAGGTAATAATTTAATCAATCGTATAGGGTGATTTTCTTGCGTAGGTACGTATTTATTTCAATGACATAGTAGGGTTCATAAGAACTATGACATATGGCAGGTGGGGTTTATATTGTCTTACACCTTTTGTTGCATTTATATTGTCACACAGTGGTCATATTTTTCCAAAATAATATTTTGTTGTAATTGTTTTTTATTTCATTAATTAGATCTGTTCCAATTTTCATATACAACGTGTTGATTTTACCACACCCTGCATTTTTATTCATCTCATTTCCTTTTGTATATTAGCTATTTACTCTTTGGAACAAACATTTCATTGTTGGTAACTTTGTGTGAGCGTAAACTTTTTTTTTGTTCACTTGAGTATAACACAACCACTTAACCTTAATCGATATTCGTACTTGGGTTAATATTTCTCTAATAGTAGTAAGTAAGTAGTTACGTAGTTATATATTATTAGTAGGTAGATGTGAGGTATGCAATGTCCATATTAACATTAACAAAATAAGTATTAAAAACAAACTTCTCGCTCTCTTTCATTATTTCTTTCACTTACTTATTCATTCATTAACCTTTTTGTTGCTGTCAACCTCTTCAAAAGCTTAATAAACCTCTCGATTTTTTTGTTAATAACTTTTTTCGACCTAGTACTCTGATACATGGGCAAACAAATTCGAAGCATGTGGGTAGAAACATTTAGGTCCTTACTTAACCCAGAAACTTTTCGCCAAAAAATTGATATCTACTTATTAAAAAGAAAGGTAGGTAGGTACATACATGTGCTTCTATGCGCAGAAAACTGGGAAACATCGATGAAGTTCATCGAGACACTGTTGACATGCCTAAAATAAAATTACAATTAATAATAAAAAGTAAATTTGGTTCCCATAAATTTAATATAGGACAATATTATACATAGTAGTTTTAAAACAATTTATTTTGATAGACTTTTGGTTCTGAAATGATCATTAGAGGTAGAAGTAGTTCAGTATTTCATGAACCATGGGCTTCTGTTGCAAACTGACTTTTATTAAAATTACTGTTTGTTTCGTTTTAAGTTAATTATTTTTTTATTATTTATTTATTATATTACATATTATTACAGTACTACGTAATATCGCTATTAAAATATGGGGGTTGGTGGTAGAAGTATGAAAATTAAGGGTTATATGAATTTCTAATGCCAAATCATAAAAAAATTTCAAAAAAAAATTTGTCCAAAAAATTTAAATGTTAGGGGTGGCCAACCCTTATCACCTAGGGGTATGAAAAATAGATAATAGCCGATTCTCAGACCTACTGAATATGCATACAAAATTTCATTAAAATCGGTCAAACCGTTTCGGAGGAGAATGGTAACAAACATTGTGACACCAGTATTTTATATATTAGATAAATGCGAAAGTAACTGTCTGTCTGTCTGTCTGTCTGTCTGTGTGTTACGCAATCAAGCCTAAACTACTGAACCGATTGAAATAAAATTTGCTACAGAGATAGTCTAGAGCCTGGGAAAGGGCATGGGCTACTTTTGAATGCGAAAAACGGGCTATAAGGGGTTGAAATTGGGGATTAAAGTTTATTTACTTTACTAAATAATATACCTACAAAAATTTGACCTATCGTCCTATCGACGTTCAAGTTTTCGATTTATTGTTATTGTCAAGAAAAATATAGATAAATATCGTCCTGTATCTTCGAACAAAAGCGACATTTTGAACATCATTAGAGGGCAACATTTTCTTAAATTAACCTTATATCTAGGGAATAATTCTTGCAAGTTTTTGTTGCGTATGTTTAATTTACATTTGACACCCTGTATATTCACAGGAAAATAAACATATTACAGGATGTGTGTTATAGGTTAGTGTCAGTTCACGGTTTTCACTCGAATCAGTCTGTTTTCTCTTGTCAAAGTCGAAATCCAGGTTTCGACATGGATTCCAAAGGCATGTTCAATCAATAATAATTTCGTGTCTTCATAATAATAATATAATCGATCGACGCATGCATCTAAATACATACATGCATATGTTAAGTATCTACATGACTCGAACCAATGTCAGAACGAGCCAATGTACCTACTACCTATACGACGATGATGGAAGAAGTTGTCGGTAATTCTTTCATTCTTTATTTCTTTCTGTTTTTTCCTTTTTTGTTTTCATTTCATGATGTCGAACTTTCTCCCTGATGTTCGTTCCGTTCGAATTTACTGCCCGGTTTTTTATTTTTTGCCAGCCGATAACGGTAAGTCATTAAAGGCGCATAAAATCTGAACGCGGAAAACGGCCCCGGACACGTGTTCGTATGCGAAAAGGATTCCCGAAACTTTACGACCATCTTCAGCAATAACATTTGCTTAACAGCGTGCGAAAACTGATATTTAATTCCATTCTCTCCTGAGACTGTAGATATAAAGAATCAGTCAATTATAAATCATTTATATATATAAATATATAGATATATATATACAGGGGTTTTTAAGTTGATGGGCTATTAGATTAGAAGTATATGAATTAGTAGAAGGAATTCAATTCTGAAACTTGGGCTCATTTGGTTATTGTTTATGCCGCTTCTTTTAAAAATATTTTCAAGTTCGATTTACATCCGGTTATACCGGAAGTCGATACCAACTTTGTTATTTTAAATGGAATGGTATATTTTTTACGCTGAATTCGAATAAAACGTGTAATTCTAAGGTAAGTTTGATAACCAACTTGTACACCTATGACGATCGGTTTCTGAGTTAATTTAATTTATAGAAAAAAAATCGCTACCGCAACCCAAATTATAAAAAATCATAACTTCCACAAAATACGACTTAGAGTGTTGAAATTTTTACTAGTAATAGCTGAATATTAGTGCTAACGCCTTGACAAAACTGAATGAAATAATTTATACAGGGCGTTCAAAATAAAATTCTAAAGTTTAGAAACTTCAAATAGGAATAACTTCGTTTTTAGGGTTCCGCACCTCAAAAGGAAAAAGCGGAACCCTTATAGGATCACTTCGTTGTCCGTCCGTCTGTCAAGACCTTTTTTCTCAGGACCGCGTGGTGGTATCAAGCTAAAATTTATACCAAATACTCAGGTCTATTGTCCCTTGGAGCTGTGAAAAAATCAAACTTCTAAGCCAACGCAATCAAAAGATACAGCCGTTTATGCCGCAAATTTCCGCAAATTTTCGAATCAAAACCTACAGGGTACTTCCCGTTAACTCAGAATCTTGAAATTTGGTACGAAGCAACGTCTTATAGCACAGATAAAGGAAAAATTGCGAAAACCGTAAATTTTTACTTACATCATATAATAAAAATATTTTTAATAATTTTAAAGTTACTACCCCTTTCCTCATGAACGCGTAGAGGTATTAAATTGAAATTCATATCAAATACTCAGGTCTATAATACCTTTAAGCTATAACAAAATCAAACTTCTATGTCAACGCAATCAAAAGAAACAGCAATTTAAGCGCATATTTTCAAACTCGCAACTACTCGCAAGGGAATCAAAACCTAAAGGGTACTTCCAGTCGATTTAGAATCTTGAAATTTGGCATGAAGCAATGTTTTATAGCACATATAAAGGAAAAATTCCGAAAACCTTAAATTTTTAGTTACATCACATATATACAGGTTTGTACGGAACCCTCGGTGCGCGAGTTCGACTCGCACTTGGCCGGTATTTTTAATTTTTTCAATCGATTCCTTTTTTTATCCTCTTCCGATTTATATGGATACTCCCTAACACATTTTCAGCGCTCTCTTTTTCTAAATATTTCTCGTAATGCTCTCAACTCACCTCCTTTTTTGTTCAACAATTCCCCATATTCTTCCCTCACATCCCCTCATATATGCCTGAGGTATTCTGTTTTTCTATAAGACAACCTACGTCTCCTGTCGTCCTCGTATCAAACTTTACACCCTGTGCATTGTTATACTCCTCCCTTCTTCTAAATATTTAGGCACCAGATCTCTTGCCGATCTCCACAAAAATTTCTTCAGCCCCACTGTATATCTGGATTCTACTATTTTTTTTTAATCATCCCCCCTCCCCTCGTTATTTCCCTACATACTATTTTCACCGTTTCCCGTATGCTATCACCTTGTCTTCTTCCCTCTTCCTTCTGTACCTGATTAATTTTTAACATCCCAAGCATTTTTTCTCTCTGTTATAAGGTAAAGTCGCCAAATATCGCACCCTGCCCTAATACCGCACCCTACGTTATTTACAAAAATAATCAGCGGAATCTTATGGGCGAATGCTGCACTACTGGACCGTTATGCCAGTTGGTCATTCTGAACAAATGAGCAAACAGCGATCGCTGTAAGTGGTGTGAAAAATATATTAATTTATTTACCAAATGTGAGTTTTTTCCTTAAATATTTGTGTTGCAATATATATTAGTCATTTATAGACATTCTTAAACGCTTAAATGCTAGTTTTGTGCGGTACGCTTCGAGATGAGTGTAGATTTATTTGCGTAGCGATTGTACGCATGTTGTTTCGAAGAGAAGCCACCCTGTTGGATTGTATAAAAGATCCTAATACCGCCCCCTCCATCGTGCATAATATCGTCTAGGGGGCGGTATTAGGAAACAAGTATACTAGATTATATATTAAATATCGTCTACGGTTGTGTTTTTTTATTAGAGGCCGAAGAAGACGTGGGATCATGATGCCATGATTAAAGCAGTTGATGCAGTTCGGAAAAAAGAAATGGGTTACAAAACAGCAGTAAAAATATTTAATGTACCAAAATCTACGTTGAAAGATTATATTATATGCCTAATACCGCCCCCGGGGGCGATATTATGCGTAAAAAAATAGAAATGAGTAAATTACGTTCCTTTGTTATTATTTTTTTCTGAAAGTATATTACTACAAATTCACTAATTTATGTTCGTCTATTAATAAAATAATTACTAAGGTATATTTTTGTGTTTTTTTTTATCGTAATATCGGAAATTTGAGCATGTGGTGATCAAAAAACTAAATGGGGTGCGATATTTGGCGACTTTACCTTATCTATTTTTTCCACCTATATTAAGAGCCTTTTTTCTCCAAATTTCCTTTCCTACATTATATCCCCTTCCTCCAATTCTCCCAATTTCTCCTTATACTTAACCACTCTTTTTAGGTGCTTCCTTCCACATTTTCCCTCATTTTATTTGTTTTCTCACCACATACGTAGTCCGGAGTGCATCTTTTTAGTTTCAATACCCACTTTATGTACCTTTTGTATAGATAGCACTTCGATCTTCTTTTTCGATTATTGCAAATGAGCATTTGTATGATTTTTTGGTTAAAATACAAAGTTTTTAAAGTACGTTTTGATGATAAATAATCGTAGAAACTGAACTGCCTCACTCACTGCTATTAAAAAGAGACGTTAAAATCGTACATTATGTATTAAGAGATTCCCCTAGTAATTTTGACTCATCGGAGTGAGCGCCAAATATTGTATTCGGGTTATCGAGTTATTCTACTAGGTAATAGAAGTTTGAGAGTTGGAGTTATCAATTAAGTAAACATATATTTCTCATAGTTTACTTATCGACATTCGAGTTATCGAAGTTTGACTTTATTTACTATTTTTACTTGTACCTACACAGAAAATTGTTAAACACATAAGCAATTTTATTCCTTGTTCGAATGAAGTAGAAATCGAAATTTTTTATAGAAATTTATTATGTGAGCATGTAATCTCAGCCAAGTTTCACCTTCTCTTGGTCGTGATTCCAATAATTTGCTTGAAACACAATGTCCTCACTTATATACTACATAATGGGTTGTATAAACAATAGAAATATCGATTTCATTTGTCGTTGTTGTTGTTGGGACGTTGAAAAGTTATGAAATTAAATACTTTACATTGCGTTCGTCAACAGCTACAACTAACAATTGCATGTAGCGTCCGTCACACTTTTCTTCCGAAAAACAATAAAACAATTATTTCTGTGCCATTGTTGCAATTATATTATTATCTATGAGCCGTTGATAAACAAAGGCAGTTACATATTTACGCTTGTCACTTTTTACTTTCGCTTGCTTCTTCTGTTATTGTTGACGATTTTAAAGACGATGCGACCAAGTATGTATGGGTTTTCACGCGTTCTGTGATGACGCATTCTTATCAAATTAGCGAATTGCGACGCACGAGAAAGTTTTCTTCAAAATTGTGCATTTAAATTCGCTTTCACCAAAAGTTATTTAGTTATTAAAGCGTCGCGATTTATATGACATATAACACTAGGTATTGTTCGTTTAAAAGGGCACCTAATAACAAAATCACCCTATACGATTGATTAAGTTGTTACCTTTAGGATATTTTGCAACCTAATAAATGGGGGTGTTTATAGGTAGAGAATATTTATATAAACGTTCCTTGTTGACTTTAGAACTTTTAAGATTCCAGATTGAGAAACATTCATCATAAAAAGATGTCGCCACATATTTTGCAAATTAAATTGAAACACACTCAATAAAGTTTAATCAAATTAATTAAGGGTAGTGCTTATTCAAGTTGCTATAAATTAACTTCTCGGGAGCCGCAGTTTCGTTGCTCCAATTTATTAAAAAATAACAAAGTGCTCCCAGAAATCTTCCCCTAACTAATACTTAACTTTTTTCAATACGGAAGCAATTTATGAGATAAACTTTGGATCATCGAGTATGAAATGCAGTAAAACTTTAAAAATCGTTATACTATTATAACAGAAGTTCGTTATAACAGAACTAGACAAATTTATTTACACTCTCTTTGTTTTATTAATTCTTTATAAAAGTACGTACATAGTTTTTTCAGTATCGTGTTATTATTGCTAATATAAACAAGGAAATGAGATGAATAAATATACAGGGTGTGATAAAATTCGGTTATAACGTAGATACTGTGGAGGGGATCTCAAAAATCGATACATTATATCAGAATTTCGTTAAAACAGAATTAGGTTATTATTTTGACAAACCCAAAATGTTGGTTGTAGTTTCTACAAAAAATTCGGTTTTGAAGATTGAAACATTTTTATAAATATAAATAATTAAACTCGATTATAACGTACCCGAGGGGACCTCAAAAATCGTACGTTATATCAGAACTTCGTTATAACATATTTAGACATATTTGCTTACACGGTCTTTATTTTTAATAGTCCTTTATAAAAGTACATTATTGTTTTTCAGTATCATGGACACTGTACCTAAATTTGCAGTTGTCCACTTGTCACTTGATTAATCAAACGTATCAAAACTAAATTAAGGGAAAAGGCGACATTTACATCAATACAAGAATAAATTTGTAAATTAAAATACGCCGTACACACAGGTTGCCAATACTGAGATAAAAAAATGGTTTTGAATAAAACTAGGTTATATTTGGTACTTTTGGTAATAAAACAAATTGTAAGTACGTTATATAGGTTATTTTTTTATTGAGTGCCCTATAAGACCATCCGAAACCTTTGATATAGTACGTTACACCCGGAAATCTGTACGTAAGAAGTAAGTTTTATTGTAGAATACATTAGAATGGATTGCCATATTGACGAAGACAAAATATCCATTTATACAAGAAATTATTCGGATATGTTTACAAAAAAGTTAATTTGAAATTTTGAACAGTTTTATTTTAACATGAAAGCTTGAAATAAGAAACATTTACTTATGTAATAATATAATTCAAGATTACAGCATCGTTTAGCTGGGAATAACTTAATCCCCCTCCTTATTGTCCTGATATAGGGCCTAGTGACTTTTACGTACTTTTATATCTAAGAGAGCGCTTGCGTGGCCTCTGGGCAACGTCACACCGATAATGACGAGGTCATAACGACCGTGTTACAGTATTTATTAAATCCAGTACCGATTTCTATCTTCAGGGGATGGAGAGGATTATAAAGGAAATTATTTAGAATAAATAAGAAATAAAAATCAAGCAACAGATTTTTGTTGAGTTTTAATGTTGTTAGCTGTCGGATTCACTGCAGGAAATCTGGAATTAATTTTTATCAAAGTCTGCAAGCGAATCTCCTTCGCCTTAATGGTCTAATTACTTTAATTATTGAAACGAATAAGTACATAGGTACATACATAAATGCAGTAAGACTTTAAAAATCGTTATACTATTTTAACAGAAGTTCGTTATAACAGAACTAGACATATTTATTTACAGTCTCTTTGTTTTATTAATTCTTTATAAAAGTACGTACATAGTTTTTTAAGTATCGTGTTATTATTGCTAATATAAACAAGGAAATGAGATGAATAAATATACAGGGTGTGATAAAATTCGGTTATAACGTAGATACTGTAGAGGGGATCTCAAAAATCGATACATTGTATCAGAATTTCGTTAAAACAGAATTAGGTTATTATTTTGACAAACCCAAAATGTTGGTTGTAGTTTCTACAAAAAATTCGGTTTTGAAGATTGAAACATTTTTATAAATATAAATAATTAAACTCGATTATAACGAACCCAAGGGGACCTTAAAAATCGTACGTTATATCAGAAGTTCGTTATAACAGATTTAGAAATATTTTCTTACAGGGTCTTTATTTTTAAAAGTCCTTTATAAAAGTACATTATTGTGTTTCAGTATCCAGTACGCTATATTTGATTTTTTCGAACGTTCGGACCCAGATATTATTTTGTTCTTTATATCAGAAGTACGAAATAAAAGTAATTATTACTACGTTATAAGAGTTATTTTTCTGTTAAGTGCACTATAAGAACTACGTACCAGAACTTTTTATATTATAGATACTTAGTACGTTATAACCGTTAGCCTGTACATTATAACCAAGCAAGTTTTAGTGTAATTATCTATTTACCTAAAAATTTGGTCCTTTGGTCAATTTAAGACCTAAAAGGGGATTTTTGATAATATTATGAAGAAATCGTCGATACCGACGATCGATACTGGCGGCAGCTAAAATTGACACAATATCACGCACATTTGTTCCGTTTCTTTACACTAATAAACGTTTAGAGAACGTACATCGTCCCATCTTTCCGCTTTCGTTGACAACTTTTTCCACACTTTTTAAAGCAAGTGCATATAAGGAAAAGAAAAAGCGAAAAAGAAAATGGCATTCGATTTCTCTTTGTCTCGTACCTACGGTCGTTTGTCGAACGAATGACCGCTAATGGAAACGAAATAATTTCCACCGGTTCTCGGCAAAGTAAAACTCGATGTTGTTGTTTGTGATTGTTGTCGATATGCCAACTGGGCAGCACGCCATGACGTAAAAAGCAATCAGAACAAGAGAATGTGTAAATTAAAGAGAGCGTGCCTGACATTGACCTATGCCCCTGTATCTTCTATCTCTCTATCAGATTTAATTAAGATCTGACACCTTGCAGGCTCACGTTGGCGCCTTATGCAAACAACGCGAGTGCACCGGATGAGAGATGGGACAGTCAAAGGTCACCGAAACTGATATTATTTATCTACATTATGTCACTTATTGATTATTATTTGTTACTAAGTTCTTATCGAAGGATATGATGACCAAAATTTGACCAAAACGTCTAATACAAATGCTTGAATATTTGATTGGTGATTTTTGGCTGTTAGACTTACTTTCAAAAAATCATTACTACGATTTTATTTAAGCTAGTAACTTTTATAGTGAAAATAATGAACTTTAATAAAACAATTGCTATAAACAATTGATCGATTTTAAACAATTGTCCCCACCTAGTTTCGATCACTTATTATAACCATCGTATTCTACCTGAAATGTTCCATCGAAAACATATTTTTGTCCGATGGGGAAATTATTATTACAATTATAAATAAATTAACTTATATAGTGCGACACGTCTTACCAGATTATCTTAAAATTATTCCCAAAAAAAAAAAATAAATAAAAATAAGTTCCTAGTTCAAATAAAATTGGAGTTATTAATTATTGAAAGTCTGTCTACAAGCCAAAAATCACCAAATTCTCAAACTTTCGGTCACCTCTATTTTCCAGAATACGTAAAAAAAATCCTCGAACACGTATCAATTTTTTTTTCAATATAGAACCCAAAATGAAAATGTGAGCCGTCACGGAACGCCTGGCAGATGTGAAACATCGAGTTTACACAAGTAATATGCATGAAAGACAATATTACGACAGGAACTAAATATGGCATAATGAAAAATGATTACTATTTATTTAATAAACATTTATTTTTATTAAATACAAAAATTCAAAATTCAAAAATTTATTTCAAGTTGCGACAACTAAATTCTTTTAATCAGTGACTTCAGTAATAGTTAAATTCGATGTTGCTTCTGACAGCATTACTGTGATAATTGGTCGAGGATAACTGAAGTATGTTACAGAAGTATTGGACATAACATTATCAAGACTTAAATAATAAATACAGCATCTATTGTTGTTGTTGTTGCATATCTGGTGGTAGTAGGTTCTCTTGGATTGTTGTTAATTTGCAATTGAAATTCTTTTTGGAGGAACGTAATTAATGGCATTGATTCATCTTAAGCAAAATTTACATTGAAATCTCCAGCTAAAATCAATGGTAGTTTAAGTATCTTTATTGGTTTTAAAAATTATTGAACCTCTGTGACTGCACGGAAATAATTTCTCATGTAAAAATGAAATATAATTCATTTTTTTTATTAGGTGAAATGTACACAACAATCATAATTAATTCACTTCCATCTTCTAGTTTACTATAATGTAGTAAACGACACCGTCGAACCGAGTGGGAAGAGAATCGCCACGATCGCCACGCCAAAAATCCAGTTTACCCGCGCCTATAGATGTTTCAGCTAAATCAAAATTGTGTCTGTCACTTTGTGTTCAAATACGTCCAGTTTGTAACAGAATATCCATTAAACGAACGAAACCTAACCTAACCTAACCTTGTATAACATAACATAACCTAATTTAACCTGACCCGCTTGTTAAAGTTCAAATACGTCCTGAACCGTCAAAATATTATCGATACACAATCGTCTACTGTTATCCTTATTCATTAGCTTTCTTAATTGTAATGTTAATGTCCTTTTCACCGGTTTTTAATTCCGTAAACAACCTTGAACGGTTCGGCTCAGCGACATATTGCATTCTAGTGTAGATGTCACGCCGAGACTGCGGATGCAAGTATACAAATGTCACGCACAATTCACAATTTTTATGGATTTTCTAGCCGGACAGTTAAACACAATGCCCAGACTTCCTGGTAACTTTTCTTGGCAGGTTATGTACATATCAGTAGCACCTTGGTTTACCGAACTGAACCCATTCGAGAATAACACAACAATTCGTGATATCACTACGTACAAGAAATAGGAGCGCTTAAAATCAAGACCAGCGTGATGTTTTATCAAAATCAATCGTAACAATATTTTTCAGTGGAAACTTTTGGGTTATATAAACAAGAAATTCGATTAGGTTGGATTAAGTGGGGTTTAAGTTTGATAGTTTGATATTAAGCATATGTTTTTTGTTAAGTCTCAAATTTTTTTATAAATTACTAGCAGTAATGCCCGGCGTTGCCCGGGTAAGAATATGTTACACTTTTGATGGAACATTCTAGAATATTCGCGAATTTAAAACTATCCAGAACATCCCATAATGATTAAATCATTCTCTGACTTTTTTTAACATTCTGAAACATTCTTGAATGATCTTCAAGATTCTGGAACATTCTTGAACATTGCCAAATCATTCTGAAGTGTTATAGACAATAAAACTTCTTAGAACATATTTGAACTCCCTGTAACATTCTAAAAAAATCTGCTTCATTCTCATCCCCATTTCGTGCTGTTTGCTGGGTGAGTAGTGACATCAGTAGACGCCTGGCGGGGATGACTAATCGATTGATGGTAAATAATTGATCAGTTATCGACCACTGAGAGTTGAAGATTATTACAGTACTACGTAATATCGCTATTAAAAAATGGGGGTTGGTGGTAAAAGGGTGAAAATTAAGCGTTATATGTATTTTTTAATGCCGAATCATAAAAAATTTTGTCCGAAAAATAAAAAAGTTAGGGGTTGCTACCTTATCACTTAGACCTATTTATTCCCCAAGTGTTTTTGTATCTACTAATACAGTTTCTTATAAAAACTGCTTCACGCTGAATGCACCACAAATGGCATTAATTATCTATATAATTCATTAATCGATGTGTAGCTGCGATAAATATCGACACTATTAACTTCTCTACTTCATATGCGAAGGTAATAATTCCGGACTGTTTTAAAGATTCAATGTGGCGATAGCGACTATCTAAACACCAAAACTGTTACCCAATCACAATCGACAGGAATGCACTTTATTTTATCTAATTCTTTATTGTTATTGCCATTGTTATTATTTTAGTTGATTCGTAATCAGACGAGTGTCTAGGCATAATTACATTACAAGTGTTCGAAATCGCGATGGTGCAGCAGATGATCGCGATGAAAGTGGAGATAAAAAGTTTTTTCTTTTTTTTTTTTTTTTAATTAACCTCCGGTCAAAAAGATCGAAGTAGGTTAATTACACGCGCAGACGCGTGCAAATGCTGCTCGTTTAAAAGTAATAAAAAAATAGAAAAAAAGAGCGAGTTACACTCTTCTGGACTGAAAAGTCCATCTGGCTATTCTTCTTGTCATATATGTACGAAAATAAATGTGTTCGCTGCGTACTGATTTATTTCGTCGCTTTTTAAAAGGTGATATCGGAGGTAAATTAAATTAAAAATGAATTCTGATTGTGAGAGACAACTGGTACACCTTTCGCTATTTTTGCTTTCATCTTTCTAAAAAAATATTTCCCCCTAAAAACACTTTTTTATTGTAAAAAAACAATTTTGCAACTAAGCAAATGTAATTGTATTTTTTGGACAAAATTTTTTACTTTTATTTTTTTTTGATTTGGCATTAAAAAATACATGTAAGCCTTAATTTTCATCCTTCTACCACCAACCCCCATTTTTTAATAGCGATATTACGTAGTACTGTAATAATCTTCAACTCTCAGTGGTCGATATCTGATCAATTATTTATTATCAATCGATTACTAAGAAAACTTACCATAGTGATGTATATTTTTTTTTCACGCCATCAGAAAGTAGAGTTTTCAGCGAAGAAAAAGCCCACCAACGTATTAAAAAAGCAGATATTTTTACGTGAGAATTTTCGATTGAAAATTAGGGTGCTTTTTCGATATTAAGTAAAAATAAGGTGAAAAAATAAATAATTTAAATAAAAAAAATTACAGCGTGTTTGGGACATAAATAGGTAAGTTTTCACAAAATTTCGTGAGAAAAATTTTTTATTTGTAAAAGATTAAAATAAAAAAAAAAGTTGGTTATTTGAATTTTTCACATAAATTTTGAGGTTAGGGTGAAAAAGTGTAAATACAAAAGTTGTTGATCTTTTTATTACCTACAACTTTCCCTATTTAACTGTTTTCCATAAGACTTGTAATTTTTCCGGAAATTAAGGAAAACCGTTTTTCCCTTTTAAAAACCACCCCTTCCCTTTCCCGACCTCAGATCGCCCGTAAATTATTTTTCCTTTCATTTCTGTTATATTCTCTTCCTTTTCCAATGGGTTTCATCCTACTATATTTTTTTTTCATTTTTTAAATTTTTTAACTTTTTTTTTAATTTGGCCAAAATTTTATTTTAAGTTTTGCAAAAATTATTTTTTTTTTTTTTCCTTTTTAAAAAATTTTTTTCAAAAATTCTTTTTTTATAAATTTTTAAAAAAGTTATACTAATTTTTAAAATTATACCAAGTCACTTTTTCCCAAAAATATTGGTTTTACCAAACTCGAGAAAAAAAATAAAAACCCTTAAAAAAAAATCAAAACCCAAAAACAAAATCCTTACTTTATATTTTGCAACGAGCCAAGGCTCATTTTACTTATTAACCACTATAAATTCTACAATTTTTTGTAGTTTCATTAGAATTAATTATAAACTAAATTATAAAATCTTTTTTCCATATTCAATACTTGTTATAAAAAATGATATTCTTCTTGCATCTTCTAAAAAGTCTTGTGACGAACAATTTGAGCTACTACTGAAGTTTCTACAATATATAGAAACGGATAGGTATAGGTACAGGTCAACAGAAATAAGGTTTCCCCCTCAGACTTCGAGCGAACGGGCCGGGGAAAAGATAGAAAGAAAGCGCATTCGGAAGGAAAAAGATGCATTTTACCGCTCGGTGTTTGTACCGTGATTCAAATCGGGCCCGTATTGTGGGTACAAGTAAACTCACCCCAGGGTGTCTTAATGGTATTAGTAATATTTACCTACACGAAAAGTGGTAATGCACTTTAAATGAAGCAGAATTCCCATTTTGTATTTTAAATATGTAATATTATTTGAATGGGGTTAATTTAGTACCCAGTATTGTTATTTCTACAGTCACTTCTTCCTCAGAATACTGATTTTAGTAAGTAATTAAATTAAATAATTACAGTTGTAAACGCACATCAATCTGTAAATAATACATAAATAAATAAATATTTCGAGGTATTCAGCTCAGCTATTATTGATATTAAAATATTTATAATAATAATAATAGTAAACTAATAAACGAAACATTCACTAATAAGTTTATAGAATAAATATGTATTACTAAGTGTTTCTTTTATTTGTCCGCTTTCCTTTAAGAGTGTCTCACCAATTATGAAAAGTATTTGCTAAAAATTGAACGACCTTTTATTAACTAAATAAAATTTAAAATTAGGTGAAAATCAATATTAATTGTCCCTATCGTTGAAATTTCTGATTGAATGTTTTTTTCTTATAATACGGGGCGAGTTTACATACAACGCTATGTGCTTCATCGAAGTACGAAGACTAAATGGACTGTCCCCACTACAATATCAGCTGTGTCCATCGCGCATCTGGGGGCGTTCAGATTGCAAGGGCCAAACTATTTCTGTTGGCCTGTACATACCTGCAAAAAATTAAAAATAAATTGCACCTTTTCCATAAATTGTTAAATAAATAAATGAGGCCCATATGTGTATAGTTGGTTCGAAAATGTTATTCTCCAATTCCTGATGGAATTCTACAGAGTTTTCCAAACTTTGTTCGCTGTTTTATGCCTCGGATAGCGGGCTATTTATTTAATACATCGATTATCATTAACAATCTTGTGGACCTCAAAATTTGACTTCAAATTGAACGTTGACATTTTTTTTTGTTAATTAAAAAAAGTCGAAATTTCGGAAATTTATACTTCCCCAAAGAAGATCAATGTTGGGGGTTACTTTGTGGCATATTGTCTTAAATTGTTTAAAGTACCTACCTTAAATAAAAAGAGCTGGTAGAAGAAAATTAAAAAAGTACCTTAAGTTGAACGACCAATATTTTAGGCAACGTGAAATTTATGCTGTGTAATTTAAAACAGGTGAAGCTAATGTTTGGTGAGCTCACACGCAGTTACCGTATATCACAGCCGGCCGGCTCTGCATTGTCCTCTTATCCTGTCCATTAAATTACGTTATTTTAAAATGCAAAAGCGGTAATTTGAGAACGTTTATCATATTAAATGGCCGCAAAAGTCAGTCGTGCTTTTTGCACAGGACGGACATCAGGTTCCCAACAACAACAACAACCGGCACGTATTATGCTCCTTTAAGTGGATTGCGTTTTGAAAATCATCAGCAATAAAAAGCGTTTTCTTTTCTTTTTCGTAAATGTACTAATTGTAAGTAAGCAATTAATTTTAAAAACATTTCTCGTTGAAGACTTTTAGGAAAATGTATTATTAATTATCAATAAATTAGCCATTGTCGATTGGTGTAGCAACTTGTAATTGTCGTTCAAAAGACTAATGGATGAGAGCCCTGCCTTCTCTCGTACTTTGTAAACATCTCTTAACAATTTAGGCTACATTTATGACACACCTTGCTTTGTGTTTCTTATTGTATTTAAATTCCTCTTAACGTAACCATCGCACACGTTTTGAACGTTCCTCATACACGATCAGATGAATATCCAGATGCGATACAGTCTTTTATTAGCATTATAATGTAACACAGCGACTCTCCTATTCATAAAATACTTTTCTTTTCACAACTATCTGTTAACGATTTAAATTGATCATCAAATGCTCGCGGTTTACGACAAAAATACGATACATAAAGGTTCGAGAGCAGTTATTTAAGTAGCTAACGGAATAAGTTTCAGCGGGAGTAGAGCGTAGCCTAGTTGGTAAGCGGAGCTGCCGCGGAACGCACGGGTCTCGGGTTCAATCCCCACAAGGGGCTATTAAAAAAAAAAAGAAAAAAGGAACGAAAATAATCAATCCAATGCGCAACCCATCCGCGAAAAAAGATGAATTAACAACAAAAACGTTACAACAACAACGAAATGAGTCGGGAAACAATTTAAACAAAAGAAAAAAATAATAAACGACATGAGGGCAGGGCTGGTGGCGCATCCCTTTGTCCAATAGGAACAAACACCACAGAGCGTGGTAATTGGCCCACCAAAAGTATAATAAAATAATTAAAACTACTACATACTTTTTTTTTATAACATGTTCTTTTTTTTTATTTAATTTCTCCCCCTTTCTGGTAGTATTAGTGCAAGGTGTTTATTATTTGGTTAAAATATTTAGAAAGCCGAAATCTTCTCAAATTTATGGTCCATAATGGTTGAAAAAGAAGTGCACCGTACAAACAGAGCGCAGTTACGGCCAATTAACAATTTAATTACTGCCCCATTTCGCGTTTTATTATTTGAGTCTTCGGAGTTTTGTTTTTGCAACTTTCTAGAAACAAAACTGGACTTAATTACGAAATTAATCAGCAAAAATTAGCGACCCAATTGAAATAGGTAGGTACGACCAGGAAGGTAATTAGCGTCGTTGTTTCTATTCTCTGTTTTCTCACTAAAAATATTTAGGTGTACATGTAGAGACAGAAAAACTTTCACGTCTGAAAAAAAAAACGCAAGTGTAACAATTCATTACTATTAGTACAACGATGTATGTACATAAGTAAATAAGTTTGAATTTCGTGTTAGTAGAATGAACAACGAAATTAAAGCTCACACTTGAGTTGAGGCATCGACAAAAATATAAAATGTAATAAAGTAATCTAAGTATATTAAAGTGTTGATTTGAAACACCCTAGTTCAGGGATGGCGAACCTTTTTTGATGTCCGAGCCACAAAGTCATAAAAATTCTTTTTTAAATAGGTAACGTGCCACAATAAAATTTCATTCGAAATGTTAGCGTGGTGAAACTATACGTAAGTATAATTAAACAAACAAACAAACAAAAGCAATTCATCTTTAAACAATTTTTTATTAGGTAATCAATGTTTTACAAAAAGCAATATGCTAGAAACAAAATTCACGTTAAAAAAATTGTTTTTAATGTGATTTTTGTTGCTGTACACAAGATGATAAAGATTTAATATCTGGTTCATATTTAGTTAATTTCAACAGTACGCATGCAGAGCTCGACTCATCCGTCATTCTATTCCTATATTTATTTTTTATTAAATTTCATTCTGAAAATAGAGATTTACATGCCCACGTCGATGAAAATATTGATAAATTGCCTTTGCTAATATTTTTAAAGTTTTAAACAATTAAACGTGTCAGGAAGTGAATTCCATGTATAGTTAGAATTTCATCTTCTGCAATTTTATTTATTTTATCCAATAATCGATTACTTTCAATAATTTCTAAATCATTTCTTAAATCAACAAATTTTTGGTTCTATATGGTACTTGACTGAAATTCAACTAATTCTATTTCTAATTCATTAAAATTTAACCACTCAAGGACTTTTAAATTTAATTTTTCAAATGGTATTGTATCAAGATATAAAATAAATTTTGATTCGACCGCTGCGACAGCAACAACATTCAAATATCTTAAGAAGGCGAAACTGGATACGCAAAAATTTTTATCTAATGCGCATCTGTATATACTTCGAAAGAATTCATACGATATTTTAATAATAAAATGTATAATTTGACGGTTCTAGTTAACATACTAAGACAGGTATTCAGTACTACAAATTTGTATCATAAACTATAAATTAAGTGTAGATTAATAATTTTTACTTCATTTCTATTAAAAAAGATAACTTTAAAAAAAAATTTGTTTTTGTGCGTGCCATCAAAATTTTCAAACGTGCCACTTGTGGCAAGAGTGCCAATGGTTCGCACCCCTGTCCTAGTTTTTAATGCATACATAATAAAGAAAACCACAAAAAATAATTTTTAACACCCCACGAGCCACATAATATTCTGAAGGGCCATTATCTACCGAAAGCTTATTTCCAAAATCAATTTTTGGTGAAGGGTTGTAGGGTTGTAATGATAAAGGTACACCAGGGAAATCTCAATAAGTGCTACCCACAATAAAGCAATCTTTTTTATCACCAAAAATTCAATTTCGTGACGGTATATTCAGAAGGGTGGCTTGATTTTGCACGGTCATGAACTACAAAATTTAAAAAAAAAATTCTATATGATTGTTTTTAAAATAACTAACTATCAGTGGCAGCACTTAAAACAACGATTTTGTCAATCTCTTAAAATTGCTAATTGCTTCTTGTGTTTGTAAATATTTTCCCAGCACACCCTAATACCCCCCCAGCTATATACCTAAAGAGAAATTTCACTACGATTAGTTCCCATTTTTCTTCCAACTATGTACATAGGTATATATATTAATATTTTCTCTTTTAATCTACCTTTAAATTAGCGTTATAACTGTTAATAATAGCCGAAAGGTGCGATATAAACCTCGAAAAGATCGAACAAGTGTGCAATATCATAAAATGCGTAAAATCGCCATTTATTCTTCGAAGTTTGCTGTTCGTTTTGATTAATAAACATCATTTCTTGTGTAATTTATGTGACGCCTATCGTCGATTCGTAGAAACATGGCTCGTACCTAGTTAGTTACAAACTACTACATAAAACGATAGATTTTATTTCACGTGCCAGTAATAATTTAATAGCACCTAATAATAAGTCTTGATGCTGTAGGAAGTGCTATGTTTGGCTCTTTTTTTAAATTCTTTCCTCATAAAAATGTACGAGAAGAATTAAATCAATTTTAGCCTTAAGTAAAAAATAAATCCTTCAAATATTAAATTTCTCACAGATACAAATCTAATCGTCAATAATAATTATTATTAGATATAAAGTTCTACGAAAAGCACATTAACATGCCCTTAAACACTACCAGATCTAACAATAAGAAGCTCATTACAGTCTTTAAAGTCTAAAAATCTTAAACGACAGACTTTGATGCTCTATAAATAAAATCTAATTTTTTTATAAAGATTACAGCAATAGACTAAACTTTATACATGCTTCAAACCCTATCATGAGCAAATAGATGGGGCTTCATAAATGAATTACTTTGTAATAGTGCTGGTGCCTTCGAAGTGATCGAAGTAATTTCAAAGTGCTTGAAGCTTTTTAAATTGCTTGAAGCACTTTCAACTCTGAAGACTTTTAGCGTAGCTAAAAAGCAAATCGTTTTTATGAACAAGTACGAGAGACTAATCAAAACACTACTTGGTAAAAAATCCTTTCAAGTGCTTCAAACCCTTTCAGATTGCTTGAAAAGGCACTTCATAATCTTTTGAGAGCTCTGATGACTTAGGAGCACTGTACTTCAAGCCTTTTAGGAGGCGTGATTAACAATTTACTTCATTAAAATGTTTTTAAAGTGCTTGAAGCCTTTCCAAAGAACATAAGACCCTTACAAAATGCGAAAAATCTGTATTTGAACGTGTATTTCCAATTCTGAAGACTTTTCAACTGTCTTAGAAACATTTTCACAAACAAATCAAAGGGGCTTGATAAATAAATTAATTTTGAATTTATATTTCTTTAAAAAAACTTCAAAGTTTTTCAAGTGCATGAAAATACCTTCTTTTAAAGTACTTCCATTGTAAAGTACCTGAAGCTCCATTAAAGTGCTTGAGAATGAGCTTCAATATTTTTCAAAACTCTTGAAACTCTTTTTAAGTGCTTGAAACACCTTTTATGTGTTTAGGTTTTTTGAAGTTTTTAAAATCTTTGCAAAGAGCTTGAATCCGGTTCAAATTGCTTGAAAATGTGCTTCGTATTATTCAATGTATGTACCTACATAAATTCTTTATTAAGAGCTTGAAACCACGTTAAGGTGCTTCAATATTTTTTAAACTACTTAAAGCTTTTATTAAGAAATTGAAAATGCACTTTATAATTTACCAAAATACTTGAAGATATTGTAAAGTACTTGAAGTTTTTAAAAAGCATTTGTGCTTAAAGCCCGTATGAAGTGCTTCAAAGTTTTTTGAGGTATTTAAAGCCCTTGTACAATACTTGAAGCCTCTTTAATGTGTACGAGCTGTGCTTTGAAATATTTTAAAATACTTAAATAATACTTGTAAAGTGCTTAGAACCCCTTTAAAGTACTTGAAAATGTGCTTCAAGGGTTTTCATAATACTTAAAGACACCGTAAAGTACTTGAAACTCATTTAAAGTACTTAAAAATGCACTTGAAGGTTTTTCAAACTGTTTAAAGAAGACTTAAAACAATTGAAAATTTGTTTCAAACCTTTAAGTACTTAAACCCCATGTAAAGTATTTGAAACCTCTTTAATGTACATTGAAATGTAATTCAAAGTATATTAAAATACTTAAAGCCATTACAAAGTGCTTGAAAATGTTCTTCAAGATTTTTCAGAATACTTAGACGTTGCAAAGTACTTAAACTCTCTTTAAGTGTTTAAAAATGCTCTTCGAGTTTTTCCAAAGTGCTTGAAGTCCATTTAAAGTAATCAGAAATGTCCTTAAAAGCTTTTGAAAGCATTACAGGTTTTGTATAGTATTTGAATCCCTTTAAAATCCTTTAAAATTTGCTTCTAGATATTTTAAACATTTAAAAACCGTTGTAGTGTTTGAAACCCTTCTAAAGTACTTGAAAATGTACTTAAAGACAGTGCAAAGTACTTAATGTCTCTTTAAGGTATTTACAAATAGGCTTCAGGGTGTTCAAAGCCCATATGTACTAATCTAAAATGTATTTGAAGGTTTGCGAGGTATTTAAAACCCTTGTCACCCTTTAATATGCTTAAAAAATGAGTTTAGTTCTTTTAGAGCTCTAAAGGCTTTTAATTTAGCATACAAGCACTATACTCCAAGCTTTTCGCTGAACAAGTCGACAGAGCTTGATGTAATAAATAAATTACATACATTGTAAAAGCTTCAAATTTTTTTCAAAATAACCAACGTGATGGAAGCTCTTCAAAAGTGCTTGAAACTCTTAACAATTAGGTAAAGCCCCATTAAAATGCATGAAGCAATTTAATGTACTTGAAACCCTTTAAAGGTGCTTGAAACCTTTTTAGGGTGTTTGAAGTAGTGTTTCGTGCCCTTTGACTAATTTAAAGCTCCCTGGGGTTAATTATAACCAACATAACGTACTCAAAGCTCTCTTTTCAAGATCTTGAAGCTCTTTTCACAAATGGTTCAAGCCTTTTGATGTATTTGAGGCTCATTTGGTTTAATTTCAGCCCTCATGGTAGCTCTTCAAAAGTGTTTGAAACCCTTAACAATTAGGTACAGCCCCATTAAAATGCATAAAGCACTTTAATGTGCTTGAAACCCTTTAACGTTGCTTGAAACTCTTTTATGGTGTTTGAAGTAGTGTTTCATGCCTTTTGACTAATTCGAAGCTCCCTGGGGTTAATTATAACGACCATAACGTACTCTAAGATCTCTTTTCAAAATCTAGAAGCTCTTTTCACGAGTGTTTCAAGCCCTTTGATGTATTTGAAGCTCTTTTCGTTTAATTTCAGCCCTTATGGTAGCTCTACAAAAGTGCTTGAAACCCTTTGCAATTAGGTAAAGTCCCATTAAAATGCATAAAGCACTTTAATGTGCTTGAAACCTTTAACGTTGCTTTAAAACTCTTTTATGGTGTTTGAAGTAGTGTTTCATGCCTTTTGACTAATTCGAAGCTCCCTGGGGTTAATTATAACGACCATAACGTACTCTAAGATCTCTTTTCAAAATCTAGAAGATCTTTTCACAAGTGTTTCAAGCCCTTTGATGTATTTGAAGCTCCTTTCGTTTAATTTCAGCCCTTATGGTAGCTCTTCAAAAGTGCTTGAAACCCTTTACAATTAGTTAAAGCCCCATTAAAATGCATGAAGCAGTTTAATGTGCTTGAAACTCTTTAAAAGTTCTTGAAACCTTTTTAGGGTGTTTGAAGTAGTGTTTCATGCCTTTTGATTAATTTGAAGCTCCCGCGGGTGAATTATAACCACCATAGTGTACTTAGAGCCCTCTTTTCAAGATCGTGAAACTCTTTTCACAAATGTTTCAAGCCTTTTTATGTATTTAAAGCTCCTTTGGTTTAATTTCAGCCCTCAATAGCTTATAGCTCTAAACTTAATTATTTCTCAGTGATGTTATTCGTAATTTAAAATTCTTGAAGTGTAATACGTAGATACTTCAAAACCGAAACAGTTTAAGTGAGTTAATGCTTTGGGCTTAGTGCTTGAAGTCCTTTTAAAGAAGGTGGTGCCCAGGTCTGCATTCACACTATTTTATGACCGGGCTTTCATACAAAGTTATCTAACAGAAATTTCCTGAAATAGGTACGAACATTTCCTGTAAAGTATTACGTATAGAAAATGGCATTTTACTACATAATAACTTTTATACATTAGCAACATTAAAGTTCGTTGAGCTTCTTCAAATCGATGATACAATCTTTCTTTCATTTCTCCTCACTTGTAGCTTTCAGAAGTACCTTTATGGGTGTATTTTACCGACATCCATTTACTGTACCTAGTTGAAAAGTGGCCATAAATCCATATTTATGATTTCGTAAAATTGAGATTCTTCGGCTTTTATTAATGCTTTAACCTCGATACTTGAGCAACGTCCATTAATAATATTTATATTACTTTTATTAAAAATGAAGTCGCAATAGCGTGAATAGACAAAAATACAGCTGTTCACATTATCGATTTTGTGACATTAATATTTTTACTAATTACGTAATTTATTAAACATAAAAATAACAAAAATCATGTTAGAAAAGTGTAAAGAAATAAAGAAATTTTTATTGCAACATATTGATTTTAATCAATTAAAAATCTGTTTTCGGTAACTATTTAAAACTGTAGTAGATATTTCATGAGTAAAATATTATATAACCCTAAATTTTCACCCTTCTACCACCAACCCCCAATTTTTAATAGCGATATTACGTAGTACTGTAATAATCTTCAACTCTCAGTGGTCGATAACTGATCAATTTTTTAATCAATCGATTAGTCATCCCCGCCAGGCGTCTACTGATGTCACTACTCACCCAGCAAACAGCACGGAGTGGGGATGAGAATTAAGCAGATTTTTTTAGAATGTTACAAGGGAGTTCAAATATGTTCTAAGAAGTAAAAGAATGTTTTTTTTATTATAACATTTCAGAATGATTTGGCAATGTTCAAGAATGTTCCAGAATGTTGGAGATCATTCAAGAATGTTTCCGAATGTTAAAAAAAGTTAGAGAATGTTTTGAATCATTATGGGATGTTCTGGATAGTTCTAAATTCGCGAATATTCTAGAATGTTCCATCAAACGGGGTAAATAATGAAAAAAATACCAATATTGTTTAATTGTTGTACAGAATTTATACTTGAACTTTCCTATCTCATCCAATCACTTTCTTTGGTCAAACCCGAGAGGGATACTCTTTAATTTCGTTCGTTCGTTCGAATGGCCGATAAAAGTTTTTGTTAACTTAATGATTCATTAATTTATACCATTTGCAATTCAATGCTAGATCCCGCTATTAATTCTTCGGTTGAATAGGAGAGTGGTAGCTGGCTGAATCCATTTTATTGAACTAATAATAAACATCGCTTTAGCATTCGATCGGTAATTGAATTTAATCAATACCGATTAAATTAATCGAGGGCAAAACCAAGCGTGTAATTTTCGATGGAAACAAAAATTAAAAACTACCTATAATGGGTTCTGTAAATGTTAATAAAACGACCAGGTATGTATGTAAGTACTTACTCGTCCACTAAATGAATATGAATGAAGAACTATCGTAAAATACCTACTCGTCAACAAAATAGATGAAAATAAATATAATATACAGTGAAACATCCATAACTCGAACACTGATAAGTCGAGTTTTTGGTTATCAATAGCAACTATTAGAAATATGTGTAATTTTTACTTAATTGTTAACTCAAACTCTCGAACTTCTATTACCTAGTAGAATATCTTGATAACCCGAATACAACATTTGGCGCTCACTTCGATAAGTCGAATTTACTGAGAGAATCCCTTTATACATAATATACGATTTTAACGTCTCTTTTTAATAACAGTGAGTGAGGCAGTTCAGTTTATAGATTATTTATCATCAAAACGTTGGTACTTTAAAAACTTTGTCTTTTAACCAAAAATCATACAAATGCTCATTTACAATAATCGAAGAAGAAGATCGAAGTGCTATCTATACAAAAGGTACATAAAGTGGATATTGAAACTAGAAATAAGCACGCCGGACTACGTATGTGGTGAGAAGACAAACAAAATGAGGAAAAATGTGGGAGGAAGCGCCTAAAAAGGGTGGTTAAGTATAAGGAGAAATTGGGAGAATTGGAGGAAGGGGATATAATGTAGGAAAGGAAATTTGGAGAAAAAAGGCTCTTAATATAGGTGGAAAAAATAGATATAACAGAGAGAAAAAATGCTTGGGATGTTAAAAATTAATCAGGTACAGAAGGAAGAGGGAAGAAGACAAGGTGATAGCATACGGGTAACGGTGAAAATAGTATGTTGGGAAATTACGAGGAGAGGGGGGATGATTAAAAAAAAAATAGTAGAATCCAGATATACGGTGGGCCTGAAGAAATTTTTGTGGAGATTGGCAAGAGATCTGGTGCCTAAATATTTAGAAGGAGGGAGGAGTATAAGAATGCACAGGGTGTAAAGTTTGATACAAGGAGGACGACAGAAGACGTAGGTTGTCTTATAGAAAAGCAGAATACCTCAGGCATATATAAGGAGATGTGATGGAAGAATGTGTGGAATTTTTGAACAAAGAAGGAGGTGAGTTGAGGGTATTAAAGGAAATATTTAGAAAAAGAGAGAGGTGAAAATGAAGTGACAGATATGGCGAATTTTAAGTAAGGGGAGGAGGCCCAGTAGTTTGTAAAGCCTTAAAAAAGATATTTAAATATTTATATTAAGGAATTTTAGGAAGGGATTTGCAATGGGGGTTTAAAAATTTGTTTTTTCTGACTCTGGTAATTGTTCTTAGTAATTATCAAATTTGATGGTGATTTATGTCTTTCTTTTTTTTTTTTCTTGTATATAACTTTTTGTTCTTCTGCTCATTTACAAAAAAATATGCGTGTATATATGTTGTTATTATTATTATTATTTAATAACTGGAAGTTTCGATGCTTCGAAGTTTTTTTGCGTCACATTTTGAGTCGAGTTAACGAAATTCAAGAAGAGCGCTACATAATTTACTTTTTACATTCGCTCAGTATTTTTGCAATACGTATAGTAAAATTACTGTAGGATGGCCTCTGGGATTACTAATTCTTATGATGCGCAATGGCAAAAGGTAACGAACGCCTTGCTGGCGATAGCCACAGAGATGCATTTGCATGCTTGGTTTGAAGCAGAGTACTTGTCAGGGCGCATACTAAATCGCCCGACCCGATTATTCATTTAAAAATGGTCGAAATATTTTATATAATTATTATATTTTAAAGAATATAAAAGTTGCCAATATAGTGTGCAAAATGCTACGATATTAACACGTTTCATTACTGAAAGGTTATCTATGTACTTATAATAATTTTGGGTACATAACAGTATCGGGAGATTCAGGTATAAACTAAATTAACGACTACCGACCGGAGAGGAGACATCAAGCACCCCTGTCTTAAAACTACTCAGTATATTTATTTGTCGTAATTTGTCGAGCGTTGATTGTATCTTTCTTCCTCCGAATGCGTTCTCTTTCTTTCTTCTACGGCGACTGTAAAATCTTCAGAGCTCATCTTAGAGTAATCAAGCTGTAGTTACCTACATAAATATTTTTGTGGTGAAAGACACCCCCAGACGTACTGGGGTAGATTTTATTTTGTAAGATTAAGTGTTCAGAATGCAATTTTATTCTAAAATTATTCACGTAATAATTTATTACTGGTTAACAGTTAGCAGTAGTTTGTGCTCTTAATTATCGCTGGTTTGTAATTACCTAAGTTACCCTAATTATGGTAGGTACCTACGTAATTGCAGTTCTGCTGTGCTTGTAGTTGCGCTAAATAAATGATCTAGAACGAGATCCTAATTCGGAAACTGTGTCGGTAAATTTAAACTCAATTAGCTACTGTTTAGATAAATGTTTGCTTACGCAGGAAATTTCGTACTAGGTGTCTCCTAAATCCTTTTGAAAATGTATTTTGACAGACGCACCGCTTAATGCAATAAAATGTAAATAATTGTCCTACTACATCTTAGCAAATGTCACTTAAGGGCGAGAAGGGGTTCAAATGTAAAAAAAACAATAGCTCACATGATTAACAGATTTCCCCTAAGTACTCACAAATAAATCGATAATAAAAAAATGCAAATTTTATTATTTAAATTAATAAATAAAACTTACTTTATAGTATTAGAGGCCATTATTAATGTAACCTGTCAACGACTTGAAGTAATACGTCAAATTACGTTAAACACGTTAAAATTACCTGAGGTTACGTTTTTAATTACATAATTAATTACTAAAGGAATTTATTTATTTTTTTGCAATAGATAATTATTTAAACAAAAACAATTTACAAAGTATTTAAAAGAGAAACCTGCAAAAGTACCTTCAAATATGAGTAATTAAGGACTGTCAACTTTATTTGTAGAGATGGAAGAAAATACTAGTATCCAGAAGTTATTCTAAAGAGAGCAACTGAGCAATTGCATCCTATTGAAATTTTTAATGAAATAGGCCATAAGAGGTTGAGTGGGAACGTTAAAATAAACTAAAATAGGTCAGTTAGTGTAGGGTGTACGAGTAATTTTGAAATTATTCTGATTTTACATTAGTTGCATTATTTTATTAGTTTCTTAGCAACTTTTTTAAATAGTTACACTGTGTAGGTTCAGCTCAGAAAATTGATACAAACCACGTAGCTGTTGACAGTACTATAATAAAAGTAGAAGAGATCGAAACATCGTCGTGTTTAATATAGTTTATTGTTCCTTATATTTTTGATCGAATACTTTAAATATTCAATTTAATTGTGACTTCTTAGTCAAGTGAATATTTTTTTCAATGTGCTTTTCCTTACGTAATTTAATTCAAATCCACAATAAAATATTCCCAGTAGGTACATGTAGGTATATATAAAATACTAAATATGTTGTGTAAGGATCTTATTCTCATTTAAAAAAAATCCAAAATGACAACAGATGGCTATAATACTCGGGTGTTCAAATATTTAATTGTTGGTCAATGTTCTATGCATATCAAAAGTCCTGAGAGTTCTCGAGTTTAACTGTTGGAAAGGCTCAAATACATTGTAAAAGAAATGAAACCATAATAATCGTTTTGATAAAAACAATTTATTACCATCGAAACACGTTATGATCGACTCAACGGTAACATTTTTCTGTACACGACCCAATTCTTTAAACTGTTTTGTTCTGTCACTGGAACAAATAGTAATATGTGTTTCTTCAACTGTGTTAGCAACGAATGTAGAAAGCAATTTCCTTTTTCAAAGCAATTCCGCAATGTTCCCACAAAAAAGCTTCTTTTATTTTTATTATATTTGAAATCATCATCGGAAAATTATAACAATTTTTTTAATATTTTTGTTAACTTCTTTTTATAAGTATTTATTGGTATCTAGGCAAGAATCGACTGATTCAGAGATTAAGATGAATTAAAATTGTTTTGATTTAAAAGCAATTAAAGTATTACCTAAGTACTTACAATAAAGACGTATTTTTTTACAATAAATATTAAAAGATGCATTTTTCCTTAATTAAAAAAGTAGATCTCCATTTGACTGCTTTTATGGTATCATTTTTAAAATCTGATGTAAAACAAACTATATTGAGAATTCGAGTTATTGAAAAGTAATACATAGATACTAATATGTATTTATTTATTTAATGTTACAGGTAGATAGGTAGATGGATAGGATATTACATAAGTAATAATTTTTTTAGTGCGCCACTTTCTACTTTTTCCAAAATTCTTTAAAAATTACCATGATATAATTGTTTTTAGATTCCGTGGGTACTCTCATCCTCCAAGAGGATTCAAAGTTTAAAATTTTTTTAATCACAGAAAAAATAAACTTTAGTGCACAAATTCTTTTATAATAATTTATAATAACAAAATGTTTCAAAATTTCTTTTTTGTGCAAATTCAAAGATTTAAAGTATTTATAGGTATACAGGGTTTTTGAAGTTGATGGGCTATTAGAAGTATATGAATTAGTAGAAGGAATTCAATTCTGAAACTTGGGCTCATTTGGTTATTGTTTATGCCGCTTCTTTTAAAAATATTTTCAAGTTCGATTTACATCCGGTTATACCGGAAGTCGACACCAACTTTGTTATTTTAAATGGAATGGTATATTTTTTACGCTGAATTCGAATAAAACGTGTAATTCTAAGGTAAGTTTGATAACCAACTTGTACACCTATGACGATCGGTTTCTGAGTTAATTTAATTTATAGAAAAAAAATCGCTACCGCAACCCAAATTATAAAAAATCATAACTTCCACAAAATACGACTAAAAGAGTGTTGAAATTTTTACTAGTAATAGCTGAATATTAGTGCTAACGCCTTGACAAAATTGAATTAAATAATTTATACAGGGCGTTCAAAATAAAATTCTAAAATTGAAAAACTTCAAACACGAATTACCTCGTTTTTTCAAATAGCACCTATTATTTTTTATTTTTTCAATTGATTCCTTTTTTTATCCTCTTTCGATCTATATGGATACTTCCTCTTTTAAGTAATAATTCAAAATTATTCCAAAATTTTCAAATAAAATAGGAAGTATCCATATGGATCGAAAGAGGATAAAAACAGGAATCGATTGAAAAAATAAAAAATAGTAGGTTCTATTTGAAAAAACGAAGTTATTCGTGTTTGAAGTTTTTCAATTTTAGAATTTTATTTTGAACGCCCTGTATAAATTATTTAATTCAATTTTGTCAAGGCGTTAGCACTAATATTCAGCTATTACCAGTAAAAATTTCAACACTCTTTTAGTCGTATTTTGTGGAAGTTATGATTTTTTATAATTTGGGTTGCGGTAGCGATTTTTTTTCTATAAATTAAATTAACTCAGAAACCGATCGTCATAGGTGTACAAGTTGGTTATCAAACTTACCTTAGAATTACACGTTATTCGAATTCAGCGTAAAAAATATACCATTCCATTTAAATAACAAAGTTGGTATCGACTTCCGGTATAACCGGATGTAAATCGAACTTGAAAATATTTTTAAAAGAAGCGGCATAAACAATAACCAAATGAGCCCAAGTTTCAGAATTGAATTCCTTCTACTAATTCATATACTTCTAATAGCCCATCAACTTGAAAAACCCTGTATATTGAATAAACATTTGGTGGATGGTGTTACCAGACCTCAGACCATTAAACCTAACTAATTTAATTTATTACACTAGATGTCATTTAGTGTCTCATGAATCATATGAATTAATAGAAAAGAAAGCGTGAAAATATTAATCACCTGTAGGTAATGATGCTATGGGAGTTCCCATGGATGCCTACAACGTGTCTCGAAACTAATGTATGTACATGTAATATATGTAGATGCAGCTTTCTATCAAAATTCGAATGATTCACAAGAAATAAACCATTTTACAGATCCATTGACCCCGTTAAGAAATTTCGGTAATCCAGCAGATGTTTAGGTATTCGACCATGTACATAAATCCGTGATTCATTTCGAATTCACAACCTCAAAGAAGAATATTTGACAAAAACAAGAAATAAAAATCTGTGAAGGCTATAAATTTCTTTTTTATGCCCCTAGTTTGTTTATTTGTTAAATAATAACCACAATCTCAACAACTAATAATTGTTATATGTTGTAGAAGAATGGAAGATGGCTAAATGGTCCCAAAATGTTTCAGAGGTCGTGTGTATAGTTCACACAAAAATATAATACGGTTACTCGGAGAAAAATTATCTTGATTTTATTACTTGATGAGTCAAGCAAAATTTTTCTAGTAAATAATACTACGTAGAATTCTCATAAAATGTACTTGGTGGTATAAAACAATTTTTCATTCTTTCTAATAATTAGTATCTGTTAGAATAATCAAGCTAAATAAGTCTAGACTTTTTTTCTCTACCTCTCGATTATTTTATCGTGTCGTAAAGAAAAAACTACTAGAATGAGAACACTTTAGTAAAATTAGTGATATGAAGTGTAAAAAATGTTTTCTAATCAAGTCAATTTTACTAGAATTCAGTCTCAACACCGAACGTAGATTGACTACGTAGACATTTCTAGTAAAATCTCCTTGAGCGTCTGGTCGTCCATATAATTGACAGATTTTTTTATCATGTTTGTTAGAATTATAGCAATATTTTCATGATTGTTTTCTCCGTGTTGATAATTATAATAAATAAATTTGTTTATCGACAGTAGGTATGCTATGAAGAAACAGTTTCCCTCAAATAACAATTTTACTTAACAGTCACTCACTCACTAGCTGTAACACTTTTTCATAATGCACAATGTGAACACAAAGTACTTATATATTGATTAACACTTGGGGAAAAAAAAGCATGAAATGCATTAACAAATACAAATAAATAGATAGCTACTTAGTAAATTATAAGCATTAACCAGGTGCAACAACATTAAACTTTCTTACTGTTTTCTACGTATGTAAATACTAAAAACTGTTTATTTATTAAAACTTCTGCTTAGAATTAGAGAAGTTGACACTTTTCCTTTTTAACAAGTTTGAATATGTTTCAATGTTCAGTAAGGAAAAGTGATACTAATTTTAAGTGTCACTAGGTTTGAGATACTTACACGTCTCACTAGTTTACAGTCAGGCAGATAAAAGGTAAAAGTCGAAAATTTACATTACGTCACAAAGGCATGAGTGTTCAACTAAAATTTATTCAGAAAGCAAAATAATTTAGAAAAAAAATCATAAAGGTTGATTTTTCGAGTTTTATCACCAGAAAGCCAGTTGAGCAAGAAAGTGTAAAGATTTTCCAATGAGGGCCATCTAAAATGTAGTTTTTAATTTTTTTTTACTTAAGAAACACAGTCAAACTTCGATAATTTTAATATGGATACTAAATGATGCCTAGTGTAATAAATTAAATTAATGAGGTTTAATGGTCTGGGGTCTGGTAACACACCATCCACCAAATGTTCAGTCAGTATATATAAATACTTTAAATCTTTGAATTTGTACAAAAAAGAAATTTTGAAACATTTTGTTATTATAAATTATTATAAAAGAATTTTTGCACCAAAGTTTATTTTTTGTTGTTACACAATATTGAAATAGAAAGTATGGTTACAACCCATCTCCAATTTTTTTTTAACAATAATTTAATTATTTACAAGATCACATTCATGAGAAAACCATAACATGAACCTTTCTCTTGTCATGTTAAATTAAATCCTTTAACGACTCATCAAAATACTTTAAAATAAAACGTACCTAATCAACATTAATTCAACCGCAGACAGAGAGTTCGCGACCTTTCCTTTGCATTCTCTCTGTTTGCATCTTTAATGCAATAAACAAACATGGCACACACACGTTGAGTGACACTTAATAAAGCAATGAATAAGAAGTACCTACATATAAATATATATAGTATCTACATATGTGAATCATCAACAAGAACTAATCATAATAAAATCACCCCCCACAAACTAATAATACACTAATGAAACTAAGTAACTATTATTTAGCCCCAATAATTATGTATATGTAATATTAAGTCAGTCTAGATCTGCAATAAGTAATAAAAGTAGTAGAACCATCAAAAGATTGTAAACAACTCAAATTAAGTGCGGAAAGGTATTATTTTACGAATTATTGGCTATTCGACCAATTTATTTTATGGCTAGTACTTAAACCTGATTTTGTATTAGATAATTACATATTTATTTAATGTGAAAATCCGTAATAACGTTGGCTAAGTTACGAAAAGTGAGGTTAAGTTGTTCCAGTTTAATAAAGTAAGGTTAACTCACATGATAGGTACATTGTCGCATTCTTAAATAATAAATGAACTATGAGCAATTTAAATCACACTAAAATGTTAATTAACAGTTAAATTTATTTAAAAATTTAAGTTCTTCATCATTATAATATGATAAGCATTTACTACCAAAAATTACAAAAAAAATGTTTTTCTTTAAGTTTGACAGGATTGTAGGTACGTTGTTTTTATAACAAACAGTTGATACATTGTTGGTTAATTATTGAAGACACAGGCCTATCACTCTCTTTCTTTTTACAAACTAATTTGGCAGCGTTATACGTTGTTTTTAAAATAAACAATTGCTACATTGTTGATCAATTGTTGACGACAAAGGCTCACCAACTTTTTCCTTAAAACTAAAAATGACAAAAGAAATATTTTTCTTTAAGTTTGTCAGGATTATACGTTGTTCTTATAACAAACAGTTATTATTTTTTTAATAATTTGGCAACATTATACGTTGTCCTTGTAATAAATAAACAATTGCATTGTTGACTACAAATGCTTGCCAACCTTTCTTTCTAAATCACTTAAAAACTTCGTAATTATTAAAAATTGTTGTTTAAATAATAATTATTTGTAAATTTGAACGGCTGCGATATGTTCTATTATTATGTTATTATATTTCTAATTACCTTAATACAGTGAAATTGTTTATTTTTCACTTAAGGTTGGAAAGTGCATCGCAAAAAGCAGCACTCAATTCTAATTTATGCTGATTATATTCCTGATTAATTAAAAGTAAAATGCACGCTCAATTTAGGTCCATAAAACGTACTGCTTAATTTTTTTTCTCTATAATAACCAAAGCCCATTCGTTCTTTCGTTCCATATAAACACTTAATTGTAAACTGTAGGTAACTTTCTTAAAAAGTGATTTTTTAGTAAAAGTGTAATCACACACCTACTTAAAACAACAAAATTATTAAATTAATTAATAATACTCGAAAATAGGACCAAAAATAAATAATTATAAAAATTGTTATCCTTAAAAAAAACAAAAAGAAATTGTTTACTAAATTCCAAATTAGACTAAAATTAACATAGTTAGTTTTTTAACCCCCCCCCCCTAAAAATTTTAATTATAAATTATTTTACAAACACAATTTTAATTTAATAAATAAATAAATTTATTACGTACTTCTAAAGTGTTGTACATTATTCTTACCTTTATTTGCGATCACTTTGGCAAGGACCTGCGCTGTGTCCACTTTGACCTGTGACCATTGCCCCTCAACCCGCAGAGGAAATGCACCAGGTGCAAAGGCCAGTCCGCGCACCACGTGGAGCACAACTTAACAATAATTATTATTATTGTTTATTTATTAAAAATACCGATTTCACACTGTCAACTTCTTCGCATCCGCCTCGAAAAAAAACAAAAAAAAATAGAAAATAAAACAAAAAAAAATAGTGGAGCTGTGTCTATGAAGAAGACGTCGTCGCCTGAGTGTCTGCCGTTCTCACACACGCACCTGCTGCTTGCTGCTTCTCTCCGTCGTCCGTTCGGCGTTGAAAGAAGAAGAATACCGACGAAGAAGTTACTACCAACTGGCGGCCGCGAGAGACGCGGATGGCACACATCTTTGGTCAAGTGGGTCAACGGTAACTCTCTCCCGAGCACCCCCTGCTTCTTATTACTATGATGTCGACGATGGTCAGTCTGGCCGGCCGGCAGCCGGCTGGACTGTGGTGGAAGAAGTCCAGGAGGAGAGGTGGTGGTGGCGAACGAAAATTCGTAACCGTCTCGTCAAAAGGACATCAATCCGCGACAGCAGCCACTGACCGCGAAGGACACGCCATGCCAGAAGAAAAAGTGAACGATAACTATTACGAACAATAATTCAAAGTGACAACACGTCTGGAAAAGTACGCAGTAGAGAAAGAAGAAGATGAAAAAGGAGCTTTTAAATGTACAAAATTACTATCTCCAGTAATTTCTAATTAAGTACGAATGTGTTTTAGATTTTTAAGAAACTAAGGTACAAATAAAGTTTCTGTAGGTACCAATTGTTGAGGCACTCAATTTTTGAAACACCCATCCAAGGAACTGATGGGATAGAGTTACCATAAGATTTCGTAAATGGTAAAAGATACGGATAGTTGACCATTTTTGGGACTAATAATATGCCGTGTTGAAAGTTTTAATGTTCTGAAAATATCCAGGAAAAAAATTTTTTTCCTGGCTTGATTTGAGGACAGATATGAAAATAAATTGCTACTTTTTCCATGACAACACTTTTGAGTCGAGTTTGACGTCTCGTCTTTGAGGGCCATCGTCAGTTCAATATTTTGTAATACGGCCCTGTTATTTTTACGACAAAATATAAAGCAATTTTTATTTTTTAGGGTTCCGCACCTCAAAAGGAAAAAAGCGAAACCCTTATAGGATCACTTCGTTGTCCGTCCGTCCGTCCGTCTGCAAAACCCTTTTTTTCAGGAACGCGTGGAGGTATCAAGCTAAAATTTATACCAAATACTCAGGTCTATTCTCCCTTGGAGCTGTGAAAAAATCAAACTTCTAAGCCAACGCAATCAAAAGATACAGCCGTTTATGCCGCAAATTTCCGCAAATTTCCAATCAAAACCTACAGGGTACTTCCCGTGAACTCAGAATCTTGAAATTTGGTACGAAGCAACGTCTTATACGTAGCACAGATAAAGGAAAAATTGCGAAAACCGTAAATTTTTAGTTACATCATATACTTAATAAAAATATTTTTAATAATTTTAAAGTTACTACCCCTTTCCTCATGAACGCGTACAGGTTTTAAATTGAAATTTATATCAAATACTCAGGTCTATAATACCTTTAAGCTGTAACAAAATCAAACTTCTATGTCAACGCAATCAAAAGAAACAGCAATTTAAGCCGCATATTTTCAAACTCGCAACTACTCGCAAGGGAATCAAAACCTAAAGGGTACTTCCAGTCGATTTAGAATCTTGAAATTTGGCATGAAGCAATGTTTTATAGCACATATAAAGGAAAAATTCCGAAAACCTTAAATTTTTAGTTACATCACATATATACAGGTTTGTACGGAACCCTCGGTGCGCGAGTTCGACTCGCACTTGCCCGGTATTTTTTAATTACTTAGATGATTTAACTCACGTTTTTAGCGTGTATTCGGTATCATTTCCTGAATACGGCTCTGATCACCACCAAGATTATCTATTGGGGAATAATAACAGCGTAAAAGCCAAAAAAATATAACATTACATTTAGCAGCAATATATGTTGTTTAATTGTTGTCGACAAATATTTGCCAAACTTTTTTCTAAAAAACCAAAAATTGCAAAATATCTATTTAGTCTTCATTTTGGCAGAACCATATGTTGCTCTTATAAAGAACGATTGTTACATTGTTGGTTACTGGTTGAAGAAAAAAGCCTAACGATCTTTTTTTTAAGTAATTTGGCAGCACTATACGTTGTTTTTAAAATAAAAATTGCTACATTGTTGATTAATTGTTAACGACAAAGGCTCACCAACTTTTTCCTTAAAACTAAAAATGACAAAAAAAATCTCTTTCTAAAAGTTTGACAGTCTAATTTTTTGTAATACGGCCCTGTTATTTTTACGACAAAATCTAAAGCCATTTTTATTTGTTAATTAGATGATTTTACACTTGTAATTGCCCAATCACGTTTTTGGATATCATTAATTTCCTAAGTACGGCTCTGATCGTAACCAAGATTATCTATTGGGGAATAATAACAGTATAAAAGCCAAAAAAAGTATTTTATTATCACATTATATTTTATAAATCTTTTGATACGAAAGACCTACAGTTTTTTTCGTTTTTAGGGTTCCGCACCTCAAAAGGAAAAAGCGGAACCCTTATAAGATCACTTCGTTGTCCGTCCGTCCGTCCGTCCGTTTGTCAAGACCCTTTTTCTCAGGAACGCGTGGAGGTATTAAATTGAAATTCATATCAAATACTCAGGTCTATAAACCCCTTTAAGCTGTAAAAAAATCAAACTTCTATGTCAACGCAATAAAAAGAAACAGCAATTTAAGTCGCATATTTTCAAACTCGCAACTACTCGCAAGGGAATCAAAACCTAAAGGGTACTTCCAGTCGATTTAGAATCTTGAAATTTGGCATGAAGCAATGTTTTATAGCACATATAAAGAAAAAACTCCGAAAACCTTAAATTTTTAATTACATCACATATATACAGGTTTGTACGGAACCCTCGGTGCGCGAGTTCAACTCGCACTTGCTCGGTATTTTTTTTTTTCATAAATAAATATCTCAAACCGTCTGTAGAGGTAGTTCTGTATCAAATGAACCACGAGCAGTGGGAAAAGCTCCGCCCAATGCACCGATTATTTACCAATTGGTCATCAAACTTTCTGCTACAATTTCTGTTATGTGAGATTCTCTAAAGCAATTTTTACGTTTTGTTTCCTTTTTAATTAATTATTTTATTTTTTATTTCCATTTGGTTATAGATATTTATTGTTAAAGTATCGCCAACGACGTATTTCGTAAATAAATTCAGTTTCACAACACATAAGTACTTTTGTTTTGATTTTGTGGTTGCATCCTTTTATTATTCATTAAAAGAAGTAAAAAACAAATTGCTCCTGCTGTCGTTGATTACTTCACACACATGCAATCTTAAAGTTTACAAAGATAGATAAAGATATATTTTTACTGTTTCTATTCCTATTCATTATTTCATAAGAACACGTCTCAATCATACCTCAATGTTTATCTTTTTAAAAAGGGTATTATAGGAGTTAGTAGGTATGTACTTATAAAAGCATTGTTTTTTTGTAGATACGTGAGAAGATTCGCCGCATGGCATTTACGTTACATTAAATATAAACGCCTCCAAAAAATCTATAATTATAGTTATTGAACGAATATCGTCGAAATTCATAAAAGAAATCTTAATTAGACGATTAAAATGACCGCTACGTCGTCTTCATGTTGCTTTTTAATGTAACAGTAACAATGAATTCTTATTCGACATTGACTGACATGTAGAATGCCGTCTTGAGCTATTAAATTCCGACTAAATTGTTACTTAAGAATTATCCTTACCACATATATACATACTTATATAAATTAAAAAAAAACTAGAGTCAATGCTTACATAAGTAGTTACTCTCTAAAACGTTTGAATTAAAAAAAAAATTGTGTTAAAAGTACCTAGTAATTATTTTTCAGTGATTGATAGTTGAATTATTTGATCATTTCCATCACGTGACCTATTGTAGGTTTAAGTGGTAAAGGACCCAATATATCTGTCTTTGTTGGAGCCATGCAGAGAAAGTGCAGTGAAAACAAAACGTATGTTCTTGCAACAATAACCCACATACGTCCATAATGCTTTTTCATTTTAATGCACAAAAAAAAAATGATAAACGTATTGCGTATATCGTTCAGGTTTTGCGATATTAAAAATGAAAAGAAGTTAGGTTAGGATTAGCTGTCACATTTGACATTTTATGTCAATGTGTACACAACTTGCCTGATAGTCTTCCTTTCTTGTGAGTTAATTGTTCATATAAAAATGTGCAATATATTGTAAGTAAAACAATTTTTCTGACAACATCATCATCTGCAAAACTATTATTTCTAATTTTTTTATTACTTAGAGTACGTCAACTCATTCTATAGGTACATAACATAACCTATAATATAATCTGTCAAAATTTGACATACGTGTATGGACTACCTATTTCAATTTGATTCATACACTTCATTTAGATAAAATAATTCTACTATAGATATTTCGTTAAAAATCAATAGACATACTGTACATGTAATTAAAAAATTAATTGCCGTAATGATGTAGGTATACTATCTACATAATATAATAAGTATGTAATTAAAAAGAAAATTATACTTACAAACTGGTTAGGCTCAAACAGGACACATGACCATAAAAATTTAGTCGTTAAAGCGCTTTCCAATTTCTGTGGTAACCTGTAATTAAAAATTTTAAATTAATTTGAAAATACTGAACTATGTATCTATATCATTATGAAGTCTAAATATACCTACCAAAAAAACTGGACCCGCAGTCTTGGGTCAACTCCCAGAATATGCAAGAAAATTAATAATTTTGACACATTTTTATGTGAAAAGGTCACTATTACAGTATTTTTAAGTTATTACCGAGAAATATACGCATACAGGGTTGTTTACGCTATACGACATGAAATGTTATGGCCAAAATATGAGACTTTCGAAAACTAACTTTTGATTATATGGGGGTCTATTATGTTTACTTTTAAAATTTTTTCATACTATACAGCGTGTTCCAAATGTACCAAGAGGCCGTTCATAAAATACGTTCGCATACAAGGGGGGGGGGGTCTTGCTGAGTGTGACAAGATGTGACAAGGGGGGACGGGGGGTCTACGCGACGTGACGTTCGCCGTTCATCAAAAAATTTTACTGAATTTTTACAGAATCCTTGGACTTCTGATAAATAAAAATAAAATTATTTATTTGTTCGTTACAAAAGATATTTATTAATTTATTTAAATATTATTATGAAAATAAAATAAATATTTTTGACTAGGTATCAAAATTTGTGTATTATCAATCAAAATTTATCATGTTCAGGGGGGGCGTTAGTTTTTGTGACGTAATATTTACAGGGGGGTAACAGAAAAAGTGACAACCGGGGGGTAAGGGGTCAAAAAAAGCTTATTTAAGCGTGACGTATTTTATGAACGACCCCTAAATAGTAAAGTGCAGACTGACCTTTTCTTCTCCATTTAATTATCACATAATTAATTAAATACTAAAAGAAAACCAGGAAATTTTATTACAGGGAGAAATCTGTTTGAAAGTGGGTAAATTAATGAAAATGAAAAATTATTTAGGGAAATAATTCAAAAGATAATTTTACTTAATGATCAATAACAAAGAATTTCCAATTCCAGGGTGTGTTAATGGAAAATTGTTTTTAATTAAAAGTTTCCCCAATAATTGAACTTATTGATATTCTAAAATTATTTTCGATTATACAGGGTGTAGTGTTTCGCATGGGCATTAGCCAGCCTCATTTTTTCAAATTGAACACCCTAGGTATATATTATTTGATTTTTTGAATACTTCGTTGAAAATAAATAAAAATATTGGCCCAAAATTTTGCACCATTTCGACGTTATTTAACTTTTTGTAAGTTATGTTTACAGCGTCTCAGAGTTTCACAATGGTGTTAAAATTCAACACAAAGTTTTTTATTTTCACAGATTAAAACGCCAATAATTTTTTAATTTTTTTTTAGTTTTTTGTTAAATTTGAAAAAAATAAATTAAATAGTGCCTATAGGAAACAATATAATCGAAAATAATTTAAAATGCTAATAAGTTCATTTATCTGTGAAACTTTTACTTGAATCATATTTTTATTAAACCAGTAATAAAGGAACAATCTTTCGTCCATCCCATAATCACAGATGGTTAACTTGAGGTAATCCTAGTAACGTAAATAATTTATTGAAGTACGCCCCTGTACTTTACCATTCAACATATTCCTTGTAAAAATCAATAATAACACCATAGATACCATTAGTAAAAGTTTTTATCATCAATTATTTGCATCTACTTTTGTATTTAGTTGTAACAGTCTCCAAAATGGAAAAACTAAAATTAAAGTAAGTAGATAAATATCGATTTATTTTCTTTGTAGGTATATTCCTATTTTTTATATTACGTACCTACCTGAGTTTTTTTATTATTATGTAATTTGTAGCTGGGTCAAGATTGGTAACTCAAAAATTTGTCAAGTTGGACGAAACAATATCTGTGTGGGTAGTGGTTGTTATTTTATTTTCATAAATACCGAAACTTATGAAGAAACTACATTTTGTGTTAACACAAATGAAAATGGTGAAGGGATTAGCTGCTTCGGAGGGCATAAAGGCCTTCCTCTGTTCGCTTACTCAGAAGCCTCTTCGAAACCGAGATTATTTATCAGAAACTTTCCAGACTTCAAAACAATTTTTTTGAGTAAGTATTTCTCATTAGTTACTACTAGAAATATAAATTCCGAAGGTGTAGGGTACTGAAAGGAAAACCCCAAACCAAAAAGATTAACCTAATTGAATTTTTGCTGATCTCTTGGTGAAACATTTTTAATAGTTAAAAAGTATAAAAACATTTGGTAAATTGTTTCACAAAAATTTATTTAATAGATTTCTCTAACAACTGTTGATAAGTAAATGGTGTAATTACCAAAACAATTGTGAAAGAAATGTGAAACAATTTACCAAGTGTTTTTCTACTTTTTAACCATAACAAAATCGTTTACAATAATTAATAGAATTAATTAAAGATCAACGTAAATACACCGTATATAAATTATCTTGGTTTAATGTAGAATGAGCAAAAACGGTTACCCGCTCCTCCACCTTAATCATCAAGTACTTTCTTTCTTATCTCACTGACTCTTAACCAACAAGAAATGATACTAGTAGAATTCTTTTATCTTTTCCATTCCTATCCTACATATCCTATCATACGATTCTGTTTAGCCCTTTAATTTTGATACACTCTTTCCTTCTTCAAATACCCCCACAGGTGTAATATCTGGAGACCACGGTAACAAGTTTTTTATCTTCACTTAAAGCGAATTGTTGGCCCTTTTTGAGGTGGAGGTGCTCTCCAAAATTGTGAAGTATCCTACTTAGAGTTGTCCATAAAATTACATTATTATCAGGATATTTTTCAATGAACAACACACAAATCTCATCCTGTCTCCGTACCTTGTCTCCACAACCCAAAATGAAAATATTCGAAGTACAGTTGACAGTATTTACCACATAAGAGTCAGGGTATGTCAACTAGAAGGTGGTCACTTTTGGTAGGTATTTGTTACATTAGGTCGAATCAAGCGATATACAGTTAAATTTAATTTTAAAAAATATGAGGACTGTTTTAACTAAAGCAAAATGAGCAGACCCCGTAGGTACTTTCCTGGAATTATCGGATTTAGCTTTAGAAGAGCGTCCCATCGAGACCCCACATGTCCTAGGTTACCATTTAAAAAATAAAAAATTGGGGTAGCTACATATTAAGGGATTACACGGAAGGGGTTGACAACAGTGGCAGTTTTACTGTAGGTGCATTTGTTCAGTGAACCCCCTTAAAAATTGAACTACCTACACCATACAATTTTATCCTTTTAATATTTATTATATTATTGATCATTATCGTATAATATACATCTCTTTTACCATTTCATAGTTCATAGTTACAAAACACCAACCCGTAACCCATAGAAAATATTTAAATTTTTGTTGTGTCACTGACGACTTTACCTAACTTTTTTGGTTCAAGTTTTGATTCTGAACATATCACATGAGTGAAACTCCGTTTGATGTCCATGTGTTAGAGAGAGAGGCGTCGGACGCGTGAAATGGAAGATACAACACACTCAACATACAGCGTTTAGGTGCACTGCACGAGAAGCCGGAATCAGCCGGAATAATGTCGTGCTACGTCGGCACGGCTACCCGACATTCTGCCAGGGTTTTGTAACTTCGGTTAGCCTGCCAGCCTGCCACCTGGTTAAAATGTCCAGTACGAGTCATTTTTAAAGGCTCTGGAAGCTAGTGTTGGTAGGAACCGATAGTAAAAAAATTATGTTCAGAAGCATGTTCAGATTTCAGAGTTCAAAGTCCACTAATTGTAAATGACGCACAATTTATTGCACAATACGTGTTAATTAAAATATTACGTAAATGATGGAGTCGTATTCGGTAAAATATATAAAGAAAATTAAAATAATTTTCAAAATCGTTTCGAAATAAAGAAAAGGGGTCCACCTCGCCCAAAACTACAGCTGACACAAGAGTGTACCTTAAAAAATAAAAAGTTCTAACGTGTGTTTAAAGTAGAACAGTATAAAAAAACTTCGTGGTTGTGTGGGTGTAATAAATTGAACGCATTATTTTGCTTTCCGTGCCTGATTTTTGCCGGTAATCCTGTTGAGTGTGTTTGCTAATTCAAAACATAGACGAATGGATTTCCTGTATAAGTAAACGTTAGGTTTTTATTTATTGTGTTATTAAATGCCAAAAGTATTTTTTTCTCCTAAAAATATTAAAAATCTTCGCCTGCGGTGCATTTACAACATCGTGAAATACGCTTCATGTTCTGATATTACCTACATGTTATTAACTTTGTGAACCCCCTTCGTATTCGACCACGAGCCGCCACTGGTTGACAATATCACAAAAAACAGCAAAAATTTAAATCAATTAACGTGCTTCAGCTTTTTGATGTGAAACATCTTTTGCCGCAGGTAAACCGGATTGTTGGCGTGGCGATCGTGGCGGTTGCATACCGTGGCGATGATTTTTTTATTATGCCATATTTAGTTCCTGTCGTAATATTGTTTTTCATGCATATTACTTGTGCAAACTCGATGTTTCACATCATTTTTTTTTTTTTTTAAATAATCCTTGCAATACTTTTCAACAGCCCCGTATAATTTCTGAGTATAGTAAGTTGTAGATGTTAAAACGTCCAGAAGATCATTAGTACGGTCCTGTCCCTTTCCGTCGTCTACCATCATCAATTCTATCTTACCATGTGCACCTGTGGATGCGTCCCACAGTTTAAAATTTTTCGGTTCCTCTCAACCACGGAATGTTCTTTAAGATTAATTACATACAAAAGCAGTTTCGTATATCAACACTGCCTGAAATACCAAACACACCTGTCTTCGAGGAACTACAGACAATTCTACCAACTTTTTTTCAATATGTAGGCACCTATTACATTATTGTTCGGACGAAATTCGACTACCTACTACAATAAATTACTCTCTTGCAATTAACTGCAAACTAATGATGACAACAAATTTTCAAAAAAAAAAAACAGAGCTCTCACAAATTGCTTCTCTGTATTACATGCTCGTACATAAATTATTGGGCAGAGAATTTTTAACTACCAATAAGTAAATTAAATAGGTACCTATATATATATCAAAAATGAAATTAATTTTTTGTAAATAATAATCTCTAAAAAAAAAGATACATTTAAAGGGTATTAGAACCTACTGTAGTTGTTAATGTCCTCAAATTATAAAAAAATTGTTTCTCTTGGAAAAAAAGTTACCGGGCAAGTGCGAGTCGAACTCGCGCACCGAGGGTTCCGTACAAACCTGTATATATGTGATGTAACTAAAAATTTAAGGTTTTCGGAATTTTTCCTTTATATGTGCTATAAAACATTGGTTCATATCAAATTTCAAGATTCTAAATCGACTGGAAGTACCCTTTAGGTTTTGATTCCCTTGCGAGTAGTTGCGAGTTTGAAAATATGCGGCTTAAATTGCTGTTTCTTTTGATTGCGTTGACATAGAAGTTTGATTTTGTTACAGCTTAAAGGTATTATAGACCTGAGTATTTGATATGAATTTCAATTTAATACCTCTACGCGTACATGAGGAAAAGGGTAGTAACTTTAAAATTATTAAAAATATTTTTATTAAGTATATGATGTAACTAAAAATTTACGGTTTTCCGCAATTTTTCCTTTATCTGTGCTATAAGACGTTGCTTCGTAGCAAATTTCAAGATTCTGAGTTCATGGGAAGTACCCTGTAGGTTTTGATTCGAAAATTTGCGGAAATTTGCGGCATAAACGGCTGTATCTTTTGATTGCGTTGGCTTAGAAAATTGATTTTTTCACAGGTCCAAGGGACAATAGACCTGAGTATTTAGCATAAATTTTAGCTTGATACCTCCACGCGTTCCTGAGAAAAGGGTCTTAACAGACGGACGGACGGACGGACAACGAAGTGATCCTATAAGGGTTCCGCTTTTTCCTTTTGAGGTGCGGAACCCTTAAAATTATTTAAACAATTTGTACGAGCCCTACCAATTAAATGTTTAAACAATCGATTTTAGTAGATATTAATTTGTTGTCATTCTGGATTTCTTTGGATGAGAATAAGATCTTTACACAACATATTTAGTATTTTATATATACCTACATGTCCCTACTGGGAATATTTTGTTGTGGATTTGAATTAAATTACGTAAGGAAATGCACATTAAAGAAATATTTACTTGACTCAGAAGTCACAATTAAATTGAATATTTAAAGTATTCGATCAAAAATATAAGGAACAATAAACTATATTAAACACGACGACGTTTCGATCTTTTCTACTTTTATTATAGTACTGTCAACAGCTACGTGCTTTTGTTTTGTTAACTGCTAATGCTAATTTTTTAAGTATTACTGCACCAAATGGTTTGTATCAATTTTCTGAGCTGAACCTACACAGTGTAACTATTTAAAAAAGTTGCCAAGAAACTAATAAAATAATGCAACTAATGTAAAATCAGAATAATTTCAAAATTACTCGTACACCCTACACTAACTGACCTATTTTAGTTTATTTTAACGTTCCCACTCAACCTCTTATGGCCTATTTCATTAAAAATTTCAAGAGGATGCAATTGCTCAGTTGCTCTCTTTAGAATAACTTCTGGATACTAGTATTTTCTTCCATCTCTACAAATTAAGTTGACAGTCCTTAATTACTCATATTTGAAGGTACTTTTGCAGGTTTCTTTTTTAAATATTTTGTAAATTGTTTTTTCTAAATAATTATCTATTGCAAAAAAAATAATAAATTCCCTTAGTAATTAATTATGTAATTAAAAACGTAACCTCAGGTAATTTTAACGTGTTTAACGTACTTTGACGTATTACTTCAAGTCGTTGACAGGTTACATTAATAATGGCCTCTAATACTATAAAGTAAGTCTTATTTATTAATTTAAATAATGAAAATTTTAATTTTTTCATAATCGATTTATTTGTGAGTACTTAGGGGAAATCTGTTAATCATGTGAGCTATTTATCTTTTAATTTGGACCCCTTTTCGCTCTTAAGTGACATTTGCTAAGATGTAGTGGGGCTCTCATCACCCTCACGTCAGTTTTACTCCTTTAAATAAAAAGGGTAAAATAGAGTCAGGTAGGGTAATTGTGAACGATTTTGGAAGTTTGACTTTTGAAGCTCGATGTATCTTAGATAATGATTAAATTTAGGCGACTATGTGATTAATTAGGTCCTTGCTTGGTTTTAGGTGAATTTCTGTTGTTAAATATGCAAATTCGGATTTTTTTGAAAAAAAACTTAAGTTTACAATTACCACTTCACTTATTAACGCAGTTGAAAACTTAGGGGTAAATGTGAACAATCATCTTGTTTGTACTGGCTTTATAAAGGTTTTTAATGGGGCAAAAGTGAACAATTTGCTTTCAAATGTAAATTCCAGTGAAAATTATATTTATAAAACTGTGTTCACAATTACCCCAAAAATGATATATTATATAGAAATATTTTCATTGTTTAACATAAAATATTGCGACACTCTTCCTCTGCTGTTTAGCGCGTTAAAGCATCCAACCGTCAAAAGTCAACACCACAGTCTATAATTCCCATTGGTTGGAATAATCAAGGGTCCTGTTTACAATTACCCCACCTGACCCTACTTACTATTTTAGATATCAATTTAAATTGTTTATCGATAAACCCTGTTTAGAGTTTTCAACATTGCCGGTATTCTGTAGCTTCACTAATACTTTCTGTTATAACGGACAATCATTATCAGCGTTATTTATAATCACTAATGAAGTACCGGCGGACGTCATACATACACGAGCATACGTGTATGTTTACGTAAATGTGCAAATAAATGTCTCATTATAAAATTTTGCCTCTGTATAAGGAAGTCAGCGGAAATATATTTTAAAGTAGAAATTTGATTAATTTTATGTTAACTAACGATAAGAATCTACTTTTTCTATTCGCATTATTTAATAGGTAGTTAGGTACGTATTTCCTAACATTTTACTATTTTAATGATAAGTGGCCTTAAAATAGAAGAAAAAGAAGATTTTTTTTCTCAAAACACAAAATGCTAGTACAACTTAATATTTTACTTGCTTCTGGTAAATACATTCACAAAAACCTAAACGCTTTATTATAAACTTTTTATAAGAGACTTCCGGTTATAACGAATATAATAAAAAAAATTTTTACAACGTACTTCAAGTTACTTTTATTACGTACTTTTTGATATAAAGTACAAATAAATGTTCGGGCCCGAAAGTTCGGCGTATTTTATTTCAAAATTTTCTTCTTGTATTAATACAAATTTCGCCTTCTCCCTTAATTTATTTTTGAAACATTTTATTAATCAAGTAACAAGTCGACAAAGTCAAAAAAGACAACAGTACAAACAATAATGTACTTTTATAAAGGACTATTAAAAATAAAGACCCTGTAAGCAAATAAATCTAAATCTGTTATAATGATGTTACGTAGAGATTTTTAAACGTAGCTTTACTGTATTCAAATAAATTTTCCAAATACGTGATGGCTTTCTCCAGTCTTTCAAACCGGATTTCCTGTAGAAACTACAACAAACCTTTTAGGTTTCTCAAAATTTCTTCTTATCTAACCGTGATAGTGGTGAATTCAAGGGGGGAGATATATCTCTCTCATGGATAATAAACATTTTGTTTAAATTTTATAGATTAATTGAATCGTTTGAAATTATATTTACACAAAAATTTTCAGCATGCTTTTCATTTTTAGGTGTGGTGATATTTTCTTTTTTTATTCACCTTGACTTATTAATTAATCAGAGAATGATTTTGTTTGATTCCTTAGGACGACAAGGTTACGGTATGTAAAGACAACACGAACAAAGAGAGTGTTGTCATGGCCTTGTCATACCATAATGTTTAACTGTGTTTAACTTTTCACATTTTTAATACATCTATAAACATGTTTCGCAAAATTAAAGTGCTTTAGGGCTCATAGGTATACATAAATAGACGTACATAAATTAAACTACATAATTATGTAGTAGTAATAAGAGCTTTATTGAACAAAAAAAAGTTATATATACATCACACATAAAGGAAAAAAAATAACATAATTTATTTTCCAACCTATAGATTATTATTATTATACAGGGTTTTTCAAGTTGATGGGCTATTAGAAGTATATGAATTAGTAGAAGGAATTAAATTCTGAAACTTGGGCTCATTTGGTTATTGTTTATGCCGCTTCTTTTAAAAATATTTTCAAGTTCGATTTACATCCGGTTATACCGGAAGTCGATACCAACTTTGTTATTTTAAATGGAATGGTATATTTTTTACGCTGAATTCGAATAAAACGTGTAATTCTAAGGTAAGTTTGATAACCAACTTGTACACCTATGACGATCGGTTTCTGAGTTAATTTAATTTATAGAAAAAAAATCGCTACCGCAACCCAAATTATAAAAAATCATAACTTCCACAAAATGTGACTCAGAGTGTTGACATTTTTACTAGTAATAGCTGAATATTAGTGCTAACGCCTTGACAAAATTGAATTAAATAATTTATACAGGGCGTTCAAAATAAAATTCTAAAATTGAAAAACTTCAAACACGAATTACTTCGTTTTTTCGAATGGCACCTACTATTTTTTATTTTTTTCAGTCGATTCCTTTTTCTATCCTATTTCGATCTATATGGATACTTCCTATTTTATTTGAAAATTGTGGAATAATTTTGAATTATTACTTAAAATAGGAAGTATCCATATAGATCGAAAGAGGATAAAAAAAGGAATCGATTGAAAAAAATAAAAAATAGTAGGTGCCATTTGAGAAAACGAAGTAATTCGTGTTTGAAGTTTTTCAATTTTAGAATTTTATTTTGAACGCCCTGTATAAATTATTTAATTCAATTTTGTCAAGGCGTTACCACTAATATCCAGCTATTACTAGTAAAAATTTCAACAGTCTGAGTCGTATTTTGTGGAAGTTATGATTTTTTATAATTTCGGTTGCGGTAGCGATTTTTTTTCTATAAATTAAATTAACTCAGAAACCGATCGTCATAGGTGTACAAGTTGGTTATCAAACTTACCTTAGAATTACACGTTTAATTCGAATTCAGCGTAAAAAATATACCATTCCATTTAAAATAACAAAGTTGGTATCGACTTCCGGTATAACCGGATGTAAATCGAACTTGAAAATATTTTTAAAAGAAGCGGCATAAACAATAACCAAATGAGCCCAAGTTTCAGAATTAAAATAATTCTACTAATTCATATACTAATAGCCCATCAACTTGAAAAACCCTGTATATATAAACTAATCACTTCCCTTCTTTTTCCCTTATACTCGTTTTTTTCTATATTTCCCACCCCCCTTTCCACACCTCTGCTTTTTAAAAATTGCTTCAATAGGGTCAGATTACTACCATCCGCATTTATTATCCTTCCAAGTTCCTGCCTCTCATTCTATCCTGTTACTTCTTCTAATACATGCTCCATTGATTCACTCTTTTCTCCAAATACTCTACTCTACACAATCTCTTACTTTCTTCCATCCAAAACTTATTCTCATTACACTCATTCCTTATTCTGAATCTAGCTATTATCTCTATACTTTTTCCTTCTCTTAGATATCCTGGCACCTCATCCCCTTGCCATTCTACCCATATAAACTGCCTCATACCTTTCGCATTTCTGGATTCCCTTATTTTTCTCAAATCCTCGCCTCTTACTATTTCATTACATCTTTTGCCCACCATCCTACTCACATTCAATTCCTTTCCTCTCCACTCTTCCATTTGTTCTTTACTTATTGCCTCTTCCACATCATATTAATTTTTTTTCCCGATCCCCAATATCTTTTTCTTCCATATCTCTTTTCTTAAGTCCCCTTCCGGTAATTCCCCCAATCTTTCTTCATATTTTACAACCCTTCTTCTTGTATCTTCCACCATTTTCCCACCTGCTGAATGGATCCTTTTTAGTAGAACATGCTTTGCTTGACGTTTTGATACACCTCCCCCATTCCCCATAGACTAACTCTGGCTACGTCAGTGGATCGTGACATGTCAAGAAACGTACATTTGTATAGTGGCCAAATTATCACTTTCAGGGTTTCAGCACGTCTACCTTTCATAACTATAAATTGTTACAAGAAACGCCTTAGTCTTGCGGTACATTTTGGATCGTTATCTGTTTGAGAAACGAACACTTCACCGACTTCTTACAGTTCCTTCGGTTTAAAAAAATCTAGCAAGTTAAATATAAAAATTTCTAAAACTTCTTGTGTCTCAACCAATACGTATATTCCTGAAGTATAAAATTTCAGATGGGCGAAATTTGCTAAACCAAACGACGTCCACTGTATACCAAAAGACATAATAATTACTGGACGAGGATGTTGTCTGACTTTTACGGACGCCACGACGCGTTTTACAAGGACATACGGTGCAAATAATGCCGCCAAGGGTGAAGGGGTGAGCTGTTTCACAGGGCACAAGAATCTACCCGTGTTTGCGTTCGCAGAAATGGCTATCCAACCCCATATTTTTGTTTTCCATTATCCCACTTTCCAGAGGTTTGCAGATCTTTCCGGTAGGTCCTTCTCTTAATCCCTAAATCCAACAAGTTGAAACCGATGTCTTATTATTTTTAATTAATTAATCTAGGTTATAAAAATTATAAACAATAATTGTTTTCGATTTTTTAGGGGAATGTATCGAAGGATACTCAGAACTGACGTTTTCTGACGCGGACTATTTGGTAAGTTTAGGAAACCTGCCGCTGTTCACTTTGATCATATGGAACTGGCGAAGAGGTGAAATGCTTTCGAAAATAGTAACTGGTCTTCCTTCTGTACACCAGATAATCAGGTATAATTAAAAACGGCTAAGTAGATGGAAAAAGACATCGTCCACGGAGCAAATATCAATTACATTTACATTAACAACATCTATTACATATACCTACATCTGCGGCCCACTTTTTAATTCACTACCAACTCATTAATTTATTTATTTATGTAGTTACCTGTCTTGCGTTTGGTTTGTTCGAATCGAATTACAAATTTTACTTGTAACGATTGTACAACATGTAAATAAATAAGTTATTTATTTATTTACTTGGAAAATGAACCGGCTGAAAGTTCCGGTGTTCCGAAAGGGTCAACCCTCATAATCGCTTGAAATTTTGCAGAAACATTCATTTATACCTAAAACGAACGTACGTCTCACTGGCGCGTCCGAGGGGGATATGGAGTTTGTATCCCACCTTGGTTAATCAACATTAACCCATTAAAAGACTAAAACTACACGCGTCAAATCTTTGTACCATTAAACGTACGTTGTATGTAATTAAGAGGAAATTTATTTTTTAATTATTCAATACTAGCTATGCCCGCGACTTCGTCCTTTTTTCTATATTTTTATTTTCTGGGCCGTAAGCCTTTTTGCCGACGTCATTACACAAAAACTTTCATTCCTTATTTTCGCCCCCTTTAGGGTAAAATTTTTACAAACTTTAAATGTCGTATTTATATCTAATCAAAAGCCTAAAAAATAAGTTTCAAGCCTCTAGCTTTATATTTACTTATCTATCTCTGTACCAAATTCTCATTTAAATCGGTTCAGTAGTTTGGGCGTGATTGCGTAACACACAGACAGACAGAGTTACTTTCGCATTTATAATATTATAGATTAATATAGTTTAATTATAGTTTAAAATAGTTTATATAGCTTAGTATTCAACAACTTTTATTGATCCAAATAAACAAAACCTCTATAACTTTTTACACTTAATATTTTAATTTTCTGGGCCGTAAGCTTTTTGGACGACGTCATTACACAAAAACTTTCATCGGCTAATTTTATTCCCTTTAGGGAAAAATTTTTACAAACATTGAATGTCGTATTTATTTATATCTAATCAGAAGCCTAAAAAATCTTTAAAAGTTACGGAATTTCCGCACAAACTTTCCTATTTCAACCCCTTACAACCCTTTTTTCGCATTAAAAAGTAGCCTATGTCCTTTCTCATGCTCTAGGCTATCTCTGTACCAAATTTCATTTAAATCGGTTCAGTAAATTTTAGGCGAGATTGTGTAACATACAGACAGAGTTACTTTCGCATTTATAATATTCCGCGAATTCATTTTCATCGATTTTCCCATGGGAATAAGGTATTTTCCCGCAGTAAAACGTAGCCTATGTGTTAATACAGGATGTCAGCTAACTCCATACCAAATTTTAATAAAATCGCTCCAGCCGTTTAGACGTGAAGAAGTAACAAACATACACACTCACACACTCACAAACTTTCGCCTTTATAATATTAATGTGATTTCATTGGATTTATTTTCATTTTTCGTGGGACCCTATTTTTTTTTTTCTAAAATAAAAGTAGTCTAAGTTACTCCTTATTACATTAGCTATCTGCCAGAGAAAATCCCGTCAAAATCGGTCCAGCCGTTTCAGAGATTAGCCGAAACAAACAACAGACAGACAGACCAAAATGTAAAAAAAATATTTTATTATTTTACAAACAGACACTCCAATTTTATTTATTTATCTAGATTAAATATAATTATCCAGAATAATAGTTAAATGCAGAACCCCCTGAACAATATTTTTTTAAAGATGCAGTTGCACAAGTCCAGTAATGGTTGCCCAAATGGGCGTGGCCACAACATATTTATATATGTGGACGATTTATGTGAGTGGAAAAAAATATATAATGAAGAAAAAAGAACTGAGAGTCGACCGATTTACAACGCCCTTTAGCTCCCTGACTTGGCACAGTGACGGAACACTGTTTGTTCTTGACATCAAAGGAAATGTCTACACTGTATGTATATCGAAATTTCAAAATTACCAATACTTCTTCTTATAGTTGTAAATATTTTTTCTAGGTTAACAACGATTATTTGTTGCAATGTATAATAACCTGGCCAACACCAGGAACATGTTTGACTTGTTTTGCATGGTACAAGGGCGGATTGTTGGTTTCTGGATCAAATGGAAAACTAATTGTACGTACCACATCCTCATCATAAAACTAATTTAATTTCACAATGAATAAGGAAAATTAGTAGGCACTGAAAAGGGTGATTTTTGGTCACTCTAGGGTTAAAAAAATCTAAAGTCTCAATAACCCAAATGTAATCCTTCTTAGCCCAAATCCTTTTTTATTGATAATTTGTTTATAATTTTTGGGATTTAATCTTTCCAGCACTTTAAAAAACAAAATGATTGGACTGAAGCTGAAGAATTCAAAACCGAATTACCAATGAAGAGACTAATTGTAAGCGCAAGGGACACGCTAATTGGTGTTACCATTAATAGAAACATAATGGTCTATAATCAGGACGAACAAGTTTTTGAAAATATCAAAGATCGTGAAAGTCGATTTAGCAACTTTTGTCTCATATATCCTGTTGGTGAATTTATTGTAACTCTTTCTGATCAGAAGTATCTAACTGTGTGGGAAGCTGCCACTGGTAAAATGGTAAATAATTAATTAATAACTACCATGGAATCCTTTCCATAATTTTCAAATATTTTGCCGTGGAAATTAATGTTCGTAGGACATATTAATAGTCAATCCATCAATATCTTACAACTCTTAGGCTTCAATGTTTCTTTATTTATTGAGAAAGCTCAAGAGTACTTAGTGTCATAAAGAAGAGCGATGGTGCTTTTAAAGATTTGATTTACTTAAAAACTAAGTAAGTAGTAGTAAGTAAGAGCAAGTAATAGCGGTAACCCGCTACACCACCCTAACCCTTCTGACTCGCCTAAAGAATTAAGGTCATCATAAAGCTCAAGATTTTGCAATTCCTGAGCTTCAAGGAGTCTTTTTTATCTTCAGAAATCTAAAGAGTGATAAGCAAGATCCTTTAAAGGTTACTTTTTTTGAAGAATGAAAGGCATTTTGAGATGTCTATCATTCTTCACGAAGCTCAAGAGCAGTAAGATGTAGGTTTATACTTTCTGAAGAATGATGGACACCTTGAAGTTCAAGAGTTGCATGATGTTGAGCTTTAAAATGTCTTTCATTTCTTCAGAAAGCTCAAGTGTTTACCGATCACACTTAACCTTGATGGATTTTGACTGAAGAATAAAGGACACTTTAATGCTCAAGATTTTGCAATTCCTGAGCTTCAAGGAGTCTTTTATATCTTCAGAAATCTAAAGAGTGATAGGCAAGATCCTAATGGTTACTTCCTGAAGAATGAAAGGCATTTTGAGATGTCTATCATTCTTTACGAAGCTCAAGAGCAGTAAGATGTAGGTGCATACTTTCTGAAAAATGAAGGACATCTTGAAGTTCAAGAGTTGCATGATGTTGAGCTTTAAAATGTCTTTCATTTCTTCAGAAAGCTCAAGTGTTTACCGATCACACTTAACCTTGATGGATTTTGACTGAAGAATAAAGGACACTTTAATGCTCAAGATTTTGCAATTCCTGAGCTTCAAGGAGTCTTTTATATCTTCAGAAATCTAAAGAGTGATAGGCAAGATCCTAATGGTTACTTCCTGAAGAATGAAAGGCATTTTGAGATGTCTATCATTCTTCACGAAGCTCAAGAGCAGTAAGATGTAGGTGCATACTTTCTGAAAAATGAAGGACATCTTGAAGTTCAAGAGTTGCATGATGTTGAGCTTTAAAATGTCTTTCATTTCTTCAGAAAGCTCAAGTGTTTACCGATCACACTTAACCTTGATGGATTTTGACTGAAGAATAAAGGACATTTTTTTACTCAAGATTTTGCAATTCCTGAGCTTCAAGGAGTCTTTTATATCTTCAGAAATCTAAAGAGTGATAGGCAAGATCCTAATGGTTACTTCCTGAAGAATGAAAGGCATTTTGAGATGTCTATCATTCTTTAGGAAGCTCAAGAGTGGTAAGTATGATCTCGATGGATAGACCTTTAATATGTAACGATGTGCAGATTATGTTATATTCCTACTACTGATGATGACCTTTCCTTTTTTTTTCATAATTTTCTTCAGAGGGGAAGTTTACAATTCCGCGGCACCGCGACATGCATTGCCGAAAATCCCATTTATCCATACGTGGGCGTCACTTTTACCAGTGGTGTATACCAAATGATATCGGTATATGATCCCGATAATCCAGCCCCATTGACCAGCGTGTTTCTTACAAGGAAACCCTTGGACAAGATATTTTTTACCAAAAATGGGAGAATGATGGCAGTTGGAGATACAACCACTGGGGAAATTTTCATTTTAGAGGTAACAAAATTATGGAATATGTACCTAGTATATACAGGGATTGTAGGTCTTCAATTTTGATTATTTTCGTGGGTCAATATTTTGGTTGTCAATGATATTAACTTTATTATATTTTATTTGATATAGGGTTATCCTGGCATCAAAATAACTGTGGAGGCCTACATTCAATCCAAGTATCGCTTCTGTGACTTCATTTTGATTCCATCCAGAACGTGTTTGAGAGTCTTTGCCCTGGTGGTGACCTCAGTAAATTATGTAGCAGGCAACAAAATTGTCCGTTACTGTGCCATCAAAGGTAAAAGAGACCCCAAAGTCAAAGAATTCCAACTGGAACAAGACATGTGGTACAAAAGCCTCTATCCCACCGACAGAGAAAACAGGGACAGAGTTTTCTACGCAATGCCTTTTGGCTCCAAATTTTTATACGAACTGGAAACGAGACGAGGAGTAAGAGTCTTCAACGGTAATAATGTCAATGATAAGAAAATATAGTTTTGTCTCCCGTAGGATTCGTTGATAAGAATAACTGACAAAATTAATTTGGCTCATCAACTGAAACTGATTAAACTAGATTTCCATGATGACTACATGATCTCATTTGGGTATGATGGTCTGGTAATTGTTCGTACCACGGAAGGACTTGAACCAATCTGCGTGGTGATGCCACACCACAGGAAGCACGGTGGTGTAATAAAGGCCTGCATCAACCCCATGTTCTCATACGTGGTATCGCTTGGAAGAGATAACGTCATGTGTTGCACTGCCCTCGACACTTCACCATTTGACGAAGATAAATTAAACGAGTTAAAAGAAATTCTTGAAACTCCAAAATTTTTACTTATGTTCGTCAAGTCCAAATTTATTTCTATACCAATAGGTGAGATGGACAAAAGTTCTGTTGGTTTTACAAACTGAAAAGATCAATTTGGAAAATCACAAATTAATTTCCTTGGTATTTTCCAGAACATCCCGGTAAGACGTGGCTCGAAGCCCAAGCCATAATCCAATCTGAAAAGGAGAGGATAATATGTATGGAGGAGAGGGAAGCAATTTTGGCAGAGTTTCGACAAATCCAAAAGGAAGTTCGCAAACTGCTCCACGGCAACCTGACTGGTCCAGATAACGAGAAAATCCCCATCAGCTACTTTGACATGGACGACGAACTGACAAATTTAAAGTCGATTGAATGCGACGACCGCTGCAAACGAACGGCTGAAGAACTGGAACTGTTAATTGAAGCTCAAGACAGAGTCTCAAAGTTTGATTTGTTTTTTCTATTTATTTGTAAAAGTCACTCATGGTGTTGTCCCAAATAGGTGGCTGAAGGTGAATTGCTGGGATAGTATGACTGTAAAGGGGAAAGCCATATGGGGGATATTCATGGGAACACGAGTTGAAAACTACCCCCTTTTACCTGAAGATGGCCGTTTAGATTTTATCATCCAGTGCGTTGAGGAATATCGGAAGATTGAAGATTCCATTTCAACAGGACCTTTTTTGGCATGGCAGCCAGTTGAAAGAAGGTAAACAAAAATACTCTCAAAACCTAGACAAAAAATTTTTTTAATATAATTTAGCCAACTGGAATCGAATTTGGAGGAAGAGCCAACCATCAAGGACGAAAAAGATGCTTTTCTGGAAACCTTGAAAGAGGAGGACGAAGAAGAACGCGAAGAAGAAGACATTGAGACCATTACAGCATTCGCAGGATCTATGACACACCTTTTTGTAGAAAAGTGCCCACATCATTACTCACAAGAACAAATACACTCATATATTCAAGTCGAATATGAAACCCTAATGTCTCTTGTAAGTAACTCAAAAGTACCCAATCTTATTAAGTACTTTTATTAACTATTACTATATTCGTGTTCAGTACGAAAATGAAAAACTGAAACGATATTTCAACAAGCAATTCGACACCATTATGTCCCAGAAGGAAAGAGAGATGAAACTCCTTCAGGAGAGAAACGATCGGTTGCGACACATAATTGCAGAGCTGAATTTCTTCAACATTAACAAATGGGGGCTTGAAAAAATCGACATTACCCCGGTAGATCCTGAATGGAAACCGATGGAGCAACCAGAAAGAATCGTCACCGTTCTCGATCACGAGGTCATCTTTTATTTCCACACTAAATTATTATTATTAATGGATGATCACCAATAATAACTTATTATAGGTTCCAATAACGCCATATATTTCACCAAGTGAACAAGCACTTTTAGATGCAAAGGCAGCAGAAGAAGAACGTATTCGACTGGCACTTCTTGCAGATGACTTTAGGGAAAGAGCATTGATGAAGATGATGAATGGAGTGTTGGAAATGAGGTGGGAAGACGAAATAAAGAAAGACGTTCCCAAACCCAAATGCATGGTAACTGTATTAAAATATACCTACAATGATAATGTGTTATCGTGGATTGGATTTTTTTTATAGATTGAAAAAGAACCTGAAGAGTACAATGAAGACGACCTCCGTGCTGTAAGGGATTACGAAGAAAAGGTGAAGCAGCTGAATTCTGATCGCGAATATTACAAGCTGCTACTGGAAAATGAATATGGAAAACTGTGCAACACTTTGAGGGAAGGCGTTCGTAAATTCAACGGAAGAATGGACGACTTCCTGCTGGTGAAATTAAAAATAGAATCTGCCATAATCCAAGAAAGACTCAAAATCGACATGATAAGGAAGAGAGCAGCAAAGAAACTTAAACTCAGCGACGAGGAAGCTGATGTTCTGTAAAAATTATCTTTTAAGTTTCAAACGCCAAAAATAATTTAATACATAATTTTCTTCAGGAAGCAGGTCCAAGAGAACGAAAGGGAACTGGACGAAGTCCTGAGGTTCATCCCAGTGATCTACGAACACCTCCAAGAATGTCGTGGTGAAATAGAAAACATCAACGCAAGAGACAAGGTGTTGGAGAAGAATTTTAAAAAGGATTTCCAAAACGCAACCCCCGTAGTCAACGAGCAAGCCAACAAGCAAATGAAGTATGTTTATCTTTTTACAAGTTTTAGGGACATAAATTAACACTAGTTGATTCTGTATCTACGTAATAACCGGAAACTTTGGCGAAGTTGTACAACGTACTAAAACGTACTTTTCGGTAACAAACTTACCTTCGTCATCAGGGACTGAAGTGAACTAAAAATTAAAGTACCTTGTATTTATTACCTTAACTTTTAGTTCATTTCAGGTCCTGATGACGAAGGTAACTTTGTTTATTTACCATAATACGTTCTACTTGATTCTATATCCACTCTAGGAGACGTCCAAAGACCAATATTCGTAACATAACGTCGTCTACGATAATAATAGAACTGGCACGTTGCGTTTCGACTAACCAGCGTTCCCTCCTCATAAATCTTTGTCCGGATGCAGTCGAATTCTTGAAAGCTTTGGAAGCAATCGACATGTACGTCGGGATTCCCGCGGCAATCGATGAATTGACGTACGCAAAAATATGTCAGCATCGGAGATATAAAATAGAAAATGAACTCAGGGTAAAATTTATTAACTTTTACTACAATTATCAAGGATCTTAACTATTGTATTTGTGTTAGGCAAGAGCTAATGCTCTGGATGTGGCAGAAGCAGAGAACACTTTGCATACTTACAAAAAACTCCTGGAACAAAAACGGGAACATGCAAGAAAGTTAAGGGCGGATATAGACAAACTTCGAGCGGATAAATTAGAGAATGTTCACAATAACGAAATTGTGTTAGTAGTAAATGAAGGGGTAGTGGAATTGCCTTTGACAGGGGCTGCAAGTGATTTTGAGAATGCGATTTTGATACCCAAAAGAGAAATAGAATTTGTTAATCGTATAATTCTGGTAAGTACTTGATGTCATTATATTGTAAATCAGGAATGAATGAAGGTGTTAAGTAGAAAAATCTTTCTTGACTTTCCACTTCACAAACCCTTGAGTAAAACGTATCTATACATCTTGTCAGTGGCGGATTTACCAGCACGCTGAGTAGGCTGGCTAGATCGTGGGGCGGCGGATTTTAGGGGCGGTAAATTTTTCTTATGGGAGAACTTTATTGATACAAAAAGTTTATATATACATCTCCACATACAAAAGGAAGAAAAGAAAATACCGGCCAAGTGCGAGTCGAACTCGCGCACCGAGGGTTCCGTACAAACCTGTATATATGTGATGTAACTAAAAATTTAAGGTTTTCGGAATTTTTCCTTTATATGTGCTATAAAACATTGCTTCATGCCAAATTTCAAGATTCTAAATCGACTGGAAGTACCCTTTAGGTTTTGATTCCCTTGCGAGTAGTTGCGAGTTTGAAAATATGCGGCTTAAATTGCTGTTTCTTTTGATTGCGTTGACATAGAAGTTTGATTTTGTTACAGCTTAAAGGTATTATAGACCTGAGTATTTGATATGAATTTCAATTTAATACCTCTACGCGTACATGAGAAAAGGGGAAGTGACTTTAAAATTATTAAAAATATTTTTATTAAGTATATGATGTAACTAAAAATTTACGGTTTTCGTAATTTTTCCTTTATCTGTGCTATAAGACGTTGCTTCGTACCACATTTCAAGATTCTGAGTTCACGGGAAGTACCCTGCAGGTTTTGATTCGAAAAATTTGCGGAAATTTGCGGCATAAACGGCTGTATCTTTTGATTGCGTTGGCTTAGAAGTTTGATTTTTTCACAGCTCCAAGGGACAATAGACCTGAGTATTTGGTATAAATTTTAGCTTGATACCTCCACGCGTTCCTGAGAAAAAGGGTCTTGACAGATGGACGGACAACGAAGTGATCCTATAAGGGTTCCGCTTTTTCTTTTTGAGGTGCGGAACCCTAAAAAGAAACATAAACTAAGCACTTCCCTTCCTTTCCCTTTACACTCATTTTTCCTGTATTTCCCTCCCTCTTTCCACACTTCTCCTTTTTAAAAATTGTTTCAATAGGGCCAGACCACTACCATCCGCATTTATTATCCTTCCAAGTTCCTCCCTCTCATTCTTGCCCGTTACTTCTTCTAATACATGCTCCATTGGTTCACTCTTTTCTCCACATACTCTACACAATCTCTTACCTTCTTCCATCCAAAACTTATTCTCATTAGACTCATTCCCCATTCTGAATCTAGCTATTATCTCTATACTTTTTCCTTCTCTTAGATATCCTGGCACCTCATCTCCTTGCCATTCTACCCATATAAACTCCCTCATACCTTTCGCGTATCTTGATTCCCATATTTTTCTCAAATCATCACCTCTTTCTATTTCATTACATCTTTTCCCCACCATCCTACTAACATTCATTACCTTTCCTCTCCACTCCTCCATTTGTTCTTTACTTATTGTCATTTCTGTTAAAGCCTTATCCCTTTCCACATCATATTTATTTATTTTCTCGATCCCCAATATCTTTTTCTTCCATATCTCTTTTCTTAAGTCCCCTTCCGGTAATTCCTCAAATTTTACTTCATATTTTACAGCCCTCCTTCTTGTATTTTCCACCATTTTCCCACATTTTGTTTCCCTTCTTAAAATGTAATCTGGGGTACTTCTTTCTAAGCGCAACACCCATTTGATATATACCTTTTATAAATATTTTCTACTATTCTATTCTCTTTCCATCCCCATATCTCGATTTCATAAAAGACTACACTTTTTACTAACGTTTTAAAAAGTACCACCCTTCTTTCCCAGTTATTTCTGCACAATTTTTGTCCTATTCCCCATATTCTCCCCAGATTTGCATTAGCTTTAGCTGCTTGGTTACTTATGTGCACAACGTCTTTGTTGTTTTCTGTCAGCATGTACCCCAAGTAGTTGCATTTTTTAACCCTTTCTATCACCTTCCCCTTCCATCTTTTTCCAATTTTTTCTTTAAAATTACAAAGAAACTTGCTAAAAAGCCAAATTAGGTACCTATGAATTTAGTTACTTAGTTCTTCCATATTAACGTTGAAACCTGACCACCCTGTAGATATTTTTATTAAAGTGTAAGTTTATAAATCACTATTTACTTAAGTTTTCCAAAATAATTTTTTCCCTCAGTAATTAATTAGACGAATTATTTATCCATTTACCTAAACCTTACATAAGTCAATTGACGTTTATTCTAGAAAAATGGTAGACGAAAACTCAAAGCAATGAGGGAAAATATGGCCCATCATAGGGCCATTCTTTTAATGGAATGGGAACATACGAGGCTTAGAATGACTGTCGCTGATTACAAGGAACGTATAAAGGATATCGAGGGTGTTACGGTAAGATCGTTTACAGAAATTTTAAAGGCAACTAACTGTAACAATTACTTTTTTTATTTTTTTGGTCCTCTTTGTGTATGTGTAGGTACCTATAATATATTTATATAATAAAATCAGAAATTATTCATACAGAAAGAAAAACATCCGATACAGATAATGCTACTGTACATGTGGTAAAGTATGCACATTTTACTTTTACATCATCAGTAATTATACCGGGTGTATCAGTAAGGCTAACCATCGACCATATCTAAGAATCTACTGAATATAGAAATTTAGAAAAAAAAATATTACAAAAATGAACATGTGAAAAACTTGAAAGTCATTTCTGCATTTCACGACAAAAGAGGCGCAATAATAATTAGACATTTAAGGACTTCTTCACTTTCATTAAGGTCGGTACGCCAATAAATGATGTGGAATTTTTTAGGCTTTCTGATGTTATTAAAGTTATAGCTTAACGTGGGAATTTTCGGAGAAATTTTTAATTTTATGATTTACCCTGTCAATTGCACCCCCTTGCGGTATAATAAAGAGCTTAAAAATAATTTTCAAGATTTTCTCATGGCCATTTTATCAATGTTTTTTTCCCCTGAATTTTACAACCAGTAGTTTTAGATATGATTTGAAACACTTGGTACGGATAATGCTACTGCATATATGGTAAAATATGCATATTTTACTTGTAGTAAGTATATTAAATGAAAAAAACAAATTGTTGCCTCGACATATCGATAATTTATATATTTACACAAGTGGTCCAGGATGTAATTCTTTTAGGGAATTTGCCTTATTCAGATTAAGGTGTCTAATAAGTATAGAATGAGGTTTCCAATAATAATGTAATAAGTAATAGATTGGTTTCTTTTAATGAAAACTGCCATTTTAAATACTACAGTATGATAATAGGTATCAATATTTTGGGTAAAAAATTCTGAGGAAAAACATTAGGTACCTATGAAAATATTTCTATGGCATATCTTTTGTGTAAAAGTAAACACAAAGATTTTACATTGCAAGGTCTAGGGGCCTTTTATGGGCACCTTCATTTTTGTTGCATTATAAAATATATCAGTGCAATAAATTTTACAATAGCATGAATATACATATTTTAATTAAAATTAAAAAAATAGATAAGAAAAAACAATAAGAGGATTTTTTTGCCTTTATGTGAACAAATTAGTACCTATCTGTCATTGTGGTCATCCTGGGTGTTTTTTTTCATTGTAAGTGTAGCAGTAAATACCAAATACATGTGGTTTAATAGACTTTTTAGACACAACATTACCTTATTAATATATTATCTATTTAATTATAATTTTAGTAGGTAGGTACACTTAAAAAATGCCTGTTAGATGTTGTTCTGATGTCTACACAGAATACTTAGTTATAATACTTGGAATTGATGTATATAGGTACATTGTTCAATGTCCTCAGAAAGAATTGGTCAAAATGGTAAATTACGTTTTAAGTAAGAAGAATAATGTTTAGTTTTGCTCACTTTATTTACTTGTTTATTTGGATATTAATTTTATCAAAATTTCTATGGCATATCTTTTGTGTAAAAATAAACACAAAGATTTTACATTGCAAAGTCTAGGTGCCATTTATGGGCACCTCCCTTTTTGTTGCATTGTAAAATATATCAGTGCAATAAATTTTACAATAGCATGAATATACATATTTTAAGTATTTAAAAAGTTCAGTAAATCTTCCAACAATTGCGGTCGTTATAACGTAAGAGGCATACAAATAAAAAGACTTTCTTAATTCTAATGATCTCCCTAATATAATAAATAAATAATGAATATTAATTACCCCGGTAGGTGACCAAAGATATGCAAAGCTACTTAAAAGCGATGGCCAGAGGATACACCCCCGAAGGTTCGCTCTCCTTTGAAGAAGAATTAGAAAGACTAACCGAATCTTACGAAAAAATGTTGAACGAAAAGAAGGAAAAAGTGCAAAAAATCCAGAAGAAAATTAAGGCTTTCAAAGCAGACAACAAAAAATTAGATCAAGAAATTTCATCCATCAATATCGACATTTGCGATTATAACATAAAAAAGGACGATACATTGGAAGACAGAGAACAAGAATTGATCAGACTCAGGTACGACTTCATATTATTAATTAAATACATTTTTATTTATATACCTATAAAGGGAGGTATAAAATTGTGCCAATTAATTATGTAAATGGTTTCTATATTTAACAACTTAGTATGTACTTATAACATTTTGTTAAATATGTAGTCTTATCCATCATATATTTTTCTATCTATTATTCTTCATATAATTTGAAAGCTGTAGATATTTATAAGTAAGAAATCAAACAAATATTTTTTTTCCTAAAAAACTAAACAATAATAACAGTCTGAATTATACATTTTTTGTGTAACCTTTTCGCGTTATTGTGATGTTATCTTTACACAACGAATGCCCAGATACAAAAACTAAAGTTTTTTAAAGAAACTGGTCGTAGTTTATCAAACAAACATTTTTTGCTCATCTACGAAAACAACATCATTAAATTGAGTTAACCTTGTATGTTGACGATAAGCCATCCTCGTTAACTTTCCTTCGAGGATAAAACAAACAAAAAAGTCAACAACATGTGCATTAATAAGATCAGAACAGATAAAAAATGTCCTTTAAAAATCCTTAGTTAGCTACATATTTATTTACAGTACGACAGAATCGTTAAATTTGGTTGTTATAAACTTAGTGTTTTCACGATTGCTAATTACTGTCATAATAGTTTGTTTAATTAAGTTTAAAACAAATTAAAGCTATTAATTATAAAAAGTATTTTTACCTTTTGAATTTTGTATAATTTATATCACAACGGAATGCCTAGCGCCATCACCGCTTTAATTATCACACTACAATACTAAACTACGTCACCACTACAGAACGCCCGAGGAAGTACTGAACAATTACTGTACTTCACAGCAGAGGGCGCACATAAAACAAAATGGAAGCAGGAGTAAATTTAAATTACCACCCGCGAAAAAAGTTTTTATTTTTAATATATCCAACATAGTAATTTATATATAATAATTAATACTATTATTTATTTTTATACTCTTATTACAAATTAAACAAAAAAATGTGTTATTAAACAAAAAAGTGAATGTTAACATTGAAATATCATTAATGTATTATTTTTTTAAATAAATTAATTCTTTACAGACTTGTAAAGCATTTCAGTAAATATTTTATATATATTTACTTATGATAATGATTCATTAATCATTGAACTCAACAGAATATCAAATTGCATACAAATTATCCTAAAATTTTTATTATTAAAATAATAATACAGTTTTGTTTCCAGCTGGAAAATTATCAGTAAAATAATTGTATTTAAATTCTCACTATCAAATATCTACTTGCTTAAGAATATGCTTTTTTATTCATTAGATAATAGCTTCAGAACATTTTTATAAATGCAATCCTACAGAATTTGTACTTATAATTCTTATATTTCAAGAGTATTTTTATTTGTATTTAAATATTTGTTTAGATAAATTCTTTGTATTTCAAATGCTGTATACAGCAAAAGTATTTGTATTTAAATACTTTCAAAAAGTATTTTTACGAGTCTGGTTTTTAGGTGTGGTTAATTAAAAAACACTAAATTATTTGTTGATTTTGTTAATTTGCAATATAACTGTAATTTTTAACGCTCAGTTAATATTACCTTAATTATTGTGGTTTAGTAAAAACTGTATAGAGAAATATTAAGATTTTTTTCTATTTTTTAGAATGACGACTTTAATGAAGAGGGCACAACTTGTGAAACAACTCCAAGAGTATCACAACAAAATTTTGGTTTTGCAAACAGAACTCGAGTTACTCAGACTCAAAACGTATCCTACATTAAATTACAAAATTCTTACATAATTACATCATTTATTTGCTTGTTTATTTATTTACTTAATTATTACTTATATGTCTTTATTTTAAAAGTCAAAAATAAATAATTATGTATAAAACGTAAATACTTATCTCATTTCATACAATAATAAAAGTAAAATCACTTACTCCTTACATTATACATAATAACACATCCTCAATATCAGGACTTTTAAATTAAAAATGAAATACATACAATAACAGTTAGATTACTATAGTTGCAATATTGTCTTTATAACACTTTAAGCTACACAAGGGTACTCCAGTCTTTGAACAAGAATATTTCTTGGTGTTTCCACATCCTGTTATGCAATAAATAGGTGCAGGTGGTTCTTTATACTTAACTTCCTTAATTGGACATTCAATATTTTCAGGAAACGAAATGGTCGTTAAAAACGCGTTCTGTAGATAAATTATAGCAGGATCTAAATTTTTAGCTTTCCTCGGTTTAGCATCCCTTGTAGCTTTTGATTCTTGTTTCTTTAAAAGTCTCTCCATGGTCTTTTTCTTATCTTTTTCACGTTTTTCATCTGCCAATTGTTTTCGCTTTTGTGATTTTATCTGAGCCTTCTGAATTGCTTCTGCTGTCATTACTTTTTCCTATAATAGTAACATAACTAGTGAAACAACAAATCTAAAGAAAAACAGCTAAGAACTTACTTTGTAACCTGTTGGTAAAGACATTAGGGTGTCTGCCCCATCACTACCCCTTTCATACATAGCCCGTTGCCTGGCAGTCATTAAAGCAGGATCTTTTGGCTTGATTTTCTTTAACTCGTCGTCTACATCTTCCAGTTTTCCTGATTCAATAGCTGTCAACCAACGTTCTTCGTCACTTGAAGCACTGTCCCTCTTTTTACGTTTCTTGTTTGAAGGTACATTAGAACTTAAAGATTTTGTAACGAGGGGCTTTCTGGATTGTTCGGAGCTCATTGCAGCAGTGGGCATATCGTTTTCAACTGGGATCCTTCTAAACTTTTTAGATTTATGCTTGACTCTTTTAGGCGTCAAGGATTCTATTTTCTTAGGTTCTGAAATTGCTGTAATTAAGAAAACCGACAGTTATAATGTACAGCTCTCTTACCCATTAATTAATTTTAAATAAATACATTTATTGTATGTAAATAGCCAAAATAAGTTTCGTATAACCTTAAATTTTGACTGTTGTGACCTTGTCGTGACGTCATATCATTCACCATAGATTTTCATTCTTCAGATTTCTCCATTGATATTTTATTTAATACTTATTCCTTTTAATTGCAGAATTACAAATATGTTTTAGTTAAACCACTCTTAAATGATATAAAATTTTAATAAGTAGTGTAAAATGTTATTATTATTCAATCTTTAATTATAAAACTAAAAAACTTTAAAATTTAATTTAGTGACATTGAAATTGGTGATATTTCTTTGAGTGGCAGCACTGCATTTGAAAATAGTGAAAAAGTATACAAGGTTATGATATTTTCAAATAGTGCGAGTAATATTTAAAGATTATATAATATTTCAGTGTTTTATTCGGTATTTTTATTAAAATTCGTTAAAAATACGGTTTACATTTTATTGCAATCATTTTCTTCCTTAATAATTATGTGACTTGGTGTATCAAATTGAATTTGTAAATGCAATTTTAACTGTCAGAATCAAAGGATTATTTTGGCGGTTGAATACAACAAAAAACAGGAATTTTATTAAAAATAAACCATGGCAAATGTAATTCGTATTATTTTTGTGTTACCTAAAGGCTGTTCAGATGATTCACAATGCAGTGAGGAAATGCAGCAAGCATTTGTGGTATGTAGTTACTTTGCATGTTTTTTTTTAATTAACTTCTGATCATTTCTGGATTTCTAATTTAATAAAAAGGTCTGCAAACAAAATTCCATGAATATTCAATGGGTAAAAGAGGCAGATGTTCTTAACGAAAGTTGGAAGAAGACTGATGTACTAGTTTTTCAAACTTTTGAAGGCCAAAAGTTCAACGAAGCCAAATCAAAAAAGAGTGTGTAAGGACAACTTTTAGTGTTATTTAAACAAATGCATATTGCATCGCTATCATTATATTTTTACAGCAGAATCGTAGGCCCCTGGTGTTTACTAACATGTATTACAGAGGGTAAAAGTATACCAAATGTTTCCTGGCCTGTTTATAATGTTGCAATGTATAACTGTTATGTTGCCTGTTCTCATCTTTCAAAGGCAGAAAAAAAAGAAATTGAAGAGTTAGTTCAAAAAATGGGTGGCCATTATACTGGTAATTTAATGGAAGCCACCACACATCTTATAACGGACACAGTCAAGTCAGAAAAATACAGTGTATGTATTAGCTCAAATTTTAGTTTTCTTCTAATTTTTACTTTATAGAAAGCAGCAGAATGCGGATTAAAAATAATGCTGTCCTCATGGGTAACAGATGTTTGGAAGTGTAGCAATAAGTCAAATATAAATGCAAATGATTCAGAGTTTGATAAACATCGTTGTCTCCCATTTTACAATCTTGTTATTTGTTGTACTGGGTTTTCACAAATTACGGAAAGACGCAAAATTGAGGAACTTGTTACAAATAACGGGGGGACCTTTAGAGGCCAATTACAATTAAGTTTAACTGACATTTTAATATGTGAGAAAGGGTAAGTTCAGTTTTACTGGTTGAGTCTCCCATATCACAATTTAATGTTCATTTTAGGAGCACCAGTAGTGCTAAATATAAAGCTGCAAAGAAATCAAAAACCATAAAATGTGTTTCTTTGGACTGGCTTATGTGCAGTATTGAAAAAGGGTATGCATTACCAGACCATTTGTATCCTGTGGATGTTGGCACTTCCACTCCTACAAAAGATGGAAACAACCCTCTACCTGATTTCTCCATGATTAGTAACATCACTGCCGCTTCAGTAGTGGGAAATAATACACTGGTAGAAACTTTAAACACTGCCTCTCCCAATTTAATAACAAACAGTAGCAACATAGATAATGCAACAAAACAAACTAAAAAACGAAAAAGTGAGTTATAACAATCACCTAATTAAAAATATTTTGTATTAAATGGGAGTTTTTGAAGGTACTTCGAATGAATGGGATGATTTGGTGGAGCAAATTGATTTAAAGAAAGCTAAAAAGGCTGGTTCATTTTTAGATGGATGCAGTGTGAGTAAATAATTATAAAAGTCATATTAACTAACTTTAAAATGCTTTTCTGTTGTGTAATTAGATTTATCTTGCGGGTTTCTCTCCAGAACAAAAAGATAAGTTGTGCAAAGTACTCAATTGCGGAGGTGCAATGCGTTACGATGATATTTCAGAGAGGATAACTCATGCAGTCGTTGGGGACCCATCGTGCCATGACATTAAACTTATCCAGAGTAGTGGTCTCAAGAACCACTTCCCTTTACTTAACCTGCGCTGGTTAATCGATAGTATTGAACAGAAGTGCCCTGTATCTGAAGAAACATACATTGTAAATGTTAATACAATCAACGACAGCGAACCCAAATCACCACTCAGTAAAAAGGTAAAGAGAATGATGGTTTTTCAAATAAATCTAATCGACTGATGAAATATTATAATAATTACAAAATTAAAACACTCAGTATGTTTCAATATTTATTATCAATCCTTTGATAATAACTTCTTTAGATCAAAACATACATACGTAAGAGATTTGATAATAAATATTAAAACGGACCAAGTATTTTAATTTTGTAGCTAATCTAAATAGTTAATTTTTATTTAGGGTCTGTTTGCTTTACGTTCTGACACAACAACAAACATAAAAGAAAGCACTGAAACCAAAGCGAAACAAAAAGATGACCAGCTTCCGGAAATTGACCACGACTCTAATTTGTTACAACAATATTTACAACCAGAATCATCTGGTAGGTCCTTAATATTGTTTTTAATTAGTAGGTATTAAACGTTGTTACCATTTCTTTTAGGTCAGGATACTTTAGCTCAATTATTAAGAAATGCTAGCAGAACGTTTAGTGCAAACTCTGACGGTAATTTAGACAAGGAAAAAGAACAAAAAAGGAAAGAAAATAACCCCGAACATTTTGAAGGGAATACGGAAACCTCCTCGCGCCTTCCATTTAATAAAATGAAATTTATTTTAACGAGTTTGGATGAAGATGTTTTGGAGGATATCCAAGCGAGGATAGAAGAATGTGGAGGTAACACGGTTCCTGAATCGTACAGGGGAATCCCGGACTATATCGTAGTGCCCATTTTCCTTCCCTCCCTAAAAATGAAGCCATCGTGTGAAGTCGTTTCTATTATATACATCCTGGAGTGTTTTGAAGCGAAAGAGCTGATCGAGCTCGAATACTACCACCGTCCGATGTTTATCGACAGCAACGCGAAACCATTGTTGGGTAAAGTCGTCACGATCTCGAGTTATTCCGGCTACGAACGATCGTTTCTCCGAAGTTTAATTGAAGAACTTGGTGGTGTATGTCAAGATCAGTTCGCTCGTGTCACTTCTATTAGCAAAAACATTATGGCATCGACTCATTTGGTGTCTTCTGAAGCCAGCGGGAAAAAATATGAGGCCGCTTTGAAATGGAAACTGCCAGTGGTGAACAAAGATTGGCTGATTAAAAGTGCGGAGAAGGGAGAACTTGAACCAGAGCAGCCATATTTGGTGGGAGAATCAAAAGGTGAGTTTTATTTAGAAATTTAGATAGATACCAATAAAATAAGAAAACTAAACAAAGATTGAATGATGCGATATTTAAAGGTGAATATTATCTTTTGAATAGGAATGGATTTTTTTAACTCCACAGTCAATAAGTTAAAAAATTCAACAACTGCAACGCCCTCTTCCTCAAAATATTCTACACCCCCAAGAAACGTTAACGAAACTAACGGTAAGTAACTTTTGATCATTTATCTGTACAGTTTACCTTATTATTATTATTATTTTAGAAAATGAAACTGCAAAAGATACGCCCAAAAATAGCGCTACAAATAGACCTTTAGTATATAATGAAGGTAAAGTAATACACTTTCTACTAAAAAAACTAATATAACTATTTACCTAGTTTAAATAAATAAATGAATAAGCTAAATACGTAAGTGCAATTTGACTTATTTATTTCAGTGGGTACTCCAGTGACTGCTAGAGTTTTTAGCCAAGTGACTCCGGTAAGTAAGATAATGGAAGAAGTACGCATGACGAACTTATTAGGTACCCCCGAATGTCCTACGACTCCCAAGCCATGGAATCACGTCACAACACCTGACACTCCCCTGGGTGCTTTTATCAGACCTAATCCGTCACCTGCTTTACGTAAAGAATTGGCTCAATGGATAAATACACTTCCTGATTGGAAGCCACCACCACCAAGACGTCCGAGCACCGTAAATATCAGTGTAACTTGTACTGGGAGTTCTTATTAATACTTCTGTTAATTTTTATAGCCATTATCTGAACTGAAAAAACAATTATGGAATAAAATATTACCCACTAACCGTGAAACATCGACACAACTTAATTTCCAGTCGGATTTTAGTGATGAAAGTGGTAAAGAGAACGAAATGGTTGTAACTCCTAACAAGGTTATTTCTTCAAATACTGAGGTAAGTATAATTTTATATGTATATTGTTGTATTTTTATTACATGTCTTTTTTGTTTACCTTACAGGAAACTCCTGAAAGTATAACAGTCAAGAACCAGTTACGACAAATTCAGGTGATGCTTACTTCAAGTGGTAGCAAACACAGTTCGAGGAGACGAGAATCGACCATTCCTGAAACAGGTACATAATTATTAATTACAAAAAAGAAAGTCAGAAATATTAGTGAATGTACATTTTTTTTATTTTTCAGCTCCTGCAGGCAGGGTGAAAGATTCTCAGACAAACACCATTGGCTGGGACGACACGATGGATGGCGGAGACTTCGGGAACTTTACAGAGGTAAGACTCTATATTTTTTTTATTAGACCAAGAAATATGTAGAGGGAACTCATAATTAATAAAGGTGATGCCTTTTGGCACGTTGAGTGGCGTAAGATGTAGTAATTAGTAGCAATTAAAAAGAGAGTTCGTTTTATAATTAACATTCGTGAAATTTTTAGAAAAACGCATTTGATACCTACAACTCAACTATTATTTGAAATGAAACTAAAAACATTATTTCAGACATCTTTTTTTAAACCTATTTGTTGTATTAATAGTGTCAACAGTATTTGCTAATTACGTATTATATATTCTAACTACATTTTTTTAGTTTATTACTACAAATGTGACCCCGTCATTGAAAATTTGTTGTCAACAGCTGCATCTTACACTTTTCTACTATAAGTAGTTTTTCTTAAGAAAACTGGCAGAAACTCTTTCCAATAAAAAAAAGGGATTATAATTATATACTAATGAAAATAGATAGCTCCTCTCCCCCCTTTAGGGTAAATGTAGTTAAACTATCTTATTTTGCTCCCAGGAAATATTTGCTCTATGTTTTGTGAGCAATATTTTTAGGGCTCCGTTCCTTTACTATTAAAATATTTTAAAATATTTATTTCAGAATAACAAACCCCATCCTCGTATAATGTTTTCGGGCGTTCCAAAGGAAGATAAAGACGAAATGGTAAAATGTCTGACGGAGTTTGGTGCCGTGGTGTCTAACTCGGATAGCTTCGACCCCCAGTGTACCCATTTGATATGCCCTAAACCATTGAGAAACGAGAAGATCTTGGCTTGTATGGCATCCGGAAAATGGATCCTGCACACTTCCTATATAGAAGAGTGTATTAAAACAGGAAAACTTGTCAATGTAAATATAGTACAATACACCAGACATTTTTTTAATTATTATATCGCTCGTTATGTTTATTATAGGAGGAGATAATTGTATGAATTAGAAGCCAGAGATTTATTTATTTAATCTACGTTTCGAGGACCGATTTATACTCATTTTCAAGATCTATTTTAGTATATTTCCAAAGCAGAGTTATGTGCAATAATAATGTAGAGATACTTAAAAAGTAGAAGAAATTAATCCTCATAACGTTGATCAAATCAATAAATTTCTGGCTTGTAATTCAATCGAAAACCTTCAATAACTAGACAATTTTTTTATGAATACGTAGGAGGAACCTTTCGAATATGGGAATCCAAAATCAAATAGTAATCCAGAAATGCCCAAGGACAAGGATTTGGAATCCAGGATGGAGGCGATGCATTGGTGGAGGAAGGAGATTTCGAGAAGGGGTTACGGACCATTCCACGACATGAGGGCCATCGTAGTCGCCAAGAAAAAGGAACCAATCGCTAGAGTGATCGAAGCAGGTGGTGGAGTCGTTGTCGATGTAAGGTAAATATTTATGCACACCTATTATATAATAATAAAATAAAAAAAGATAAAGAAGACTGGTTCTTTTTTATTATACACTCAATTTATTATTTTCATTATAATTATAAAAAGAAATCAATTGTATAATTATGAAACATTATTGCTTTTTTATATTTCAAAGTGTTTAAAAACTAATAAACACTTTAAAACTCAAAAAGATAATTTATTTAATTTAAAAAGAAATCAATTAATAGAGTTGAACCAAATGAGCTAAAAGGTATTTATTTTTTATGTTTCTAGTCCACCATTTCCAGAACACGTACATGCAACACATTGTTTTTTGGAGGCGAGAGCAGTCTCAGATTTCGCTTTTTATATACCATTAGCAGAACAAGGTATTTATTGTTTGAACACTGTGTATATATGCGATTTTTTGCATAGGACCGCGAGTGACGTTAGGAACTTCATTTTGCCATATTTTTCAAAATTTTATACAAACAGCTTTAGAGATTAACGTTAAACGAATACACTGTTATTATTTATTATGTAAGTAGATTTACGTTAGGTCTTATGGTAATCAGAAGTTTGAAAATGAAAATTAAATTAAGTAATTGCCTCTATTTCCTTAAATGTCTTTTTTGATTATCTATTTTCAAAAGCTAACTAGTTAAAAGAATATATCGTTTATGAAATTTACTTTAGGTACTTTCTAAATAGTCTTAAAAACATTTAACATCATTTAACGACTGTGATTACAATCTTGAAGTATTTACATATATTATCACCACGTGAAATTTTTAACAATAAATTATGCTTAATATACAGGGTGTTCCCAATTCAAGTGACTGCCCGAAACGACGTGAAAATAATTGATAAAAAAACCTAAATGGGGTCTATCTCACAAAAAATTTGAAATACCCAAAAATTTTTTAATATGTACCTATAATAATTTTTCCTAAAGGTACTATTACATTGTATTAAGCGGTCACTTCTGTCGGAGACACCCTCTCGAAGTTTATTACGTTATATGCACTTTTTGGAAAAAGACTGTGTATATAGTTTTAATACCTAATATATGTATTTTTTACATATTTTGTCTTTTATTTACTTAATTCTTTTTCTATCTTAAGTAAATAAAAAGTGTAAAAGCAAAATCTAAATTAGAAAATCAAAAAGGTAGGTAAGTATAAAATTTCTGAATCTAAATTTAAATCTATACAAGGTGACTCGTTCTCTTATATTTCATGTAAAATTGAAAATACGAAATAGTATTTAAAATACCAGTTGTTGCAAAATCAATTTTTAATTAAAAGTAAGCAAATAGAGACATAAAATAGGTTTTTTTATTATTTCTGCCATTTATTTACAAAGGGGCTATTTGTATCAGTATCAGTGTGAAAATATATGTAATTAATAGGTAACACATTTTGTAATTGTATTACAAACATATAGTACAAAGTGTACGTATATATATAAATAAATACAATGCATACGTACATACATAAACATGTATAAACCTACACACGTGTATTTTTTTAACATTTAAATATCAGTATATTGCTATCAAAAAATTGTCCTAGGAAATAACAGCACATGTGGGTTTCAATTGATGCTTCTAAATTGCCATTATACATATAGGTAAACGTTTCCTATTTTTATCCAAATAAAAAAGAATTAAACATGAAATATTTGGTGCAAAAGTTCGAGTAATAAAAATTTGATTTCGAATTATCAAGTAAAAATTACACGTATTTTTTATAGTTGATACTATTGCCAACCAATGTAATTCGACTAATTGACCTTTGAGTTATCAAAGTTTTAATTATATGACAATTTTCCTTCACTTTTAAATTTAGGTCTTTTTTTGTAGAAGTTTCTTAAAATTCTGTTTTAATAATTTCAAATATTGAGTTGATAATTTTGATAAAATTAATATCCAAATAAAGTGTGCAAAACTTAACATTATTCTCCTTATTTAAAACGTAATTACCATTTTGACCAATTCCTTCTGAGGACATTGAAAAATGTACCTACATACATCAATTCCAAGTATTATAACTAAGTATTCTGTGTAGACATCAGAACATCTAACAGGCATTTTTTAAGTGTACCTACCTACTAAAATTATAATTAAATAGATAATACATTAATAAGGTAATGTTGTGTCTAAAAAGTCCATTAAACCACATGTATTTGGTATTTACTGCTACACTTACAATGAAAAAAAACACCCAGGATGACCACAATGACAGATAGGTACTAATTTGTTCACATAAAGGCAAAAAAATCCTCTTATTGTTTTTTCTTATCTATTTTTTTAATTTTAATTAAAATATGTATATTCATGCTATTGTAAAATTTATTGCACTGATATATTTTATAATGCAACAAAAATGAAGGTGCCCATAAAAGGCCCCTAGACCTTGCAATGTAAAATCTTTGTGTTTACTTTTACACAAAATATATGCCATAGAAATATTTTCATAGGTACCTAATGTTTTTCCTCAGAATTTTTTACCCAAAATATTGATACCTATTATCATACTGTAGTATTTAAAATGGCAGTTTTCATTAAAAGAAACCAATCTAATACTTATTACATTATTATTGGAAACCTCATTCTATACTTATTAGACACCTTAATCTGAATAAGGCAAATTCCCTAAAAGAATTACATCCTGGACCACTTGTGTAAATATATAAATTATCGATATGTCGAGGCAACAATTTGTTTTTTTCATTTAATATACTTACTACAAGTAAAATATGCACATTTTACCATATATGCAGTAGCATTCTCCGTACCAGGTGTTTCATATCTAAAACTACTGGTTGTAAAATTCAGGGAAAAAAACATTGATAAAATGGCTATGACAAAATCTTGAAAATTATTTTTAAGCTCTTTATTTTGCCGCAAGGGGGTGCAATTGACAGGGTAAAAATTAAAAATTTCTCCGAAAATTCCCACGTTAAGCTATATCTTTAATAACATCAGAAAGCCTAAAAAATTCCCCATCACTTTTGTCTCACACTCATTGGCGTACCGACCTTAATAAAAGTGAAGAAGTCCTTAAATGTCTAATTATTATTGCGCCTCTTTGTCGTGAAATGCAGAAATGACTACCAAGTTTTTCACATGTTCATTTTTGTAATATTTTTTATCTAAATTTCTATATTCAGTAGATTCTTAGATATGGTCGATGGTCAGCCTTACTGATACACCCGGTATAATTATTGATGATGTAAACATATAAGCTACATTTTGTCATCTTCTATACATTTTTCTTTTTTTTTAATTCATTAACCGCAATTTCCTGTTTAACTATTGAGAATTAATATACCTTCCCCTAGACATAAATTATAAAATATCTTCAATTTATTACAAGATAGTTAAATAACGATTTGAAAAAATATCTCATTCGTTGGATCAAGGATCCAGGCTTTGGTGAGATTCTCAAAAGAACGAAAAGGACTTTTATTAGAGCTTATCAATTTGTTTTCTAAGATCTTTTTGGACTTTTGAGGCACTAAATTGTGATGAAATGTGGTTACTCCACAATAATATTTTGCTAATTACCTTGCCTCTTAAGCACTATTAATATTTTGTATTTTCAGAAAGACCACAATCACCCTCGAGTTTTATTTTTAAACCCATAATGCAAAAGAATAGAAATGGACGAGTTTTGTGAAACCAAATTAAATAAAACACTAAAACTAAAAAATTCCAGTCCACATTATAATTATTTTTTCAAAAGCGATATATGTTAGTGGTAGATGCAAAGGGAAGTATCGATAGGGCAAATGACCCCTCAATATTTGATTCCTAAAGCGAAACAACCTTTTTCTTTTCACAATTCTCCTCTCATATAAAGTTTTTTTCCGGTTCTTCTATTTTATTATAAATATTATTATATTCAAATAAAATAATGAAAAATACTTTTAACTAGATGTTTACATGAATATTGAAATAAAAACTTATTAAACTAAAGGCTACATCAAAAAAAAATCTAACAAAATAAAAAATGAATAAAAGGCAGAAAAAATCAAATGAAACTAAATTAAAAGTAATAAATAAGTATGTAATAGAAATATTTTTACACAAATAAGTAAGCAAATAAAATTATGTCATAATATTATCAACAAATTAGGAATATTATTACAAATTAAAATGAACAAAACAGAAATATATAACAAAAATTAAAACTGCATTACTAATTTATTCAAATGGAATAGAAAGCCAAACAGTGATAATTCAGCAAAAAATGTTGAGTTTTTGTATCATGCAAAGACCTTCATTAAAAGGTGGCAGAAGCTAACTAACTTCAATTTTAGTTAGAAATTTTGCAGGATTTTGAATGGATAACGATGAACAAAAAATACAAAATATGTACCTAAATTCTAAATAATTATATAATAGGTGTTAATGAAAGTAAAGATTATATCACAATTATTAGAATGTAATGACAAGAAAATTCACTTTAGAAACGAAAATAAAAATGTTTTTTTTTTAAGTCGTGTCATGGTAATCTTTCCACACTAATAGTTTTTCCTTCCAATTTCTACGTAATTAATACACCCTGTATGTACTGAATGGTGTATAAATATTACAAATAAGTACACTCACATGCACAACATTATCTATCTACACAAACAAACTATGCACATAATTTAAATTAGTTGCGTTTAGAACGGTCTAACTAAACCGAATTGAGGGGATGAATTTTCAACTAAAAACATTAAAACACTCTGAGTCTTTTGAGAGTTGATTTGATAACCAACCCTCGTCATGATAAACCAACTAAGTAATATCACATATATTCCTGTTTCCAACAAAAAAAAAAAATTTAAAGGTCACCGTTCTCTATGGCTTTGTTCAAATCAGCCACAATCTTCCCCAAAACTTCCCTATATTGCGAGTTCGGACTAAACAGTTCGTCCAAAAACTGCTCGTTTGTGAAAAAGCCAAACACCCCATCGATCCTTGCTAAAGATTTCTCCGATAGGTGCTTCGAAACAATTATTTGCAGGCACTTGTGTGAATCATTGAGGGCGGACAGGATGTAGTTGCGATCGTAACTGAAGTCTACTTCGTAAAACGAAATGATGGACATCGCTGCCATCCGAAACTTTGTCCGGAAACGTTCTGCATGTTTTAGCTCATCTTGTGAAAACAGACCATTTCGATGAAGGACTCCCAGTTTTATTACCACTTTTATTATGTTCTTTATGAGCTTTTCTGCCTCTTTTTTGTTGTTTGACTGAAATGACAGTAAGAGGACAATGAATTTTTTTAAATCTTAAGTCCAAACCAAAGTAAGAGATTTGTAAAAAAATAATATCCTTGTTGAAATTGGTTTGCATCAGTCAGATATAGAGCAGAAGGGGTGGACATAAAACTGTTGGTGCTACTTTTGTAAAAGATTAAGGTTGCAAATCATGGAAAAAGGTAGGGGTTCAAAGTAGAAAATACTCGTTGGGGTGGGGTTGATTTACAAGATATGGGGGTTAAAAAAGAGTATCACCCCAAAAAACTTCACATAAGAGAATGGAATGAAATTTTCTGAAGGTTCTAGAGTTTATCTGATTTTCTAAAATGTTCCAGAATTTCCAATAGAGTTTAAGAACCTTCTGGGAATTTCTAAAAGGTTCGAGGATCTTTTTGAATTCTCCAGAAGGTTCGTGAATGTTCTGGAGAATTTTCCAGAAGACCCTAGAAGGTAGTAGGCTGTCCCCGAATTTCCCAGAAGATTACAAAATATTCTAGAAGGTTCTAAACTTATCCTGAATAACCCAGAAGACTCATGAATGTCCTAGAAATTTCCAGAAGATTCGATAAAGTTCTAAAGTTTTCCAGATTATAGAAAGCTGTAGACTATCCCTGAATTTCTTAGAAGAATGATAAATACCTAGAAATTTCCAGAAGGTTCGAAGATGTTTTAGAATCCTCCAGAAGATTAGAAAATGTCCTAAAATTTTCCAAAAGACTATTGTTATCGAATCTAAAAACTTTTGAACTTTCCAGAAAATTACAGAATCTACCCCACTAATAATATTTTCTTAGTGTTGTTTTTGGCAATAGACTTTTCCATTATTAAGTGTTTAAGTACATAATCTAATGTATAAAAAACATGTATATATAATACTTACATATTGTTTCGCTAAACGATAAAGATTATCTAAAAGAGAAGCTGTGACGTCATCGATGAGGGCCCGGGCTACGTTTTTTCCTGCCATTCGGGACAGAATTTTTTTTTGAGCTCGCAAACCAATGTCTCTCGCACGAAAGCCATTATCGCTCATGACTAAAAATAAATTTAAAAAATATATCACCTGAGAACTTATAAATCTGTACGGAAATTTAAAGCGTAGATTTATAAGTAAATTAATAATAATTGCAAAAGGTGATTTTATAAACGAAGATAATGATGATTGAGAGTAAAAAACATTTTACAATGTTTATGTCTTTCTTAATAAATTGATATAAATCGTAGGTACGACGTAGTATCATATCACCTTACAAAAGAAGCCAATGTCATCCTCGGTTATTAGAAAGTTATGTATAATAGGTACGAAAAGATATTAAGTAAATGGAGGATTTTTTTTAGCATTAGGTAATCCAGTAATAATTAATAAAACAAAATAATAATTTTATAATTTTTTGTAGCTAAATATAATTTATCATCAATCATGTTATAATAAAAAATACAACCACAAAAGCAGATACTAGATAGTGTAAAGCAAAAATAATTTTACTTTAGTTAAGTATTTTTATTTTTTGTTGCAGTTTTTATTTTTTACTTTTTTTATTTTATGTTTCAGTTTATTACTTTTTATTACAACTTTTCGTATTTTATTTATTTATTTGCATTTAAATTGAGTGGTTGAAAAGCGTTTGATCTTTAAAATATTTTCTTACACTGTCGTGTCCTTTGCATGTCGATAAAGAGCTAACAAGTTGATAGTCGATAGAAAAAAAACTGTTTACATGCAGAATACAAAACAAATTGTAACGTCGCTGAAGAAGTCGTGCTCTTTACCTGTTTCGAACATCCCTTGACTAGCAAAATAAAAACCAATAACTTAAAACAAAACTGGATCCTGAAAAAAAAATAAAGGAAATAAAAACAAATATTAGAAACAATAAAACAACAACTAATAAACAAAACAAGAAAACAAAAACAATATAATAATTAATAAAACAAAAGACTCTTGGATATAATTGTTTTTGTTAATATGTCTAAATCATTAATTAATCAATTGTTCAACTAAAATGCATTGTTTATCGCACCATTTCTTTGGTGTATTGTAGGTTGTCTGTTATTTACGTATTTTGTCAAACTTTTTATTTGATTTGAAAACTTTGTAGGTAATAATATACAATGAAAACAACGTCTTATAATAACGCCTTAATTATGATAAAAAGACTTTGTATAAAGCGTTGAAATTGCTATGACAACCTATTTACATTTCTATTTCTTCTTTCGTCGACTGCAGGAATAATTTAAATAAAAATCGATACTTGCTTTAATGCAATAGATACTTATGTAAATTTTAAACGTTTTGTCTGGTGCAATTAAACATCCTCAAGGACTTACGATTGTTTAGGATTGTACTAATTGTAAAACTTTTCGGTGGTTAAAATACCCAAGAGAGAGCCAAAAGGGTTTATTTAGGGATGAACAAAAAAATTGCATTTTTAATATAAAAAATAAAATAAAAAATAGGAAATTTTGGAAGCGTAATCTCGAGGAAAATTTGAATGTGAGATCTCTCTCACTTTTAATTCATCCCTTAACTTGTGGATAAAAACAAAATCGTGTGACCAATCGTTCTGCACTTTCAACCAAAGTTCTTTTTAATTAACGTTACAATTCTTCATGTATGTTGTTTATGACCACCCTGTATATCCAGATTCTTAAACTAACCAAATTGGCGTTATCACAAAAACTAAGAAAGTATCTCTAAGAAGGCAATTAAGACCCGATATCGGATGTTTATTGCCGATTGGCGATCGAGTTACACTGTCAATATTATGCGCGTGAAGTCTGTAAAAACGTTAATAAAAAGGGCAATAAAAAGGAAACAAATAACAATACGTACAAAGACAGTGACTGCATTCAGTAGCGATACACTGGTAAATTAACCAGCTTTCCAATTCCACAACGGTTACAGACATGCTTCTGTGATAAGACGAAGAAATAAGAGCGATGAGATCACGGTGCCCACCTACACGCCTCCCTCTACATCCTGGAACAAACAAAACAAGATTTTAAAACATGAACAAAAATATTGTTATCGGTGTAAATCAAATATGTGAGTAGAAGACAACACACAACCTAAAGTTGAATATAATGTTCCTCCGAGGGTGTAAAGGTGTATTAAGATAGGACCTTTCAAAATCAAGGTCTTATTGAGATATATGGCAATCATTAAAGTTTTGTGACCATTGTCTGATATGTATTAGGGTTTCCACCCAAATTGCATGAAACACTTTTAACGAGTTAACTGACATTGTAAATATGGGATTACTAAGTAGAAGCTCAGGTATTTATAGTCGCCTGGGTCGTTGCACCTTGTTATTGGTTGCATAGTAGTGGGGAACGTGCCTGTGATTGGTCGCCAAGGAGGTGACAGGGAGTACTGCGCAATTGTCGAATTACAAGCACGCCCCCACTGTCAGCTGACCAATAACAGTGCGTAACGACAACACTGCTTGACCAACGACTATGCGCAGAGACTCAGTTGACTATAAATATCGGAGTTTCTGTATAGTATCTTCATATACAACGTTGGCGCAACCTAGTGAAGAAGTCTTTTGCTTTTGTAGACGAAACAGCAGGTAAAAACATTTAATGAAAGGCCTTATTCACATTTTAGTAACTTTTGCTAACGCCTCAACAACCTCCAATACTTGTGTATGTGATTTTATTTTCTTTATTAATCACTTTTTCAGTTTTGATCGAAAAAAATTCACGACATTTCAGAACGATTGCAAAACCGCTGTTAACTGTAAGCAACACATTCTGTTTTATTACGAATCCTTTTATGATGCATAGATTTTTTCTGCTTCTTTATTACACAGTTGAGTTGTCTGTCGGACATGTGTATGATGTATCCGCAAAATAAATTGCCCAATATAAACTACTAATGCAGAAATGTCGTGTATGATTGTATACTATACATATACAATCATAATGACTCATTCTTTGTATGTATGGCATAATAGCGTGGTAGTTGCAATTAACTAATGTAACATTAAAACGAATTCTGAATCGCCACCTGCTTAAAATTCCATTTCTAGATTCGTGTACGGTGAACATTTTAACTAATGTAGAACTCACGCAAAATCCTCAGGGATTAAAAACTACCCATGGCTATTCATCTTTGCTTTTTATGTTTCATTCGTCCTGGTTTTTTTATGTACATTATGTTGTCTATTTAATTCTTTTATTTTACTGCTTAAGTATTAGCTCTACATAATATAATAAACTAAACTAGCATTTTTAAATGGCTCAACAATGATGCGGATTACAGTGCCATAAATTGTCACTCACAGGGTAAAAAGTTATTAAAAAGATAGCCGTAAATTTGTTTCACACACTTAATAATTAGGTGACAAAACAGTAATTTGTGAAAAAATACAAAAACAATTTTTTGGTCATGTTCTGCTCATGGTAATCTTATAATCACAAATTCAAAATGCAATTTATCATTAAGGCAATTAATTAGCATTAAATGGGCATTTAATTATTATATGGCCAAAAGAAAATTTTAACTCATGCTCTATTAGTTAGTTTTGTGTTACCAAAATTTTAATTTTCGAAAAAAATGCCTGGGGCGATTAATTTGTCATGAGGGTCGTTTGTTAGCATTTAATGAGCACTTAATTAGTATATGACTAGCTAATGTTCTGTTTACATAATTTTAAGTTACCAAAGCTTTAAGTTTTGATAAAACGCCCAGAGCATTTAATTTCTCATTAGGGCACTTACTTAACATTTACTGAACACTTAATTATTGTGTGACTAAGAAAACATTTTCTGTTTCACTCACTTAATAATGAGGTGACAAAACAGTAATTTGCGAAAAAATACAAAAACAATTTTTTGGTCGTGTTATGCTCATGTAATCTTATACTCACAAATTAAAAATGCAATTAATCATTAAGGCAATTAACTAGCATTAAATGGGCATTTAATTAATATATGGCCAAAAGAAAATTTAACCCATGTTCTTCTTAGTTAGTTTTGAGTTACCAAAATATTAATTCTTGAAAATCCCCAGAGCATTTAATTGGTCATTGGGGCAAGTAATTAGCATTTAATTAGTATATGGTCAGAAAACAATTTTTTAACTACAAAATTTGCTCTGTTAACTAGTATTACCAAAACTTTAATTTTCGAAAAAAGTGCCTAGGGCGATTAATTTGTCATGAGGGTCGTTGGCTAGCCTTTAATGAGCACTTAATTAGTATACGACTAGCTAATGTTCTGTTTACAAAATTTTAAATTACCGAAGCTTTAAATTGTGATAAAAATGCCCAGAGCATTTAATTCGTCTTTGGGGCACTTAATTAGCATATAATTAGGTAGTGTGAGGCAAGAACACATTTCTTTTCCCCCATGCTTTCCTCACTTAACCGACATAATTTAGAAAAAGAATCCCAGGGCACTTCTTTGTACCCAAAACATTTAATTAGTGATGGGAGCACTTAATTAGTATTTAATCCAAATGAACAGTTAATTAATATTATTATTATTACTCATTTAATGTTAAGCTACCAAAACGTTATTTTAATTATTTACTCTGTATCATTAATTAAATTTCTGTTTTAAGCACTTAATGAGCATTTAATTGGTATATGACTAGCTAATATTGTGTTTACATAATTTTAAGTTACAAAAGCTTTAAATTATGATAAAAATGCCCAGAGCATTAAATTCGCCTTTGGGGCACTTAATTAGCATTTAATTAGGTAGTGTGATGCAAGAACACATTTTTTTCCCTCATGCTTTCCTCACTTAACCGACATAATTAAGAAAAAAAAATCCCAGGGCACTTCTTTGCACCCAAAACATTTAATTAGTGATGGAAGCACTTAATTAGTAGGCATTTAATCCTAATGAACACTTAATTAGTATTATTTTTACTCATTTAATAACAAACTATCAAAACGTTATTTTAATTATTTACTCTGTAACATTAAATTTCACTTTTAAGCACTTAATGAGCATTTAATTGTGCTTGTACGTAAGTATTTTAGGTTCTGCTGACTTAACTCTTCCTACTCAATAATGGATATATCATAAAACGACTAGGTAAGAAAGCGAAAGTAAGTTAGTATAAATTGAAATCAAAACATTTTGTGCTGGCTGTTTAACTGCATAATAGTAACACAACTTATTATAAAAATTATCTAGCAACAATCATTTTTTAACAAACACATAAAAAGGACCAATTAATTTGTAGATATTATACTTAGGTAGGCGCAATGCAATTTCAGAAATATGGACTTTCTAACATTTTAATGTTAATAATAAAACAACAAATGAATCACTTACTTAACCAAATTGTGTGGAAATTAGTCACAGAAGAATTATTACTAAGCGAATTCCTAAGAAATCGTTATAGCGTAATGGGCAGTCATAAAACGTTTTCCAACAGTTTGAACAATTTCCTATATGAATTGTTTTGGCTTGTTACTATTTACTTCCTTCCTATGTTGAAAATTGCAACGAGAAAAATGTACGTTCATTCATGTTTTGTTATTTGTTTTTTTTGTATTTTGTTTATTTATTTAGTTTTTTGCATTTTATGTTCATATTTTGTTTTATACGTTCTTTTGTTTTTTTTTGTTTCCTTTATTTTTTTTAATAAGATTTCAGTTTTTAATTCGTACCAGTGGCGTAGCCAGAGTTACGCCATGGGGGGAAGTATCTAAACATCAAACGCGTATAACTCACAAGACAAGTAGTAAAAAGGGTCTATTCCTACTTCAGGGGTATATCCCCCATCCCCCCCCTTGGGGTTTGGCAAAAATTTCTAATTTATATTTATTGCTTCATAATGACAGCACTAAAAATCCTTGAAAGATAAGGGCGAAATATTATTGAGTCAAATTCTCCCTTCTTATCGTCATACAAATCGGGAATTGATTGACGTGAAAACCTTGTTAGTGAGTTACATATATCCATACATATTTCTTTCAAACTAAAAATCGAAAATCTATAGTAGGTCATGCACGTTTCGTCTTCGGAGAAAGTAAAAATAGTCGAGACTCGAGAAAGAATGGGGATTGTTCACTAGTAACAACCATGTATTCATTCGGTGATACAGAGAGAATTTTTTTAATCAGGTACTTTTTAAAATGTAAAAAATAAAACAATAGTTTGTAGTACCTACTTTTGTTTTTTTTAGGTACAGTGTGTTTTAAAATTAATAATTAAATAAATTTGTTGGATATTTTATGCTTTATTGAGTTTCATACCGTTATGACTTCCCTTAAAAGATAATTTTGGTGGCGTTCAGAGCCGTACGTAGTAATTTTTTAAATTATACCTAAATCAAGCTAAAAACGTTTTTAAGTAATTATAAATGTAATATCATAAAAATTATACCTAATTAAAAATTGCTTCAGATTTTGTCGTAGAAATAACAGGCCCTATTACAAAAAATTATCCTGATTAATAAAAAAAATGTGCCCAGTGCATTTCATTGCTGATGGGGTATCTTAAAAAACATTTAGTGAGAAGATTATTAATCTGGGATTAAAAAACAACTTTTTAACTCAAATCTGCTCACTTAATCTTGAGCTATAAAAACATTATTTTTTGACAAAAAATTTAATTAGCCACTTGGGCACTCAACTTTGCAGTTAATTAGTGTTTAAGTAAGAAAACATTTTTTGTAACTCATGCTCTCCTCACTTTTAAAATTAAACCAACATAACCATAATTAGAAAAATAAATCCCAGGGCACTTTTCGCTCATTAGGGCATTTAATGAGCATTTAATTAAAATGTGACTAGTGCAACTCTTGTTCGCTTAATTTTGAGTTAGTGAAACATTAATTTTTGACAAAAATGTCCAGAGCATTTAATTCATCATGGGGGCCCTTAATTAGCATTTTAAAATTTGTATGAGATAAGAAAACATGTTTTGTAACTCATGCTCTCCTCACTTAATATTAAACCAACATAACCATAATTTAGAAAAATAAATCCCAGTGCACTTCTTTGCTCATTAGGGCACTTAATGAGCATTTAATTAAAATGTGACTAGTACAACTCTTGTTCGCTTAATTTTGAGTTATTGAAACATTAATTTTTGACAAAAATGTCCAGAGCATTTAATTCATCATGGGGGCCCTTAATTAGCATTTAATTAGTATGAGATAAGAAAACATGTTTTGTAACTCATGCTCTCCTCACTTAATATTAAACCAACATAACCATAATTAAGAAAAATAAATCCCAGGGCACTTCTTTGCTCATTAGGGTACTTAATGAGCCTTTAATTAAAATGTGACTAGTACAACTCTTGTTCGCTTAATTTTGAGTTAGTGAAACATTAATTATTGACAAAAATGTCCAGAGCATTTAATTCATCATGGGGGCCCTTAATTAGCATTTAATTAGTATGAGGTAAGAAAACATGTTTTGTAACTAATGCTCTCCTCACTTAATATTAAACCAACATAACCATAATTAAGAAAAATAAATCCCAGTGCACTTCTTTGCTCATTAGGGCACTTAATGAACATTTAATTAAAATGTGACTAATGCAACTCTTGTTCGCTTAATTTTGAGTTAGTGAAACATTAATTTTTGACAAAAATGTCCAGAGCATTTAATTCATCATGGGGGCCCTTAATTAGCATTTAATTAGTATGACGTAAGAAAACATGTTTTGTAACTCATGCTCTCCTCACTTTTAAAATTAAACCAACATAACCATAATTAAGAAAAATAAATCCCAGTGCACTTCTTTGCTCATAAGAACACTTAATGAACATTTAATTAAAATGTGACTAGTGCAACTCTTGTTCGCTTAATTTTGAGTTAGTTTAAACATTAATTTTTGACAAAAATGTCCAGAACATTTTATTCCTCATGAGGGGGCCCCTTTAAATTTGCATTTAATGAGCACTTAATCAATATGATCTTTTAACTCGTATTCTGCTCATTTAATTTTCAGCTACCAAAACAATAATTTTGAAAAGTTTCCCAAAACATTTAATTAGCGATGAGAACACTTAATTAGCATTTAACCCTAACGAACACTTAATTGGTATCTATTATTAGTACTCAATGGTGATGATGTCTCTTCGAAGACAATACGTTGGACTTTCAGTGTTGCCACCTCAAACAATGCCAACAAAAATAATAAAACAATTTTGAAAAATTTCGATTTTTGCGAATATTTCCGGAACTGCTCAAAATTTTAAAATTTTTTATATAGCATAGGTATAAGTAATAAGAAAAATAGAGAAACTAACCGTTGAAATATTTTTTTTTTTTAATTTTCGACAGGTACTAAACAAATAATGTCTTAAATATTGAAAAAATATAGCAGTCTTTTGAATGTCTTTTATTATAGGTACAATAAAGAGAAATTAAATAGTTTCACCCCCTCCCATTTTTTATAAACTTAAAAAAATTTTAAAAATGTAAATTTTTAGAGGAAAATGTCCTTAACTTTAGGAGTTGAATTAACAATTAAAAATTTACGAGTTGAATTAATAATTAAAACATTTGAAATTTAATACTAATTGTTGTAAATTCAATAAACAATTACTAAAAGTTCTGTTGTTTCTGTTTTTTGTCACTAAAATAAAAAAATATTTATTTTGATCCTAGTGCACACCACCATTCCTGAAAATCTTTCAACAAAGAGCCCAAATAATTTTTTAATACATAAACTAATAACTCTAACTTAGTTACACAATTAAACTTGTCTGTAAGATCGTCGTTAAAAGTTGCAAAACTCACCCTTAACTGGATCGGTTCAAAGGCGCTCCAACTAACTAAATAATTCAATGAGCAAGGTGAGTAGGTAGGTATGTAATCCGGGTAGCTAAGGCAGCTGGAAAATCGGGAAAACAACACCTCCAAGTGTACCTTGGCACTTTTCCAATAAAATAAAAAACAACTGCCAACTAAAGAAGCAGGACGACAAACTGGAAAGGCACGCGACCCTGAACTAAACTCAACGCGAACCAGAATTTAACGGACAGAAGCTACATATTATGTACATACATACAATACTTTTATATTATTAACACTACATAAGGTAACAGCAACAGCTGACAGAAACACACCAGGTGAATTGAATTGAATTGAATTGAGGTATTCGTGGGTATACGTACATATGTAGGTACCGGAGGATTTCTTCAATAACGGTCAAAGGGGGGACTCGATAACATTATATTGTCTTAATAAGAACTCTCTTCACACACTTACACGTTATGGTAAGACGTGTGTACAACAGTGGCGTAACCAAACGGGGAGGGGGAGAAATGGATGGGGGGGGGACATCCCCCCAAGGATAATCAACTTTAATCGTTTAAAAAGCGAAAATAATACGCGTCATTTTGTTTAAATTTTATAGCTTAATTAAATATAATTATCCAGAATAATAATGAAATAATTTATCTATACAAATAAATAAAATTGTAGTATAGTGTAGTTTATAATATTAATTTTTTACAATTTTTTGTATGTCTGTCTGTCTGTTTGTTCCAGCTAATCTCTGAAACGGCTGGACCGATTTTGACGGGACTTTCACTGGCAGATAGCTGATGTAATAAGGAGTAACTTAGGTTACTTTTATTTTAGAAAAAATTAAAACCAATAAATATTGAAAAATTAATAAAATTTCGTCTTCATTAAATATACAACGTACGTTTAATGGTACAAATATTTGTATGTGCGATATTTTTTAACCCTGGCAACGCCGGGTTTCGCTGTTAGTCCAGAATAATAATGAAATAATTTATATTTTAATATTTTTGAACTAGCTCAATGGTTTAGCAATGTTGAACACACAGGAGTATATTTTTAAACACCAGTGGCGGATTTACACTGCAATTCTATACTCTAAATCACAATCAAATTTTCGTCAATGAAATTGCAACTTTATGATTGTATTATATTTTTATCAGATAATCAACAAATATTGATACGAATTCATTAGGATTAAAAATGTAAGGATGTTAAGAAGAACTTTCGTTGAATGGATATTTACAGCTTTTATTCATTACCTACAATATTATCATTATTGTTTTTTTAAATTATCATCATTCTAATAAATGTACCTATAATATTTATGAAATTCTGTGCAACAATATGCAATTTTTTACGTGTAAATTTATTAAATTTTTATTCTACACTCAAACAGGTTGTTAATATCATCAGAAATATCAATAGAAAAGTATTAATTTTCCACATATATAATATTTGTTATTGTTATTTTTAAGCAATTTTTTTTCGGATCCCATTTCTCTACGAATAGATATCTATATATAATAAGTGGTGAAACATATTACACATTAATTGAATAGTGTAGGTGGACCTAAAGAAAAAATTATGGCAATAATTATTTAAAAAAATAGGTAAAAATACTAAATTTAAAATGTAATACTTAAACGCTATTGGAATATTTTAAAAATTCAAAATCACAATAGTATATTTTATAAATAAGCGTTTAGTAATTTTTCATATATCTACAGACGTTAGTGTATTCAGTATACTGTATAGCACTAATATATTGTAATTTTTGTTGATTTTTTGAGCCTCGTTTTTTTCCGTGTATAAGATAATATTTTTTTTTATTTCTGTAAGACAAAAAAATTTTTGAGAAAAGTTTGCCACCCCCTAAAATCTGCCGCCCTAGGCTCCAGCCCAGGGATGGCGAACCATTGGAACTCGTGCCGCAAGTGGCACGTTTCAAAATTTTGATGGCACGCACAAAAACAAAATTTTTTTTAAGTTATCTTTTTTAATAGAAATGAATTAAAAATTATTAATCTACACTTAATTTATAGTTTATGATAGATATAAATTTGTAGTACCGAATACCTATCTTAGTATGTTAACTAGAACCGTCAAATTACACATTTTATTATTAAAATATCGTATGAATTCTTTCGAAGTATATACAGATGCGCATTAGATAAAAAATTTTGCGTATCCAGTTTCGCCTTCTTAAGGTATTTGAATGTTGTTGCTGTCGCAGTGGTCGAATCAAAATTTATTTTCTATCCTGATACAATACCATTTAAAAAATTAAATTTAAAACTCCTTGAGTGGTTAAATTTTAATGAATTAGAAATGGAATTAGTTGAATTTCAGTCAAGTACCATATAGAACCAAAAATTTGTTGATTTAAGAAATGATTTAGAAATTATTGAAAGTAATCGATTATTGGATAAAATAAATAAAATTGCAGAAGATGAAATTCTAACTATACATGGAATTCAGTTCCTGACACGTTTAATTGTTTAAAACTTTAAAAATATTAGCAAAGGCAATTTTATCAATATTTTCATTTGACGTGGGCATGTGAATCTCTATTTTCAGAATTAAATTTTATAAAAAATAAATATAGGAATAGAATGACGGATGAGTCGAGCTCTGCATGCGTACTGTTGAAATTAACTAAATATGAACCAGATATTAAATCTTTATCATCTTGTGTACAGCAACAAAAATCACATTAAAAACAATTTTTTTTAACGTGAATTTTGTTTCTAGCATATTGCTTTTTGCAAAACATTGATTAATAAAAAATTGTTTAAAGATGAATTGCTTTTGTTTGTTTGTTTGTTTAATTATACTTACGTATAGTTTCACCACGCTAACATTTCAAATGAAATTTTATTGTGGCACGTTACCTATTTAAAAAAGAATTTTTATGACTTTGTGGCACGGACATCAAAATTCAGCCTGCTGGTAAATCCGCCACTGTTGAACACTGACGAAGTATTTAATTAATGAGCTTGCGAAAACACAAGGACGATTAGATTTCGTTTTACAAAATTTGCACCCCTAAAACATATTTTAATGGTATTCTCCCACTTCGTAACCTCATTACATTTTGCTTTTTTGGTTCCCACTTCGTGATCTGTTCTTTAATAATAATATTATTGTTATTCCCATTTAGAGACCGATCGGTAATGTACTTATGTACCTACTATTCAAATACAGTGAATTTCATTTATTACGACTTCGGTTTTAACGACCTTCTGGTTATAACGACATAACACATCATAAGTCCCTTGAAGTAAGAAACGACAACATATTTTACTACAAGTAGAAATTATAAAAAATATCTAATAAAGAATAATGTTTTTTTTTGTCGAAACAAGTGTACATGGTTCTTATCAACCCAACGTTTTTTTTTTTATCTTGACATCTCAGGCTGTTCAATGTAAACGAGCTCTATCACCTCTTTACGTATGCCATACAAAATGCTCTCATCATTAGAGCATTATTAAAGCAGGAAAGGTAGACCCTGTTCAAACTTTGTTGATGTAAAATTCTAAGAAACGAGTCAGGTCAATTCTCCGATCCCAAAGATTTGTTCAGGCTTTCGTACAGGTATATACAGCGGCGTACATATAAATCTTTGTAGTAATTGAAAGTTGTTTGGGTAGGGGCCGTTCATAAAATACGTTCGCGTACAATGGGGGGGGGGGTCTTGCTGAGTGTGAAAAGATGTGACGAGGGGGGACGGGGGGTCGTTACAAAAGATATTTATTGATTTTTTTAAATTTTATTATGAAAATAAAATAAATATTTTTGACTATCAAAATTGTGTATTATCAATCAAAATTTATCAGGTCCGGGGGGGTTTAGTTTTTGTGACGTAATATTTACAGGGGGGTCACAGAAAGTGTGACACAGCGTGACAAACGGGGTGGGGGGTCAAAAAAGCCAATTTTAGCGTGACGTATTTTATGAACAGCTACGAAACATACATTTTTAAACATTTTAATTGAACTTAGAAAAATTCAAAAACAATACCCTTTGACTGGGCATTAAGCTTTTGTCTTTACTTTTTCAACTTCACCGATTTTTTAACGAGAAAGTAATAACTAAAAGTCGTCTGAAAAATACGGTTAACAAATTCTAACTGCAGATTCTTTATGCAGTGTGCACACTGCTTATTAAGTCCAAATTATCTTGTACCTATAATTAATTATAAATTTAACTGTAAGTAGATTAAAGCTTTTGTGCATATTTTCAATTATTAGCATCTAATGGGAATTATATGACATCCTTTAATGCAAACCGAAATGTAAATATTGCAAATTGCATGTAATAATAGATCAGTAATAAAGTTCTTAAGAAATATCTAAAATCACTACGAGGGTTGGAAATAATGAAAAAAATGTCAGGGGTTTTTGTAATAAATTTGCGCATTTTAATTAATCATTGATTTAGAAATGTATTTATGTATATCAAGTAGGTACCTAGCGAACGTTCAATAAAGAGTACGAATATTTAAATGTACGCCACTGTATATATACGAAAGCCCGAACAGACCCGCCTCGTTTCTGAGAATTTTACATCAACAAATTTTGAACAGGGTCTACCTATGTACTTATAAGCTGTAGCTTATTATTCGTTTGTTGCAAATATTCCTACAAATAATTTATTTGTAAATTGGTACCTAATCCATTTTTAATCTTGTTCTAATTAATTAAATAATTGATTAATAATTCATCCCAAACTTAAGTGTAGGTAAGTACTTAAATATGTACCTAATAGTCAAATTATCAAATTGACATTTATCTGATAAATAATTTATTGATTTTTCATTATAAATAATAAATATTCGACACTTTCAAGTGAAAGTAGGTATTTTATAACGTTATACCTGTAACCTGCCTGTTCATTATTTATTAGCAGAAGAATCCCTGTCGAATCAAAAATAGAAAGTTACTAAGTACAACTAAATTATTGCATTCATTATTAGATGGGTTTCAACCTTTTTAAGCAAATAAAATATTACTTTTTTTATAGGTATCTACTTCTACAGCTACAGTCAAACTTCGATAACTCGAAATAAGTTGTACATACGTATGTATATGTACAAAAAACAATTTTATGAATGGGGTAAAAATGCACGCTTGTGGGTTTTTAAATAACTACCTACCATATAAACTCCAAAATGAAGCAAAATTTTAGAAAGAATCAAAAATTAAATAGATAAACTACACGGGTGAATTTTTAATCCAGTCTCAAAACTGCACCCTCTGCTTTGAATACCACTTAAACGATTTGTCTAATATCCAATAAAAATCATTGAAATTGCTGCATCGCTTTTTAGGGCATAATCAATAGACTAAGATAATTGTTTAACCAGCACATTATGCAGGTCCGGATTTAACATTCAAGGGGCCATGGGCACAAATTAAGTGTAGTGGGGGCGTTAAGGTAAATTTTGCAATAAAAAAAAAATATGCTATTAAATGACATTTTTTTATTTGTTAGATATCATAAAGATGTGAACATTCTTACGAATTTATCGGTAAAAATTTATTTGAATAAAAATTCGATTTAGTGATGTTTTTAAAAATGAACAATAAAAAAGTATTTTAAGGTTAAATACTGGAAATCGAATTATATAAATCTTTTTTAAACTTTGCCTGTTTTTGTTGAAAATACAATGAGACTTTAATAACGTAAACTTTCGAATTTTTGTTGCACCAAATTGATTGGCAATGAGAAATAGTCAGGTCAATTTAAACATTCGAAGCTACATAAATTCCCACCAAGCTCGTTTAAAATATGATTAAAAATAAAATTTGAAAGTTCCCCATCTTTCCCCTGTATGGAAAAAAAATATTCAAGGTCAAAGGTCAAAAAAATGAGTTTTTCGCGATTTTCAGCAAAACGGTAAGTTTCATAATAAAAATACTTCAGGCAAAAATTGTAGATCATAAAATTATCTATAAAATATGTATGAATATTTTTTTCCTAAGAGCCACACCGTTTCTGAGATATCAGGTTAAATGAAACCCAGTCCCTTATTTTATACGCCAGTGTAACCTCGAGACAACATCTGTCTCCTGTTCAATTGTATGCGTGGCTAGGGTCTTATACCTGCTTAATGTCAGTGTGCCCAATAAATGAAATACTGTTAGTCTCAGGGTTGCCAGATTAGGGGATTTTCCCCAAAAAATAGGGGATTTTTTTCCTTTGGGGTATTTTTTGGTGATATATTTTCCAGGGGAATTCTTCTGGGGAAAAATTTTCCTCTACAATCTTTTTTCTATTTGCACTAAATATTTTCTAGTTCTTAGGGATTTATGTGTCACATAGCTTATTTTGGGGTATTTTAGAGTTACATATTTTATAGATAATTTCATGATCTACAATTTTTGTCTGGGGTAATTTTATGATAAAACTTACCGTTTTGTTGAAAATCGCGAAAAACTCATTTTTTTGACCTTTAACCTTAAATAAAAATTTTTCCATACAGGGGAAAGATGGGAAACTTTCAAATTTTATTTTTAATCATATTTTAAACAATCTCACTGATTTTCAGCTTGGTGGGAATTTATGTAGCTTTACTCTTATTTTTTGGTCTAATTTGACCGGACTAAAATACGTGTAATTTTTACTTGATAACTCGAACTTTTCTCGAACTTCTATAAGGTATTCGATTTGGCGCCAACTTTGATAAATCGAATTTTCTGGGGGAATCCCTTAATAATTTAAGATTTTAACGTCTCTTTTTAATACCAGCAGGTATTATGCAATCAAGCAGTGAGACAGTTCAGTTTCTACGATTATTTATCATCAAAATATACTTTCAAAAAGTTGTCGTTTGACCAAAAATTGTTTACAAAAAATAGGTACATACGTATGTGTATGTTTTATTTATTATTCAACAATAACTTTCAATAAGTCCCGATGCCTCGAAGTATTTTTACGTCACATGGTGATTCGAATTATCAAAGTTTAAAAACTTATAATTAATAATACAAAAATTACAAAATGACTAGTAAGAAACACTAGGTACATTTATTTTTCCTTTTTTATATATTTATACTTCGGTTTGCACTAAAGAATCCGACTACATATTTATTCACTTTCCCTAATTTGCTTACCTATTAGGTAATATCATTCAATGAACTTTCAGTTTATTATATTTTGCCATCATTACTCAACAGTAATAACCGCAAATTATGTGCTGCCTGCCTGGTTTAATTACTCAACCATTGCACTTTTTTGAAGCGAGACAATATTAACTTTCCTTCGACCGTGTCGAAAATTTTCAATTGTGACATTTTTGGGCACGGAACGCTGCCAAACCGAGTATCGATTTAAATTAAACACAGCTCATTAATTTCACCACCTTTAATGGATTATTGAACGTGTCAGCACCGTTTTGTTTTATTCAAATTCAAATGTATACCAACCACCGTGAAGTACTTAGGGGCTGTTCATAAAATACATCACACTATGGTAAAATTAGCGTTTTTGACCACCCCTCCCCCCCGTTGTCTCGCTGTGTCACACTTTCTGTGACCCCCCTGTAAATATTACGTCACAAAAATTAAACACCCCCCCCCTGAACATGATAAATTTTGATTGATAATACACAAATTTTGATTAATTAAATTTTAATTACTATAATTAAATCAATCAAAATTAAAACCTAAGCTGAGGTGGATGTCTTCGTTACATTCGTTTGTCCTAATTGTCCCAAACGTACGTATTCTTCTATAAATAGCGATTGCGAAGGTCCTTTGATATATTCCGAAATAAATTCGAGGCACACTTCATCACAAAATCGACAGAGCGTACAAGATGGAAAAGGAGGAGAGGAAAATCCGGAAACGAAGAAAGGCGACTAGGATGATAACGTTCCTGAATAATGATGAGAAAGGATATGCAGGGTCGGGTCGGAGAGAAATTTAAAACACGTAAAACTTCTGATCGTGACTCGAATACCGAGTGCAATGAAATCTCGGTGGACTCTGGAATGCAAGGTTAAAGGAGTGCCCAATGATAATCGACATCTTCGGCTATTATATATTATATATGTATATGTGATATGACCGCGAACCAAAAATATACAGGGTGGACTAAAAACTTATATACCGAGCAGATTCGCTCACCAGTTGGCCTGGACTCATCTTTCTCGTTCTATAATAAATAGAGAAGAATTACCTATACTAATTTTTTTGAAAAACTTTTAATTAGTTGGGGATGGATCACAGCCCTTACAACCCCCCAATTAGATGTGTAAAGATGTGCGATAATTTTACATTTTTACGGTCACCTGGTTTATTTAATGATAAAGTATCAAAAAACAGGTTTATCTTCGTGGTTCTTAATTGAAACGTTCAATTTATTAGTGTCCAAATTTAAGATTTCTGATAGACAGATTTTATAGCTTTCAATGGTTAAAAAAATTATTTTTCTTAATAATCCTTAAAAACAATTCTCGTCATCAAATCAATTTTTTATATATTTTTTGTATTCTGCATGAAAAAAACGGAAAATATTATTTTTTGAGTTTCTAACGAACCACATTAAAAATTACAAACTAAAGGCCCATATAAACACGTATTAATATTTTAGCGAATAACGAAACGCGTTTATATAACAAACCATCTGAATTAGCATCTAAAATACTGCAGATTTTCGGTTACAGCGAACTAAAAGCGGGACTTCCCCGAATCGCGTCAACTGAATACCTTAGAAACCCTCAGCAATTACAGCCGACGACACATTAAAGTTGCTTCAGTTTAATTTTGTGAAACAATCTCAGGCTCCATTCTCGACAGTAGCAATACTTTTTTTTATACAAGAGAAGTATATTAATAAAAAATAATACTAATAAGTTTTAGGATAACTTTTAATTCCTTAAGGATATAGTACAACTACTAAAACCCCCCTTCCCCAACTACACATTAGTGCCCAACATTTTTATAATTTCAGACTTAAAACTAGTTTTTTAGTAGATTATTAATGAGAGCCATAAAAGAAAAAGTTGGACAAAACTTGTCAAAAATAGCTTTTGTTTAATCATTTATTTATTCTTGGTCCATGTGATAGGTACCTACTCTCATAAATAATTAATTATAATCGAAGACGTGACTGTATCATAACTTTTTTTTATAAAGTTAGAACGTAAAAGAATTACCTATACAACTTTTATTTTATTACAATTTTATGTATCGATAGAATTTTTTTAATAAAAAAAATACGTTATCAAAAACGAATCATCATTGTCATGTTTAAAATTCTTTCAACTATTAGATTATTAGTTAATGATCCAAATTGGCTAATAATTCTATTGTGTCTACTGACTCATCCGTACAACAAATGAATTTACATTGTCCACAATCGTTTTTGTCATTAAACAGAATGTTGAAGATAACAAACAAAAAAATCACAAATTCCATCAACCGTAAATAGCAGCACGCTTATGATTGTCACTTACACTTACCATCCTATTATTAAATTAATATTCTTGAAAGACAATTGAGCCTAATTTGAATAGAACGCAATAAGGCCGTTGTTCTCTTTCATAACACCCATAATAAATCTCCTTCTTCTACAAGTATCATGCATGCAATTGCTTATAACAAAAACGACATACCATGCAGTACCCAGCACAGCGGTCATCTACCGTGGAGAAAATTGCGAAAACTGTCGTAAATTCAATGTTCGCATGAATAGAATGCGCAAAGGTCCTAGACGCTATACAGTTGTACGCATTTTCACCAACACACCCCACCACCACACTTATTATAAGTGTAGCAGGAATGTGGAAAATTCAAGACAGGCAGCAGGAAAGTTGAGAGCAGCAAACGAACTGGTCTGCCATCTGTTGTTCAAACGCGATTCTACAAAAGGTCCTTTTAAGACTCTTCCACACAAGATAGTTAGTACCTCGCGGTTTAGAAAGCGACCGTTGGTCAAGCGAAGTATTACAAGTAATAGGCCAGTAATTATAGATCAAAAGTACATTTTAAATCATTTTTGATAGCAATTCGAAAACGCCACAATGTAAAATAGATTCCGAGCAGTCAAATAGCGAAAATGGCCCTAACAAAAGTTGTCCGTTCTTTTTTATCGATGTTTGAACTTGCCATTTGCAATTTTGTCTACAGAACCATATAATATAATATGTAGAGAATTTCAAGAGCTACTTTCACCAAGAAAAATGTGAAAAACTTACACCAAGGACCAGAGGAAAGAGAGGCGACTAATAAAAAAAGACTTAAGACTCTTTTGTTATGCCTTTATTTATTGTCTTTATATCTCTCTATTTATACAAGTGTACAATAATATGTATTAATACCGAAAAAAAATAAAACAAAAATATAAACAAAATAATAAAAACAAAACAAATCTGCGACTTAACAATTATAGATAATAATCATTTAAATCAAGAAGACTAGAGACATAAAAATAAACTCAACCCGAAAAAGTACCTATGTCTAAACAGCATTTGCAGTCTCCTTAATCTAAATTAAATTAATTACGGTAGATATTTATACACTTACAATAAGAAAAAGACGAAGTAACGTTTTCATATTTTTATTGAGGCAATAATTTAAATACATCTTTCCGATAGACTCCTCTAAATCTGTAATTTACAGCCATGTACCATACATACGTAGTTGTAATTTCATTCACAATAAAATAATCACTTCTATCCTACATTACCGTTACAAGTAACTCTTTTTACCATAAACCATAACGAGGACGTATAACTTGTGTTTCTTTCAAGTGTAGGTAAAAACTAAACTTTATATACAAAAAAAAAACGTAACTAGAGTCGATAAGAGTACGAAGTTGACTTCCATAACAAATTTTTCATACTCATTATCGACCAGTCATTTTCTCTTCTCAAAATTCAAAACACGAATTTTCTACTTATTTTCATTTATTTATTAATTACAGTATATCACTTGTTTTGTCTTCGTCTGTTTTTTTGTTATTAAGGAACTGAAATAATCCATGGTTTGCTCCGATTATCCGGAAAAGTGCGTTAGAAGATTGACAATCGACATGACAGAAAATTCTTTTGTTTCTTTTAAAAAAAATCAATATCAATAATGAATAAAAATTGAATGTTCTCCGTTCATATCATATCATTTTATATATCTAATTAAATAATAAAATTTTTACGTTACCACTTACCAACCAACGGACGTTTCCGGCAATTAAAATAATGCGCACTCCTTCTTTTTGTTTATATTTCCTGTTGTTTGCATTGCATTGCTACTGAAGATTTATGTTGTGTTTCGACAGGTGGCGTCAATGTTCAGTGTTAGGCCACCGTTACAAACGTACCGACGACTTTAGGTCTTCGTCCTCGAGGGGCGTTGTTTCTGTCGAGGATGCTTTTACGTAATCCGGCCCCTTCTTGTTCTTCACGTAGTCGTCAGTTATATGAACGCCTACTATTTCTGACCCGGGAATTTCAAACATTGGCTCCAAAAGAAGCGTTTCCTGGAAAAAATATATAAGAGAACTATTACAATTTTATTCATACATCTCATTCAGGTCACGTGATATGAAATGAAACACCCGGTATGAGCCGCAGTTCTCGTGAATCTAAAGTCAAACTCTTACCATAATCGCTCGAAGTCCTCTAGCGCCTGTTTTCCTTTCCATGGCCATTCTAGCTATAGCTTTCAGGGCTTCCTGAGTAAAAGTGAGTTCACACTGATCCATTGCTAGCAGTCTCTGGTATTGAGGTATGATGGCGTTTTTGGGCTCTGTCAGTATTCGTACAAGCAACGACTCGTCCAGACTATGAAACGGTACTAGGACAGGGAATCTTCCCACAAATTCCTACAAATACAAAATTAAATTAAATAATGACAACAAAAGAAAATAAAAAAACAACGTACCGGTATCATTCCAAAGTCGATCAAATCCCTGGCTTGTACTTGTTTGAGGGCAGAATCTTTCTCCATATTTTCTTCTTCTGCAGATAAAGAAGATCCATAAAGACCTGGTTGTACTGCTGCTCTTCGCCCTTTGCTTTCAACCACAGCTGCTCCAAAACCTAAATGCTAAAATATAACCATCTTATTATTAATTACTTACAAACTAATTAAACTGTTTTTTAGTAACAATTAAATAACTCACATTTTGATTATTTCTCCTAAGAATCAGCTTTTCAAGTCCATTATAGGCTCCACTGGCAACGAAAAGGATGTTGGTGGTGTCGACCTGGATCGTCTCGCCTCGTAACTTCCTCGGGGAATTCCGTTCGGGAACATTAACTATGGTACCTTCCAACATCTTCAACATACCCTGTTGCACACCCTCGCCTCCGACATCTCTCAACTGATGGATGCCAGGAACTGCCCCAATCTTGTCGACTTCGTCCAAGAAGACGATCCCTATTTGGGCCCTTTCGATGCTGTAACTCGCGTCCTGGAGAAGTTTACCGATCACACTTTCAATGTCCTCGCCAACGTAACCTGCTTGAGTGAGAGTTGTACAATCACAGATAGCAAAAGGTACGTCTAGACACTGGGCTATCGTTTGGGCAAGCAGGGTCTTACCTGTGGACAATTTTTACACCACTTAATATAGGTACATTGTGGCATACTTGGATTGATGTTAAAAATTTTACATAAAAAATGTATTTGATATGCCTAATAATACATAGTAAATCTAGTAAACAGAAATTCTCACCAGAACCAGTTGGCCCGAGCAGTAGTATATTGCTCTTTTCTAGTTTGAGATCGTGTGTCGTTTTGTCCAATATATCGGAACCGGCAGCGCTTGCACTTTGACTTTTATTCCCTGACGTATTAACGGAAGAGTCACTGTAATGGCTGGGGAAGTGGATGCCCAATGAGCCCCCATGTGATAAGCCTGCTATATGTGGAACGTCTACACAATATCAAAAAATAACGGCTATTCCAGCCACAATAAAAAAATTTAAAATCGAGACCAAATCTTATAAATATATAATTGAATCGTTAAATTGAATGTTATTGAATTTTATAAATCAAAAATGAAATTTTGTAGAAATGAACGTATGTATATAAATGTATTTACCTCGATGGGTAAAATTTTGTTGTGGACCTTGTTCCATTACGGCCATGTCCTGTTTTGAATTACCATGATTCGACGGAATATTATTATAAATCCTTTTATAATGATTATATACAGCTACAGAAAGCACCTGTAGGTAATATTTTTCAGGTAATTTCATACAAAACGCAATAATTAAACAATTTCTTACCTTTTTCGCATGTTCTTGGCCAATTACATGCTTATTCAGATACTCATAAATTTTCTTTGGTGGAGGAGGTGGTTTACGAAAAAATCCAGTTTTTAAATCGACCCCTTCTTTCTTTTTACTATCGACCTCGCTTAACACCACAAAGAAGTGGTGACATTTTTCGCATTTAACAAACCTTGTGGAGCTTACAAAGGTCTCGACGTGAGTGCAAGGGTCTCCACACTTCGGGCAGCACAGGGTATTTTTGTTTTTGCCTCCCCCCGCTCCAGCGGTTCCAGTTCCTCCACTACTTGGAGGACCACCAGGGGTTACATTTTTAGGAGGATTACTTTCTATGGGAGGTTCACCAGATCCAGCTGATTTTAAAACCATTACGTTCGTCGATAAACATTTCCATTTTGGTGAAAGGTCGTTTTGCAAAGCAAGAAGAAGACCTTTTATAAAAAAAAATTTATAGTTTTTAACGCTCTATTTGCTTTTCAAAAAAATTAATACAGATATTTTCACAAAAAAAAAACAGGTGGAAGCAACTCTGCCAGATTCAAAACTCATCAAGTTTTATTAAAAACAACAAACCTGGCAAAATTTTTTATTGAACCTGTGTAAATATATTTAAAAAAAAAACAGACCTTAAAAGGTCGTTGTAAATATAGAGCAGGTGTTATAAATACAAGGAATTTAAAAATAACTCTCCTTATACTCGTGTTGCCTATGAATTGGCAAACCATTACCAATTTTTTAAAAAAATAAGTGAATAAAGACGTTAGAAATTTTGAAAATCATTACATTTTTGTTGTGTACAATTAAAAAATAAAAAGAAGATTAAAACGTACAAATAAACAAATCTAAAATTAGGTAGAATAAGATAAAAAAGATAATTATGTACCATATTTACTGACTTATATTTTAATTAATGGATTTTTACATTAATATTCCATACACGTTTTTATATGACAATATGTGAAACAAATACTGAAATAGATATCGTGTTTACAATATCATTGCAAAATATAAACGTACCTTTTAAAGCACTATTTGTAAAAAGATAATTTTTAAAGTTGTCACAACTCATCAACTTAACATGCAACTCAATTATATTTTGTAGAAAATCTCCAAAATAGAGTTAGGTAATTAAATTTTCGATAATAAAAAGAAAATCTAACTGATGATAACATAACTTTCCAGATAAAAATAAATGAACTTGGTACTGTAAATACATGTACATAGGCATGTTTAAGCAATTACTTTAAATCGTTTATAATCAAGTAAATTTCAAACCGCATAAATTTCTATTATGTGATTTAAATTAATAAATCACTTGCAAGCCCAGATAAACACCAGTTCACCTCCAATTGTGCAGTTTGAAGGATTATTTCAAGTACAAATATAAGCATACTTTTATACAATATGCTACTTAAAAATATCCAAATTAGCTTAGATAATAAAAATATTACGTATATTTTGCAATAATAATGGCTCATTGTGCGCATTTGGCACTAATTAAAAATTATCTGCAAAGCTCACCTTTCTGAAATCTTCCTGTTCTACAAGCCCGAGCAAATTTCTCTACAGTGACAAACCCGCACCGAACACTTGTCATTTTTTAAATAATGATAATAAAAAAGGATATAATATAATATTTCCGAAAATTGATAATAATTCTTCTACTTAACAGCTAAAAACCTTCATCGGATGTCAAGGTCTAGATGTCAACCAACGAAACAATCAAGAAATTTGAAGTTTCACAAAAAACTTTACTATTTCAGCAAACCTAATTTAAATTTAATTAAATATCACAATGAACTTGGCATGATACTAACAAAAATTTAAAGTAACAATAATAATCGAAAGTGAAATGTTTACTAATTTTACAGATATCGTGACATCATGGTCACATCACGACTCCCACTACCCACAGATCTTTAATAGAGCATAATTCATAGAGTACGATAACACGACCTGAATAAGAACTGAACCGTATACATTTTCATTTAATATATTTTTACTAATTTAAACTTAATTATAAGAAACAATTATTCCAAGGTTTTTATAGTAATTACATAAAGAGATATATAATGACATTTTACATTAAAATGTACTTTGTATCGAGGCAAGGGATAAAGTTAGGTTATGATAGAAATTAGAATATATAGATTCTTCTCTGGCCTATTTTGTAAAGTGATATGTATTATTAAGCATAGAAGACTTACGTTAGATTGTTTATGATTGCAATTATTAGAATATAATGTGCTATACACAAAGAATAAATAACATACTTCAGGGGGTTAGGTTAGGTTATTGTGAGAAAAAAGTAACCTGATTAACATATGTAAAAATATTTATATCATACTGTAGTCAGACAAAAATGTTATATAAGAAAGATAAGAGTTAATTTTAAGTTATGGTGAGAAAGATTTCCTTAATTTATATAAGTAAAGTAGATAAATGCTATGTATCAAGGGTGTAAATTAGGTTATGGTTATAAAAGATATAAATTTCAATGTTAACATTTATTAATAAAATTGACGAAAAATCAGTACATGAATAGTAACAACGTTAAGGTACTCAATTTGTGCGTAATGTTTAATTTGCTCTCCATTTATCGTGGACAACTTTTAATCGTTCAAAAGCATTAAAGGTGATGTTTAATTCGGGAACTACTTGATTGAGTTGACATTTTTCAAGTTTCATAAAAGTAAGTCCAGCTAGGCCCAAATAACTATGAAGAGGATCCCCTTGTAGTCCAACCCATTTAGCAAAACCACCCATAATTTTATTTTGGGTCAAAATAATCGACGTGTAGTTCTCTTTAAAGTCGATCAGATCATATGCACCCAATATTTTTAGCGCTCCGCCAACCCAGAACGAATAACAAGTGTCAACAGGTTTGTTTGGTCGACCCTGGAAACCACTCTGTTGTCGAAACACCAACCATCGAATAATACCGTCAAGTTGCCTTTTTGATAAACTGTTTAATCTTTTGCACAGGGCTAAGGTTGCAATAGCACAATATGTGGATCCACCATGGGACTCAGCCCCAGGTTCTTGGGCAATTCCATTATCATATGACTAAAAGATAAATTCATTAAAGTAAAAACATATTGATCCTAATTTACATGAAAAAAAAAAAATGTAAAACAAAACATAAACTTTGTGAAGAAATGGATGATAATTTTACTACTATGATGTTTGTCTAAGTAGCCTTAAGAAACCATAAAAAATTAGACCAAGGCAAACAGACCCAGAACTGAACCAGTGATCTCCCAAATGCTAAGCTACAATAGACCTCTAGTCCACCCCACTCATTTTTTTTTTTTTTACTTCTACAAAATTTTAGTTGTCTTATACAGCTATAATTAATTCATATGATAAACAGACAACTACATTGTTAATATGAGTTAAATTCAATTTCTAGTAAAGCACAATATAGGAAAAACAACATTTAATACCATAGCACTAACTCACTATACTTTTTAAGATAAAATCGACAGTCTTATCAACATCCATCCCTGACCAATCGTCAATCAAATAGCAAACACTTGCTACAGAGAAAACAAATCTCATATCACTTTCTGTGCCTTCTTTTGCTGCAGTAAAACAGCCGCTTGGCAGTTGTAGTCTTTTTAAACCTTAAACATAAAATAAATAAATAAAAATATAATAATTAGGTAAATTTTTAATTACTATGAGCTATAGCTTTGCGATTTACTCTACTTAAATCATCTCCTAGAATAACTAATGTACATAATGCTGTGTAGGTAGCAGTAATGTGGCCCCATTTAAATGGAGAGTTTTTTGATTTGTTTTTTATGGTGGTCATTGTAGAAGAGCCTTGAAATCCACTGACATCCTCTATAAACATAAATAAACAATTAAAGAACCATGAAGAGGGTTCAATAATAGGACTTGATTGCTTTGCTCTGGAATTGGTTCTCCTCCTACAGTGAGTGCATCAATGGGGTTACTTATCCAATGCATCGCCAGTTGCTGTGGTTGACAACTTCTGTGAAAAAGTCTTGACTTGATGGATTCACTAAAGGAGAACCAATTATCTAATATTGAACCTTATTCTATTTCTACCTTCTTCATTAACAACTTGCAGTTTATATAACCAGTTTATAATCGCTTCCCTTTTCTTATTATCTATTTTATCTAAGGCATTTAGGATATCTAGGCCTGATACACAGAAGTATGTGAGCAATACCCTAAACAACAAGAACAATAACAAATTTTTAAAATGCTTCTATTTTGTAGCTGGTAGTGATTTGTTTACCTTGTAGCATCAAATTTTTCTAACTGTGATGGTAGGATATCCAAGAATCTCAAAAAATATCTTTCATGTTTATTTACATATAAAGTGTTATGCTTTTCCATTTTATTTTAATTCAAATATTTATTTCCTTTAAAATAAAATAGAACCACACCTGTGAAATACCACGTATCATTAGTTCATCAACAATCGAGCAACTGTCAGTAAAGTTAGGTTATATAAGGTTATGTTTATTGTTAATATAAATTTATTAAAACAATAAATATAAGTGCAATTTAGATAAACATTTTTTAAATATATTTTAAATAGCCGTTATTATTATTTAATGGAAACAGAAAGTAATGTCTTTAATGATCTTGCTAACATATATGTGGAACCACCAGAAAATAGAGACAAGTGTTCTCAGTGCCAGTAATTATTTCTCCTTGTCTTAAAAGCGATTTCATTGACTTTTTACATATTTTAGGAGACCTCAGAGTGTGTGCTGGTGTCCTGCTTTACCAGAAGTGCCCTTAAACCCCAAAACGAGATTGATAATACTCCAGCACCCTGCAGAAGAAAAAAGATGCCTGCGTACTGCTCCCATGCTTAAATTAGGATTAGCAGATGAAAAATGTATCATTTTTAAAGGCAAAAATTTTAAGACTAGATGTAAAGAACTTGAGAACATTTTACTTGAGCCTAACACCTTATTATTATATCCTAATGCTGAATCAGTTAACTTGCAAGAAGTTATTAATAAACATCAATATGATAACTATAATTTAGTAGTAATTGATGGAACTTGGCCCCAAGCCAAAGCAATTTATGCAAGCAATTCAATTCTACACAAAATTACAAGTGTCAAGTTAACTTTAACAAATGTGAGTAACTATACAATAAGGACACAGCCAACAGATGGTTGTCTAAGTACTTTGGAGGCTGCAGCTGAAGCTTTGAGTTTACTAGAAAATAGTAAAGAGTACAGAGACAAACTCATTAAACCACTGCACATGTTGTGTCAGTATCAGTTGGAAAATGGAGCAGTTTCCCATCAGAGCAAAGAGTTTCGAATTAAAAACAATACCTATCCGAAATTGATAGGAAAGAGACTAAAGAAAATTATAAATCAAACTTCTTGATGTGTATTGTGAAAATAAGGTAATGTTAAAGCATGATTAAAAAAAAAATGGCTCTGTTGCTCCTTTTTATAATGCTTATTGGTACTTTTTTTTCTAATTAATGTGTTATTTCTTTTAATAAATTTATTATCTTGTTACTGACTTTTTTGTCTGTGTTTATGAAGAAATATAATTTATTTTTATACTTAATTAATGTTTACTTTATAAGGAACTATAATATCCCCGTTTTTTTTAAATATTTTGAACTAAATAGATCAAAGCTAACTGCCTGACATCTAGTAATGATTCATGAAATTAATTTCGGTACTCCCAGAAAACAAATAATTCCAAAGCAAGAAAGCTTAATTGAAAGTAAACTAATTTAAGTATTCCTATATTTTATTACATTTATTAAGTATTCATTTGGAGTTTCAATCATTTATTACTTTTTAAGTTCATTGACCGATTATGTGCTTTCACACAGTCTTTAATGATATAATTCTATATAAATATTCATCATTCTAAAATTAGGAATAAATATAGAGCAGTAGTTTAATTTGAAACGGTTTTATGTCAAACAAAATGTGAATCTCATCCTAAACAAAATATTTCAGCGACCTGAATATTTCATCCTTTTTTTATGTTAATTATCATCAATGTCTAGCCATGATTTATGTAAGTCTACTAACATGAAGTGTGTATACAGGATGGCAATAAAATAGAACGGATATGCAATTTTATTTAGGAAGGTACTTATGATTTTAAAATAACTTGCTTTTAAAATATATATATAATATATATATATGTATATATAATATAACGATGAGTGTTATACGTATTATTGTGAAGAAATATGGGAGTGCAATATTTTACAAAAAAAAAGATGCAAACATTTAAATATTTTTGCACTTTAAATTTAAACCTATTATTAATTCTTAACACGTGTATAGGACATTATTGCATATTATTTTATTTTGAATTGGGCGTCAAGTAAATTTTATTGTGTTTCTACAATTAGGATTTGATTATTTTTTCCCACTGGATTACGTATTATTTGAATACTACACTACGTAGTACGAAATAGCTATAAAAATGTTGGCAATGGGAAAGGTAAGGGAGACAAATAATTTGGGTCTGGTCCAAGGGTATCAAACGACGCAGCATAAGGTAGGTTGCAGGACTTTAAAAAGGACTACAAAAAAGCAATATTTGTAGTTAAACTGTTTTTGATACTTGTGAATTCGATCACATCCAAACAGTACTTATGTAAGGTTTTTTTAAAAATATGTACTTATTGAGAATGTCACTGAGTGTATCTACATTAAATTCTTTCGTCAGGATTCATTCAATTCTTTGTTAGAAAATCTTATGACGTCTTAGCCAAAAGTGACGTAAATAAAATAACAGGTGCCAAATGTGATGATATTATTTCCAAACTAGCACGAAAAAATTGTATTCTTATTATATTTACAAATTAGACCAAAAAATTAACAATAATTGCAGGGGTGATGTAGCAAGTACAAGGTGGTTAGGGTAGTGAAGTGGGTGACTGTTATCTCAATTTTTTATTGATGTAAGGTCCTTTTTAAGTTTATTTATTTACCTACCAACCTAAATTTCATCCCCCTCTTTTTATAATAAATATGAAAATATACCGGAATACCTAATATTAATATAATGAGGTATTTTCTAAAGTATTATTTTTCTTATTAGTGTTAAGGTATTTATTGAATATTTTGTAAAGTATTTCAAAACAGAAAAAAAAAAATATTAAATATATACGAATACGAGATAATACGTATATTTTCAAAAAAAAGTCCCTGAAGTTTAAAATAATTTCGGGTATATTGCGGAAGTAAAAATTTGTTAACATTGTAAAACACTCTGCGACAATTTCGCGACATGCATATGTATGTAAATACAATTTATATTGGCGAATTATTAATAGAAAAGTACACTTGACCGTGATGGCAGACTGCCCTGAATTGTATATAGATATAATCGAAGAACAATCCTTGAATCTCACACTCACCCAGTGTGTGTCAGTGCGTGATTGCGTGTAACATGTCTCCACGATGTCAAGTTCTACCCTTACAAAAATTGTGCTGCGACACAGTGGCCACCCAACTAACTCAAGCGGTCTGTGACGATGAAGAACTGGATTACGAAACGTTGCAATCGTACATACAGGATTCAACTTATGAAGTCCTGCAGGATCTTCTCGGCATGGTCCTTGCTGCTTGCTGCATGGATGCTTCCATCAGATTTAATTGTTTTCAGCTCCTTTTGAGGGAAGACGTTAAAAGGCTCGAAACAGATGTGTTTCCTCACAATTATTACGAAAATATTTTGAAGACAATCCTGGAAAAAGGGACTGGATTGACTTATCTGAACCTAAAAGGGATTTGGGCAAGAGAAAATATGAACTTACTGTGTGATATAGTAAAGAAATTGGAAAAGTTGAAAACTTTTATTGTTCCTCACATAGCAGACGACCAATTGTTTAATGCGATTGGGACATACGGAAATCTCACGTGTTTGGATGTGTCTGGTGAGTGCTCTTTTACATCATCGTATTTGGTCAAGTTCAAAAGCCAAAGCCTCAAAATTCTTAGTATAGGATACTTTGGCAAAAAGGACGTATGCCAAGACGAACAGGATTCCATTGACACAATTGCCAAACTCATTCAGAACTTGCCCAATTTGATCGCTTTGCAAACGTTTTCGTTCACTGGAAATGCACTGTCAAGAATTTACGAACAAAATCCAAAATTTTGTACAAAATTGGAATACATCCACGACACGCTCACCATGGAAGAAACGTGTGAAGCCATTGTCAAAACGTGTCCAAATTTGAAAAACATATATTTGGACACCCCATTAAAGAACACTCTTAAAGTTCTTTCAAACTTAAAATCGTTACATACACTTAAGTTGAGCAAACCATTCTACGAAGAATTGATGGGCTATTTAGAGAAATCAGGTTACCAAATACAAGTCTTAAAGCTTATCAGCGTAAAAGAAAGTGTTGTTGACTTAGGGGAAATTTGCAAATATGCCCCAAACCTCCAAACATTGGAATGCTTCAAAATGAGCTTGACTAATACAAAAATCGATTACTATTTCATGCACTTGGAGTCAGTAGACCTTTCTTATTGCAACACAAGTAATTTTATACTAAGATTTCTATTAATGAACAGTCCAAAATTGAGACGACTCGTTATCGGTGACGCAATAAAATTCAACGATGACGACATGTTTCGATTATGTTCAGAATGTCAGCTCTTAGCTCTGGAGGAATTGTGGTTTGCTTCTGCTAAATGCTTAACGTTAGCTTCGGTGGAATTGTTGATGACCCACTGTCCGAAATTGAAGGTTTTGGGGCAAATTACCGAATGGGATATCAACCCCAATGATGTAAATTTTTTGAGGGCCATCATTGCTTCAACAAACACACAACTGACATTACTCTCTAGGGAAAGAATTTACTGATTAATATCTTTCATATAAATGTAATATTTAATTTATTGTAAATAAAATTAAATTTATTTGTGGCACATATTTCTACTGATCTACTGTATATAAGTGTATGCAAAGAAATTTATTATTAAATAAATTATTTTTATTATACGAGTACCTATGAAGAATTTAAATTAGTAGGTATAAATTTTATTTTGATAGAATTCTAAAATAAAAATTACTGCTTTCCATTTTATTTATGTTTATATTTTAAATAATTACAGCATATTTTTTGGTTTTTTATTTGTTTTTTTTATAATTTTATGTGTCTAAAAAAGTTGGCAACAATTTTTTTATTATTAGTTTTATTAAAAAATTAATTTTGCTGAAGAGTAAATAAAATACCTTTATTTTTAAAATATGAAGAAAAAGTTATTAAAGACTTATTTCCTACTTTAAGAAAATTTTAATTTTTAATATTTTTTGATACACCCCCGTAACTGACAATTTTGAGTTTTTTTCAAAAAGTTTAAAAGGAACGAAGACAACAATTTCATACCAATTTTTGTTAATCATATTTGACAGTCTGGTTAGTAGTATGTCTTTTAATCCCTTTAAAGTTTTTATTTAAAGAATTCAAAATTATCAGTTATACGGGGGTGTATCAAAATAATTTCATTAAAGTAGGAATATCTTATTCAAAATCGGTATATTGACGTAGACTATCATTAGAAACAAGTTTCTTTAATAACTTTTTCTTCATATTTTAAAAATAAAGGTAGTTTACTCTGGAGTAAAATTAATATTGTTTGACAAACCTCGTATACGACTGAAAAAATTTGATATCTGATTGTTGCATATACGATCTCAGGTCTTGCAAAACTTTCCATAAAGAATGACTTTTTTCCCTAAAGTTAATAATAAACATTTTTATTTATGCCAACGTTTTCAGACATACTGTATAGTGTATAGGTCGTCCCACAAGATAACGCAAGGGCAAAAGAGGAGAGAGGAAAGAAAGGAGAGACCAGGCAGTGTCCCTTAAAATGTAATATAAAAGAATGTACATATTTGAATGACTTGGAAGTCACATGAAAACTTTGACTGCATTTTAGATGCAAGTGCAATGTGCCAAAAAGTTTTTAATGTACATATTTAATACAAATTTTTCTTCTAAACATTTTACATTTCAAATTAATGAAATTAAAACAGAAAATGTTCTTAATTGATTGCCACAGCCGCAAAAAAATTATTTTCAGTTTTCTTATTATTTTAACAACTACGACTGTGAGTGACGTTAACAGAAACCGTTTTGGTGATCTGATCTACTTTCTCATTTCATTTTCCTCTTTTTTTATTTACTGCGTGTATTTATGTCTGAAACTGGAACATTCTAATGTTTTTAGCATATTATGTATTATACCTACTTACATTACATACATCCAACAACTGATGGTTGTAAATAACGGTGAAAATTAATTTGGACTTTGTCCAAAATTATTTTGGCATTTATTATCCCTCTCACCAACGCATAAAGCACATAACAGAAAATTTCTTTTCCGCTTTTACAATCACCCACAACCAGCCATATAAATAAGTAAATATAGATTTCAGATTGTAAATTGAACTAGAATTTAAATTCTTCTCAAAAGGTATCGTTTAAATAACTTAAGGAGGTATCCATAAACCATCTAAGAGGAAGAGAGGGGTTGCTATCTAAATTTGGATGGTGTTCTACTTTTCAATAAAAAATTATATAATTTGTGTAGTAGGAAAGTATATTTATTATTTATTTATTCAAAGACATGTCTAAATCCACAAAACTCTTCATAATATGAAAAAAATTAAGCAGCATTTCTTTCAGGTTCGAATATGGTATCTTTAAGGGCGGTGCAAAAAGTAGAATACAACCCCGAATTATTTTTCTTATTTGCAAAAGGGCTATTGTTTTTTGGAAAACCAATTAAATCTTGCTGTTTCGCGTTTTGTTGGGCCTGTTGCATTTTTCTCAAAAAAACAGCTTTGGCATTGTGAAGATGATTCTCGTTAGGTGGCCCAGAAGGATTATTTTTGAGTATAGTTTTTAGGAATAAGGAATTTGTTATCCCTTTTGGCAATTCTTCGTTTCCAAAAATTCCCTGGGGTACATTTTCTTGAAGTACCTTTTGGAATTCAGTTGGAAGTGATTTGGATTGGGTTTTGGGCTCGTTATTGGGTTTCGGACTGATCTTTTGACCCAGATATTTGTATCCACCTTGAGAAACATCCAAAGAGATCCTTGGTGATAATTTTTGTTCTATATATGAAGACATTACACAATCAGTGTTCTGGGGGTAGGGTGATTTTAGTTTTTCCATCTTTGGGCTTTTAAGTGAACCTTTTTGCTTTTGAGGTGATGCTTTATCACCACAGTCTCCCTTAAAAGCACCAGGTGAAATTGCTTTGTCTGCTTTTAGGTTTCTTTTACGTGGAAGGTGTTTATTTTTGCTGTTGTATCGACCTGTTAATCGTGGTGACGTTTTTAGACTATTTTTCGGAGATTTATCGCAAGAATACGACTTTGCCTTTTCTACTATTTTCATTATGTTGTGATTGTTTTTTTTTGGAATAGGAGTGCTAACACTTCCAATGCCTGGTTTGTATAATGGATTGAATTTTGGAAACGGTGGATATCTGGTATTTATGTCTTTGTAGAAATGGTCTAAAGTGGATGTGCTGGACTTCTGAAGACGGACCGTGGTTTCCGCTGCTGTGACTTTATTGTCCATGGTCATATCCATTTCAGAAAGTGAATCAGTCAATTTTGCAAACGAACGATTTTTATTGTCATAGGAATCGTTGGCATATAAAAGTTCCAAACTTGATCTTTTCTTCTTGCCAAGTAAAGCATCTGCCATGCTTCTGTATTGCATTTTGGGAAAGTCTTGTTTTCTATTTTTGGTAAGAAAATCTTTTGATTTAGATTTCTTTGCGGTTTCTTGTTTTTTCTCGTCTTCTTCGACGTCTACGTTTGGTGGAAACTTGAGTTCCACTTTGCGATCGTTCAGAATTCCTTGGATCGCCTTGAGTTGGGTGTTAAAACTGTCTATTTCTTCATTGGCTCTTTCGAGTTCCTCCAAAACGAAGTTGTGCATTTTGCTTTTAGGACGTTCATTATTATTGTGAGGAGGGGTTAACATTTCTGGTGGAGGAGTTTCATTTTCAACAAATTTCAGGTCGAGTTGAAGACATTTGCGAGAGTATGGGTTCAAATATTTTCCATGACGCTGTATGGGTTTTTTGGCGTTTACGGTGATCTCGAACTTTTTTTCACCTTTTGGGGTTGATACTGGTGAGGGACTTCCTTTTACATTGTTCTTATTTTTATTTAGTTTGCCACTAAAATGGTCGCGGTACGTATCTAGGAAGAGCTGATAGTTCCTTGTTAATTTCTTCTTTTCCTCTTTGATTCTTTGGACGACTACAGGGTCTTTATTGTTTATTTGTTGAGGAGTAGATTTCTTCTGCAAGGGGTGAACGAGAAGGGAATTTGATAACAAACGTTCATGCTCTGCTTTTGCTACATTTTCAGGGTAGTATGGTTTACCCCGTTCCTTGTACATTGTTGTAAAAAAACGGTTCATTTTTCTGGAATAAAATTACTGAGTGTAAAAAAGTGTAAAATATTTCGTTGACAATTGTCAGCTCTAAAACAATATGTCAACTCAATTGTGTAGCATAAAAAAATTACAAAAATAATTAATTACCTACCTAAAAGAATTTCCTCATGCTACGCACTTTCCAATTTTTTATTCCGATTATATTATCGAGAATTTTTTTTTGTGAATTAAATATAATCTGTGACGCTCGCGTTATGAATATAAAAAAAGGATATTCGAAAATAGAGGATTGTAATGTACCTACACTAATTGCAGAAATGGACACAAAAATTTTTAGCAAAAGTTCGTAAATAGAATGAATAAATGTCAAAGTCAAAAATAGAATTAAAGAGCAATAAATCCAAACATATGTCATACAAAGATTCAACGAAATGATTGCTCAATCAAAATTTCAATTCAAATGCGAGTAAATATTTATAAGAAATACAAGAATAAATATCATTTGATTTAAAAATGGGTTGGTTCCATTAATAAATGAATTACCTACATATACACAAGATATATGTATATGTAGGTATAAAATTTAATACTTGCAAAAGCAAAAATTAAAAAAAAAGTGAGATGTAAATGTTTGTTCTTCTGATATTATGACTGATAAGAATTCAGTTGCAATTACAAGTTTACTTAAAAAATGCTTACTTACAACAATTTTTTGAAAATACCAAATAACAATTTTTTTTTTCAAAAAAATAGATCAAAACTTTTACACTTATACATACCTTACCGAGTTTCATATACTAACATTAAAATTAATCAGGCAGTTTCACAATTTTTTTAGATTGGTAAATTTAATATGATTGATTGTGCACACAAAACATAATCACATTTATTTTCAGGACTTTTCCAACGTAGATACATAACATAAACAATAATACAAATTACTCAAAACAGAAAGGAACATTCAAAATACATTTACATAAATTAAGAAACATTAAAATCCTTTTAGGCACTTAAGGTTCCCGTTGTTTTTCCAAAATAGTCTTCTTCTATTCTGTTTGCATATTCGTCTAAATTTAACCATCTTAAAATTAATAACGCCGTTAATTGTAGAATTAAAAGGTTTGTGGTTTCACGTATTTTTGAATTGTTTTCAATTTCCTATCAATAAATAAATAATTAAATTATCCATCAGGATTGAAACAACTGAAATGGTGATAAACACAAATAATTTTTGACTTTTACATAAGAAACTTTGTTTTATCATGTCATAAAAGAAAAAAGTTTTTGACCTTATCAAGATTAACTGGATCATTTATCTCATATGAATTCATTTTTAAATTAGGGAAATCATCAAGTCTACTCCTTTGACATCTACTACCACTAAAAACCATAAATTCTGCAATTTTATTACTATTTTGTAACGGAAAATTTTCAATAAACAAAAATGGATTTTCTTCATTTTTTACATCATCTTCACTGAAAAAGGATGTCTATGTAGGTATTTATCTAAGACCCCTCGCTCGAATAGGGGAAATAGAGTGTTATAAAGGGGCAGGTAGAAGTCAAATTTACCAATAAAAGGCACTTACCTCCCAAAACTAAAGTTGGTAGAATTAGAAGATTTATTAAGACAAATAGGCATTGTATGTTCAACAGGGGACGAAGATTGCTTTAACTTATTCTTAAAGTGGCTAATAAAAATTTTATTTCTTTTATTTTTAAAGTTAAAATCAAAAATTGTACGCCTTTGATACCTTATGTTACCATTAAAATGCGTTCCATATTCTTCATTTGCGAACTTTTTTAACAAACGCTTTCTGAAGTTTATTTTTTCTGTAATACTTTCTTGTCGAGTAAATAAAGTTTTAAGTTGATATAAATCCGAATTATTTTCGTTATTGTCACCCTTCATTAACATTTTCCAGGTTTTGTTTTTAGAGTCGTCATCCCAAAAATCGTTAAAAATATTTTGGCCATCAAATGGTTTATTATCAGAGTTTCTTTCACAAGTTATTAATTGAGTGTTAGAAATGCAATAATCATCTAAGCTTGAAAAAATATTTTCCATAGGAAAAGGAACCAAACGTTTCTTTTTATTATCTGATTTTTCAATTGTATAAGATCCTCTAAGAAAGTTATCAGTAATCGTTAAATTATCTTCTAAAAAATAGTCAAGGATATATTAAGGACCATAAAAAAATACCTACTTATAAATAACTCACTGGTTGAAAATTGCCTCATTGCTTCCATTTTTTTTATAATTACATTAACTAGTTACAAATTTTATATCATACATAAGTACAAAAATTTAGACATTTAAATGACAAATTAACAGTAATTTGTTAATTATCTAAGTTTATGCAATATTTTTTTTAAGTAAATAGTAATGATAACATTTGGGACGTACTTTACCAAGTGTTTCATTAAGGGCAGCCATCGCCCTAATAAAAAAAAAACTTTTAGTATTGCCAATTCCGTCCTTCCATAATTTTATTTGAAACTATCAGGTACCAAACAAGCCTGAATTTGCTAAAATCGGATACCTAATTGTAAGTCATTTAGAAGATACAGCGATTTAAATAATTACATTCAGGGCCTTCCCCCACTATTATTAAGATCGGTACATCAATGAACCTCAGAGAAAACTTAGGAGGAAATTTTCAAGCTTGCAAATGATGTTATGAAAGTTACAGTTTAAGAACATAATTTTCTGAGAAATCTTAAATTTTATAATTTATTCTTTCAATTACACCTCCTTGCGTAGTAATGGAAAGCTTAAAATTTTCCTGAATTTCTATACTCAGTAGTTTCTGAGATATAGCTGGCGGCCACCCTTAATAAAACACCCGGTATGGCATATTCATGTTGACTATGATTAATTTTAAAAACAAAAATTTTTGAAACTATAAGATACAAACTGGCGACTTATTATTCGGGAAGAGTATGATTTGACCTTTTTTCTAGGTAAAATAAAAAAAATAAAACGAAAATTAAGAATAAACTTTTTCTATAACTCGCTTTGTTTTCGAAATATCGAAGATCGAAAATCGGGCAAGAGTTCCGCTTCCATGGGCACACACTTATATAGCTTATAGTCCTAAACAAATGACTTTTGGTCCTATAAAGGTAAATCGAAGTGTTGGTGGTGTTTTTAACGGCCAATTACATAATAAAACACATTTGTTTCATAAAAAATTTCAATTTGATTTTTCGACTTTTGAACTTCTATATCTCGAAAACCGAGAGATTTTTTTTACAACTTTTCCCGACCTCGATTACATCTAAAAAAACTGGCGCCCCAGAAATCGTACTCTTGCCTATATTTCTAATAAAACTATTATAATGGTAATAAAATGGAAATAAAAACCGAATTTAATCTGTCCGTGAACATAATGAAAAACTGATATATAAAATGTTTTGACTTTTATTTTAATGTCAATCATCGAATCCATCGAATGTAGAATGCTAGTAATAAAACACACATATACGAGTGTATATATATTCAATTTTACATACTTAAATAATTCTGTATATTTTTATCCATGATTCGTATTTCTACCTACTTTAAATTTAAAAAAAAAAGTAATAATTTTATTTAAATATACTTTTATAGTAAAGTGCCACAATGAACTTTTCCAATTTTATTGTAAAAGAAACGCTATATTTGAATATTATATAATTTGGTAAACTTTGTAAAAGAGCTGTAGCTCGTTTAATATTGAAATAAATAAATTAAATAAAATAAAGCCGTCCAACGGTCACAAATAAATAGAAAAAAAAGTATTGAATATTATTATTATTAACTATTATATTATAACTAATAACGATACTTATCGTACCCTGTATAGACATTAGGTACCATTTGAATATGAACACTTCAGTTTGCTTCATATTTAAATGGAAAAAGGAAAACACATTTCGTTTCGTTTAGGTATAATTTATTAGAGATAAATTATCTACAGTGTAAATTCAAAATGAAATTCACGTTTAGATCCAATAAATAAATAATACAATAATACTATGCAAATAATTTAAGGCCGGACGAAATAGTAAAAAGAAAATCGAAATGTTCCCTTTACAATACTACAAGACGTAGAAATAATATAATAAAAGAGGGACTAAAACTTTTCGATGTTTTTATAATCTTAAGCATTACTAAATAGGTTTCTACGAATGAGTATAGTGGTAGTAGTAGCAGTACTTTATTTACAAGAAGAAAAAAGAGAACAAATCACTCTATGAAGACGAAGAATTCTAGATCATATTTCAAGTCAATCTGCTACAAATCGCGTTTGTAAACTCGGAACATTTCGCTTTCCCCCCTAGATCGCCCGTCAAATACTTGGCCTCTTTTATCGTGTCGTAACAAGCTTGCTCAATCTTCTGAGCGTGGTTGTTAAGACCCATATACTTGAGCATCATGACTGCAGACAATAACAGGGCTGTTGGATTGGCCTTGTCTTGACCTGCAATATCTGGGGCGGTACCGTGAACCTTTTGGACAAAAAAATACCTGTCGTGGTAAAATAGTACAGACGAAAATAGAATGAGAGATTAGTTCCCTAAAAAAAAAATAATGCAGAGTATGAAATTGAGGTTCAAAAATAATTTATAGTATCTTAAACCGTTTAGGAATATTTTAAACCTTCCAAAATATTAGAGAATGAACCAGAACGTTTCCGAATTCTGTCGAATGTTATTAAATTTTAATTTTTAATTGCTTAAAATTTTTTATATAAAGTAAGAGTGGAGAGATTGATCCTCTTATTCTAATTGTTGTGCAATGATTTGATTATGATGTAAAATGATGAGATAAGAATGTTCAGAAACAGATTAAATTAAACTTTTAGTTTTTTTATACGTTTAAGATAAATTTAAAGTAAAATATTTATAAAGCTCATTAATAAAACAAAAAGTAGATTCTATTCACTTGATAACTAACTTATGCTCTTATCGGATTTTTAATGTAAACTAGAAAATAATTGCGATTTATTAGGATTGTGTTATTATAAAAGTAGAAGATAGTAAAAATTAAAATATCAATGTCAGTGTTAAAATACTTTTATAACAATTATAGCAAAGGTCTTGATTAAGTATAATAAGAGGTCATCTTTAGATATTATACATAATAATTAAAATAATTTCCCTGTACAAATACAAACATTTTGTCAAAAAACCACAGTTAATTGTATGTTTATGAAAACATAAATAACCGATTAAAACGCAAACACAAAGATAATAATGATGCTTAGGTTTCTTATCAAACAAAGTACTTATTTGTGTTTCTGTGCATATGCCTTTTATCAAACAAAACCAAAATCAACCAAACGATAAAAATAAATGTACATATGTAAAGAGCCTTCGGCTCGTTGAAAAAAAATAAATAAATAAATAAATAAATATGCATAAATATTTGTATTATGCTATTAAGACTTTCCTTTGTGCAGGGATTGTGAAACATGATGTAAATTGTGTTTTTTCCTCTGTATTTGTAATGTTAAATTTTGAAAAATAATGAACGATGTCCAATTATAATAATATAAAATGTACTTACAGATTCGAATAGAGCTCCATTAATTCCTATATTTCCTGATGGCGTGAGACCCAAACCTCCTACGAGACCTGCACACATATCAGACAATATATCACCGTACAAATTGGGCATTACAAGAACATCGTATAGAGAAGGATCCTGTACCATATTTAAACAAACGGTATCCAAGTATTTTTCTTCAAATTTAACGTCAGGATATTTCTCAGCCATCTCACGGCAACATCTCAAAAAGAGACCATCTGACATCCTCCTAAAAAAATAAACACAAAATAGGAAAACAGTAAAAATCAACTATAAAGATTTTTACATTATATTAGCTTTATGAACTGCAGTTAATTTGCGCCGATTGTTTTCTTTAGTATATTTAAATGCAAATTCTGCAACACGTCTTGAAGCCTCTTCGGTAATTAGCTTTATACTTTGCACAACTCCGTCGACAATTTCATGCTCAATACCTGAATATTCACCTTCTGTGTTCTCTCGGATTGTAATTACATCTACATTGTCATACAATGTCTTATACCTTTAAGTAAAAAAATAAAATAATATAATAGAACAATAAGTAAATAAAATTATGATTGCAATTACCCTTCTAAAGAACGGCAAGGTCTCACATTGGCATACAAACTAAATTCTTTACGAAGAGCCAAGTTTAAAGATCTATGACCTTTCCCTACAGGTGTCATTAAAGGTCCTTTCAATCCAACTTTATTACGATTCACAGAATCAATGGCTGTTTGAGGAATTCCAAAGGTACCATCTGGTTGCTACAAAAAATAACATTAGTTACATTTTAAACCAAATATTTAAAGATACCTTAACAGGGGTGACATCAACAGATTCCCATTCAATTGGCACATTAGCGGCTTTGAATATTTTTTGTACTGCAGCTGAAATTTCAGGGCCAATACCATCTCCAGGTATTAAAGTACATGTTCTTACTTCAGTCGAATATAAACGGACTCCAGGATTTGATGTCTGTAAATTTATTAATATGGCACGTGAATTAACCTAACCGTCAAAAAATATTCAGTTACGTAACAGTCAACGAAAAACTTACTTTTTCTTCGTTATTTAATGACTGTCTACTAGTACGGGGTTTAAAATACTTTAATACATTTAAATAATTCTTATTAGACAACGTTTTGCCAAAAAACTGTGTTATTTCAGAAAACATTTTTGAAACTTAGTAAATGCAATTGTAAAAGGGAAATAAAGGTTATCACACTGTACTCACTAATTTTTTGATAAATCTGGCGGCCATCGTACCCTCAAAATATTTAATTTAAAAAAGAAAGGTTTCCCAGGTCGCTGGGTACACCTTTTACGAATTGGTATACCGGTTAAAAGGTTAAAACGAAACAATTGTCTAATCTATGGACAATTGTCATCTCAGTCATCTGGTTCTTGTTAACTTTTGTAATATTCGGATTGTCAAAAGCAAATATAAGACACGATCAATTACACTAATAGTAAACTGAGACTCGTAAACATTAAGTTCAATAAAATTTTCTGGCGTTGGTCATATTTCAAATTGACCTTTTAACGCTCTTATGGCTTAAGAAATTAAAATTAAATTAATTTAAGGAAATTTTTATTTTTTAAAGGAATAAAACAGCGTTTAAATGCTCTGCACTTTATTAATCACATGTAAATAACTACAAAAATAATTATTGGCAACAAGCTCATAAAATACACATGCAAATTTACACTGGTAAAATATTAAATGTTTATTAATACAACTTTTACATAAATACTTATTAAGAAGAAATAATCAGCCAGCTTCGTGTTATATAAGGAATAAACTTATTGTATACTAAAAATTATGTAAATTAAAAGTGAATCCTGTTAAATTAGTAAATGCTACTTAGTACATCCATAATAAGTAAATTATGTGTATAAATGTATATTATTAATAAATGCATTTTTTTAATCAGTACTTAATTAAAAATATTAATCTCACACTGTAATTAAATATTATTAATTCAATTCAATGAATTTTTTGACTACCTTAAATTAATTATGCGACACTACACACCCAAAATTGCAAAATAAATTTTTGCAAGATAGGAAAATAATCAAGTGTGCTTACAATTGACTTTGTAAGATGTTTACCATTATTCCAATAAATATTTCAAGACTAGACAAAAATAAAATAATATAAAAAGATATGAACAACTAAAAATACATCTAATTACTAATTAGTTTTTTAAATAATTTGTGTTTAATGTTTATAATCTCAGTTTATGGCGGCGCAATTATTAAATGGTAACAAACAGAAAATCAACATGACATAACAACTGAACATTAACAAAAATTTAATATAGCTATCCAACAATTAAAAACAAGAAATAACAACCAAATTGAAGATTTATGTAATATAAATGAATTTAATTGTTAATAATATAAAAAACAATAATAAAAAGTAAAAGCAAAGGTTATTCTAAAATGATTATAAACTTAAACGGGGTCGATTTAAAACAATTTCATTAGGCCTCCTTAGCTTCAGTGACGGCAATTACTTGAAAATTTAAACCACTTTTCTCTAATTTCTCGATCAAAGAAGTTTTAGCAAACAGAGCTCCAGGAGTGAAAACGCCACCTCTGTAGAATAAATAATTACGCTTTATTTAAAGCATCTTAATTACTATTTAATTGTGTCGGCATCTACTTTATGAAACTTTATTATCATGGTCACTTTTGCACAAATTAAAATTAAAAAGTGGAATTAGATCTTGTTTTATTTGTGCAAAAGTGACCATGTTAATTACTAAATGTTTTTATCAAAAAAGGTAACTGTGTATTAGGCCTTATTTAGGTATTTTTAATTAAAATCCACGATTATAACGTGTTCAGCGCGCTCAATCACAACTATAGAATATTTTACCACTTACTTTTCGGGAAGTTTGTTATTTTCAGTAAGGATGGTGATTCCAGATAAAACTAGTGCGCTGCAGGTAATTCCGTAACCGGGGTTAGTGCCTGAAACACGTGCGACTGCCATTTTATTCGGTGGTTGCTTATAATTGTCTTCGGGCTCCGTCAATTTCTCAGACCAACCGGTGCCGCAGAAAGTAATTGAAAATTTCGTTTTCTTCTGTTTTTCTTCAGAAGGGCCCTTTTGGTACTCAAAAAATCCAAATGTAAACACTCCAGGATACTAAACAAAAGACATAAATAATATCTTTAAGCTTTATATTCAACAAATAAAAACTAACCCGCAATAAAAGATTCCTTCCAAATTGAAACTTAGTAAAAATTGCAATGATACTTGCAGCTATAGCAAGCACAATGACCTGAAATAATGATTGTACGGTAAAGTACGTCTGTATTTGAACCGGTCTCTTTTTATCATGCTCATATAAATATCTTTGACTTTTAGCTATCACGGAACGGTCTGAACCCAAGAAAGGTAGTGCCCATTTACCGGTTGTCTCAAATTTATGAATATATCCTCTGAAAGAAAATAGTACATCAGTTAATTAAAGTTTCAGGGAAATACTTGTATTACAGTCTTAAAAACAGAAATATTACTTTGCTTGCTCACCTAAATTTAAGTTTTGGTGTAAATGTGGGCAATTTTTGTGGATACAATTTTTGCCGAAGTTCCTTCAATTCACTTGAGTGTGCTATTCCATGCACCAGAGACTCCCAAGTACCATAATTAATGGCAGGACCAGGAGAATGTTCCCCTTCTTCATGTGCTTCCAAGTAAGATTCAACTGAATTTAAAGTCCCTGAAAAATTTCTGAATAAGATATCACCTTCATATCAAAAAAAAATCTTACCATCAAATTTATTTTCTAAAAATATGACCCCAAGATCAGCTGGAATGCTGTCAAATCCACAAGCACTTACTATGTATATTCCCTTCTCCTTGCAAACGTCACCATATTTTAACTGAATCTGATCCATATACTGAGGTTCTCCACTAACATCCAATTGATGAGTTCCAGTTTCAATACAAGCTTTAATGACGGGCTCACCAAAAAAGCGATAAGGGCCACAACAGTTTAAAATAACCTTTGCTTTTGCAGTCATTTGCTTTAAGGATTCTTCATCCTTTATGTCCGCAACAATAATAGGGATTGATTTAAGATCCTTATCTGACAATATATAAGAGGCCTTGATTAAAAATTCATATAGACATAAATTAACATTTGACTTACCTATGACCTTCCCCATTTCCTCCAATGCATCTTTTAGTTTTTGTTCTGACCTTCCAGCAACACCCCACGTCAGTGTTCGTCCATTAATTTTCGAAAACTTTTCAACTTCTGGAATGCAACGTTTACCTGTAAAACCAGTTGCTCCAAAAATAACGATATCTAAACGCTCAGCCATTTTTTTTTACAAAAAATACCACCAAATAACAAACCAACACAAGAACACTAAGAAAGCTTTTCTCTCTTTGCAAGTAATTGACGTGGTTCAAAGTATACTAATTAACCGATCTGGTACAAGGTGCAAAGAAAAAAAAGTAACTAGTGGAAAAACAGATAAGAAATAAGAAAATGTTCCCTTTTTTAAGAATGTTATGGTAATCACTGAAGTTTATTTTATCACTGTCGTAATCAGCACTACACGTTCTCACAATTTTACAAGAAACCAATTACTAAAAATATTACACCGGCGAATTAAATATTTGCATTTAATTACTTTTTTAATGACAAGCGTCGAACATTTTAATAATAAAACAACAAGAGATCTTAAGAGGTTATTTCTGTATATCATTTGTCATAAAATTAAAGTAGCGTTCAAAAAAATTAATCGTAAAGAGAGTTCATTTAAATTTGACCATATTATGATATTATCAACAAAATTAACATCAAAATAATTATTTATGAATATTTCTTTCTCTTTTATTTGTAAATTTAATTATTATATCTGTATTTAGTCACAAAAGGATAATAAACGAATTTTTTCTATGGAAATAGTGTGGTTAACTTTTTGAAAACATTTTCTGTTGTGTATGACAGTATGACACTGTTGTCAGTCATTATTGTTTATAAAAAATTGTAGTTGCACAAAATTTAATAAGTTTATTTTATTTAACTTGTATTAAAATATTTAAACAACAGTTTCATTGTATGTCTGTGTAATTCTTGATAATTCGAACAAAATGGATATTGGAGTCCCATCTCGATTTGCCTGTCTTAAAATTGAGGATGAACCTGCCTCAATGAAGTCCAAGGATAAAAAAAACGACGATAAGAAGCAAAACACAAAAAAGACTAAAGAAACCGAAACCAAAAAAGCCAAAAGTACTGTGAATAGCAAGAAAGATCATAATAATAAATCCAATCGCCAAAAAGAAAAGGTATTTAGTGGTCTCATGAGGAGTTTTGCAATTTAATACTTTCTTGGCTTTTAGACAAACACAAATAAAAAAGAAAAGAAAAAAGAGCATGCAAAAGAACAATGGGAAGAATGGAAAGAAAAAGACAGTCAATTAGTAAATGGAAATTATGAAGAAGATCTACAAAACGCCATATTACTATCAAAATTAGATTATGAGGAGAAAAAGGACACTTATAAACGCCTAAAGAAGGAAGCTGAAATGGAGAAAAATCGAACACAAGCTAAAAAAAAGAAAAACAAAGGAATGAGTCTGCACCAGTTTTTGGGCACTGGTGGAAATGGTGATAATAAAGGTCAGTTGTAAAGCCTTTAAGAGGAACTCATTGAGTTGCTGGTTGATGAATCTTTTTTTACTTTCTTTCTATTTACTAGTATTAGTAGTAGTAGTAGTATTCAATATCCAATACAGAGGGTTCCTTTTTATAAGCTTAGCTTAATTTCTTTTGGTTTTAATTACTCCTCTCTAATACAGTAATTATCTTTTTATTTAGAAGAGGAAGTTGAAATTGTAGAGGATATGGTTCAAGATCAAGGATTCTTTGATAAAATTAAGCAAGAGGCACAAGATGAGTTAAATAAAGAGGAAGTTAAAGAACTAAGGAAGAAACGAGAAGAGAAAATAGATGAAATCATCTCATTGGCACAATTACAGGTTTAAATTAATTAAGCAATTTTTGATTAAGTGTATTCTACCATGATAGGGATAGGTGCAGATTCCTAACATTTATGAGAAAAAAGCCCGTTTTATCATTTTTAATAAATCATTAGTTAGTTGCAAAATGTTAAGATGTTATTTCAGTTATTTGAAATATAAATTTTAGGATAAATTGGATAAAGAACATAAAGAGAACGAAGAACTGAGGAAACAGCTTCAAAAGGCGAAAATTGAAATTGCTGCTGTTAAAGAGAGAAACAAATCATTATGTGATATTTTAGGCCATGGAGAAAGTAAGCTCTTTGTTTAAAGCAGGAATTTTAAAGCTTCATTGTGCTTTTATGTTCCTAGTGAAAGATAAAGCTGATGTTTTGGTTGAGCTAGAGAGATTGAATTCTGTTAAAAATGAATTAACTGAAGAAGTGAGTAGATTACATGCTCTTTTGGAGCAAGAACGTTCAAAAGTTGCTGCATTAACTGAAGCCCAACATAGCAAATACAAAGATAAAGTATGTATTTCATTAAATATTAATTCTGGATTATAATAGCCTTAATATGCGTTTCTTTTTTTCAGAAATCGAAAAAATAATCAACAAGACATTTTTTATACTTATTTCTAAGAATTTATAGATAAGTTCATTGAATATTAATGAATATGCAGGTATTTGTAAAATAGGTGTAATTGTAACGTTAGAAATATGAATAAATTTATCTGTATATTGAGTTTTATTACTTTTTAGAGGAAATAAATATTACTAAGAAGTTTAAATAAGTAAGAAAGCCGCTAAATAATGTATGACGTCAGCTCTCTGCTAATGATGACAAAAATATTTTGATGCAAAAGAACTACTGTAACTGTTAAATATTAAAATACAGAAATAAGACAAAATGATAATTCTATGGAAAATGCAAAATGACTACCACCAAATTAGCAAAATTTTTTTATTTTTACAATTTTCAATAGAATAATCGAAGAATAATAAAAAAAAGAATAATGAATCTATTTTTTAAATATTTTTGAAATGCTACCGATAGTTTATTATAGAGACACTACAGTTATTTTTTAAGGTTATATTCATCAACATAACCTACGAATAATCGCCAAATTATGTAATTTTATATTTATTATACCAAACAAATTAATCAAGAAATTGTGCTTAACCGGTAGTTGCTTTAGTGATGGTTCTTTTACAACTGAAATGAAATAATATGTTTAAATTTTTATGTATCAAACAGCAACTGTATGTACGGAACAGTTTGGTAACTGTTAGAAGTTCTGTCGGGTTTCTTAAGAATCCCTCTAGTTATTCAAATGAAAAAGCATATTATATTAATCAATCCTCCAAGAGGCCCACAACTGTTGCAGTAGAACTTCCAGCAGACCATAATTTGAAGGAAGTATTATCAGACAAACCTAAAGTACCTCCACCATGGAGACCAACACCATCCACAGATCAGTCAAACATTATCAACCATTATTTGAGATTGTCAAAGATCCGTTTAACAGCCTTGGTGGTAATTACTACAATGGCAGGGTATGCTGTGGCTCCTGCACCTTTCGAATGGACCACATTTGGAGTGTGCATGGCAGGGACAAGTTTGCTGTCTTGTGCTGCGAATTCAGTTAATCAATTCCACGAGGTTCCTTTTGACGCTCAAATGTCAAGAACTAAGAGCAGGGTGTTAGTGTGCGGACGTTTAACCCCATTACATGCCATGACATTTGCCGCAGTATCAAGTGTAGCTGGTCTAAGCTTGTTGTATTACGGCGTTAACGGCTTAACTGCAACTTTAGGACTTACAAATTTATTACTTTACACTGCCATTTACACTCCTTTGAAACGCATGAGTATTCTAAATACATGGGTGGGTTCAATTGTGGGTGCCATTCCTCCCATGATGGGGTGGGCTGCTTGTGCGAACAGTCTCGATCCTGGTGCCTGGTTAATGGCCGCTCTTCTATATAGTTGGCAGTTTCCTCATTTTAATGCTTTATCTTGGAATTTAAGGCCGGATTATTCGAGAGCTGGATATCGCATGATGGCTGTTACAGACCCAGCTTTGTGCCGAAGGGTGGCTTTGAGGCATACAGTTGCTATCGCTGGAATGTCCGCTATCGCTCCTCTGTTGGATACGACAAACTGGTGGTTTGTGTTGGAAACTCTACCGTTGAATGGGTATTTTATTTATTTGGCTTATAAGTTTTATAAAGATTCGTCGAGCGCATCGTCCAGAAAACTTTTTCGATTTTCACTGTTACATCTTCCTGTACTTATGATTCTATTTTTACTTAATAAGAAGAAATGGTACGTTTTTGAGAAGTTTAAGAGTAAAGGAGAAGAGGAAATTCTAGAAGACGAATTTGTAAATAGTACATAGTTATTAAAGTGTATTATTGTTTGTAAATAAAATGTGTTATTTAAATTTAAATCATCTTTATTTATTTTATTATAGGGACAAATAAAAACACTGAAGAGTGTTTTTTTAGCTATTTTGTGTAATAAAAAAGAGCCATTAAATTTAATAATCTTTTTGGAAACTTTTTCACTATTATGCACAATACTGATTATGTGTAATTAAAAAGTAAGTTATTCATTATAATTAAATTATTAGTTTTGGATGAAATAGTTTCAAAGTATTTAAATTGCCGCTTCTTTTTAAATAAGTAGAAAGCGGTAGTTAGCTACCTGCAATTGTTTATTTGATGTCCCTATTTCAACACAGATGGCGCCACTTATTCGTCATTATTAATAATTACGATAGTTTTAAACAATTTTACAAAATGAAGTCGTGTGTGAGTAACGTGGTCGGTGTGTTAGTGGTTATTGAGCCTGTTCGGTTTTTCATCTGTGAAGGGTAAGTTATTTATAATTGCAATTTGTAGAAATAAGTACCTACATAAAGGTACAATTAATGAATGTTAAGGTGCGTTATTTTGATTTTGTTCGTGCACAACTCACGAACGAACATTAACCAAAAAGTTGGTGGTCTTATCAAGTAAGATTTGCATAAATACATTAACCAACAGGAATAAAAGCATTCCCGACTGTAATCATATGTAAAAATCTCTAAAATTTGACTTTTTATTATGTATAAATATGATGGTATTTATTTAGAAGAAAACATTAAGGAGTGGGGGGGAAGGTATTTTAAAAAACAGAAACTACTCTAAAGTCTATTCTACATATTTCTGTTAGAAGTTCTTTGAAATAAATTTGTATATGTTACGAGTATTTAAAGTCTCTTTTGCCACCCACGTTTCGATTTTAAATGGATTTGAATACATGAATGGCGTTTGGAATAAGAATTTGCCCGCGCCACGTTGACTAATTTAAAATTTTTCCCGCAAGTGGATCATTTTAATATCCTGAAGTTCCTTTGGGAATACGATCCCGAGTCGAGCCGCTAAAGCCCTCCTCGTTTATCGCGATATGTTGTCATTTGCTGTCTGGAGGCGCTGATTTCACTCGACGTTTCGCAATAAATTACCTTCCCATCGTCGAAATGATAAAGTGTTAAAGTTTGTTATTTTTATTTAGCAGCTGACAGGTCGTTCCTAATAAACTGTTGTTCAAGTTGGGGAACTTTTTTAATCCAAAATTATCGAAATTAGCAATTGTTGGCCCAAAGTTATAACTGGGTACTTAATAGTGTTAATCAAGTTATTTTGCTTATCAAATTTTTATGACCATTTTTAATGGAACGACTTATTGTATTTTCCATGTTGACTGGCCACAGGTTCTAAACCACCTATTGACTGTTATTTTTGTTCTAAAGCATTTTCTTCGTAGTTTCGTTGTTTACAATTAATTAAGTTTAAAAATTATAATCTGTGTTGGTTGAATGAATGGAAGTGGATGGTTTGTTATGTTTTTTGGTCCGATAGAAGAGAAGAGAAGAGTAGGATGGCAGCAGGATCACATGAAAATATTAATTTCCTTCCAGCTCGGTCTCGCTGAAATCGAGGGTTTATTTCGGAAAGTTAAGCCATGAATCTTCGCCGAAGGAACGGAAAGTTATACCGCTTTGGCCGTCCGTCGCTTCCCTTGACTTGTTTGCTTTAAATATTAGCTCATAAATAAATGTAACAAAAACGTATTTTTGCACAGGCTAGAGATGGCAATATAATAATGACATCGTTTCCCTGTCCGCTAATGATTTATGAAGGAACCGTAAATCCTCTTTTCCGCGGCGCCTTCTTTTAAATTGGATAGTTTAAAACATTAATTTTACATTATGATGGATAAGGTAAATATTATATCAGATAATAAAACACACAGATCTAGTTAAAAAAAATTAATAAGCATTTAAAAATCGAAACCATTTTTTTTACTATGGTATAATAATTAATTGTAGTCGACCTTTGATAACTGGGATTATTAGATGACGCAGAAAAAAAATCGAGGTACTTATCTATTATCGATAAATACAAATTATTAAAACTAACTGTGGTGGTGTTGTGATGAAACATGTTTAATATTTGACAAAACACAAAAAAGAGTAGATGTTTAAATAAATAAAAAAAGTCGAGTATTAATAAAAATCTTGTTGAAACATCTACTGTTTTTTTGTGTGTTTTTTTTCAAATACAAATTATTCTTTGAATGTTTACATTATTCTGTCAAAAATTATTCAAATTCGATTAAAATAAAACAACTATTAGTATCTAGAATTATTTTATCTTCACCATCACGTGACCTGTTCTTGGTTTATTATTTGTCTTTTTTGTAACCATGCAGAGAAAGTGTATGTAGTGAAAACAAAACAAATGTGTTTGGGACAATAACCTACGTACGTCCATGATGCGTTCTTGTTTTAATGCACAAGAATACAAAGATAAATAACAACGTATTACGTATATCGTTGCTAAGGTTATTAGATATTGGAAACGAAAAGGGATTATGGTTAGGTTAGGACTAGTTGTCACATTTGACATTTTCTGTCATCGTGTACATACTTTGTCTTATACTTTTTTTTCTTGTGAGTTAATTGTTCGTTTAAAAATATGCAATATATTGTGAGTAAAACAGTTTTTCTGACAACATCATTGTAATACAACTGTTCCAAAAATATTGTTTTTAAATTTTTCTGTTACTTAGAGTACGTCTACTCATTCTATAGGTACTGGGTGAATCTTTATAATGTTGCCCCCCTTTTACTTTGTTATTTCAAGTGTTCAAAAAAAATAAAAGTATGGTTATGTAGGTGCTAAAAAATACTTTTTTCTATTTATAAGAAAAATTAGAAAAACTACTATCAATGATAAAATAATTCTACTGTACATAAATAAATCCAAAGATCCAAAAAGAGTTGAAGGTGGTTCGTATCAAACGTAAAATCCCTTATAAAAAGGACGTACAAGTATAACTAATGCCTAGTTAAAGCGCTTAGTTCGTTTGGGGAAGCATAAAGATTTAACAAATAGTCCCCTGAATTCGTTGACGATAGCGATGATAGATTTGGAAGAACAGAAACGCTAATCGCATTACAGAGAATAAGTTGCTTCTGGCGTGTCACCACCACGGTCCGCCATTTAATACATAATATCGGGATGACGATGGCCATGATGCCTGAAAGCTCAGATTCGTCATGCAAATAATGCAAATGTTAGTGTAGGCTACCACATATGTGTGTGTAAAGAGTAGCATAGCAGGCCACGAGCTTTTACCATTACACTTCGTGTTGCCGTTATGTAAAATGTGTAAATATTCACACATCAGGCTTTGTCGCTTCCGAAAACCGTCGACGCCGACCATTCTCATTGCATACATGAATATTCATGAGGAAAGGGGTTCCTATTTCCTATAACCACTTCATTCACACTCTAGCTTTTGACTGGGTGCACACGATTTTTTTTTCCTTTTGGAAATATATAACCTAGGAACATACACATAATGTGCAATGTAAAAAAAAGTAGAAGCTGGAGAGTTTGTATTCCCATAATAACGCCACTTTGTGGGGAAACCATAATTTCGAGTGGACGTTATAAAAAGTTGAATTAGCAACGGCATCAAAGGTCTTTAGCAGGGCTTTTCCGCAAGGCAGCGTGATAGTTGACAAGTTTTTCTTCAATTGTAAGGAAGACCGGTCGAAATCTATTGTTGTTGCATATCTGGTGGTAACAGGTTCTCTTGGATTGTTGTTAATTTGCAATTGAAATTCTTTTTGGAGGAACGTAATTAATGGCATTGATTCATCTTAAGCAAAATTTACATTGAAATCTCCAGCTAAAATCAATGGTAGTTTAAGTATCTTTATTGGTTTTAAAAATTATTGAACCTCTGTGACTGTACGGAAATAATTTCTCTTGTAAAAATGAAATATTATTCATTTTTTATTCGGTGAAATGTAGACAACAATCATAAATTAATTCACTTCCATCTTCTAGTTTACTATAATGTAGTAAACGACACCGTCGAACCGAGTGGGAAGACAATCGCACAGGCGCTTGCGCATGGCGAGCGTCGCCACGGCATGCAATCGCCACGCCAACAATCCGGTTTACCGGCGGCTATAGAAGTTTCACATCAAAATTTTTAATAACAATTCGAGTACCTATGCCACAATGTAAAATAGGTTTCGGAAATGGCATCAACAAAAGTTGCCCGTTGCTTTTTGCCTACATTTTCGCATTTATCTCGAAAACTAGTGCATTAATCGTAATGCTCCACGAGATATTGTAAGAGCTTTAAAATAAAATTTGAATTTTCACCGAGAAAAACGTGAAAACCTCTAGAACAAGTTAATTCTTTTAAAAAATTATAACTGCAAACGATTGACGATTGTAACATCCATCGGTCTTCCGGGAAAAGGTTATGATTGTAGTGCATAATAAGGGAGCACATGAGGGGTTGTATCGGACTTTTGGTTTTTGCACAATTGCAATTTGACAAACAGTATTTTAACATTTTTAAATTTAAATTTACAAATAGATTATTAAAGATAAATGGTAAATGAAAAAAATGTGTATCTCACTTTTTTTTTAGATTTTTTAGAAGTCCAGCCATTAAGTAACCTAATTTAATCAAAAATTGCATGCAAGCATTGCCATTTCGACTTAATGCTTGGACTTTTCCGCTATTTAGTTTCCCCTCCGCCGCTGCTTTTCCAAGAGTTACGTCGTAATAGCAATGTTCAATTTTTGGTTACTTATGAAAATCTAAATAAAAAAGTGAGATACACTTTTTGTTCATACACAGCTATGATTTTTTAAAAGAATTAACTTTTTGTAGAAATTTTCATGTTTTTCTCGGTGAAAATAGGTCCAACAGTGACAATTCAAATTTTATTTTAAAGCTCTTGGGACATTATCTCATGGGACATTACAATTAATAAAATTGTTTTGCAGACAAATGCGAAAAGGTAGGCAAAATTGTAAATTTCAATGTTTAAACATCGATAAATAAAAATATCGGCCAAGTGCGAGTCGAACTCGCGCACCGAGGGTTCCGTACAAACCTGTATATATGTGATGTAACTAAAAATTTAAGGTTTCCGGAATTTTTCCTTTATATGTGCTATAAAACATTGCTTCATGCCAAATTTCAAGATTCTAAATCGACTGGAAGTACCCTTTAGGTTTTGATTCCCTTGCGAGTAGTTGCGAGTTTGAAAATATGCGGCTTAAATTGCTGTTTCTTTTTATTGCGTTGACATAGAAGTTTGATTTTGTTACAGCTTAAAGGTATTATAGACCTGAGTATTTGATATGAATTTCAATTTAATACCTCTACGCGTTCATGAGGAAAAGGGTAGTAACTTTAAAATTATTAAAAATATTTTTATTATATGATGTAACTGAAAATTTACGGTTTTCGCAATTTTTCCTTTATCTGTTCTATAAGACGTTGCTTCGTACCAAATTTCAAGATTCTGAGTTCACGGTAAGTACCCTGTAGGTTTTGATTCGAAAATTTGCGGAAATTTGCGGCATAAACGGCTGTATCTTTTGATTGCGTTGGCTTAGAAGTTTGATTTTTTCACAGCTCCAAGGGAAAATAGACCTGAGTATTTGGTATAAATTTTAGCTTGATACCTCCACGCGTTCCTGAGAAAAAGGGGCTTGACAGACGGACGGACAACGAAGTGATCCTATAAGGGTTCCGCTTTTTCCTCTTGAGGTGCGGAACCCTAAAAACGAACGACTTTTCCTCAAAACCTACTGTAGCTATTACATTGTGGCATACAACGGTTTGCTGTTAAAAATAATTACATAAACAACTTATTTTGACCGACCTATACATAGATAATTCATTATTATCATTTTTTAAATTTATGATGGTAACATTGGTACTCCACTGTAGGTACTTTTGCGCCACCCAGTAGATAAACTTTCTTATAGCATATCTAGGAATAAGTACTCTGGAAACAAATTTCTTTGCAATTAAAAAAAAGAAAAGAAAATGAGAATAATAATTGTTGACATAGCTTTGGCTCTGTGTGAGCGTGTTTGTGTGTATTTGTACGTCAGAAAGGGTAAATTAATTCGGAAATGACACCGTCGCCTGTGTATAAAGGCCGAAGTATGTAAGGTGTATTCACCCTCCAATTTACCCTCTTCTTCAAGCACCGGAATATGTTTCCCTCGAGTTGCATTAAAATTCTAATTCATCGAAGCGCGAAGGATCTGAAGAGGCAGTATCTGTAGAGACCCTCGAAATCTCAAAGATAAAATCACGCGGTGCTCCTTGCACATCAACCCCCGAACCCTTCTCCGTCGTAACCCGTGTATCTTTCACCCCTCCCTCTCTTGACCTTTTCACTACTTGTTTTTGCACATTTTAACTTCTATCTCCTCTTAGTTTCACGCTAGACGAAATTTCTATGTAGCTAGATGTGTGCGGTTAAAAGCGAATGTGCGATTTTTTTATTTTCAAAGATGGTCTTCTACATTATATGAATGTACAAGTACATCATACATATGTAACGTGTATTGCGTATATTTAAATGTCATACTTCAAGTCCACATTCTTTGACAGGACGTCTGTAAAAGATGCACTTGAATGTTAAGAAGATACTGACAAAAGAAAATTAATATTTTTTCTTTAAAAACTGTAATTATAAGTACACTAAAAATAGAAAATAAGAATTTTGATAACTTGAATCGCCATGTCACAATAAAAATTTTCGAGGTATCAAGACATCATATGCATGTATGTGTGCTTATTTTCTATATTTTTATATATTAGGTAATATACGATATATATTTTTTCAGTGCACCACTTTACACTTTTTTATAAGATTTAATTTTAGGTTAAAAGACAAAGTTTTTAAAATATCTACGTTTTTGTGACAAATAATCGTAAAAACTAAACTGCCTTACTGCTATCTATTAAAAAGAGACGTTAAAAATCTTAGATTATTAAAAAAATTCTCCCAAAAAATTCGACTTATCGAAGTTGGCGCCAAATATCATCTTCCAGTTATATACAATTTGATTCCAGTAATAGAAGTTCGAGAGTTCCAATATATTTGTTGCTATTGACAACTCATTTGGTTCGACTTATCAAAAATGTGACTTATCGATTTTCATGTTATTGAAGTTTGTCTGTTTTTGGAGAAAGGATAATTACAAACCTTTTGACATATGTAGTGTACTAATTAAGGGATTCCCTTAGAAAATTTATAGTTAAATGGGAGGCATTTTTAAATGTTTTCGGATGTAATCGAAACTGAAGCTCTCTTCAAAAATAAAAACTGCTAAAATAATAAATAAAAGTGTTCATTTTTCAGTTATGGAAAGATTTATTTTAGAACATTAACTTCTATATCGACTAGACACCTTTTTTTAGTACATTTTAACAAAATTTATATATAAGTGTATATACCGGGCGTTTTTTCCATATTCCAGAATAAAAAATAAAAACCAACTTTTGATTTCCCATTTTTGAATTTTTATAGAAAACTTTTTTCTTATTTTGGGATTTTAAATTTGAGCATCAATTACTCCTAAAACGCCCAGTATACTATGTACTTTTATATCAGTAGTACACAACAATAAATTGTAACTTTTTACATTTAAGAAAAATAAAATAAAAACAATCATTAATCATAGCTGACCTATTATTATTATTTTCAATCTGTGAAAATGTACCTAAGTACACTAAATTTTATAGTAGATAATTAAAATAAAAGAAAATATGTAAATATTGCATAGGCTCTCTAAATATTTCATTCACTGGGGTTAGGGGGGCGTGAGGTTTGTGCAACTTAACCTAATGCTATTTTACATTTTAAATTAGATGTTGTGGTTTGATTTAATTTGTCTAGGGCTTGGTAAATTACATGACATGAGCTTTTGGGCAAAATAAATAACAGTATCTGCATTTTTTTGAGAAAAAGGTCTTATTTATTTATGAATTATTTTATTTTATTACTCTAAGAATTTAGAATGTTTTTAAAATTACTTGTCCTTTCTTCTTTGACAAGCTAATCTTTTTTTATTGAATTGAATTTCTAACCTAACAAATTTGGGTCTCTATAGACAGTTCTAAAGACATTGATACCTATCGAAAATTGAGAATTTCTTTAATGAAAATGTAGTTCATAGTTTTCTTTTACCATACCTGTTATCTGTTACAACGGCAAATAGAAGTCAGTCTGAAATTATTGGTTTGTAATCTCACAAATTGAAAAAACAATTCTAAAAACATTTGTTTTAGAAATAAAAAAATGATTGTTTTTGTAACCTAAAAATATTGTTCTAATATTTTTATTGGTGTTTGCTAATTTCTTTACCTTTATATTTTTTTGGAAATATGTAGCTCCTTGCATTAGGATATTCGTATTGATCTCTAACAAAATTGAGCGATTATAGACAATCCTAAAGATATTGACACCTTTCGAAAATTAAGAAATCTTTTGATGAAAATTTAGCTCATAGTTTTCTTTTACCATACCGGTTATCTGTCAAAACGCCAAATAGCAGTCAGTCAAAAATGATTGGTTTGTAATCTTACAAATTTAAAAAACAATTCTAAAAACATTTGTTTTAGAAACAAATAACTGTTTTTCTCACTTAATAAATTAGACAGTTTTGTGTATGAGTTTAAAAATATTGTTCTCGATGTTTTAATTGTGTTTGCTTACTTCTTGATCATTGCTTTTTTGCATGAGGACATTTATATTAATTTTTAGCAAAATCGAATAGGTATAGGCCGCTCTAAAAACATTGATACCACTCAAAAATTGAAAGTATTCTTAGCTCATATTTTTGCGTGACTTGTTGTGTGGCATTAGTCCAAACAGAAGTTTAAAATGATTGGTTTCTTACCTTACAAATTTATTGGATCGTTCTAAAAACATTGGTCCTGAGGATTGTTTTTCTAACGTAATAACTTCTTGATAACTGTTTTTTTTTTCTGAAAACATGCATCTTGAATGAGGATATTTATATTTATTTCCAATAAAATTGAGCGACTATAAACCGTTCTAAAAACATAGACACCTATTGAAAATTAAAAGAACCCTTGATCAAGAGTTACCTAATATTTTTACTTTACTTGTTATCTATCATAAATCTAAATGGAAATCTGAAATGATTTTTTTCTAATCATAAAAATTTAGAGGAACATTCTGAAAATATTGGTCTTGGAAACCAATAACAAATTATTGTTTGTGTAACTTAACAAATTTAATATTTTGTATGACAGTTTAAAAACATTGTTCCCAATTTTTTATTTTGTTTGCTGACTTTTCGAGCACAATGTTTTTAATAACGTGCAGTCTCTTGCATGAGGGCATTAATATCTATTACTTTCCAACAAAATTGAGATAGTATAGACCGTTCTGAAAACATAGACACCTATTGAAAATTAAAAGTACCCTTGATCAAGCGTTAGTTACCTAATATTTTTACTTTACTTGTTATCTGTCATAACTGCAAATAGAAGAACTAAAACAACTTGTTTTCAACTTTACATTACAAATTTATAGGACCATTCTAAAAACATTGCTAACTCCTTGACACTTTTTGTTTATGACATTTGTGTTGATATGTAGATTGGCCTATCTGAAACATCTATGTAGGTACTACTATTTACACCCATTAATTATATTTTTGTGGTGCCCATGTCAGATATTTTACCACCCTCCTTACATATTTTCCGGATCATTTCTGATGATTTATACATACTTTTGATTTACGAAAACCGTAATTAATAAACAGCTTCGATATCGACTACATCTAACGCTGGGCTATCACTTGTTCCTAAGTCTGAAGAACTATCATGGTTCGTTTCATCCCTTTGGCCAGGTTTGGCGTTATTCATGTAATCCACCACCAACTCGAGACCTATCAAAGCCCGAAGATCTTTCACCCTTTTTTCCCTTTCTTCTTCAGTCAAGCCGTCGTCTTCGTCCGATTGAATTTTGGAAGAAATGGATTCTTTTTCAGTATCAATCACGTCCACTTGCTCTTGGGTTTCAGAATCGACACTTTCCACTTCCATTTTTGTTATGTTGCTGGAAGATATTTTTTTGTACAGTTTCGTTACGTTCTTCATAATGTACGAGGTTCCTGTGACATTGTCGCTTTTGTCAAAACCCATGGATTTTACATCAAACTTTGTTTTTGGCTCGGTACCTTTTAGGTTATGTGAAGAGGAATAGTGGGTGAGATTGACAGGAAGATTTTTATTCAAAACCGATCTAGGTACACTAAAAGCTGACGTATGTCGAGATTGTTTAAAGGTCTCTTTAACGCATTGGTTTTCATGAGATGCCTCAGCAGGTTTGTACAGTTGATTCGTTGACGTATTATGTATTGGAAATGAAGGTTTGTCGGTTTGTTGGGGATGAAGACTGCTAGGTACATTTTCTTTTTGATTTTTCTTGTCGTAAATATGTCCCGATACGCGCAAATCAATGAAGAAGTGTAGCGGATCGATTCCGTAAGCGTTTGAATAGAATGGGGGGTACCATACTGTAGGTTGTTGTGGTAAAGGGAGGTCGTTTAAACCGTGCGATTGACTAGAGGGTTGTGGATGTGGAAACGTTCCCGTTGGAACCGTCGTGCTCGTGCTTGGAATATTTTTGTCAAAGTCAGGAAACATAACTGGTTTGTTATCATCTTCTGAAGTCATTTTTTCTGTGTGCGGTACAGAGAAATGGTGAGATTTTTCAACGACCTTTTCCTCAAATAGTTTTGATTTTTCCGGGAACGTTTTGGCCCACATCGGTTGGAAAACATCAGCATTTTCTGGTTTGGTAATTTCGGAATGGACCTGGGTCCAAGATCGTTTCCGTGGTCGTCTTTGGTGTACCGTAGGGTTATGTCTTTGATTATTTTCTGCAGCTTTCGCCTGAACGAGTGACCTCAACATTTCGCTGAAGAAAAAGCTGTGAGGAACCACCGGCATATTATACAGGTACGGAGGGGTTGCTGCCAAAAGTCTGGATACCAAATCCGCATTTTGAAAATCCACGGGGGACGTTCTCGTCTTCAATGAAGGTGGCAGCTCTTCGTTCGTTGAAGTCATCTGGAAGGAAAGGGACAAACTTTAATTTCCTTTTAGTTGTTTATTATTTGTTTCTGGAATAATAATCTTAATTATACGACTGTTTGCAAAGTGTTTTCGGTTCTTTCATTAAATGGGGCCGCATTCGGGATAATTAGGAAAGAAAAAGGTAATTATGGAAGAGTAAAAACTAATTCGTCTTGAATTTCTCACTTCTTAATTGTATGCCGCTGATTTTCCACTTGTTATTCAAAGTTCTGGGGACGTTTTAAACTTTAATGAAAACCAAATCGCAAACTAATTTGAATATTTTTCTTCGGATTAAAATAACAGAATATTCTTGCCCGTTTATGAACTTAAACATTATAAATGTATACGTGGGTGATTCCCCGTGTCCACATCGTCATGGAATGCAACGTTGCCAGTGTCAATATCTTGGACGATTATATTATTGTAAAAATTAGTACATGCTACTACTACTACTACTACTACTACATCTGTCTTCGGTAAAGACATTGTTGGAAACGGTTCATTGTGTTGAGAGTCGCATGGAGCCCGGGGTGACAGTGGAACGGAGCATCTCTATGGAGATGATGATTGTTTTCGCCTTCATTGTCTTGCAACCACCAGCACCAGGCGAACAAGTGAATAACACCGACAATGTTGCCAAACAGAAAACGTTAATAAGGATTTTAATACAAAGAAAATTAAAATACAGTTCTTTATTTATAAAAGTACATACATATGTTGTCTTTTTCAAAAACCTAAATTTGCAAATACCTTGACTGACAAAAACGTACTGCGTATAATTTTTTATGTCCCCGTTTTTAAATTTAGCTCCATCGTGAACTTTTTTAAAGCTTGGGGCTGCTTTTTTGGGGATATTCAATTGAAACATCGAACGCCGCCTGATGATGCGATAGGAGGGATGGTTATTGAATCCATTGTACCTATAGGTATCTATCTAAAAGTAAAACTTTCACGCGAGGGAAATCCCCGGGTGTATCGTGGCAACGCTGTTTGAAAGTAGTGGCGTATACAATGGTTGTGGTGTGCATTGTTGTCGGGAGGAGGACAGAAATATCGGCCGGCAGCCGCGAGGGCACACGTCATACCTTGTCTTCGGAGCTGGGCCTGAACTTGGACTCTATTGTTACTCACTTCTCTTGATGTACAAAAGCCATTGTGCTGGAGGACGTTGCAACACTCCGCGCCATCCTGTTATACGGCCAAAAGAGAACTAATAACCATCAACAATCTCAGCAAACTTTCATAAAAGGTATGAGTTTTTTTGTAATATGTTGCCTTGCGCTGTTAATGTCAGACTGCCGGATTTTAACGGCCAAATAAAGAAGAAGAGTGTCATCTAACAAAATACAGTGTGGGGGTGGACACTCTTTGTGTTGTAATATTTTAAATTTCGCGCCTTCTGCTCCATTGACTTGAGTTGACTTTTATGTCAAGTCTTTATTTCTAATTAATTAATTCTTTTTTGCTAATACACAACTCTGTGAACATTACCAGACGATGTATTGTTTTCTAAACTAAATAAAGTCTAAGTCTTTTTCATATACATATAAAAATACTTGTTTCCATTAAATTATAACACTTAGTAACGAAAATTGCGCTGTTGCAAAAAGATGTCACTAACGTAGACTATTTTAAGCTTACCAACACCTTCTGAGACGTTAAGGGGTTGGTAGAGATAGGTATAATAGAAACAGATACGGGGGTAAAGGGAAGAAGATGAAGGTCTACATTATATTAGGTGGTTGTCAATATCTTCTGAGACATGAAGAGAACGAGAGATATATCAAAATTGAATAAATGAGTACAAAGAGAAGAAAAAGAAGGTTAGAGGGTTGAAACTTTCTCAGTAAAGATAGTCAGGATGAAAGAGAGGGACGAAGCTGGGTCACATCATATCTTCAAGTTGAACTTGGAGCTGAACATGGAACTTACCAAAATCTTCTGAGACATAAAGAAGAATGTAGAAACTTGTTAGAAGTAGAAACATGATGTCCATTTTAGGTTAGGTGGTTGAGTTTTCTTAGGAATACTACTTCAGGATAGTCAGGAAGAACTGGAGAAGTGAGGTTAGGTTGTAAGTCGCCTTCAGAGCTAGGCCTGAGCTGGGAGATAACCTTAAAACTTACCAACATCTTGTGAGACATGAAGAGGAAAGCAGAGATGTATCATAAGCAGATATACGTAAGCAAATAGAAGAAAAATGAAGGTAGAGGGTTGAAGTTTTATAAGAAAGATTAATTAAGAATGGTCAGGATAAAGTAGACTAGGTCATACCATTTCTTCAGAGCTATGGCTAAACATTGAGCTCAACATGGGACTTACTAAAACCTCCTGAGACATGAAGAGAAAGGTAGAGACTCATAAGAAGTAAAAACATGATTAAAAGGGGAAGGTCTGTCTATTTTAGGTTAGCTGGTTGTAGTATTCTTAGGAATACTAATTCAAGATAGTCAGGAAGAACTGTAGAAGTGAGGTTAGGTTATAAGTCGCCTTTAGAGCTAGGCTTCAGCTGGGAGATAACCTCAAAGCTTACCAACATCTTGTGAGACATGAAGAGGAAAGCAGAGATGTATCATAAGCAGATATACGTAAGCAAATAGAAGAAAAATGAAGGTAGAGGGTTGAAGTTTTATTAGAAAGATTAATTAAGAATGGTCAGGATAAAGTAGACTAGGTCATACCATTTCTTCAGAGCTATGGCTAAACATTGAGCTCAACATGGGACTTACTAAAACCTCCTGAGACATGAAGAGAAAGGTAGAGACTTATAAGAAGTAAAAACATGATTTAAAAGGGGAAGGTCTGTCTATTTTAGGTTAGCTGGTTGTAGTATTCTTAGGAATACTAATTCAAGATAGTCAAGAAGAACTGTAGAAGTGAGGTTAGGTTATAAGTCGCCTTCAGAGCTAGGCTTCAGCTGGGAGATAACCTCAAAGCTTACCAACATCTTGTGAGACATGAAAGGGAAAGCAGAGGTACATCATAAGCAGATATACGTGAGCAAATAGAAGAAAAAGAAGGGTAGAGGATTGAAATTTTATCAGAAAGATTAATTAAGAATGGTCAGGATAAAGTAGACTAGATCATACCATTTCTTCAGAGCTAGGGTTAAACATTGAGCTCAACATGGGACTTACTAAAACCTCCTGAGATCATGAAGAGAAAGGTAGAGACTTCATAAGAAGTAAAAACATGATTAAAAAGGGGAAGGTCTGTTATTTTAGGTTAGGTGGTTGTAGTTTTCTTAGGAATACTAATTCAAGATAGTCAAGAAGAACTGTAGAAGTGAGGTTAGGTTATAAGTCGCCTTCAGAGCTAGGCTTCAGCTGGGAGATAACCTCAAAGCTTACCAACATCTTGTGAGACATGAAGAGGAAAGCAGAGATGTATCATAAGCAGATATACGTGAGCAAATAGAAGAAAAAGAAGGGTAGAGGATTGAAATTTTATCAGAAAGATTAATTAAGAATGGTCAGGATAAAGTAGACTAGATCATACCATTTCTTCAGAGCTAGGGCTAAACATCGAGCTCAACATGGGACTTACCAAAACCTTCTGAGACATGAAGAGAAAGGTAGAGAATTATTGGAAGGTCTCTATTAGATTTAGTGGCTGTAGTTTTCCTAGGAAGACTAATTCAGGAAAGTTAGTTAGGTTAGGTTAGGTGGAGTCGAACTTACATCTGCTGAGACTTTAAAAGGAAGGTATCAGTGTATTATTAGAAACAGAAACAGGAGAAACAGAAAAGGAGGAAGGCCTGTTAGTGTCCTAGAGGGTTGTAATTTTCAAATTTTTCTGTATAATTATACACTTGAAGATTGGTTGGGTTTATTTTATTGTAGTTTGAAAACGAATTTCACTAGACGTACTCGCATCATAGGAAAATCCTTGAAACTGTAAGCAAACGAGAATTTTTTGAGACGTTAATGGATACGGAATGAGGCGGCACAGAAGAAAATCCACACTTCGTTGCGTTCCTTCGAGATTTAAATAAGACTTGAGAAAATTTACTTCGTTGTCACACGTATCGTTATAGACATATTTAAACAGATGTATACGTATATATATTTGTATATAAGTGTAATCGTCATGAAGGAACGCGTATAAGATTTAAACCGGCTCCTTTTGTGATTATCATCGAGCTTTTCCAGCCTTACAAATAAGCATAATACGTTTTCGCGGTAACACATTAGAAGCACTCCGTTAAATCTCTTCTATCTCCTTTTCCTCCCTGCTTGTACTGCGAATGTCGCGGGAGTATGACGAGAGTGAGTCCCCCGTTACCCTTCCACCCTCCTCCTTCTCCTCCACCGCCGCCCTCTCACTCATCGCTCCTGTCGAATCGTAGACATCGTCATACCCGCTCACTATACATCGATGTACAAAAGCTGCCTTGGCACAAAAGATTATTAAGTTGCCTACATTTAACTGCTGCGGAACTTCAAAGAGAGCTTTCAGAATATAAACTGAGCTTAATTGGAAACGAACCGCTTGTTGAAAAGTATTCAAGTCCATCTAGTCTTTCCGCTTGGGAGGAAAATGGATTTGAGACGGACCGACCGAATGCATCCGGGAAACTAAAGTCGCAAAATTGTCTTCCTTCAATTAAAAAGATACAAGAAACGTATCCGCTATGTGAATGACTCTTCTATAGAAGCTCCGGAATAATGGACCCTTCAACTAATGTCTTTTCGAAAGTAGCATTCAATATTCAAAGTCGTTCAAATATCGAGAAACTTAAATTAATTACTTACTATATTAAGTTCTTGTAATTATTTGTAATCCTTTGGGGATGAAAACTAATCTTTAAACTGTTAAATTTGGTTGAGTAAAGTGGGTTTATTAAAACGAATAAAGTCGGCACATTTTTTAAATAACATTCTTGAACCTTCTCAAAAATTCTAAAACATTCTCAGACCTTCTGAAAATTTTAGAACACCCTTGTACATTCCGGAAAATTTTAGAAAATTCTTGAACATTCTGAATAATTCTGGGATAATATTGAACCTTCTTAAAAGCTTTCAGACCAGTGCTGAAACCCATTGGAAAAGGAAAAGAATATAACAGAAATGAAAGGAAAAATAATTTACGGGCGATCTGAGGTCGGGAAGGGTAAGGGGTGAGTTTTTAAGGGTAAAAAACGGTTTTCCTTGATTTCCGGAAAAACTACAAGTCTTATGTAAAAAAGTCAAAAGGCAAAGTTGTAGGCAATAGAAAGATCTACAACTTTTGTATTTACACTTTTTTCACATAACCTCAAAATTTATGTGAAAAATTCAAATAACCAACTTTTTAGTTTTTTATTTTTTTTTAACAAAAAACTTTTTTTCACGAAATTTGTTGAAAACTTACCTATTTATGTCCTAAACACGCTGTAATTTTTTTGATTTGAAATATTTATTTTTTCACCTTATTTTTACTTAATATCGAAAAAGCACCCTAATTTTCAATCGAAAATTCTCACGTCAAAATATCTGCTTTTTTAAAAACGTTGGCGGGCTTTTTCTTCGTTGAAATCTCTACTTTCTGATGTTGTGAAAAAAAATATACATTACTATGGTAAGCTTTCTCAGGAAATGCAAAAACGAAGAAAACTAAATTAATGTTTTCAAAAATATTATAATGAATAACGTAATCAGTAAGAAGTATGTGAATTCAATAGTACGATTTACATGTATATTTATATATTATGAGATTTTCTATGACATAAATGTAATTAGAATTTAATAAATCAACTTTTTTACTGGAAAAAATAGCAGCGTTCACATTTTTTATATAAAATTCCCTTCGTTTTTTTGCATTTCCTGAGAAAACTTACCATAGTAATGTAAAAAAATAAATATTTCAAATCAAAAAAATTACAGCGTGTTTGGGACATAAATAGGTGTTTTCATCACATTTCGTGAAAAAAAAAATATTTGTAAAAGATAAAAAGAAAAAACCAAAAAGTTGGTTATTTTGAGGTTATGTGAAAAAAGTGTAAATGCAAAAGTTGTAGATCTTTTAATTACCTACAACTGTACCATTTAACTTTTATCCATATGACTTGTAGTCTTTCCGGAAATCAAGGAAAACCGCTATTTACCCATAAAAACTCACCCCCTTCCCCTTCCCGACTTCGGATCGTCCGTAAATTAGATTTCCTTTCATTTCTGTTATATTCTCTTCCTTTTCCAATGGGTTTCATCCTAATATAATTTTTTTTGGTTTCAAAAATTATCGACCCCGGTCTATTTAGAACACCTTAGAATATTCCTGTAATTCTGAAACTTCCTAATTTCCAATGGAGTTTCATCCTGAATAAATCTTTTTTATGTTTGCAAAATTTGACAATCTTTAGAACCTAATTGGAAATTTTAGAACATTCTTGACCTTCTGGAAAATTCTAAACCATTCTCGAACCTTCTGATTTTTTTTGGAATATGCTTAAACCTTACAGAAAATTCTTAACATTATCGGAACCTTTTGAGAAGCTCTTAGAACATTTTCAAATTTTTTTTTTTTTTTTTTTTTTTTTTTTTTTTTTTTTTCGAAAATTTTAGAAAATTCTTGACCTTCTGGAAAATTCTAAATGATTCTTGAATCTGCTGACAATCTTTTTGGATTACTCTCGAATCTTCTGTGAAAATTTTAGAACATTCTTGAACCTTTTGCAAAATGTAACGACAATCTCGAACCTTCTGATAGACTCTAGAACACCCTTTAACCTTTTGGAAATTTCTAGAACATTTTTGTACCTTCTGGAATATGCTTAAACCTCACACAAAATTCTTAAACATTATCGGAACCTTTTGAAAAGCTTTTAGAACATTTTCAAATCTTCTTGAAAATTTTAGAAAATTCTTGACCTTCTTGAAAATTCTAAATGATTCTTGAATCTTCTGACAATCTTTGGATTACTCTCGAATCTTCTGGAAAATTTTAGAACATTCTTGAACCTTTTGCAAAATTTAGAACGTTCTTCTTGTAAATCTTAGAACATTCTCGGATCTTCCTGAAAATTTTAGAAGATTATTTTACCTACGTACTTTCGGAAGTATATACGAAATTCAAAAATAAGTATTATTTGAGGCGCTTTACCCCCCTCGTGCTTAATATTTCATTAAATGTGTAAAATTGTTCACCCTGTATACTACAAAGCTAATTGTGTGTGTACTATTGTAAGTAAACTATACACAATTTCATTAACTTTTCGTGAAGACCTACATAAATCGAAAACGGTAAGTTGGTGGCTTAATAATAATGAAAGTTTGAGAATAAAGACGGCCGGATGAGGCAACACCTGATTTCGAAGTTTAAAACTTCCAGACTTATTAGTTTTCCTCTTGAGAGGCGCTCCTCAGCTTCGGCTTATTGTACTCGAACCGAGTGCCTTTTAACTTTTATTAGTATTAAGATTGAAATTAATCGGTGCTTGTTACGCTGAAACCATCGAGACATTATTAAGGGCGCGCTTGATGTGGCGACGACGCCATTGTTGCAGTAAAAAAGTCGTGGAAGAGGAATCGGGAATGTCTCTTTTCACGGCGTATCTACTTAATTACTTACTTATTTAATTACATGCGATTCTAATATTATAATAGGTAGTTGCCTGGTTGAAACCTTTCAGAAGAATTGTCGGATTTAGACATTAAGCGAAGATATTTCGCTTTAAAATACGTAAAGTTTATGAGTCGCAATTACAGATTCCTTTATTAGTGGATTCATTTACATAAGTGGCTACACTTTACGATTTCCTTAAGTACCTACCAGGAAAAAGTATCTTTTTATTTGTCTGCGTAGATTAATTGTTTAAACTGATTTCCAGGAGATTTTTCTTTAGTGCTATCACAATAATTATTGTATTTATTATAAACAATTAGAAATAATAAATTCGTGCAGATAAAAGGTGGTTTGTTAACGTTTGGTATTCTGTGTAAATATGTGTCGATAGAGTGAAATCGATTTAGTAATAAATACATAAGTGCAATAGAAAACGAAGAGATTGTTATCGGATAAAGAAGTACCTACCGCTCGAGGCAGAGTTTAATAGCAAACTGGAGTCTGTTACAGCGCATTAATTCAAAGAAAATTCATTAAATTGAGTTCAGGCGTCAATAGTGTCTTTATTTGCAACCGTCGCAGTTATAAGGGAGTTAAGCGGTAAGTGGCGGCCATGCAACCCCTTCCCACCGACCGAAAATCTCTCTAACCCTGTTCTGTCACCCTCCCTTCCTTCCCCCTCAGTCCTTCCAGCATCCGTTACTCCAAGTACACTCCCTCCTCCCACCACATCTCCCCTGTCTCTCGTTCTCTCGTCTTTCAATCCCGTAATGCAAATTGAAGAACATCTCGTGGAATCATTTGACGAGTGAGATTTAAGATTTAAAAGGTTTTCGTGGTGACGACGTGTCGCTGCGGAATTGTCCCGAATGCCTAAGTGTCTTCTCTTGTACGTACAATGCTCGGAGGATGTGCGGATGGGTTACGACTTCCTATTGTTGGCTGGAACGTCGTAGGTAACCGTTTCCGTACGTACGATCGAATTACTTACTTACTTACATACGTTCATTTTTATACTCGACAAATCTGGAAGTTTTTAGAATCTTTCGGAAAAGTCTAAACCATTCTCGAACCTTCTGGGATAATTTAAAACATTTTTGAACTTTCTGGAAAATTCTAGGACAACATCGAACCTTCCGAAAAACTCTGGAACACCCTTGAACATTCCGGAAAACCCTAAATCAATATCGATTCTTCAGAAAAGTTTTGGAACATATTCAAACCTTCTAGAAAATTCTAAAACACTGTCGAACCTTCTATAAAGTTCTATAACAATCTTCTCGTAAATCTTAGAGCATTCTCGAATCCTCTTGAAAACTTTAGAACAGTCTTGAATATTCTGGAAAATTATAGGACAATCTCGAACCTTCTGAAAAACTCTAGAACAACTTTTAAACTTCTGGAAACCTTCCAGAAAATTCCAAAACGCTGTCATGTCAAATCTTTTGGAAAGTTCTAGATCATCCTTCTGGAAATTCTTAGAATATTCCCGAAAGTTCTTGAACATTTCAGCATATTCATGAACTTTCTGGAAAATTCTAAACCATTCTAGAAAGTTTAGAACTCTAGAACGCTTTTTAACTTTATAGAAATTACTACACAATTCTGAAAATTTTTGGAATAGGTATTGCTAAATCTAAAACACAATGTCAAACCTTCAAAAAATTTTGAAACGTTCTCAATTCTTAAGAATTTTAGAATATTGTTGACAAATCGCACTAAACTTGAACTTTTTTGACCTTTCCTTGACCTATAGACCAGGGCCGATAATTTTTGAAACCAAAAAAAATTATAGTAGGATGATAACCCATTGGAAACCAAAAAAAATTATAACAGAAATGAAAGGAAATATAATTTACGGGCGATCTGAGGTTGGGAAGGGGAAGGGGGTGAGTTTTTAAGGGTAAAAACCGATTTTCCTTGATTTCCGGAAAAACTACAAGTCTTATGGAAAAAAGTTAAATGGCAAAGTTGTAGGTAATAAAAAGATCTACAACTTTTGTATTTACACTTTTTTCACATAACCTCAAAATTTATGTGAAAAATTCAAATAACCAACTTTTTAGTTTTTTATTTTTTCTTTTACAAAAAAAAAATTTTTTTCCACGAAATTTGGTGAAAACTTACCTATTTATGTCCCATACACGCTGTAATTTTTCTGATTTGAAATATTTATTTTTTCACCTTATTTTTACTTAATATCGAAAAAGCACCCTAATTTTCAATCGAAAATTCTCACGTCAAAATATATGCTTTTTTAAAAACGTTGGTGGTGCTTTTTCATTGTTGAAATCTCTACTTTCTGATGGTAAGAAAAAAAATATACATTACTGTGGTAAGTTTTCTCAGGAAATTGTGTAAATTATTTTTCCTTTCATTTCTGTTATATTCTCTTCCTTTTCCAATGAGTTTCATCCTACTATAATTTTTTTCACTTTTTACTATTTTTGAAGGCTTGAGCACTGGTCTACTACTGCATATTATTATACTGCTTATAAAATGATTTATTTGTAGTAGCACACAGTAGGTACCAACCTTATAATTTTTAACGATAAGATGACGCCTCTTTCGGGCTTCTGGGCACCAAAATGTCAAGTTCAGTAGCCCAGCATAAACTAATTGATTAGTAGTAAAAATGAGAGTACGTTTTGTAATAATTAATAATCGTGAAAGTAAAGGTTTGTTTTACAAAAGTTATGCACGAATATTAATAATTATAAAAAACGAAACACTTTTTATAAAAACGCATTTTATACCTACAACTAACTAAAATGTTATTTGAAATGGAAATAAAAACTTTATTTCAAAAAACATCTTTTTTTAAGCTGATTGTATTAAAATATTGACAGTATTAGGTTCTAATAACCTATAATATATTTTAAATTTTCAATTTAGTTTGATGCTTGCAATATAATGTGTGGCACCAAAAAAATGGTGTCCGTCTTTTTTTTGTGCATCAAAATACTACGCAGGCACAGCATACTAGTTGCTAGTCCTCTCTCTTTCGTAGTTTAAGGTAGGCACATAGTAAAAATAATCATAATATAATTGTGAGGGTTTGTCTAAAGTGGAATGAGATTTATTCATCATCAGAGAGAAAGAGAGAGAGAGCCTCTATCATCGTTAATCCAGAAAATCTGCCGCTTGCGGAATATGTGACCGTGCCCGTTAGATTCCTTTGACGTCATTTCCTTTGCGAATAAGAACTGCCTTGGAGCAATTGCAAGAAGATATCTACGTATCTCTAGATATATATATACGTACATATACACATACAAATATATATAATATCATCATCAGTCATAGCAGTAATTACTGCAACATTTAATTAATTTCAACGGCTAACGCAATAACATGCCACGATTACATACAATCAAAGCGAACGTCTTGCCCTGCGAGAGTCACAATTAAGATATTAAAGCAAATATTTACTCTGAATCCACTGTAGTAGTACCTAGTACCTAAAGTAATTCCATTTTGTCGTGTGACGAACGAACCAAATCAGTAAACACCGTTAACCGGTGGATTATTATTATTATCTTTAGCAAATGTCTTGTTATTGAGATACCTTTATTAATGGAATGGGGAACTTAATGAAAGAGAAGCTACCAACACAAACTATTTATATTGTACGTAAAAGAATAATATAAGTAGGACTCTTGATTATTACAACTAATGGGAATTATAGACACGGGGGTGGGGGGTTAACTTTTGACGGTTGGATGCTTTAGCGCGTTAAACAGCAAAGGAAGAGTGTCGTAATATTTTATGTTAAACAGTCAAAATATTTCTATATACTTAATATACAGGGTTTTTCAAGTTGATGGGCTATTAGAAGTATATGAATTAGTAGAAGGAATTCAATTCTGAAACTTGGGCTCATTTGGTTATTGTTTATGCCGCTTCTTTTAAAAATATTTTCAAGTTCGATTTACATCCGGTTATACCGGAAGTCGATACCAACTTTGTTATTTTAAATGGAATGGTATATTTTTTACGCTGAATTCGAATAAAACGTGTAATTCTAAGGTAAGTTTGATAACCAACTTGTACACCTATGACGATCGGTTTCTGAGTTAATTTAATTTATAGAAAAAAAATCGCTACAGCAACCCAAATTATAAAAAATCATAACTTCCACAAAATACGACTTAGAGTGTAAAAATTTTTACTAGTAATAGCTGAATATTAGTGCTAACGCCTTTACAAAATTGAATTAAATAATTTATACAGGGCGTTCAAAATAAAATTCTAAAATTGAAAAACTTCAAACACGAATTACTTCGTTTTTTCAAATGGCACCAATATATTTTTTATTTTTTCAATCGATTCCTTTTTTTATCCTATTTCGATCTATATGGATACTTCCTATTTTATTTGAAAATTTTGGAATAATTTTGAATTATGACTTAAAATAGGAAGTATCCATATAGATCGAAATAGGATAAAAAAAGGAATCGATTGAAAAAATAAAAAATATATTGGTGCCATTTGAAAAAACGAAGTAATTCGTGTTTGAAGTTTTTCAATTTTAGAATTTTATTTTGAACGCCCTGTATAAATTATTTAATTCAATTTTGTAAAGGCGTTAGCACTAATATTCAGCTATTACTAGTAAAAATTTTTACACTCTAAGTCGTATTTTGTGGAAGTTATGATTTTTTATAATTTCGGTTGCGATCACAATATTTTTTTTCTATAAATTAAATTAACTCAGAAACCGATCGTCATAGGTGTACAAGTTGGTTATCAAACTTACCTTAGAATAACACGTTTTATTCGAATTCAGCGTAAAAAATATACCATTCCATTTAAAATAACAAAGTTGGTATCGACTTCCGGTATAACCGGATGTAAATCGAACTTGAAAATATTTTTAAAAGAAGCGGCATAAACAATAACCAAATGAGCCCAAGTTTCAGAATTGAATTCCTTCTACTAATTCATATACTTCTAATAGCCCATCAACTTGAAAAACCCTGTATAATTTTTGGGGTAATTGTGAACACAGCTTTATAAATATAATTTTCAGTGGAATTCACATTTGAAAGCGAATTGTTCACTTTTGCCCCATTAAAAACCTTTATAAAGCCAGTACAAACAAGATGATTGTTCACATTTACCCCTAAGTTTTCGACTGCGTTAATAAGTGAAGGGGTAATAGTAAACTTAAGCTTTTTTGCAAAAAAAATCCGAATTTGCATATTTAATAACAGAAATTCAGTTAAAACGAAACAAGGACCTAAATTAATCACAAAGTCGCCTAAATTTAATCTTCATCTAAGATAGGACATCGAGCTTCAAAAGTCAAACATTCAAAATCGTTCACAATTAATCCACCTGACCCTACTGTGAGTTGTCCAAGATAAGGTTTGGCTAGCATTAGGATCAGGGTTGGAAAAAAGCGGTTTTTTATTAAATCTGTGAAACAAACAGTTTAAAACATGTGTTCGTGAGTTTTAAACATTTCCTGGTTTTCGTATATTTGAATGCACCCGGGAAACTAAAGTCACAAAATTGTCTTCCTTCAATTAAAAATGACTCGTCTACATAAGCTCCGGAATAATGAATCCTTCAACTAATGTCTTTTCGAAAGTAGCATTCAATATTCAAAGTCGTTCAAATATCGACAAACTTAAATTAATTACATACTATACTAAGTTGTTGTAATTCTTGTAGTCCTTTGGGGGGTGAAAACTAATCTTTAAACTGTTAAATTTGGTTGAATAAAGTGGGTTTATTAAAACGAATAAAGTTGGGCACGTTTTTTAAATAACATTCTTGAACCTTCTCAAAAATTCTAAAACATTCTCGGACATTCTGGAAAATTCTAAAACCTTCTTAAAAGTTTAGAACACATTTGTACATTCCGGAAAGTTTTAGAACATTCTTGACCTTCTGGAAAATTCTAAATGATTCTCGAATCTTCTGAAAATCTTTGGAACATTCTCAAATCTTCCGGAAAATTCAAGCACAATCTCGAATCTTCTGAAAGACTACTTATACGTAAAAAAATAATATATAAATACTGTGAGTTGTCCAAGATAAGGTTTGGATAGCGTTTGGTCAGCGTTGGAAAAAAAACATTTTTTTAATTAAATCTATGAAATAAACAGTTTAAAACGTGTGTTCATGTTTAGATTTTGTCGTAAAAATAACAGAACCGTATTACAAAAAATTGAACTGATTATTAGGTACGGCTTAGTCGATTTTTAGAACTTTCTCGAACATTCTAAGTCGATAATAACAGTTTGCGCTCATTTTATAATTTTTTAGATCATTTCAGAAATTTTGAGATTTTTCCGGAAGTCCTTATGACTTAAAATAGGACAGAAATATTTCTTTTCACCTTTCTGCCACCTTCAACCACCCACTTCCACCCACCGCGACCAAACTCTCTTACTCCCACCTGGAGACCAAGGGGTATTTTTATACCACCCCAACAGGAAGTTGATTGGAGTAGGTAGAGATAGAGAAAACCCTGTCTTTACGTACGAACATTACCATATTATATATGTATTTAAATAGATTAAATGATACTTGTAAAAATCGACGCATTTGTTGTGGTACGGAACCCTCGGTGCCACAATTAATCTCAGACTTGTTCAGTTGTATTTTCACAATGATTTGCGAAATCGTCATCACATTATCAATCAATTAGTGACGAAACATCAGATTTATTATCACACAGTTAACCGTCCGTCGACATCTCGCATCGCTTTGCGATTTTCCAAACCATCGACCGATCTTCGGTAAAATCGGATAGATAGATACATAGATAGATGTACGACGATCAAAGCATATCAGAAGATTAATTGTCGAATTGTTGACGAATTACCAAAGCTGTTATCAGTCTGGGATTTTTAACGGATTTTAGAACAAAGTGTCTCACATCATATCCCGCCAGAGAGCCTGGTTTCCATTTAATACATTCCGGGAAAGTACACGCCATTGTTTTATGTAATCGATATTCCGGACAGAATGCAAAAGAGTCAGCACACAGGCCCACCAACAACGTATCGGGCAGAAATTCTTTTTTTTTTGTTTTTCGGCACGCATTGTTCCTACGGTATCTATTCATGCACAAAACGTGTGCATGTGTGTGGGGGTGTGTTGAAAATTAGTGACTGACTGACTACTCACAATAATATTTCTACGTGTATGCACCCACGATATCGCCAGTGGCGACTCGTAGAAACAATTACTAAAGCAGCTCAGACTAGACATTCATATTCATGGGAAGATCGAGGACTTCTTCAAGACTCACTTCCTGGCCAATCCACCCTATATTCCTGAATTGGCTCCACCAGATTACTTTTGCTTTCACATTTAATAATTTCCCTGAAAGAACAGTCGAGAAGGTCAAAGAAGGTTGCACTGGGGCTCTAAAGGAGTTCAAACTCTTTGCTATACCTAGTCTTCATGCAAAAAAATAGTGTATATGTGCAACCTAACCTATAGTGGAATTATTTCATCCTTACCATTACGTAACCTGAATAATCTTTTATATACTTATGTACTATGTCAAATGTGACAGAAATGAACTATAAATTTATAGGTTACTAGCACAATACCCGGCGTTGCTCACTAAGAATATAGTACACGTTTGATGAACATTCTAGAATATTCTGCGAATTTAACTATCCAGAACATCCCATAATGATTCAAAACATTCTCTAACTTTTTTTAACATTCTTGAACCTAAAACACCGTCGAACCTTCAAAAAAATTTTTGAAATATTGAAACGTTCTCAATTCTTCTTGAGAATTTAGAATATTGTTGACAAATCGCACTAAACTTGAACTTTTTTGACCTTTCCTTGACCTATAGACCAGGGTCGATAATTTTTGAAACCAAACAAAATTATAGTAGAATAAAACCCATTGGAAAAGGAAGAAAATATATAATAGAAATGAAAGAAAAAATAATTTACAGGCGATTTGTGGTCGGGAAGGGGAAGGGGGTGAGTTTTTAAGGGTAAAAAACGGTTTTCCTTGATTTCCGGAAAAATTACAAGTCTTATGGAAAAAAGTTAAATGGCAAAGTTGTAGGTAATAAAAAGATCTACAACTTTTGTATTTACACTTTTTTCACGTAACCTCAAAATTTATGTGAAAAATTCGAACCAACTTTTTAGTTTTTTATTTTTCTTTTACAAAAAGTTTTTCTTTTTCACGAAATTTGGTGAAAACATACCTATTTATGTCCCAAACACGCTGTAATTTTTTTGATTTGAAATATTTATTTTTTCACCTTATTTTTACTTAATATCGAAAAAGCACCCTAATTTTCAATCGAAAATTCTCACGTCAAAATATCTGCTTTTTTAAAAACGTTGGTGGACTTTTTCTTCGTTGAAATCTCTACTTTCTGATGGTGTGAAAAAAAATATACATTACTATGGTAAGTTTTCTCAGGAAATGCAAAAAAACGAGGGGAATTTTATTTAAAAAATGTGACCGCTACTATTTTTTTCAGTAAAAAAGTCGATTTATTAAATTCTAACTACATTTATGTCATAGAAAATCTCATTACATATAAATATACATGTAAATCGTACTATTGAATTCACATACTTTATACTCATTACGTTATTCGTTATAATATTTTTAAAAACATTAATTTAGTTTTCTTCGTTTTTGCATTTCCTGAGAAAACTTACTATAGTAATGTATATTTTTTTTCACACCATCAAAAAAGTAGAGATTTCAACGAAGAAAAAGCCTACCAACATTTTTAAAAAAGCAGATATTTTGACGTGAGAATTTTCGATTGAAAATTAGGGTGCTTTTTCGATATTAAGTAAAAATAACGTGAAAAAAAAATAATATTTCAAATCAAAAAAATTACAGCGTGTTTGGGACATAAATAGGTAAGTATTCACCAAATTTCGTGAAAAAAAAATGTTTTTTGTAAAAGAAAAATAAAAAACAAAAAAGTTGGTTATTTGAATTTTTCACATAAATTTTGAGGTTATGTGAAAAAAGTGTAAATACAAAAGTTGTAGATCTTTTTATTACCTACAACTTTGCCATTTAACTTTTTTCCATAAGACTTGTAATTTTTCCGGAAATCAAGGAAAACCGTTTTTTACCCTTAAAAACTCACCCCCTTCCCCTTCCCGACCTCAGATCGCCCGTAAATTATTTTCCTTTCATTTCTGTTATATTATTTTCCTTTTCCAATGGGTTTCATCCTACTATAATTTTTTTTGGTTTCAAAAATTATAGACCCTGGTCTAAATACTAATAATAATAATAATACTAAATACAAAATGGGGATTGGTGGTAGAAGGGTGAAAATTAAGGGTTATATGTATTTTTTAATGGCAAATCATAAGTTTTAGTTTTTGTGACATAATATTTACAGGGGGGTCATAGAAAATATGACACAGCGTGACAGCCGGGGGGGGGGGGGTCAAGCTAATTTTAGCGTGATGTATTTTATGCAATATGTTGTAATTTTTCGTTTTCCTTTTCTTGTGCATTAATATATTAGATATAGATACATCTGAAGAAGCCGACTAAATGAGAGGTGAAACGTCAAGTATGAAAAAACGACGACCACGGCAATATACCCGGAAGATAACGCGATTAATGGTTGATATTTTTCGTGTCCAAATTTCATTACCAACAATAGTAGATGTTAATGCCCTTTTGTAAGGGCTACCTATAAGTTAGTGTCATTTTGAATCACTAAAAGTGACTTCTTACTCTAAAGCTTATAAGGTATCAACAGGTCAGTTTTCAACTTAGGGCACAGCCGCTCGACCCAATAATGGCACATACATATAATCGGAAGTAATGTGCCAGAAACTAATAATGGCAAAACGATTTTTTCTTTTTCGATTCTGAGTGAAAATTATTGTTTTTTTTACATATCTATCTTTAACCTCTCCTTCTTCTTCATCATTATATTCTGCTTCTTCCTCAGATTATAAATAATATATATACCTATATTTGAGATTGGAAATATTTGTGAAGTGTTTCGTACGAGTACAAATTACCAAAAAAGGGCCATCTATTGATAAAAGATTTACGTATACGTATACCATATAAAATTTAAAATCGCATGTGTATGTAATAATCAGTGTAACTGTATCTATTTACGAAATACGTCGTTGGTGGTGTATAAATATTTAAAAACAGAGATAATTGTAAATAGCAACAGGAGTCTTGACTTTTCTTTAATATGAACATGGTAATAATTTGACCTAATTTTCTTTAACCTCACTTATGTCACTCGTTTTGACGTTTCGTGTGATTTCTGATATTTCGCAAATATTCATTGCTTTTAATAAAAGAAGATATTCTTTTCAGGTGTTATGCATGTTCACCGGCTATTACATTTCTAAAAAAAAATGTTTATTTATATGACTCAGTTTTATTTGCACTTTTATAGAATTAAATGGAATTTAAATTTTCTGGAAATTGAAATTTAACTTGATTTGGTTTCATAGTTGTTGATTAATTGATACAGTCACATACCTACTGTCTTCAATGTTATAGAGTATAAAAATATTTGTTAAAGATATTTTTGGTAAAAATGGAGTGTTGTTGACGTTATTATTTTTTATTAATCATTTGAATTTCTATGATGAAAATGTTCTTAATTAATAAATGTGCTCAATTATTCATAAAAAAAGAAAAGAATAAGATTCTAATGTGTTTTTTTTTGTTTACAGTTTTCTTAGTGGCCCCTGAAGTTATACATTGCTTTTGGAACAGGACCGAAACTATTCCTAGGACCAGAACTAAGGTAGGACGATAATCTTTTCTAAATGACTTAAGACTGTTATAATGAATTGCTTTAAATGAATACAGAATATTTGAGCTAACTATAATGAAATTAAAACACATTTTTTATGTATCGATCGATCACAAATCTCAAAGGTACCACTTTTAGGAATATAGCTAAATTTTAGGAAACGAGTAATTTATTACTTTATAAAGGGTATTCGTTAAACGGAGAGTAATAAAAGAAAACAATATAATTTTACGACTAAGTGGTTTTAATTTTCGATAAATATATTAAAAAAGAAAAATACATAACAAAATTATAATCAGTTAACTTTCTTTGTCGTTTATTACTATGCCAACATTTTAATTGTATCTCGTTGTATTTTATTCATATCGTGAGATATAGTGAGTGATTGGTATCATCTTCGTTAAATAAAAAGAATTTTTCTAAAAAATAATTTTACTGCATGCAGAGCTTGTTCAATGGTTGGTGAGGCTCAAGATTATTCCTTTCGTCTTGTTGATCGCCTAGTTCCTCCTCATTTTGACTCACTGAATCAAGAATTGTTTTGCTATTGAGAGTGGTTGTTACGCTATATAGAGTGTTTCAAAATATAAACCAAGCAAATATTAGGAGTTTACCGCAAACGGTTCATTTTAGTGATTATACAAAAGTGTTTCAAGACAGTTTAGTTTAGAGTTATGACCGCATGCAATCTTAATTTTTATAGACTATACACATATGCAGGGTTTTTCAAGTTGATGGGCTATTAGAAGTATATGAATTAGTAGAAGGAATTCAATTCTGAAACTTGGGCTCATTTGGTTATTGTTTATGCCGCTTCTTTTAAAAATATTTTCAAGTTCGATTTACATCCGGTTATACCGGAAGTCGATACCAACTTTGTTATTTTAAATGGAATGGTATATTTTTCACGCTGAATTCGAATAAAATGTGTAATTCTAAGGTAAGTTTGATAACCAACTTGTACACCTATGACAATCGGTTTCTGAGTTAATTTATTTTTATAAAAAAAAAATCGCTACCGCAACCCAAATTATAAAAAATCATAACCTCCACAAAATACGACCTAGAGTGTTGAAATTTTTACTAGTAATAGCTGAATATTAGTGCTAACGCCTTGACAAAATTGAATTAAATAATTTATACAGGGCGTTCAAAATAAAATTCTAAAATTGAAAAACTTCAAACACGAATTACCTCGTTTTTTCAAATGGCACCTACTATTTTTTATTTTTTCAATCGATTCCATTTTTTATCCTCTTTCGATCTGTATGGATACTTCCTATTTTAAGTAATAAATCCAAATTATTCCAAAATTTTCAAATAAAATAGGAACTATCCATATAGATCGAAAGAGGATAAAAAATGGAATCGATTGAAAAAATAAAAAATAGTAGGTGCCATTTGAAAAAACGAAGTTATTCGTGTTTGAAGTTTTTCAATTTTAGAATTTTATATTGAACGCCCTGTATAAATTATTTAATTCAATTTTGTCAAGGCGTTAGCACTAATATTCAGCTATTACCAGTAAAAATTTCAACACTCTAAGTCGTATTTTGTGGAAGTTATGATTTTTTATAATTTGGGTTGTGGTGGCGATTTTTTTTCTATAAATTAAATTAACTCAGAAACCGATCGTCATAGGTGTACAAGTTGGTTATCAAACTTACCTTAGAATTACACGTTTTATTCGAATTCAGCGTAAAAAATATACCATTCCATTTAAAATAACAAAGTTGGTATCGACTTCCGGTATAACCGGATGTAAATCGAACTTGAAAATATTTTTAAAAGAAGCGGCATAAACAATAACCAAATGAGCCCAAGTTTCAGAATTGAATTCCTTCTACTAATTCATATACTTCTAATAGCCCATCAACTTGAAAAACCCTGTATAAGTATTCCATCGTTCGGAATAACCCGATGGATTATTTGATATTCATAAAAAATGTAGTCCACTATAAAAGATGAAAGAGACCATTCCCTTAAGTAGAAATCATCAATACAATTCTCCGATAGGTAAAGGCACGGAGGGAGGGTTGGTTAGATTGAATGGGACAATGGTAGATTGGTTTTTATTATAATTTAATAATTGCGACAAGAACATATAACGGAAGGGTTGATTCGGGAATAAATCATGTCTGCTAATTATTACACAATACCCAAGGATTCAGATGTCTTAGGAACTGTCGGCGTCTCTGGCAGCCAACATTAAGATTTATGATGGAAGTAATTGCCCGCGTGCTTTTGGCAAGAAATTGAAGGGAACGGCGGGGGGAGGGGGAGAGGATACTTACAATTAAAGGAAATCGTAAGATTACATCAACATCTTTTAAAATCCATTAAGAATGATAGGACAGAAGTAATTATGTTAATATAGAGGGAGAATATTATTTATAAGATCATCAAAAAAATTGTGGAATTTGCTACAAGAATTCCAACTTGCTGTTTTAGTATAATCACCAATTTTTTCACATGTAAGTACTTTACTCCAAAAAACATCTATAACCGCGCGTAAATCGGATTGTTGGCGTGGCGATCGTGGCGATTGCATGCCTGTGCGATTCTCTTCCCACTCGGTTCGACGGTGTCGTTTACTACATTATAGTAAACTAGAAGGTGGAAGTGAATTAATTTATGATTGTTGTGTACATTTCACCTAATAAAAAAATGAATGATAATTCATTTTTACATGAGAAATTATTTCCGTACAGTCACAGAGGTTCAATAATTTTTAAAACCAATAAAGATAAACTACCATTGATTTTAGCTGGAGATTTCAATGTAAATTTTGCTTAAGATGAATCAATGCCATTAATTACGTTCCTCCAAAAAGAATTTCAATTGCAAATTAACAACAATCCAAGAGAACCTACTACCACCAGATATGCAACAACAACAACAATAGATGCTGTAGGTATTTATTAGATGTCTTGATAATGTTATGTCAAATACTTTTGTAACATACTTCAGTTATTATCGACCAATTAATTATAACAGTAATGCTGTCAGAGGCAACATCGAATATAACTATTACTGAAGTCACTGATTAAAAGAATTGAGTTGTAGCAACTTGAAATAAATTTTTGAATTTTTAATTTTTGTATTTAATAAAAATAAATGTTTATTAATTAATAGTCCGGTCAAATTAAAACAAAAAATAAGAGTAAAGCTACATAAATTCCCACCAAAAGCTGAAAATAAAGTGAGATCGTTTAAAATATGATTAAAAATAAAATTTGAAAGTTCCCCATCTTTCCCCTGTAGGGAAAAAAATTTTTATTCAAGGTTAAAAGGTCAAAAAAATGAGTTTTTCGCGATTTTTAGAAAAACGGTAAGTTTTATTATAAAAATACTTCAGACAAAAATTGTAGATCATAAAATTATCTATAAAATATGTATCTCTAAAATACCCCAAAATAAGCTATGTGACAAATAAATCCCCAAGAACTAGAAAATATTTAGTGCAAATAGAAAAAAGATTGTAGAGGAAAATTTTTCCCCAGAAGAATTCCCCTGGAAAATATATCCCCAAAAAATACCCAAAAGGAAAAAAAATCCCCAATTTTTTAAGGAAAATCCCTAATCTGGCAACCCTGAGACTAACAGTATTTCATTTATTGGGCACACTGACATAAAGCAGGTATAAGACCCTAGCCACGCATAAAATTGAACAGGAGACGGATGTTGTCTCGAGGTTACACTGGCGTATAAAAAAAGGGACTGGGTTTCATTTAACCTGATATCTCAGAAACGGTGGCTCTTAGGAAAAAAAATATTGATACATATTTTATAGATAATTTTATGATCTATAATTTTTGTCTGAAGTATTTTTATGATAAAACTTACCGTTTTGCTGAAAATCGCGAAAAACTCATTTTTTTAAACCCTTTAACCTTGAATAAACTTTTTTCCATACAGGGGAAAGATGGGGAACTTTCAAATTTTAATTTTAATCATATTTTAAACAATCTCACTGATTTTCAGCTTGGTGGGAATTTATGTAGCTTCGAATGTCTAAATTGACCGGACTATAAATAAATAGTCATAATTTTGTGGGAAAAATTGGTAATATTTAATTTTTTCAAAATTTTGCCCAAAATTGTCTTTCATGCATATTACTTGTGCAAATTCGATGTTTCACATCTGCCAGGCGTCCCGTGTCGGCTCACATTTTTTTTTTTGAGATGTTACAATATTTTTAAGTTAATAATTTTTCTTAAAAATAAATTCTCACTCAAAACGATTTTGTTTTTGGTAGACACCCTGTATTTAGACGTCTTCCACACGTACAAATCTATCATTAGCATCGAAGCGTGTCTGTCATGTGTTTAAGCAAGTAATACAGATACAGAGGCACACACAAATAGATAGGTTGTTCGGGTGTTCTTCCTCCCGTTCCGACACTAATCAATTCCCATTAGGGCGTACAAATGTCTGTCATTTCACCCTCACGTTCAACGAACGACAGAAGTCACGCGAGTCCGCGCTATCGGCGGTCACAAAGGTCGCACGCCGTATGTGACATACGCAACATGTCGAGCTTCCGGTGGAGTTGGCGGTGCCGATGCCGCTACGATGACGAACTTGCCAAGAGGGTTGTTGGTTGTTGGTTAAGGGCGGTTAAGAAGCGAGGCGAAAGGGGAACGAAGCCCCTGCCACCCGTTGAAATTCTAAAAGTAAAAGCGACGCAGGAGGAATACTATTATGAATGTGTTGTAGATGCCCAAAATATCTATTGCTATTTAAAAAATTGTTGACGAAGTTCGCATAAATGGAAATTAAGTGGGGGTGCAGGTTAAGGAACTGCATGATGAAAATTTGGCTATTTTAATTTGTAGCCTAAATTAGTGGACCCTATATAAGGGACAGAAAAATTAAAGAAAAAGATAGAGGAAGGAAGTAGGGATGACCTTACAGAGTATTGAAAAAAAAATATTTGAGATGATACAGGTGGGGGGGGGGGTAAAAAAGTGAAATGCAAATATCGAAAGGATGCTTCAAAAAAGACAACTCAACCAATCGAAAATACTATGGTAAAGCTTGCCAATAGAACATCAGTTAAAACTTCAATAACACATTCAAGAAGAAGATTAGTTAGAAGATGTTGAGATATTCATCAACTGAATGCAAAAGGGCTTGTTAACAGAGATAAGAAGAATCCTAAGCTTGAGAGAGTAGAAAATCTCTGCAAAAGATTTATGGTCCATAAAGGTGGGTATCTCTTACAATAATAAAAAAAGTCAACGTTAGTTGAGTAAAGGCTTAGGAAGATGAAGAGGACTTTGAGGAATATTGAAAAATAATTAATTTGAGAGGACACAGCGGGGTGTAATACTACAATAATTCAAAAAAGACCTGAAGATTTGAAGACCCTAGAAGAGTAACTAAAAAGGAAACTGAAGAATCTGCTCATGATAGTAGCGAAGTTAATAAGAATCCTTTATACATTTACCAAGAGATCGAGTCAACCGAACCAAAATATTATGGTAAAGCTTGCTAATAGAACATCACTTAAAACTTCAATAACACATTCAAGAAGAAGATTAGTTAGAAGATGTTGAGATATTCATCAACTGAATGCAAAAGGGCTTGTTAACAGAGATAAGAAGAATCCTAAGCTTGAGAGAGTAGAAAATCTCTGCAAAAGATTTATGGTCCATAAAGGTGGGTATCTCTTACAATAATTAAAAAAGTCAACGTTGGTTGAGTAAAGGCTTAGGAAGATGAAGAGGACTTTGAGGAATATTGAAAAATAATTAATTTGAGAGGACACAGCGGGGTGTAATACTACAATAATTCAAAAAAGACCTGAAGATTTGAAGACCCTAGAAGAGTAACTAAAAAGGAAACTGAAGAATCTGCTCATGATAGTAGCGAAGTTAATAAGAATCCTTTATACATTTACCAACAGACCCAATCAACTTATCCAAAATATTATGGTTAAGTTTGTATACAAGATAATGGTGTTTTTGGACAGTTTAGGGGGAGGGGTGGGACAGGATTCCTAGCCTCCATAGGAGGATCTTTTTTGTATAGTTTTGTTATTTACATAATTTCTAAAATACACACTTTTTATTATATTTTCCTGTATTTCTAGAATACTCAGGGAAAATAAAAAGTTGTAGTAGGACTGGCAATTACGTTACAATATACTTCCGGAGGGTGAATTCAACTTGCGTCAAATCAGTAAATCAGTTCAAACAGTCATTGCTGTCCTGAACTACTTATCATATTTTAAATAAATTTGACGTACCAAATTTGATAGGATATTATATTACAGTAATATTAATTATTTATAAAGCAGATAAATAAATAGAGTAAAAATCACAGAAAGGGTAAACGCTTATTACGGGCCAACAATAAGTGCGGTTATAAAAGTACCGGTCCTTTTTATGGAGCACTAAATAGAAAAATAACTTTTATAATGTACTGACCATTACTTTTATTACGAACATCGGATATAAAGTACCAAATAGTATGCGTGTCCAAATGAGCACGGCGTATTTTAATTTAAAATTATCTTGTAATATCTAATGTATGATAAATGTCACCTTTTCCCTTAATTTAGTTTCGAAACGTTTGATTAAAGAAATAATAAGTGTACAAGTAGTGTTTGAAAAAGACACAACAGTGTCCACGATACTTAAAAACTATGTAGGGTCAGGTGGGGTAATTGTAAACAGGCTGTTTATTTCAATGAAGTAGGACTCTTGATTATTCCAACTAATGGGAATTATAGACTGTGGTGTTGACTTTTGACTTTTGCGTGTATTTAGGTACGCGAGATTTTGGAATATAAAAGTCACTAAAATAAAAAGTTTGTATTAAACTTTCGACGTTATTATAAAACGGAATCAAAAAACTGTTGGACATTACGTATTATCGTTTTTATTTCACAGAATATATTTTCTTTCGTGTCTTGAGAATAAAAAAAAAACAAAAGGGAAAACTTACCGTGAATTACAATTTCTTTTTTGTTGTTTCTATTTCACATTGACATCATCGTTGCAACAATAAAGTCGATTTCGTGCCACTGAATCCTATTCTATCCTATCCTATCCGTCCGAACCCGAAAAACAAAAACGTCACTCGTCCCGATAAACGGCACACGCTGTCGTCCGTAAACGGCTGTGTTTCTAAAAGTATCAGACGTTGTCGTCGTTCGGGAAACCACGTGCTGGCGCGTTGACAACCCGAAAAGATATGAGGGGATGATGTTAAATGTGATAATAATCGCCACCGTTTGCGGTGGCGGCGACGGGGGTGGAGGAATGACGACAGGCACAACAAAGGGGGCGGCGACGTATAACGTTCAGGCTGCACAGGTGGGCATGATTCATTATTATCTGCAATATACTATACACATACGCACACACACTTACACACTTACAACAAACATGTTACATGCTGTTTTACAAATCAAACCCAATCTATTGTTTCGTATTGTGGTAGAAATATTACAAAAAAAATATTGATGTACAATGTACAGGGTGGGCAAATTTTTATGTTGGTAGCTAAAGGACAACTCAGTGGGTTACTAAGACATATAAGAAACAAACAAATTTATTAGTGATTTCAAAAAATAGCTAAATACTGTTTTATATTTGAATTATAAGAAAAACTGAATATTTATTTCGAGTGTTGTCATCTTGGTTGTTTGCAAATATAAAAAAGAGTACTTCTTATTACTCTCTTTGATAATGACAGATTTGTCGAAACAATTGTAAGAGAATTTTTCTTAATAAATTTGTTGAAACATTTTATTGTTTTTTATTATATTATTATTATATAATCTGTCAAAGAGAGTAATAAGAAGTACTCTTATTACTCTCTTTGATAATGACAAATTTGTCGAAACAATTGTAAGAGAATTTTTCTTAATAAATTTGTTGAAACATTTTATTGTTTTTTATTATATTTAAAATATGTTTCATCAAAAATACACCGCCAATAGCTTATTAATTAATATAAAAAAAATTACTTGTATATTCTTCAGTCACCTTCTTACGTAAAAAACAGTGGCATCGGAAAAATAAAAAAAAAATACCGGGCAAGTGCGAGTCGAACTCGCGCACCGAGGGTTCCGTACAAACCTGTATATATGTGATGTAACTAAAAATTTAAGGTTTTCGGAATTTTTCCTTTATATGTGCTATAAAACATTGCTTCATGCCAAATTTCAAGATTCTAAATCGACTGGAAGTACCCTTTAGGTTTTGATTCCCTTGCGAATAGTTGCGAGTTTGAAAATATGCGGCTTAAATTGCTGTTTCTTTTGATTGCGTTGACATAGAAGTTTGATTTTGTTACAGCTTAAAGGTATTATAGACCTGAGTATTTGATATGAATTTCAATTTAATACCTCTACGCGTTCATGAGGAAAGGGGTAGTAACTTTAAAATTATTAAAAATATTTTTATTATATGATGTAATAAAATAAATGAAACCACAAAAGAATAGATGTTTCACACTTTATTTATGTTCTCGACATATGTTTCGGGCATAGCCCATTATCAAGAGTAAACGATTATACTAAAATTACAGAGTGAAATATTGCTTAATTTATACCTAAAACGATCACAAAATTTTACTTAATAGTAGAGGGGATGCAGTGTTACCTAATTCTAAATTAAGTATTAAGTAAAATTTTGTGATCGTTTTAGGTATAAATTAAGCAATATTTCACTCTGTAATTTTAGTATAATCGTTTACTCTTGATAATGGGCTATGCCCGAAACATATGTCGAGAACATAAATAAAGTGTGAAACATCTATTCTTTTGTGGTTTCATTTATTTTATTCATAACCATGTTTCACAATAAGTGCACCGAAGATAGTCTTATTATTATATGATGTAACTAAAAATTTACGGTTTTCGCAATTTTTCCTTTATCTGTGCTATAAGACGTTGCTTCGTACCAAATTTCAAGATTCTGAGTTCATGGGAAGTACCCTGTAGGTTTTGATTCGAAAATTTGCGGCATAAACGGCTGTATCTTTTGATTGCGTTGGCTTAGAAGTTTGATTTTTTCACAGCTCCAAGGGACAATAGACCTGAGTATTTGGTATAAATTTTAGCTTGATACCTCAACGCGTTCCTGAGAAAAAGGGTCTTGACAGACGGACGGACAACGAAGTGACCCGTATAAGGGTTCCGTTTTTCCCTTTTGAGGAGCGGAACCCTAAAAAAAGAGCAATTCCTAGTTTTCACATAAAATTTAATTTTTTAAAATACAAATCATAATGGACTATGGTTTAGTTAAAACGATTTTTTTATTTCTCATTTCAATGATATCTAAAATTTGGGGTCGCATTCAATATTTCGAAGCGTTTACCTAATAACAAAAATAATATTTTCGTGATTTACCTTTACCTTTTTTCATTAATTTCAAGTAGAGATCTGTTATTTTTAAGGCACTAATCGCCGTTTCGTTTCGTTATTTTAAAGTGTGAGGTAGGAATTTTCGTATTAATCTTTTCTTAAAAGTCTTTCGAAGATTAAGAAAAAATCTGCATGTTGGAATGCTTTACTACAAGCAATAACGATTGCAATGTAGCGTCCGAAACATTATTTTTACCACTTTCCATGCACTTTTTTATATGATTTAATTTTAGGTTAAAAGACAAAGTTTTTAAGGTACGTTTTGATGACAAATAATCGTAAAAACTAAACTGCCTCATTGCTATCTATATCTATATCATCTTCGAGTTATATAGAATTTGATTCCAGTAATAGAAGTTCGAGAGTTCCAATATATTTGTTGCAATTGACAACTTTATTTGATTCGACTTATCAAAAATGTGACTTATCGATGTTTTATGTTATTGAAGTTTGTCTGTTTTTGGAGAAAGGATAATTACAAACCTTTTGACATATGTAGTGTACTAATTAAGGGATTCCCTTAGAAAATTTATAGTTAAATGGGAGGCATTTTTAAATGTTTTCGGATGTAATCGAAACTGAAGCTCTCTTCAAAAATAAAAACTGCTAAAATAATAAATAAAAGTGTTCATTTTTCAGTTATGGAAAGATTTATTTTAGAACATTAACTTCTATATCGACTAGACACCTTTTTTTTGTACATTTTAACAAAATTTATATATAAGTGTATATACCGGGCGTTTTTTCCATATTCCAGAATAAAAAATAAAAACCAACTTTTGATTTCCCATTTTTGAATTTTTATAGAAAACTTTTTTCTTATTTTGGGATTTTAAATTTGAGCATCAATTACTCCTAAAACGCCCAGTATACTATGTACTTTTATATCAGTAGTACACAACAATAAATTGTAACTTTTTACATTTAAGAAAAATAAAATAAAAACAATCATTAATCATAGCTGACTTATTATTATTATTTTCAATCTGCGAAAATGTACCTAGGTACATTAAATTTTATAGTAGGTAATGAAAATAAAAGAAAATATGTAAATATTGCATGAGCTCTCTAAATATTTCATTCACTGGGGTTAGGGGGGCGTGAGGTTTGTGCAACTTAACCTAATGCTATTTTACATTTTAAATTAGATGTTGTGGTTTGATTTAATTTGTCTAAGGCTTGGTAAATTACATGATATGAGCTTTTGGGCAAAATAAATAACAGTATCTGTATTTTTTTTAAGAAAAAGGTTTTATTTATTTATAAATTATTTTATTTTATTACTCTAAGAATTTAGAATGGTTTTAAATTTTCTTTTCCTTTCTTCTTTGACAAGCTAATCTTTTTTTATTGAATTGAATTTCTAACCTAACAAATTTGGGTCTTTATAGACAGTTCTAAAGACATTGATATCTATCGAAAATTGAGAATTTCTTTAATGAAAATGTATGTAGTTCATAGTTTTCTTTTACCATACCTGTTATCTGTTACAACGGCAAATAGAAGTCAGTCTGAAATTATTGGTTTGTAATCTCACAAATTGAAAAAACAATTCTAAAAACATTTGTTTTAGAAATAAACAAATGATTGTTTTTGTAACCTAAAAATATTGTTCTAATATATTTATTGGTGTTTGCTAATTTTGATGACAAATAATCGTAAAAACTAAACTGTCTCACTGCTATCTATTAAAAAGGGACGTTAAAATCGTACATTATTAAGAAATTCTCCCAGATAATTCAACTTATTGAAGTTGACGCCAAATATTATCTTCGAGTTATCAAAATATTCAATTTGAGCAGTAGAAGTTCAAGACTTCGAATTTTTAAGTAAAATTACATGTATTTTTCATAGTTAACACTACTAACCAACCAATTTACCAATTTAGAAGTTCAACATTTGAGTTATCGAAGTTTGACTGTATTCTTGCCATTAAAAAAATAATTGTTTAATGTATTTAGTAAAAATAGAAATGGCGAAGGTGCTGGGTACGCGTCTGAAGTTAATAATCGTGTCAATAATTTATTATACTCTTTAATATTTTACAAAACAAATTACGAAAAGTTTTGATATTCTGGACAGTATGGTAATAGACTGTATTAAAAAAAAATGTGAGCCGTCACGGACGCCTGGCAGATGTGAAACTCAATTTTTTTAATCGACGTTGTCTCTGACAGCATTACTGTGATAATTGGTCGAGGATAATTTAAGTATGTTACAAAAGTATTGAGACATAACATTATCAAGACATAAATAATAAATACAGCATCTATTGTTGTTGTTGTTGTTGCATATCTGGTGGTAGTAGGTTCTTTTGGATTGTTGTTAATTTGCAATTGAAATTCTTTTTGGAAGAATGTAATTAATGGCATTGATTCATCTTTAGCAAAATTTACATTGAAATCTCCAGCTAAAATCAATGGTAGTTTAAGTATCTTTATTGGTTTTAAAAATTATTGAACTTCTGTGACTGTACGGAAATAATTTCTCATGTAAAAATGAAATATCATTCATTTTTTTATTAGGTGAAATTTACACAACAATCATAATTAATTTACTTCCATCTTCTAGTTTACTATAATGTAGTAAACGGTACCGTCGAAGGGAGGGGGAAGAGAATCGCACAGGCGCTTGCGCATGGCGAGCGTCGCCACGGTATGCAACCGCCACGATCGCCACGCCAACAATCCGGTTTACCTGCGGCTATAGGTGTTTTACATCAAAAAGTTTAAAGTTAATTACCGTATATAAAAGTACATAATATTGTCCTCTGCAATAGATATAATATTAAACAAAGAAGCGCGTATATTGTCAACTGTGACCTTATGCACCAACTACCCCTGGATGCACCTTCTGCATACAATCAACAGTAAATACATTCACATATACATGTCTCCATGTGGAATATCAATTCGGCAACTGAATTTGCATAATTTTCCGCGTTCGCAGATACGTATCTAATGCCTCTGTCATGTGTTGGTCCTTATAATACCTGTACACCCACACAAACATAACTGCATATGTGTGTGTGTATGATGTTATGGAGCAACGATTCAAATCTATTCAGAACGAGTTCGCTTCTCGTTCAGGGGATGATTCTTCTGCCGCCACCATGTTTACGTGCCATTCGAGGGTGCACTTGACTGACTGGTAGGTACCGTCTATCATCCCCTATGCTTTTTATCTGTTAATGGAGGAGAAATGCATTTTTGTAAAGTAGCATTGTAAGGCTTAGTCCATTTTCAAGGAGCGAGATGATTGTCTTCTTTCAACTCGACTTTGTCTCCTTCTCGACGGATGGGTTCAAAAATTTGTGTTCCATAGAACTAGTGGACTCTCGACAGCAACAAGGGATACTCTTTTCAATTCAGGAGGATATCTTTCGTGTCTTTTTGATGGATATTTACTTATCCTGAAGAATTATGTGTAGCCTTATTAATAGTCAGTTAGTAGTGACTACTAGCAAGCTACTAAGAATATATTACACATTTGATGGAACATTCTAGAATATTCGCGAATTTAAAACTATCCAGAACATCCCATAATGATTCAAAACATTTTATAACTTTTTTTTAACATTCTTAAACATTCTTGAATGATCTTCAAGATTCAGGAACATTCATGAACATTGCCAAATCATTCTGAAATGTTCTTGTAATAAAACATTCTTTTACTTCTTAGAACATATTTGAACTGTCTGTAGCATTCTAAACAAATCTGCTTCATTCTCATTCCCACTCCGTGCTGTTTGCTGGGTGAGTAGTGACATCAGTAGACGCCTGGCGGGGATGACTAATCGATTGATAATAATTGATCAGTTATCGACCATTGAGAGTTGAAGATTATTACAGTACTAATATCGCTATTAAAACATGGCGTAGAAGAATGAAAATTAGGGGTTATATGTATTTTTTAATGCCAAATCATAAAATATTTTTAAAAAATTTTGTCCAAAAAATAAAAAAATAGGAGTGGACAACCCTTATCACTTAGGGGTATGAAAAATAGATAGTTCCCATTTCGGACGAGTATGGTAACATTGTGACACGAGAATTTAATAGTACTGAGGGAAATGAATCCCTTAGTGTAGACCGGACAAACTAGGGGTGGTTAATATTAGAGTTAGATTTCTTTCAGGAACTTCATTACATTTTTATTCAATTCTGTTAGATAATATGAAAGCTGGCGCTGGTGCCACTAACTTGTACATTCGTAATAGTAATTGTATAAACGAAAATATATGCTGCCACGTAATTTCATCATTGATCGCAATCGATAAATCATTTACCAATAAATGTTCCCGTTGATGTCAAACTATAATTGGTTTTATCCATGTTGAAATTTATCGGAGGACATTAAACAACTAATAAATAGTGTGAATGACGATTAACACCCCCGATAGCGTTACAACAAAAGTAATTGCGACGACTCAGCATTTTCATTTTGGCAATTGAATTGAATTGAATTGAATGTTGGCATTTAACTAGGTACTTTATACACTTTCTCTCTGGGAATAATAAAAACCATTCACTATAGGGTGAAAGATTTTATTTTTTTATTAATTATAATTTATTGTTAATATATTTGAGGGGCGGTTAGTACTCAATAAACACAAGGAATTAATAATAGCGTGAGGGATGCAATTTGACCACACATGTGACGGTGGGCAATAATACTGTCATCTCTTTTCGACGTGTGAGAAATTGCCTTAATATTTTGGGATAGGGGGAGCTACTTACGATTAGATAGACAGACGGTGGAGGAGGAATGAAATAAAGGTGAATTAATGTGTGCACAGAAAGATTATCATGATCCTGTAAATAAATGTTTCGTCTGAGTTTTTATGGTTCCGCACCTCAAAAGGAAAAAGCGGAACTTCGTTGTCCGTCCGTCCGTCTGTCAAGACCCTTTTTCTCAGGAACGCGTGGAGGTATCAAGCTAAAATTTATACCAAATACTCAGGTCTATTGTACCTTGGAGCTGTGAAAAAATCAAACTTCTAAGCTAACGCAATCAAAAGATACAGCCGTTTATGCCGCAAATTTCCGCAAATTTTCGAATCAAAACCTACAGGGTACTTCCCGTGAACTCAGAATCTTGAAATTTGGTACGAAGCAACGTCTTATAGCACAGATAAAGGAAAAATTGCGAAAACCGTAAATTTTTAGTTACGTCATATAATAAAAATATTTTTAATAATTTTAAAGTTACTACCCCTTTCCTCATGAACGCGTAGAGGTATAAAATTGAAATTCATATCAAATACTCAGGTCTATAATACCTTTTAAGCTGTAACAAAATCAAACTTCTATGTGAACGCAATCAAAAGGAACAGCAATTTAAGCCGCATATTTTCAAACTCGCAACTACTCGCAAGGGAATCAAAACCTAAAGGGTACTTCCAGTCGATTTAGAATCTTGAAATTTGGCATGAAGCAATGTTTTATAGCACAGATAAAGGAAAAATTGCGAAAACTGTAAATTTTTAGTTACATCATATAATAAAAATATTTTTAATAATTTTAAATTTACTACCCCTTTCCTCATGAACGCGTAGATGTATCAAATTGAAATTTATATGAAATACTCAGATCTATAATATCTTTAAGCTGTAACAAAATCAAACTTCTATGTCAACGCAATAAAAAGAAACAGGAATTTAAGCCGCATATTTTCAAACTCGCAACTACTCGCAAGGGAATCAAAACCTAAAGGGTACTTCCAGTCGATTTAGAATCTTGAAATTTGGCATGAAGCAATGTTTTATAGCACATATAAAGGAAAAATTCCGAAAACCTTAAATTTTTAGTTACATCACATATATACAGGTTTGTACGGAACCCTCGGTGCGCGAGTTCGATTCGCACTTGCCCGGTATTTTTTCATATTACGGATGTTGTATATTTTTATTTTGTTGGTACCTGGTGTAAAACCTATTATATTTTCATACTCGAAATGGGATGATGCTTAATTCGTTTTCCCATTTGTAGTTGTTACGTAAACATTTTCTGGTATGTTAGCTGATTCGTTGGCATTGTTTTTTTTTTCTTTTCTAGAGCGTTTCTACCTTTTTCGAGGATTTTGTTGTATAAAATTGCATAAAATCGAAATAATCGTATATGGCCATATCTAGATCAATTTCTTGAGCGTTTAAATCGTCGTAAGGTCCGTATAGTAAGGTAAAAGGACCGAGCGGCATGATCTAGTCGTCTAGATCATTGCTTAGCATTCGGGAGGTCACCGGTTCGATTCCGGAGCCGGGGGGCTACTCTGGTCCAAGTTTTCCTGTGGTTTCCTTGAATTATTTAGGTAAATGCTGGGGTACTAATATTCTACAGATAGTCTTTCACTTCTCTTCCGTCTTCATTTCGTTTGTTTCGTCTTTCCCCCCAGAACCACCACCCAACCATTCCCACGATTCCTAAAGGAGGCTGCCGCCCTAACTTCCGACTTTGCACCAGAGTGTAGGCCGGAGGGACAGTCCGCCAACCAACATTGGTTGGAATGAAACACCCAAAAGTTTAAGTTTTTGATGTGAAACATCTATAGCCGCGAGTAAACCGGATTGATGGCGTGGCGGTCGTGGCGATTGCATGTCGTAGCGACGCTCGCCATGCGAAAGCGCCTGTGCGATTCTCTCCCCACTTGGCTCGACGGTGTCATTTACTACATTATACGTAGTAAACTATAAGATCGAAGTAAATTAATTGATAATGATTGTTGTGTACATTTCACCTAATAAAAAAATGAATGATATTTCATTTTTACATGAGAAATTATTTCCGTACAGTCACAGAGGTTCAATAATTTTTAAAACCAGTAAAGATAAACTACCATTGATTTTAGCTGGAGATTTCAATGTAAATTTAGCTAAAGATGAATCAATGCCATTAATTACGTTCCTCCAAAAAGAATTTCAATTGCAAATTAACAACAATCCAAGAGAACCTACTACCACCAGATATGCAACAACAACAACAATAGATGCTGTAGGTATTTATTAGATGTCTTGATAATGTTATGTCGAATACTTTTGTAACATACTTCAGTTATCCTCGACCAATTAATTATCACAGTAATGCTGTCAGAGGCAACATCGAATATAACTATTACTGAAGTCACTGATTAAAAGAATTTAGTTGTAGCAACTTGAAATAAATTTTTGAATTTTTAAATTTTTGTATTTAATAAAAATAAATGTTTATTAAATAAATAGTAATCATTTTATGTAAAAAATTCGTAATATTTGATTTTGTCATTATGCCATATTTAGTTCCTGTCGTAATATCGTAATAGTGGTCATTAATGTTTTAATATTTCCTTTAGGATTCTGTGAATTTAGGGTATTATGTAATCGCTCTATTAGCGAATTACTACTTCGAGTTTGAACGTGTGAATATTAATTTAGGGTAACTGCATAAATCTTTTATCACGAAATTATCAAATTCGGTTCCACTGTCTGTTGTTATTTTTGCTGGAAAATTATGGTGAGAGAAGAAATGTCTTAATTTATTCAATACGGTGATGGCATTTTTATCTTGAATTGAATATACTTGGGCATATTTAGAAAATAAACCTAATATCGTTAAAAATAATTGATTCTGAAAAGATGTTCAGATGGTTTCTTCAAAACGACATTATGATACGAATGTTTTTCATATTTGTTTTCCAAACAATGTGAACATTTATTAATATAATTTCTGATATAATATTTCATCTTAGGCAAAAAAAAAGAAATTGGGAAAATCTTTCGTTAATTCCGTTGTGATTTTATATTTCAGTAAAGGCTTATACGGCCGTCGTCCATAATCGTGTTATCTTCCGGGTATTGGCGCGGTCGTCGTTTGTTCATTCTTGACGTTTCACCGCTTATTCAGTCAGCTTCTTCAGAAGTATATCAGCGAATGAGCTGTGAAACGTCAAGTATGAACAAACGCATGATATTTGTTTAATAGTTCTTGGAATCTGTTTGAAGTACATAATTATTGGTAGGTACAGATTTTGTACATTTCATAAAACGAAAAGTATCTATCAAAAGATTTTGACAAAGAATAACAAAAAAGAAATTAAGCTTCGCTATAGTAAAAAAAAGTGTATTCCGTACAGTAGGTACGTCATGTCAGGTCTGATATATTCTTTAAGAAATTTAGTTGCTAACTGTTGAAGTTCGTTTCCTTTACGCGACATTACATCAAATTTACATTTAATTGTCTAAGATGGCAATTAGTAGTTTTGAGTTCTCACACCACGATCAGCTGCACGCACTTCAACGCATCCTATTCGCATATATACACAGTGGATTTCATTTATAACGATTTCGGTTGTAACGAGCTTTTGGTTATAACGACATAACACATACATAAGTCCACCCCTAACTTTTATGATTTGGCATTAAAAAATACATATAACCCTTAATTTCCTTCATCTTTCTACCACCAACTCCCATTTTTAATAGCGATATTAGTATCTACTGTAATAATCTTCAACTCTCAGTGGTCGATAACTGATCAATTATTATCAATCGATTAGTCATCCCCGCCAGGCGTCTACTGATGTCACTACTTACCAAGCAAACAGCACGGAGTGGGGATGAGAATGAAGCAGATTTTTTTAGAATGTTACAGGCAGTTCAAATATGTTCTAAGAAGTAATAGAATGTTTTATTAAAATATAACATTTCAGAATGATTTGGCAATGTTCAAGAATGTTCCAGAATCTTGAAGATCATTCAAGAATATTTCAGAATGAAGTAAGAAAATGTTTTGAATCATTATGGGATGTTCTCGATAGTTCTAAATTCGCGAATATTCTAGAATGTTCCATGAAACGTGTGATATATTCTTACCCGGGCAACGTATACAGGGTTTTTCAAGTTGATGGGCTATTAGAAGTATATGAATTAGTAGAAGGAATTCAATTATGAAACTTGGGCTCATTTGGTTATTGTTTATGCCGCTTCTTTTAAAAATATTTTCAAGTTCGATTTACATCCGGTTATACCGGAAGTCGATACCAACTTTGTTATTTTAAATGGAATTGTATATTTTTTACGTTGAATTCGAATAAAACGTGTAATTCTAAGTTAAGTTTGATAACCAACTTGTACACCTATGACGATCGGTTTCTGAGTTAATATAATTTATAGAAAAAAAATCGCTACCGCAACCCAAATTATAAAAAATCATAACTTCCACAAAATACGACTCAGACTGTTGAAATTTTTACTAGTAATAGCTGAATATTAGTGCTAACGCCTTGACAAAATTGAATTAAATAATTTATACAGGGCGTTCAAAATAAAATTCTAAAATTGAAAAACTTCAAACACGAATAACTTCGTTTTTCAAATGGCACCTACAATTTTTTATTTTTTCAATCGATTCCTTTTTTTATCCTCTTTCGATCTATATGGATACTTCCTGTTTTAAGTAATAATTCAAAATTATTCCAAAATTTTCAAATAAAATAGGAAGTATTCATATGGATCGAAAGAGGATAAAAAAAGGAATCGATTGAAAAAATAAAAAATAGTAGGTGCCATTTGAAAAAACGAGGTAATTCGTGTTTGAAGTTTTTCAATTTTAGAATTTTATTTTGAACGCCCTGTATAAATTATTTGATTCAATTTTGTCAAGGCGTTAGCACTAATATTCAGCTATTACTAGTAAAAATTTCAACACTCTTAGTCGTATTTTGTGGAAGTTATGATTTTTTATAATTTGGGTTGCGGTAGCGATTTTTTTTCTATAAATTAAATTAACTCAGAAACCGATCGTCATAGGTGTACAAGTTGGTTATCAAACTTACCTTAGAATTACACGTTTTATTCGAATTCAGCGTAAAAAATATACCATTCCATTTAAAATAACAAAGTTGGTATCGACTTCCGGTATAACCGGATGTAAATCGAACTTGAAAATATTTTTAAAAGAAGCGGCATAAACAATAACCAAATGAGCCCAAGTTTCAGAATTGAATTCCTTCTACTAATTCATATACTTCAGATAGCCCATCAACTTGAAAAACCCTGTATATAGGAAATATATTTCTGTTGTAGTGTGGAAATTTTTATTGGTAATATTTTATATTATTTGAGTTAATGTTTTCACTTTCCATGGATTTATATTGTGAAGTGTAGTGCTGATAAATGTCACTTTGATTTATTGGTTTTCGAGTGGTTAAGATTATAAATTATTTATACTTTGGTTTACAGATTTACGTAAATCGATTATTTTTGATTAAGAGATACTAATTGTGATAAAAATGTAATCAGTATCATCGGTTATACAAAAAGATACGAAATTACACGTGCTTTGTAAGCTACTGTATTAAATTCTTTTATTCGCATACCTTTTGGGCTAACAAAAAAAAAAGGAATATAAAAGAAAAATTTTAAATGGATAATGATAATAATAGTGCACGAAAATTTTATTTTATATAACGATATTTAATAATAAAATAAGAAATTAAATATTATTAACAAAACCTACAATTACCTAATTGTGAAAAGTTTTCTTCGAAGACCATGAAACATCTCAGATTGTTATTCCAAAAATGAAATTGAATGAAATTTAATCTGATTTGACTCTAAAGTTGTTTACGATTAATTGATACAGTCAACAATTATGAGCACATGCAATCTTCAATTTTATAGGGTATAAATATGTTTGTTAAATTGTAAGATTTTTTGGTAAAAATGAAGGTGTACATTGGACAGACAGGAAGAACATTCAAACAACGAATAAACGAACACTTAAAAAGTTACGAACATCACAAAATGGACTCCAGTTACGCTGAACATTTGCTAAATAACAACCATAAATTTAACCCAGACTTGTATCTAATAAAAGCAAAATGTTAAATTCGTTAGAATCATTAGAAATAATTAACCATAATAGAGAAAATATTTTATTAAACGATCAGTTAGAGATTAAGAACTCACCACTACTAAATCTAAAACTTCCCACCCCTTGAACTTGTATATAAGCCGCTATTGCTAATAAATATGTATCATTTCTTCATCCACCTGATGAAGCCACTGTGTGGTGAAACTATAGTCGTGGTACTTTTTCAAATAAACTTTGAAACTCAAAAAAGTGTGTCTTTTATTTAACTTATTAAAAATGAACCATTTGGTTACTTCGAGGCTACATCCAGTGACATTATTCGTTTTTTATTAATTTTTTGAATTTCTATGATGAAAATGTTCTTAATTAATAAATATTATACTCAATTATTCATAAAAAAAGGAAAGAATAAGATTCTAAAGTGTATTTTTTTGTTTACAGTTTTCTTAGTGGCCCCTCAAGTTATTCATTGCTTTTGGAACAGGACCGAAACTATTCCTAGGACCAGAACTAAGGTAGGACGATAATCTTTTCTAAATGACTTAAGACTGTTATAATGAATTGCTTTAAATGAATACAGACTATTTGAGCTAACTATAATGAAATTGAAACACATTTTTTATGTATCGATCGATCACAAATCACAAAGGTACCTACTTTTAGGAATATAGCTAAATTTTAGGAAACGAGTAATTTATTACTTTATAAAGGGTATTCGTTAAACGGAGAGTAATTAAGGAAAACAATATAATTTTACGAATAAGTAGTATAGATATTAATAAAGAATAATACATAACAAAATTATAATCAGTTAACTTTCTTTGTCGTTTGTTACTATGCCAACATTTTAATTGTATCTCGTTGTATTTTATTCATATCGTGGGATATAGTGAGTGAGTGGTATCATCTTCGTTTAATTTTAATAAAAATAATTTTTCCTATTAGGTAAATAATTTTACGGCATGCAGACCTTGTTAAATGGTTGGTGAAGGCTCAAGATCATCCATTTCGTCTTGTTGATCGCCTTGTTCCTCCTCATTTTGCCTCACTGAATCAAGAATTGTTTTGCTATTGAGAGTGGTTGTTACGCTATATAGAGTGTTTCAAAATATAAACCAAACAAACCTTTTAAGGAGTTTTCCGTTAATTATTGTTTCGTTGTATGAAGTTTTTACTGTAACTGTACGAGCGATACGTGTTTATTAAATTTGCTGATATGAGAACCATTTTAAATGCAAATCGGATTTTTCAATCACTACCGCGGTTATTTTTGAATCCGGTTTACGTCTTTTATGCTATAAATTTGTATATACATAGGTACGTGATTGATAGGTCTGCAGGGGGTAAATCCTTGTGAAAGGAAGCGACGAGCGAGGTCGATCTTAATAGTTGTAAAACGTAGAAAGTATTGACACTGGCGCATCACACTACGGTTTTCATGTAGTCGTTGGCAAAGGGATGCAACCCCTTCAATTAGAATCGGAGAGGGAAGTTAAGCCGCGATTTTTAATAGACAACAGCAGAGAGCGAGCGTGCAGACCCGTATGGCCCGGCTTTAGGGGTAGGTATGTATATTAGCGAGATTATTTGTAAATCCTCTTCGTCTCTCTCTTAGCGTCCCGTCTTAATCATCATCATCGGCTTTCTTTCATCCGTTTTAGCCTGGCCCTTTACATACGCGCGATCGTGCAAATCCCTCGCCGTTTTTTCTATTTGAACATTGAATGTTCTTTGGCGAAATTAAAATTTCAAGAGAGACACCCGTAATCGACTGTAATAGAAAGAAAGGGAGTCAAAAGAATTTAGGATGAAAAAAAGTTTCTGAACGCTATGGTGCTTCAAAGCTCTTCGTAAACAATGCGCCTTTAAAATTTTCACATGAGGTTATGCGACACTTAAGTAAGAATAACTTTAGAGCAGGAATGAGAAAGAGAGAATTTTAGTGCATATAGAACAAGCAAAGATTTAAGGTCAGGTGAATTAATTGTAAAAGCGGGGTAATTGTAAACAGGCTCTTTATTTCGATGAAATAGGACTGTGGTGTTGACTTTTGACAGTTGGATGCTTTAGCTTAACAGGCTAAACAGCAAAGGAAGAGTGTCGCAATATTTTATGTTAAACAGTGAAAATATTTCTATATACTTAATATATAATTTTTGGGGTAATTGTGAACACGGCTTTATAAATATAATTTTCATTGGAATTCACATTTGAAAGCGAATTGTTCACTTTTGCCCCATTAAAAACCTTTATAAAGCCAGTACAAACAAGACGATTGTTCACATTTACCCCTAAGTTTTCGACTGCGTTAATAAGTGAAGGGGTAATTGTAAAATTAAGTTTTTTTGCAAAAAAAATTCGAATTTGCATATTTAACAACAGAAATTCACTTAAAACCAAACATGGACCTAAATTAATCATATAGTCGTCTAAATTTAATCTTCATCTAAGATACATCGAGCTTCAAAAGCCAAACTTCCAAAATCGTTCACAATTACCCCACCTGACCCTATCTACCTAATTTATAAAAGTGTCAATAGTTCCTTAAAAAAAGTAGTTAAAGTCCCATTAAACGTGTTTGTAGCTTCTTTAGAAGTGCTTGAAACTTCTTCAAAAGTGCCCTCTTAAAAGGGTTTGAAAGCTCTTTAAAATGCCCAAAGCCCTTTAAAATAAATATTTCTGAACATTGTGCTGCTATAAGGTTCCCCAAAAGTAAAACAACAAATTTCTCACATAAGGTTAACAACGCTTAAATAACTTAAAAATGTGCTTCTAGTCCTTTCAGGACTTGGAGGCACAGTATTTCATACAAATTCACGAATTGCGGCTTATGAAATAAACCACTCTATAAAAGTGCTTTGTAATTTAATAATTTAAAAGTGCTTTTACAGTCATATAAGTGCTTAAAGCATATTGAATGTACATAGGGTTCCTTTAGAAGCGATTGAGCCTGTTAAAAGTCCACAAAGCTCTTTTAAGTTGCTTGATGTCTTATAAATGAGCATAAACACCTATTCAAAGTGCTTGGAGCCTTTTGAAACGAACTTGAAGCCCCTTTTGAAGTGCCTCAAGCTTCCTTAAAGCACATGAAACCGATTTAACAAGCACGGAGTACTTTTGCAGTGCTTAAAACATCTCTAAAATACTTTAAACTTCTTTGAAATTATTAAAAACACTTTTAATATACCTGAAAACTCCATAAAACTGCTTGAAACTCTCTTAAAGTCTTTGAAGCCCATTTAACGTGAATGGAGTCCTTTTAAAGACCTCAAAGCCTCTTTAAAATGCTTAAAGAGCTATTTAAAGATCTCGAAGCTCCTTTAAACTGTTTGAATCCTTCTCAAAGTATATGCAGTTCTTTTAAGATTCTTGAAAGGTTTCAAAAGTATTAGAAGCCTCATTAAATTGCTTGATATCCTTTAAATTTCCATAAACACCCATTCAAAGTGCTTAAAGCCTCTTGAAGGTAGTTGAAACTCTTAAAACGAACTTGAAGCCCCCTTAGGAGTGCTGGAAGTTCCCTTCAAGCACATGAAGCCAATTTAACAAACATGAAGGACTTTTCCAGTGCTTAAAACAACTCTAAAATACTTGAAACCTCTTTGAAATTATTGAAAGTCCTTTAAATATACCTGAAAACTTCTTTAAACTGCTTGAAACTCTCTTTAAGTCCTTGAAGCCAATTTTACGTGCAAGGAGTCCTTTTAAAGAGCTCAAAAACTTCTTTAATATGCTTGTAGTGATCTTTAAAGATCTCGAAGCTACATTAAACTGTTTGAAGCCTTTTTAATTGTGAATAAAGACGCATTCAAAGTGCTTGAAGCCTCTTGAAGGTAGTAGAAACTTTTAAAATGAAGTTGAAGCCTCCTTTGGAGTGCTTGAAGATCCCTTTAAGCACATAAAGCCGATTTAATAAGCATGAAGTACTACTGCAGTGCTTAAAGCCTCTTTTAAATGGTTGAAGCCTCTTTAAAGTAATTGAAGCCCTTTTAATATACCTAAAAACTCTTTAAACTGCTTGAAACTCTCTTAAAGTCTTTGAAGCCAATTTTACGTGCATGGAGTCCTTTTAAAGAGCTCAAAGGCTCTTAAAAATGCTTGAAGTGATCTTTAAAGATCTCGAAGCTACTTTAAACTGGTTGAAGCCTTTTTTATGGTGCATAAAGACTCATTCAAAGTGCTTGAAGCCTCTTGAAGGTAGTTGAAACTTTTAAAATGAAGTTGAAGCCTCCTTTGGAGTGCTTGAAGCTCCCTTAAAGCACATGAAGCCAATTTAACAAACATGGAGTACTATTTCAGTGCTTAAAGCCTCTTTTAAATGGTTGGAGCCTCTCTAAAGTAATTGAAGCCCTTTTAATATACCTAAAAACTCTTGAAACTGCTTGAAATTCTCTTAAAGTCTTTGAAGCCAATTTAACGTGCATAAAGTCATTTTAAAGAGCTCAAAGGCTCTTAAAAATGCTTGATGTGATCTTTAAAGATCTCGAAGCTACTTTAAACTGTTTGAAGACTTTTTAAAGTGTATGAAGTTTTTTAAGATGCTTGAAAGGTTTTAAAAGTACTAGAAGCCTCATCAAATTGCTTGATAATGTGCTCGAGGACCCCTTCAAAGTGCTTGAAGCTCCTTTAAAGCGCACGCAGTACTTTCAAGAAGGTATTTTAAAGTGCTTAAAGCTTCCTTGAAAGTGCTTTTTAAGTCTTTTTGAAGCCGTCTCAAAGTGCTTGTAGTTCTCTCTCTTTTAATTCGAATTAAAAAAGGAACTGTGGCATCGGTACTCGTACCTAATGATTTTTTTGTACCTATTCCCTTAATTAAAGAGTTAATTTTTTTGAAAGCATTTTTGCCTTATTAAATGAATGCTGGAATAAAAATATTTCGTAAATTATTATTAGATATATTATTGTCCAACTTTCTTCTACATTTTTAGAATAATTAAAAGGCATTATATTTAATCAAAACGCCTAATATAATATTAAAGGATTTTAATTAGTGTCAAAAAATGTAAGTTAATAAATTATTTCAGCATTATTGGTTTAATGAATGTCATAAAAATATTTTTTTTTCTTGATCTTTTAGATTCAAAAGTTATATTACAGCTCGCTCTGGTGCAAGGAAGCAGCAACTTTCTAATATTGATCACAGGAAATCTTTCAGGACCTCACATATCCTGTTAAGTCAATAGTTCAGGGCATGAAAAATAGATTATTCTGCATGCAACTTAATTTTTGAAATACAAATAAAAAACATTTAGAGTTGTAGATTGAAAATAAATTAACATTCATAATTGCAAATTGCAGATAAATCAACACTTAGAATTTCAAATTGCATGTTCCATAGAGAGCTAGGAAAAGCTTTCATTCAAACACCTCCAATGCTTAGGTTTGAAAGTCGTAAATAAATTCTGAAATCCAAGTACATACATCGAATTATTAATTAATTAAATTCAAAGCCTTAAGCACTTGTGAAAAGGATTTCGTGCACACCATAAGGTCTTGAATTATTTAAAAAGGTTTCAAGTGAATCAAAAGACTTGAAGTACTTTTAAAAGGGGCTTGGGCACTCTATAATAGCTTGAATTAAACCAAAAGGGCTTCAGTTATGACAAGAAAATATTTTTATGATTTAGCCTTGCTTTCAAGTACATTGAAGGAGCTTGAAGCAACCTATAAGGGCTTCGAACACTTTGAAAGGACTTAAAGTGTTTAAATCCTTTTATTACAAACTACAAGATACTTTTATAATGTAACTAGCAGCAATACCCGGCGTTGCCCAGGTAAGAATATATTACACGTTTGATGGAACATTCTAAAATATTCGCGAATTTAGAACTATCCAGAGCATTATCAGTAAAAATATTAGATACAGACAGACATATTTATGAACCTAATGACAAACAGGCACTTGTCTTTTTTATTTTCTACACCGTAAACTGAAAAAAAATATTTCGTAATAAAATTACCAGCACATGGAATAAAAAATATAATCATGTAGTTAATAGAGATGTTAGTTTTTGCATAAATTAATATGGAAGCTATAAATTGTCAGCGATTTGAAGAAGGTCATTTGATTTGCGAACGTTTAATTACATTTTTTTTTTTAATGATGGATGGAAACTCTATGATGTTACATAAAATAGCTTTTCACATAAAATAATGAAATGAGTAAGTACGTTTGTAGCTTTTGATAAGTGACCCCTATTCTCACAAAAACAGTAGATGCAAATGTTTAACGTTTCAATGTAAATGGCATCTACTACTACAAAGATAAAAAACTGAATGCATTCGCAATTTACTCATGAATGATTTCGATATGTTCCACTAATTTCAGATTAAACTGACAATTTTAATGGTAAATACGTGGATTATTTACATTTTTATTAGTGCAATTAACGTACGTGTTATACAGGGTTTTTCAAGTTGATGGGCTATTAGAAGTATATGAATTAGTAGAAGGAATTAAATTCTGAAACTTGGGCTCATTTGGTTATTGTTTATGCCGCTTCTTTTAAAAATATTTTCAAGTTCGATTTACATCCGGTTATACCGGAAGTCGATACCAACTTTGTTATTTTAAATGGAATGGTATATTTTTTACGCTGAATTCGAACAAAACGTGTAATTCAAAAGGTAAGTTTGATAACCAACTTGTACACCTATGACGATCGGTTTCTGAGTTAATTTAATTTATAGAAAAAAAAATCGTTATCGCAACCCAAATTATAAAAAATCATAACTTCCACAAAATACGACTTAGAGTGTTGAAATTTTTACTAGTAATAGCTGAATATTAGTGCTAACGCCTTGACAAAATTGAATTAAATAATTTATACAGGGCGTTCAAAATAAAGTTCTAAAATTGAAAAACTTCAAACACGAATTACTTCGTTTTTTCAAATGGCACCTACTATTTTGTATTTTTTCAATCGATTCCTTTTTTTATCCTCTTTGGATCCATATGGATACTTCCTATTTTATTTGAAAATTTTGAAATAATTTTGAATTATTACTTAAAATACGAAGTATCCATATAGATCGAAAGAGGATAAAAGATGGAATCGATTGAAAAAATAAAAAATAGTAGGTGCCATTTGAAAAAACGAAATAATTCGTGTTTGAAGTTTTTCAATTTTAGAATTTTATTTTGAACGCCCTGTATAAATTATTTAATTCAATTTTGTCAAGGCGTTAGCACTAATATTCAGCTATTACTAGTAAAAATTTCAACACTCTAAGTCGTATTTTGTGGAAGTTATGATTTTTTATAATTTGGGTTGCGGTAGCGATTTTTTTTTTTTCTATAAATTAAATTAACTCAGAAACCGATCGTCATAGGTGTACAAGTTGGTTATCAAACTTACCTTAGAATTACACGTTTTGTTCGAATTCAGCGTAAAAAATATACCATTCCATTTAAAATAACAAAGTTGGTATCGACTTCCGGTATAACCGGATGTAAATCGAACTTGAAAATATTTTTAAAAGAAGCGGCATAAACAATAACCAAATGAGCCCAAGTTTCAGAATTGAATTCCTTCTACTAATTCATATACTTCTAATAGCCCATCAACTTGAAAAACCCTGTATACCTACTAGTGAATCTTTTATTTGTGTCTTGTCTATTCCTAAAGATTAATGGTTTGCATAAATCCATATGAATCAGATATGTTGGAAGGAATTTTTTAATGACTTGTTTAACATTAATCACCTACAATAAAGCTATTAATTAATTATTGCAGAATCTATTTTATTTTTCTGATCCATTTTTATTTTTCTATACAAATAAATAAAATTGTAGTTCTGTTTGTAATATTAATATAAGCATGCGGATGTATGCACCACGGTACATATACCTACCAAAATAACATTTTTTACTATTTTTGCTGTCTGTCTGTCTATTTGTTCCGGCTAATCTCTGAAACGGCTGGACAGATTTTGACGGGACTTTCACTGGCAGATGGCTGATGTAATAAGCAGTAACTTAGGCTTATTTTAGAAAAAATAGGGTACCACGAAAAAAATTAAAACCAATGAAATATTAAACAATTAATAAATAAATTTCGTTATATTGTCAGATATCTCCGGAATTCTAGAATATTCGCGAATTTAGAACTATCCAGAACATCCCATAATGATTCAAAACATTCTCTAACTTTTTTTAACATTCTGAAACATTCTTGAATGATCTTCAAGATTCTGGAACATTCTTGAACATTGCCAAATCATTTTGAAATGTTATAGGTAATAAAACATTCTTTTACTTCTTCTAAAAAAATCTGCTTCATTCTCATCCCCACTCGGTGCTGTTTGCTGGGTGAGTAGTGACATCAGTAGACGCCTGGCGGGGATGACTAATCGATTGATGGTAAATAATTGATCAGTTATCGACCACTGAGAGTTGAAGATTATTACAGTAGATACTAATATCGCTATTAAAAATGGGGGTTGGTGGTAGAAGGATGAAAATTAAGGGTGATATGTATTTTTTAAGGTCAAATCATAAAAAAATTAAAATTTTGTCCAAAAATAAAAAACCGGTTAGGGGTGGACAACCCTTAACACTTAGGGGTATGAAAAATATATAGTAGCCGATTCTCAGACCTACTTATGGTAACTCTAACATTGTGACACGAGAATTTTATATATTAGATAAAATCCTTGGTTTGTGTAATAAATTTTCAAAATACGGACCTGATATTTGTCAAAAAAAGTCCTGCTGTCAATCAGTTTTTATTATTTTATTTTATTGCTGTCATAAACATTTTTTAGTATTTAAAACAACAAATTTGATGATGAATGAAAATTTCTGTTCTCTTGCTTCGCGTTTTTGTTTTTATGTGTGGGAATTTTATAAAAGCGATTTATAAACAATGTGCAATTTGTAAAAATTAAATTCAGTTGCAGTTAGATATAAAACCTAATAATTGATAACCAACTAGGTAATTATAAAGTTGTGTTGTGTTAAATACCAACTTCAAAACACCAACAACAGTAGCAACAAACAACAACAACAAAAACAGTGACAGCAACTAGAGTTGTTAAAAAGCAATAATTGCATTTTTTTGCAACATAGAGGTTCATTTTTTGTTTTAACTGCTTGCTGTAGGCAGGCAAGTAAGTATTGTTTACGTAATTTTATTACTTTTTCTTTATTATGTGAAGTTGTTAATGAATAGTAATAATTGCTTTTGCCATCGCTAATTGGTCAACCACAAAGCCAGGTGATTACACTTTACCCATTCGACACAGATTAAACAAACGCGGATGCATGTGAGTTTTTTTTTTTCTAACGTAACATAAAACTCGTAAAATTGTCAACTGTCCACGGTCTTTATGCATTCATACGAAAAATGAAAACGACGTAAAGTATTCTTTTTGTCTCACGGTTTATTCTACACAGTAATCAGTAAAAAAATAATTTATGTGGCTACTCAGGTGCTATGGGGCTGTTCATAAAATGCGTCACACTGAGATTAGCTTTAATACACAAATTTTGATACTCAAAAATATCTATTTTATTTTCATAATAAAATTTAAATAAATTTCAATAAATATCTTTTCTAACGAACAAATAAATAATATTTCTATTTATCAGAAGTCCAAGGATTCTGTAAAAATTCAGTAAAATTTTTTGATGAACGGCGAACGTCACGTTGCCGTAGACCCCCGTCCCCCCTTGTCACACTCAGCAAAACCCCTCATCCCTTTGTATGCGAACGTATTTTATGAACGGCCCCTATGCATATACAGGATGATTCATTAATAGAGAGTGGACCTACTGTAGATATTAGGTAATGAAAAACGAAGTCAATCAAACTTAACTGTAACCAGAAATCGAACGAAAGTGGTGGGGTAGAATCAAAATTGTACCAAATTAGTATTCGGTATCTTCTCGTATCAAAATGTAAAGTCGACCATCGAAATATGACATTCCGACTGCATTGAATCTGTATAAATCATCGGTATTTCGCACATGCGCCCGCTGCTTAAAGTGTTTCTTAAGGCAGTGTGAATTTTAATAATTTTATTCTATACTTGCTAGGGGTTTCACTGGACATCTGGACTTAAACCATAGACTCATATAGTAGACTGCGCATTTAAGCGGAGATGTCGTCGTCAACATAACTGTGGTGGGGAGAGCAACTCGGTTATTCTCTTTCTCTTTCTAATACAAGACAGTTATTCTCTCGATTCCACATCTCCACTCTGACGAGAGTGAGAACGCATGCTGTTAAAAACGTTTAGAAAGAATGAGAATGATCGAGTTGCTCTCTCCACCACAACTATGTTGACGACAACATCTCCGCTTGAATGCGCAGTCTGTGTTGCATGATGGAGCGAGTCTTCCATCTAGATACATAGAAAAAAGGATAGACTTAGTGGAAGAGGCTTTCTGTTCTTGTTAGGCATCTGCTATTAGGAGCTTAAGTTTGGATGGGGGGGTTTCAGTGGCGGATTTACACATTTACCGCCCGTAGGCTATTCTACTGACACCTGTAATTCTATACCTTAATTCACAATCAATTTTTTGTCAATGAAATTGCAACTTTATGATTGTATTATATTTTTATAAAACTAATCAACAAATATTGATACGAATTCATTAGGATTAAAAATATATTAATGTTAAGAAGAACTTTCGTTGAATGGATATTTACAGCTTTTATTCATTACAATGTTATCATTATTGTTTTTTTTTTTTTTAATTATCATCATTCTAAGAAATGTATAATATTTATGAAATTGTGTGCAACAATATGCAATTTTTTACGTGTAAATTTATTAAATTTTTATTCTACACTCAAACAGGTTGTTAATATCATCAGAAATATCAATAGAAAAGTATTAATTTTCCACATATATATCTACATATATAATATTTGTTATTGTTATTTTTAAGCAATTTTTTTTCGGATCCCATTTCTCTTCGAATAGATATATTTAATAAGTGGTGAAACATATTACACATTAATTGAATAGTGTGGGTGGACCTAAAGAAAAAATTATGGCAATAATTAATTTAAAAAATAGGTAAAAATACTAAATTTAAAATGTAATACTTAAACGCTATTGGAATATTTTAAAAATTCAAAATCACAATAGTATATTTTATAAATAAGCGTTTAGTAATTTTTCATATACAGACGTTAGTGTATTCAGTATACTGTATAGCACTAAAATATTGTAATTTTTGTTGATTTTTGAGCCTCGTTTTTCCGTGTATAAGAAAATAATTTTTTTATTTCTGTAAGACAAAAAAATTTTTGAGCAAAGTTTGCCGCCCCCTAAGGTCTGCCGCTCTAGGCTCTAGCCTATTCAGCCTGCTGGTAAGTCCGCCACTGGGGGGTTTATAAGAATGAACGTTTAGTGGAAGGCTACTACAAGTGTGAACCAATCAAAAATTTACAATGCAATGAAAATTTTACAATTTCAACCTCTTCAGTAATAGAGGTTGTAAATGGCGAGTTGTGTGATTGTTAGTTTTAAATTAGAGTGGAGTAATAGCAGTCAAAATCGGATAATTAAGGTTTAAAATCTCAAAAGTCCAATAAAAATCCAACAAATCTCTCCTCTGAATTACTCCAAACTTTTCAAATATAGATCTAAAGAGGATAAAAAAAAGAAATCGATTGAAAAAATAAAAAATGGTAGGTGTCATTTGAAGTTCTTAAACTTTAGAATTTTATTTTGAACGCCCTGTATAATTTATTTTGTTCAATTTTGTCAAGGCATTAGCACTAATATTCAGCTATTACTAGTAAAAATTTCATCACTGTGAGTCGTATTTTGTGGAAGTTATGATTTTTTATAATTTGGGTTGCGATAACGATTTTTTTTATATAAATTAAAATAATTCAGAAACCGATCGTCATAGGTGTACAAGTTGGTTATCAAACTTACCTTAGAATTACACGTTTTATTCGAAAATAATTGTTTATAAGTAGATACAAAATATATTCACACAAAGGGACAATATGTAATATTGGATTTGCAAAACAGAATGCCCAGTTACGGTTGGCGTATGACTCTAAGTGTTCGGTCAATTTAATTACAATAGAATTAATATTGAACCAGCAGAAAACAGATAATATTTTTTTGTCATCATGGTTGACTAAAAAATGATTGTTATGTATTTTGTTTATGCGAAGATTTAATGATATGTATAATTTGTTGATTTTGGTGTATTTACTAACACCTATAGTACCTATAGTAGTCACAAAGGTATAGGTAGTGTTATTATGACTTAATTAAATGCTGTTAACATTTTGGATACCTTAACCTCAGAGTCTTTCCGTCCATAATTTAAACAGTATTAAATAGACTAAGAATTGTTTAGATTTAGACTATTTTGAAAACTTTTAAACCCCGACTACAAATGAAACCTCGCCCGGCCGGACGCTCCCCGGACTCCATCTAAACTAGGACAAATCCGGGGAAACCTGGACTGATCGCCATTCTACCTGAAACAGACCTCAGCACTAATTCACTGGCTGTTCAGGTACAAACACATTATTTTATTACCTACAAAATCATAAAGGGATATTGTAAACCACTCAAGAAGTTAAAGCCTTAACTGGACTATATCTTTGGGTTAACTATACTTCGCTTTATGCCTCCAACTTGCTTTTAATTTTAAATTGATATTGAAGGTAAAGTAATCGAGTAAAAATATATATAAAATACGTATCTGGGTTATTTTGAGTGATACTAATGATAATAAAAAAAAATACCTGAGACTTTGAAGAGCACCATTGTTTATAAGTTGAAAGATAAAAATTTATATATGTAGATATATTATCAATTTTTTCAAAATGTTCCTTATTTCTGTTTATCTATGGTTGCGAAATATTTTTTTTCACTATAAATTACGTATTTATTTTGAATTTTGAAACACAATAAACCTCTTTTATTTTTAATTTCTTTAGTTTTAATATACGATGGTGGATGACACCACAATGTACATACAAATCTATATAAGAATATATTACACGTTTGATGGAATATTCTAGAATATTCGCGAATTTAGAACTATCCAGAACATCCCATAATGATTCAAAACATTCTCTAACTTTTTTTAACATTCTGAAACATTCTTGAATGATCTTCAAGATTCTGGAACATTCTTGAACATTGCCAAATCATTCTGAAATGTTATATTTTAATAAAACATTCTATTACTTCTTAGAACATATTTGAACTGCCTGTAACATTCTAAAAAAATCTGCTTCATTCTCATCCCCACTCCGTGGTGTTTGCTGGGTGAGTAGTGACATCAGTAGACGCCTGGCGGGGATGACTAATCGATTGATGGTAAATAATTGATTAGTTATCGACCACTGAGAGTTGAAGATTATTACAGTAGATACTAATATCGCTATTAAAAAATGGGAGTTGGTGGTAGAAGGATGAAGGAAATTAAGGGTTATATGTATTTTTTAATGCCAAATCATAAAAAAAAATAAAAAAGTTAGGGGTGGACAACCCTTATCACTTAAGGGTATGAAAAATAGATAGTAGCCGATTCTCAGACCTACTGAATATGCATATAAAATTTCATAAAAATCGGTCAAGCCGTTTCGAAGGAGTATGGTAACTAACATTGTGACACGAGAATTTTATATACCTATTAGATATTTCTATTTCTAATATATCAAGATAAATGTCTGTTATTATGCTATTAAACACATAGATAATGTGTTTTATTTCGTTTCATCAATTACATATTGCATACTATTATTATTACCTATATTGCCCACAACACAACAAACGCCACAGAATAAATTAGAGGAAGCGTACTAATTAGACGCCCACTACTGTATTCGGACGTACCGGGAGGAAATTCGTTATGTAAAAAGGTAATTTCTTTCGCGGATCAAAGGAAGCAGTGACAGGTATGTTAGGTATGAACGAATAAATGAATGTAGACAGCTGCGTCGTCGTTGTACCAATTCCACCACTCCAAACAATGCACTTTTATACATGGAACGTACTGAAATTTTTCACAAACTACTCGTATTACAATAATGTCGATAAATGGCGAGAAAAAAATTGTACAGTTCAGTGCAATTCGCTTATAACGTACACATTTATTACGGACTACGTAAATGTGGTGATAACGTAGGTATAAATAATAAATAATTAGATTTATTACGTACCTACTTCTGATATAAAGGACAAAATAATATCCGGGTCCGAACTATTCATAAATATTTTTATATCTGCATTAGCAACCTGTGTGTATTGCACGATGTATTTTAATTTAAGAATTTCTTCTAATAGTGTCCCTTAATTTAGTTTTGAAACGTTTGATTAAACAAATAACAAGTCAACAAAATAAGTGTTTTTATAAAGAATTAATGAAAACAGAGAGACTGTAAGATAAATGCGTGTAATTCTGTTTAACGAACTTCTGTTATAGCGTAAGGATCATTGAGGTCTCATCGAGCAGGTACGTTATAACTGAATTTTATTGTTCTTATTTTCAATTAAGTGCTGTGTGTGTAGCTTTCAAGAGTAAATCCAGAAACTCTATGTTGAATGGTTAGAAAGAGGCAAATGAGTGGGGGAAATGTCAGTGACCTTTTAGAACACTATTTAAGTGTTATTAGAGGGGAGTGAGCACGTGAAACGTAAGGGTGGAGGTGAAAATCGAAAATAGTGTAAATTATTATTGTGTATGAACTAATAGTAGGTGAAAAGGGAAGAGGCGTTAAGGATGACCACTTAGAACACTAAGAAAGCGTTTCTAGATGAAATAGAAAGTTAGAAGACGCAGAAGATAAAGAAAATAAAACTATTCGAATATTAAAGTTGGAGAAAATTTTATTAATCGAACTGGACAATAATTTAGATTTTGATTTAGAAGGTAAAGTGCTTATTTTCTTTGTTTGCACCAGGGACTAGGCTTTAGTTAATTAATAATCTACAATTAATTATTTTTTATTTTTTTCTTAACCCTTACTGTATTTTTGAATCATGAAAATAAAATAATATTCAACTTAATTAATAAAGGAGCATTTGTTAATTTAATATATAAATATATTTTACATATTAAATTAATTTTCTGTTTAAGTTTCTATAAAGTAAATAGAAATACATAGTGTGTAATTTGTAAGATTGCATGTGTATGAAAAAATCAATGAAATTAGTAGCAATGTGTCATTTACACGTTTTAATGAATAAAAAAAAAGACAGAACCTGCAAAAATATAGGAAAAATACCTATTTTATCTCTACCATTACGTGACTTGAATGAGGTGTGATATTAAAATAGTAATAGGTCATAAAACTATGTCAAATGTTGACAGTATAATTTTTTTTTAGGTTATATTATCTATACAATTAGTTGACGTACTCTAAGTAACAAAAAAAATTAAAAAGAGTAGTTTTGCGGACAACTGTATGACAATGATTGTTTTATTCGTAGTATAGTGTACATTTTTAAATGAACAATTAACTTAAGTTACAAGAAATAAACACTATTAGGCAAAGTGTGTACATAGTGACAGAAAATGTCAACTGTGACAGCTAATCCTAACCTAACATCTTTTCATTTCTAATATCGCAAATTTTATGAACGATATAGGTACGCAATACGTTTTTAATTTTTTTTTTCTTGTGCATTTAAATGTTTTTTGTTTTCACTGCACTTTTTCTGCATGGTTACAGCAAAGGCAGATATATTACATTCCCTTTCCTCTTAAACCAACAATAGGTCACGTCATGGTAGAGACAAAATACGTATGTTGTGTAACTGAATCTATTTACGAAATACGTCGTTGGCAATGTATGCCTTAAAACTGAAACAAATTGTAAATAGCAACGAATGTTTCAAATTTTATTTTAAACGAATAAATAATTTTTTTTAGGTTATATTATGTATACAATTAGTTGACGTACTCTAAATCACCAAAAAAATTAAAAAGAGTAGTTTTGCAGACAACTGTATGACAATGATTGTTTTATTCATAGTATATTGCAAATTTTTAAATGAACAATTAACTTAAGTTACAAGAAAGAAAGACTATTAAGCAAGGTGTATACCATCCCAATGACAGAAAATGTCAAATGTGACAGCTAATCCTAACCCAACTTCTTTTCATTTCTAATATCGCATAACCTTATGAACGATATAGGTACGCAATGTTTTTCATTTTTTTTTCATATGTATTAAAATGAAAAAGGATTATGAACGTATTTAAATTATTGTTCTAACATACGTTTTGTTTTCACTGCAATTTCTCTGCATTCTCCTATCCAATTAAACTTGAAACTTTGAAAGTTGGAACCACTTGTTGGAAAAGTTAAACTAATTCTATTGATTGAATTGAGTCAAATTATTTCCATGTTCATTTTAACAATAAGTTAATACTCTCGTTACTACCATATTTACAAGTTGTCTCTGTTTTTATGTACACATCGTCAACAACGTATTTCTTAAATAGATTCAGTTACACAACACTTACTTTTGTTTTTTGAAGTGAAACTTCTTTGGGCGCGATTAGAGTAAAATCTCAAGGCCATGTAACGACACATTTCGTAACGATTCGTCTCGCGAAGCTATGACAATAGAAAGGCGCGCATGCGCATATCGGTATTACAGTCAGCTGTTAGAGACCGGCATCTCATAGCAGTTATATTACAGTAAATGTTTATTTAACAACAATTAATATTTATTTAAGAGTGAGTATTATTATGTATCAATTTTAATTGGTTGTAGTTATTGATAGTTTACGGTTTCTTAAGCACTTGGAAAAATAAACGAAGGCGAAAAAAATTTGATGTATGTACTCTCTCTTCTTTTCACCAAACATTACTTTTTCGTTATAAAGGTAAAGTGTACTGAGTTGCACATGATTAAATTTTTTTGTGATTGTATCCTTTTCCCGGTAATTAAAACGAGTAAAAGATGTATTTTTCCTGCCTTCGTTGATTACTTCATACTCATGCAATCTTGTGTTTTATAGGGTATACACATAAAGTCCTTATTATTATTTTTTTTTAGTCTTTTTAAAATCCACTTGCGTTTTGGTTTAATTTTTTTTATTTGCTATAATTTTAATTTCGTGCTCCCTTTACTACTAGCACACTCTCTGCTGTGCTCATTGATGTTTCTAGCAAAGTTGAATGAATATAACTTTCCAGTAGTACCTTGTATTACTTAATCGTGGTACTTATTGTATGAACACAATAATGATTCGAAAAACGACTGTCACAACCGATCGTGTTCATGCTACTACTTATTCTTTGAAACATTCGCGGCCAGCCATGATCTGAAGTGCTCATGGTGCGCAGCGTGATAGTGTATGTGCATACATGTTCGTGTGTATGTGGATAAAAAGGCAATACATCTAGTGAGCCCCGATAGTCGGCTGCAATTGTTCATTTGTGGTGAAAATGATGACGAGGGGGTTCACCGGAATAATTCTCGCCCATTTCCTATTTATAATTTTAATTATAAAAAAAAGTAAGTCACACGATTTTTACAAATATTTTTCGTTTTTATTTCTTAAGTAGATACTTTATAGGTATTTTTCGAATTTTTTATTTCTTTCAACAATATCTATATAGATATTTTTTTAAAACTTTGTTAATAAAAGACAAACGATACAAAAAAAAAAACAATTAACAATACATATAATAATGTAATTAATAACTTTTGAGAGTTATCCAAAGCCTACTTACGCTAACTATTATTACCTATGATTGTTACTGAAGTAGATAACAAGTACGTGATGAATGAAACAAAAGTTAATAGAACAATTACTCTGTGTTAATGATGTTAATAAAGAAATTCGAAACCGGTGTAATATGCAGGTATTAATAGGTAATGAATTGTATACTTTATGTGTCATATTACCTACTTTTTACTATGTACTTAAAATAACGACAAAAGTAAGTAGTTATTGTTAATTAAGAACGATTTTACAGTTAATTAATAATTAATTATTGTTCCCAAGTAACAGAAAAAGATTTTGTATTTTTAGGTAAATTGAATTTGTTTGCAATTATCGCATAGAATACTTCAAATACCCTAGGTACTTATAAAGATCTATTCAATTTTATATTGAAAATAAAATAAATATTCTAATTAAAAAAGTCCAGTTAGTAATCTTTGTTTGACCATAAATATGAACATAAAATCATGAAACATTTGTGTATTTGAAATTGAATTTTTTAAATGACCAACTTTTTATTACAGAAACATGTATATGTAGATATTAGTGCCGAAACAAATGTTTTAATTATATCTAGTACATATTTAATGGTTTTAAAACTAGAACATAAAGTCATAATTTAAATAATGAAATAAACATGAAATTTTTTAAATAATATTCTTTTAAATGAAGTTGTTTCCTCAACTTAAGATGCATTATATTGCATTTTATTAATTGTCATTTTAAAAATTTATCTAATCTTCAAAGTTGTCAGGTCCTGTTCCAGTTTTTGACATAAATATCCGGAGTGTGGGGTTCAAAAACACGAGGACTTCCTTTAGTCTGGACACATTAAATATTGTGAACAATTATTACCATGATAAATATTACAGATACCTTTTAACCCCATATTTTTTTTTAAAAATATTCGCAAATGTTAACAATAAAATTTCATTCTGACAAATATCAGGTCCGGATTTTGAAAATGTATTCAATAAACTAACGATTGCATTTATGTAAATTTTTAATAAAAAACATTAAAATAGGTACCTACTACAACCCCATGTTAATAATAATAATAAATCAGTTACAATTTCTCTCAAATAACACTCACTAGCTGTTGAGGTAGATAAACATATATCATCCAAATTATTTTATTACCTACCTACTAAACATTATTGCAAACCAATTCAGAAGTCAAAGCCATAACAGCAATTTATCTTTGGGTCAACTATAGGTACGTAAGAATTTAAAGTAGATAAAACTTGAAAATATGTTTGTAAATTCGGTCAAACTTCGATAACTCGAACGTACGAAATTGCTGACAATAGCATCAACTACGAGAAACACAAATGCTATTTTTACTTGATAACTCGACCTTCTATTACTCCAATATTTCAAAGATAATATTTGGCGCCAATTTCGATAAGTAGAGTTTACTGGGCGAATTCCTTAATAATGTACGCTTTTAACGTCTCTTTTTAAAAGTAGCAGGTACTAAGAGTATGCAATTAAGCAGTGAGACAGTTCAGTATCTCTCGATTATTTGCCATCAAAACGTAGGTACTTTAAAAACTAAATTTAAAAAAATAAATCTTGTAAAAAAGTGAATGTGTTTCACTAAAAAAAAAAAATGATAATCTACTTTATCTACCAAAAGTCTTTTGTTTGTGTCCTCAGTTCCTCAACTTGCTTTTGATATTTATAATAGTTCGGTCAAATTAGACCAAAAAATAAGAGTAAAACTACATAAATTCCCATCAAGCTGAAAAGCAGTGAGATTGTTTAAAATATGATTAAAAATAAAATTTAAAATTTCCCCATCATTCCCCTGTATGGAAAAAATTTTATTCAAGGTTAAAGGTCAAAAAAATGAGTTTTTCGCGATTTTCAGCAAAACGGTAAGTTTTATCATAAAATTACCCCAGACAAAAATTGTAGATCATAAAATTATCTATAAAATATGTATCTCTAAAATACCCCAAAATAAGCTATGTGACAAATAAATCCCCAAGAACTAGAAAATATTTAGTGCGAATAGAAAAAAGATTGTAGAGGAAAATTTTCCCCAGAAGAATTTCCTTGAAAAATATATCCCCAAAACATACCCCAAAGGAAAAAAAATCCCCTATTTTTTTGGGGAAACTCCCCTAATCTGGCAACCCTGAGACTAACAGTATTTCATTTATTGGGCACACTGACATAAAGCAGGTATAAGACCCTAGCCACGCATACAATTGAACAGGAGACAGATGTTGTCTCGAGGTTACACTGGCGTATAAAATAAGGGACTGGGTTTCATTTAACCTGATATCTCAGAAACGGTGGCTCTTAGAAAAAAAATATTCATACATATTTTATAGATAATTTTATGATCTACAATTTTTGTCCGAAATATTTTTATGATAAAACATACCGTTTTGCTGAAAATCGCGAAAAACTTATTTTTTTGACCTTTAACCTTGAATAAAATTTTTTTCCATACAGGGGAAAGATGGGGAACTTTGAAATTTTATTTTTAATCATATTTTAAACAATCTCACTGATTTTCAGCTTGGTGAGAATTTATGTAGCTTCGAATGTCTAAATTGACCGGACTATAAAAGTAATTAATTACCTATACATGGGGCCGTCACACTAAAATTAGCTGTTTTGATCCCCCCCCGGTTGTCACGCTGTGTCACACTTTCTGTGACCCCCCCTGTAAATATTTCGTCACAAAAACCAAACCCGTAACCCCGGAACATGAAAAAAATTTTGATTAATAATACACAAATTTTGATAGTGTAAAATATTTATTTTATTTTCATGATAAAATTTAAATAAACTAATAAATATCTTTTGTAACGAACAAATAAATAATATTTCTATTTATCAGAAGTCCAAATTCAGTAAAATCTTTTGATGAACGGCGAACGTCACTTTGCCGTAGACCCCCTGTCCCCCCTTGTCACATCTTGTCACACTCAGCAAGACCTCCCCTCCCCCCTTGTATGCGACATTTGTTGAGAGGTAAAAATCATGATGTATGTTTCTGGTTTTTTTGTCTTAGGTAAATTTATTAGTCAGTCAGCTTTTTTAGCTAGCACGTGCTTTAGGTAGGTAGGTACGAAGGTGTTTCTGGTATAACAAAATTTTTCAGTTTGTCATCAATACATTTATTTAAAAAACGAAGAGGATTTTCTGATGACGTATGAGTTCAATTATTAAAAATAAACTTATTTAACAAATAATGATAATGAATAAGTTGCATAGATAACTATAACTGCACTAATTATAATAAAAGTAAAAATAGGTACTGATATATATATAAGTATGTAGATTAAATAGAAATAGACACTTGAACTTTGTCATTTAAATATACTTTAAATTTATTAATTTATCTAGTATATAAAATTCTAGTGTCACAATGTTAGTTACCATACTCCTCCGAAACGGCTTGACCGATTTGCATGAAATTTTATATGCATATTCAGTAGGTCTCAGAATCGGCTACCATCTATTTTTCATACCCCTAAGTGATAAGGGTTGTCCACCCCTAATTGTTTTTTATTTTTTGGACAAAATATTCTATTTTTATTTTTTTTAAGGTTTGGCATTAAAAAATACATATAACCCTTAATTTTCATCATTCTACCACCAACCCCAATTTTTAATAGCAATATTAGTATCTACTGTAATAATCTTCAACTCTCAGTGGTCGATAACTGATCAATTATTATCAATCGATTAGTCATCCCCGCCAGGCGTCTACTGATGTCACTACTCACCCAGCAAACAGCACGGAGTGGGGATGAGAATGAAGGGGACTTTTTTAGAATGTTACAGGGAGTACAAGTATGCTCTAAGAAGTAAAATAATGTTTTATTAAAATATAACATTTCAGAATGATTTGGCAATGTTCAAGAATGTTCCAGAATCTTAAAGATCATTCAAGAATGTTTCAGAATGTTAAAAAAAAGTTAGAAAATGCTTTGAATCATTATGGGATGTTCTGGATAGTTCTAAATTCGCGAATATTCTAGAATGTTCCATCAAACTTGTAATATAATATTCTTACCCGGACAATGCCGGGTATTGCTGCTAGTATACGAATAATTTTTTATACACTACAACTACTAATAATTACCACCAATTGAAGAAAAAGTGAATCACCACTTTGATCTCATCTAAATCTTCAATTTTCAATTAAATACTGCAGGCAGTTTCGATAAACTACCTTTAAATCGAATGATTTCTTTTTTGGGGATAATATTTACATTTTTTTAAAATCGATTTGAACAAGCTGCAGATTCATACACTCATATTTAATTAGCAAATAGTAGGCAATCTTTATAAAATGCTCATCAATTCAAAGACTTCTTTTCTTACAGATATTTTTTACCTTTTTTTTTCAAATAACTCTTTTTGGGTTGGGTGTCCCTTTTCTTTATCCGATTTATTACAAAATGGCCACTGTTGTCCGCCATATTGAATTTTTATAACCTCACATGGAATATATATTTATAAATATAAAATTGACTTATTACATTAACCAAATAATTACTTTAACTCTTATTTTTACATGTAATTGACTAATAACAGTAACCAAATACTTAATCTCATTTACCATTAAATCTGTTAATTGTTTATGCGATTCAATTATTCGAGATAGTCAGAAACGACAGAAGCCAAATGTTTGTTCTTTGTTAATTTTGGGCTTCGACTGACTGGTAATTGACAGGATGACGGGGAATCCTTATTAGAGTAGGTACTTAGAGCATTACTGAATAAGCTGTAGGTTTAACAACATCATAAGTTGAAAGTTGAAGCTCGTCAATCACAGCTAATGCGGCATACAACTATGACGGCGAATCCGGTAATTATTTTATCCTGGTTTTTATCTTTATACAGTCGGATTTAAAACAGGAATAGAAACAGAAACACGATTAAATTATGTACTTGCAATTAAAGTGCATTAAGTCCACTCGATGAACGAACTAATTTTAAACATAGGTACCATGTAAAATTTAAAATTGCATACGGTCATAATTCTTACAATAACTGCATCAATCAATCAACAACTTTAGAGTCACATTAAGTTTCTACAAAATTAAATTCAAAGCCATAGATAAAAAGAACCCAATCATAAAATAAATGTTTTATTTTGCTTTTAAAACTTGACAAAAAACAGTTTCTTAATTAAAGCTTATGTTGAAATTAAAATTATTTCCTTATTCGTTTAAAATAAAATTTGAAACATTCGTTGCTATTTACAATTTGTTTCAGTTTTTAGGCATACATTGCCAACGACGTATTTCGTAAGTAGATTCAGTTACACAACATACGTATTTTGTCTCTACCATGACGTGACCTATTGTTGGTTTAAGAGGAAAGGGAATGTAATATATCTGTCTTTGTTGTAACCATGCAGAAAAAGTGCAGTGAAAACAAAAAACATTTTAATGCACAAGAAAAAAAAATTAAATACGTATTGCGTACCTATATCGTTTATAAAATTATGCCATATTAGAAATGAAAAGAAGTTAGGTTAGGATTAGCTGTCACATTTGACATTTTACGTCACTATGTACACATCTTGCCTAATAGTCTTTATTTCTTGTAACATATGTTAATTATTCATTTAAAAATGTGCAATATACTATGAATAAAACAATCATTGTCATACAGTTGTCTGCAAAACTACTGTTTTTAAATTTTTTTGTTACTTAGAGTACGTCAACTAATTGTATAGATAATATAACCTATAATTTTATTCTGTCAACATTTGACATATTTGTATGATCCATTACTATTTTATTGGCACACCTCATTCAGGTCACGTGATGGTAGAGATGAAATAGGTACTTCTACTATAGTCCGGTCAATTTAGACATTCGAAGCTACATAAATTCCCAGCAAGCTGAAAATTAGTAAGAATGTTTCAATTATGATTAAAAATAAAATCTGAAAGTTCCCCATCTTTCCCCTGTATGGAAAAACTTGTTTTTTAAGGTTAAAGGTCAAAAAAATGAGTTTTTCGCGATTTTCAGCAAAATGGTAAGTTTTATCATAAAAATACTTCAGACAAAAATTGTAGATCATAAAATTATCTCTAAAATATGTATGAATATTTTTTTCCTAAGAGCCACCGTTTCTGAGATATCAGGTAAAATGAAACCCAGTCCCTTATTTTATACGCCAGTGTAACCTCGAGACAACATCTGTCTCCTGTTCAATTGTATGCGTGGCTAGGGTCTTATACCTGCTTTATGTCAGTGTGCCCAATAAATGAAATACTGTTAGTCTCAGGGTTGCCAAATTGGGGGTTTTCCCCAAAAAATAGGGGATTTTTTTCCTTTGGGATATGTTTTGGGGATATATTTTTCAGGGGAATTCTTCTGGGGAAAAATTTTCCTTTACAATCTTTTTTCTATTTGCACTAAATATTTTCTAGTTCTTGGGGATTTATTTGTCACATAGCTTATTTTGGGGTATTTTAGAGTAACATATTTTATAGATAATTTTATGATCTACATTTTTTGTCTGGGGTAATTTTATGATAAAACTTACCGTTTTGCTGAAAATCGCGAAAAACTCATTTTTTTGACCTTTAACCTTGAATAAAATTTTTTCCATACAGGGAAAAGATGGGGAACTTTCAAATTTTATACTTAATCATATTTTAAACAATCTCACTGATTTTCAGCTTGGTGAGAATTTATGTAGCTTTACTCTTATTTTTTGGTCTAATTTGACCGGACTACTATGTTTTTGTGACACATTACTACATACTAATTTCATTGATTACTTCATACACATGCAATCTTAACAATAATACACTATGTATTTCTATTTACTTTATAAAAACATAAACAGAAAATTAATTTAATATGTAAAATATATTTGTTTATCTAATTTAAAGTCTACCTATTAGAAATAATTGAGAGATGTTTCTATGAGCTGATGTGTTTATATTTAATTAGAACTTTTCTGAGTATGCTCCTATATTAATTAAGTTGAATATAATTTTATTTTCATAATTCAAAAATGTTACAATAAAGGTTGAGAATAAAAATAATTAATTAACGCCCTAATATAATCACTGTCCCTGGTGACAAAAAAGAAATAATATTTTTTTTTTGTTTGATTCAAAAATAGCTTGTTCTAATTTATTACCTTCCCGAACTTGACATTTACTAAGGCAAATAAAAATAACCCAGCACAATCGGGAAAAGGGAAATTAAACGCCCAGGATTTACAGTTCGTTTAAGGAGTTCTAAATTGGAAATGTTCAGAAACTATAAATCTTAGGCTTTTTTTAAATAAGTAAAAAGCGATTCTACGTGACAATATGTAATAATATATGTAGGTACCTATGTATTACGTATTTATAGGTAAATTTATTCGATCCAGAAGAAATTAAACAAATCGTACCTAGCGTATTTCAAAAACAAAAATAGAAATATTAAAACGATATTATTTTTAAAAGCATTACAAATGTGGTAAAGCACTATAAATTTTAAGATTGCATGCGATCAGAATTCTAAACTGCATCAGTCAAGCAACACCTTTGGAGTCATATTTTGTTTCTTCAAAACACAAAGGTATAATTAAACACTTGTTTAATACTCTTTACGTATTTCTTAGAGCATCTTCAGGAGTTTTTGGAAAATTCTAGAATATTCGCGAATTTAGAACTATCCAGAACTCCCATAATTATTAAAAACCCCATTTTTTTAACATTCTGGAACATTCTTGAATGATCTTCAAGATTCTGGAACATTCTTGAACATTGCCAAATCATTCTGAAATGTTATAAAAAAAAACATTCTTTTACTTATTAGAACATATTTGAACTCCCTGTAACATTCTAAAAAAATCTTTCTTCATTCTCATCCCCACTCCGTGCTGTTTGCTGGGTGAGTAGTGACATCAGTAGACGCCTGGCGGGGATGACTAATCGATTGATAATAAATAATTGATCAGTTATCGACCACTGAGAGTTGAAGATTATTACAGTACTACGTAATATCGCTATTAAAAATCGGGGTTGGGGGGTAGTTTTTAAAGGGCAAATCATAAAAAAATTAAAATTTTGTCCAAAAAAATTTAAAAAAAAAGAGTGAGGGGTGGACAACCCTTATCACTTAGGAGTATGAAAAATAGATAGTAGATTGAATATGCATATAAAATTTCATAAAAATCGGTCAAACCGTTTCGGAGGAGTATGGTAACTAACATTGTGACATGAGCTTTTATATATTAAATTTAAAAAAATTCTAAACCCTTATAGAAAAAAACGTAAACTGCAAAAAAAATTTTTAGTATAATTCTTTTATTAATATTCTATTAAATTACGTAAATTCATAATTAGGGGGTAGCTATACACAAAAATCTCATTAAATCTCATTTAAAGAGAAGGGTCACTGATTGATTCAAAGAATTTTAAAAATTAATAACTCTCTCAAGTGAGAAATCCACCAAATCTCACTAGGGGAGAGTGAGAGGGTCCAAATTAAAGACATTTGTTACTTTTAATTATTTTAATTTTATTGATTGTCGATTTTATTTAAGTAACATTAGATATTTATTTTCATGAAGAGATACCAAAATAAATAAATAGCAAACAGATTTACTTTATTTAACATTGTGCTCATATATTTTAAAAACCAATAATTACTAGATTAATACCAATTATTGTATTAATAAAGTATTTATTTGACAATGTTAATGCCAGCAGCTTACAAATAGTCAATATTTGCAATGACTTAGTCGTGATATAACAATTACTTTGATAAGCACCACTCTGAATTATCAGATTAGAGGTTTTTCGAATTGTTAAGATTATTTGTTGTTAATCACAGATAAGTTGAAATAAAGAAAAAATTGTTTATAATGTCCCAGAAAAGTTAGTTTCTAATAATTTTTGTTTTTTGATTGATGGGGATATCATCTACACATATTAACAAAAAATATTTTTATCAATTTTTTGATTAAAACTTATTTTGTGAAGAATTTATAAAACATTTTTTATTATAAAAGAAAAATTCAGAAAAATCTTACCAACGGATTATTATCACATCTCATTTAAAGAGGAGGGGGGAGCCTAAAAATTTTAGACCCAATTTTTAAATTAAAAACAACTGTTACATTTTTTTTTCATATAAGTAAATAATTAAAGAAATTAATACAGGTGAGATTGGAGGGTATCCTGGCACATCTCACTAAATATAACTGAGAGAGGGAGGAGTAAATTAATAAAAAAATACCTCATATTTTTTTAAATAGGTATCCTTAAAATAATTCTTTAAACTTATATGCCTAATACTGGTATATTAATTCATATTTTTGTAACCAGATTTTTCTCGTTTCAATTTTTCAATAAGTATAATTAAATCAGAATATATGAGATGTCACATGATTAACACACAATTGTTGGTAATTAACTTCGAATTATCTTTCCTCTATTTCATGTGATTGTCTTTTGTTAAATTTTAATTGTACTAATAATTTATTATATGAGTGTGTCATATGATCCTAAATTGAAATCCATTTAATTAAAGACAGTTTTTAATAAACGTATCTATAGCTTTTAGTGAATAAAGAAAACTTGATAAACGGTTTAATTAATTAGCGATGGCACGGTTCAAACTTTTGCAGGTATTACGATTTTTTACTTCACTATTAAAAAATGTAATTGGGGTTTCTAGCATTTTTTCTCTTAATCCTTCCCCTTAAATAAACTCCGGCTACGCCAGTGTTAAAGTTTACAATCATAAAGACTATTTAATGATCTCCACCCCTATACTTTTTAACACCTATTATAATAGATTTGTTGGTTAATATCGACGAAAAATCAGTTAATGTTCAGATTTTAAATTAGGAGTTTTCTTTTAATACGAAGACATTCTTAGAATTTACAATTTCACACAAAATATTCCAATTGGGTCACATAAGTATTAAAAGTGACCATAATTGTTTACTAATTACTTTAAATATAAAAATACCCTTATAATAAACATGAAACCCTAAATACAGATAAAAAACAAACAAATATGTTGGAGGGGATGACATTTGATGAGTGACTTTTGTTGTTCTGGTCTTTCCCCCATATCACATTAAAAATATAAAGGCTATAGCGAGATAGGAATGGGTAGGATACCCCCAAACGGATTGTGCTGATTTTTTTTCTGGTGATTACTACCAACATAAGATTAAGATTTGCCAAGTTTTAGCTCTTAATATTGTACCGTTGGAAAGTGAGGATTAATTGAAAAAAAATCGAAAAAAATTCATATCTTTGCAACGGTTCGATCGATTTGGCTGAAATTTTAGTATGTTTTGCATATTTTTATAACAAAAAGGAGAAAAAAACATTAATATGAAAAGAAAATTTTAACCCCCCTAAAAAAATTATTTCATAAAAAAAAATTTTTTTCATAAACTTATGGTCTTGGTACAATTACCAAAATTTTTTTTTATTTTTCTAACACTATTTTTCACAAAATATGATTTTTTCAAAATTTTTTTCTGGGTGCGTCATAGTTGAAAAAAATAAAATGTCAAAAAATGATTTTTTTTAGGTTAGGCTTTATGTACAGTCACGTAAATTTTTTTGTACATTTCCAAATGTATTTGACGTTGTATAAAATTTTTTCTAAATTTATTTTCCAGATGCGTCGCAGTAAAAGCAATAGAATAAATTCTTATAAGAGAGTTAAAAAAGAAGAAATATCTTAAGATAATGTACTAGATTTATGCGTGAGTGTATCGCTAGGTTCTCTTACACTTGAAAAAAAATTCCGAAACAATTATAAATGACGTCAAATAGATTAAAAAATCTCCAGAAAAATTTACGTGAAAGTACATAAAACATAAACTCAAAAAAAATAATTTCTAGACATTTTGTTGTTTTTAACTATGACGCACGCAGAGGAAAATTTTGAAAAAATTATATGTTGCATTGGATAGGGTCAAAAACGTACAAAAAGATTTTGATAATTGTACAACTAACATAACCTCAAAAAAAATATATTTCTAGACATTCTATTGCTTTTACTGCGAGGCATCTGGAAAAAAAATTTAGAAAAAATTTCATACAACGTCAAATACATTTGGAAATTTACAAAAAAATTTACGTGACTGTACATAAAGCCTAACCTAAAAAAAAAATATTTTTTGACATTTTATTTTTTTCAACTATGACGCACCCAGAAAAAAATTTTGAAAAAATCATGTTGTGAAAAATAGTGTTATAAAAATAAAAACAAATTTTGGTAATTGTACCAAGGCCATAAGTTTATGAAAAAAAATTTTTTTTATGGAATAATTTTTTTAGGGGGGTTAAAATTTTCTTTTCATATTAATAATTTTTTCTTCTTTTTGTTATAAAAATATGCAAAAAAATACTAAAATTTCAGCCAAATCGATCGAACCGTTGAAAAGATATGAATTTTTTTCGATTTTTTTTTTCAATTAATCCTCACTTTCCAACGGTACAATATTAAGAGCTAAAACTTGGCAAATCTTAATCTTATGTTGGTAGTAATTATACCAGAAAAAAAATCAGCACAATCCGTTTGGAGGCATCCTACCCATTCTTATCTCGCTATAGCCTTTACGTTAAAAATTACAATTTCAAAAAGAAAATATATAAAGCCCGAACTTTTAATTAAAATGTAAAACACACAAAATTTTATTGAGCAATGGGCAACTTATTGGAAGATAACTTTGAGTTTTGAGTAGAAGTTGGTTAAAACAGTCTGGTAATATCCTGTAATTTATCAACAGAAGAATAACAAGATACTTTAATTTTTAATTGTTTAATTGCTTTATTAGTAACTTGTAACTTACTATATTTGTCTCTGAAACGATGACTTTATTATCATTATTGTTCACACACATCTACGACAACGTATGAAACTTATTGTTTAATTGATACATATAACTCATCTAGGCATAATATAACAATGGGTAACTTGCGCAATATCAATATCGTACTGTTTGTATTTATTTATTATGTATCATTACAGAGAATTGAAAATTACAGGAATATATCACTCACAACATCAACAGGTCTCAGAGGGAGTTAACTAAGTCGTTGACACTTGCTGTTACACGATTTTAAAAATATCACTTGTTCGAAGGAAGTAGGTACAACAATGACAAGTAGGGATTTTTGGTTTTAACCTAACAATTTTGACAGCTCTTTCACACAGTTCTAAAAACATTCAATGCAAAAACAAATTACGAATTATTAAAATATATAAAAGAGACTCAAAGAAAAAACCGTACGTTTGAGCCCCATATAATAACTAACCCTTTCTAACAAAACAAGACCCGGAATTTTAAAACGAACGAATACATTCAGCTACAGACAATTTATAAGAACAATAAAAAATAAGATCCCTATTGGACACTTATCTACTGATTTAATTTTAGAAACATTTGTTCAGAGAAAGTAAAATATAACAATGGATACACAACAATGATAGCTAGGCAATTTTAGTTTTAACCTAACAATTTTGACAGCTACTACAGGCCGTTCTAAAGACATTCAACTCTAAAATATACTATATAGTTTATGGAAGTATTTTAGGAATGTTTTCGGTTTATTTGCATTCGGAAAAAATATACGTTCGAAATTTCTTATAATTACCCGTTTCTAACAAAATTAATAATTATCCAGGAAGCTTTTTGAGTCACGGAACGATAAAAAATGCATCGTATAAATGCGGTAATTTGTAATTGCAAGCTGCTTTACAAATGATATGAACAGAGTTGCAAAGTTTTCTAATTACATATATGAGGAATTATTCATTGCATGACAAACTTACAATTTTTTACTTTGACATATGCACTATCCGCTGTTATAATTTTTTAATCCAATCAATAATTATCAATTAATTACCTATGCAGTGGATATATTTTTTTTAATCACTCATTATGTCCACCTATTAATTTTCAACTGCGTTTTTCTTTTTAAATACATATTCAATTGGTAAAAATTTTTGATTAGCAGTTTATCCCCTTTAAAACACCCTGTAGGTAGGTATGCAGTAAAAATACAAAGTTACATAAAAATTGCTCAAGCTTACTAATATTATTACGCTATTATAATCAATTTTCAAGATTATTGTATTATCCCCTTTGAAATTATGCAAAGTTGCATTCTGTTTTGAAAATCGCGTGTCCTACTATTTCTTTTCCTCATTATTTTGTGACGTAAGTTTGATAATTGAAGAATTGGATTATGGCCATCGTTACCGTATCACATAACGTAATACAATTTATTTTATTTCCACTTGGCTCACTATAACCACACCAAAATATCTGTAAATAATTTTCATTGCTTGATACATTTTTTCTGCAACAAACGACATGGAAAAATACATTATAAATAACATTTATGACTACGCTGTGGAGCAAAACCAGAAATTTTTATTGTTCACGTAACAAATTAATATTATGCTGTATTATATTTACGTTGAATATAAAATAGCGACCCGATTATGAAATTGATTTGAATATTTTTATATTTTGAAGGGTATTTTCTGCATCCCCTAATAAGATGTATTTGTTGTAATTCTTTTACGTCTGATGGTTTCGGTTTCGATGACGTTTGTGTAATTGACCGTGATCAACAAGGTCAATTTCAGAAAAATTACGGTAAAATTCTTCATTCAGTGGATTGTAATTAAAGACAATTCTCAGTAACTGTAGCATTTAGTAAGTTAAGTAAACTCGATGAAGGGCCCAATTAATTGGCGTGGGCGCGGAAATCTGTCGATTCTTTTATAATAGGCACTAAAAATAACTGTTTTCTCTATTAAAAAAACTCAACTTGAAAACTTAACCTTACAAATTTGGCAGTTGCTGTGACCATATTAAAAAAAATCAGTAAAATTTAATTAAAGACAGTTTTTAATAAACGTATCTATAGCTATTAGTTATAGTAAAGCAAACTTGATGAAGGGTTTAATTAATTAGCGATGGCGCGGCTCAAACCCTTGCCGGTATTACGATTAAAAAATGTTATTGGGGTTTCCAGAATTTTTCCTCTTAATCCTTCCCCTTTCAATAAACTCCGGCTACGCCAGTGTTAAAGTTTAAAATCATAGAGACAATCTAATGATCTCCACACCTGCGCCTATGCCTTTTTTGTAGATTTAAATCCTAGTTCCCTTTGCTAAAGTGACACTTTGGATTTAATCAAAAATTTAAGATGACCTTTTCCTTAAGCAAAGTGAGTTCAAAATTGATACCAAGAGTAAACGTCAGCCTTAGCAGAATTCCTCTAATAGTAGACAATTCGGCTAACAGTCTTCCAACATCTACAGCTACAGAATCAAATCCGAAGAAATCGCCGAAGGCAAAATGGCAAAGTGATCCTCCAACTAGGGTGGAAAGCTTCATGAAAACGAAATACAAAAACGGGACCGTAGTGTATTTATTAGATTGCAGTGAACTTAAAAGGAAACCCTCTAATATCATCACAAACTACAGATTCGAAAACATTTTCAGAACGCCCGACAGTCTTCAACCCTTGAAGTTAAAGACATTCGTATATGATGATGCTGTACAATACGGAGAATTGTACGCTCCAAAATGAGATCGTTTTACCAACTTGAATTAGTACAAAAAAACGGTAAAATAATAAAAAACAAAAAAATTGTAAAAGTGTCTGAACTTTTGAAGAAACTGAATCCTCAAAATATACATATGTCAGGTGGGAAAAATTCTTTGATTATATAGGGTTCTTTCTCTTATTTTGGTATCCTCCCTTAATAAAATTTACCCCTTAATGAGCACTTAATAAAAAAAGGGAAAAGTAATTATTATCCTCTCTTTAAGTGAGATTTGATAAAATTTTATTGGACTCCCTTCGTGTATCAATGGATGGAACACAGGGTGTCCAAAACAAAAATAGGGTGGCATTAAGATCTCGTAAACAGTATGAGATACAAAGACTATTAAATTAATTAACAATGATTAGTGTAGAAAATTTTAAAAGATCTAGCGATTTCGGAGATATCCGAAAAAAATTGAAATTTCCAAAATCGTTTTATTGAAGTGAAACTTCTAATGCGACTTTCAACAAGGTTGCGTTAAACGTTTAACGCTGCCATGGAGGGGGAATAGAAAGAGACAGAGCGAGAATGAATGCGTGGCACAGAGCGAGAGTGAATGCGTGGCACTCAAACGCATGCGCGTAGTATACCTATTACAGGCCAGTGCGAGCGTTAGCAACGAGTAGCGTCCAATATTCCAACGCAAGAGGGAAAGAGAAAGAAAGATACACAAGGTAGAACGTAAGACAGAGAAAGAGAGTGAGTCGGTAGATCAGCACATGCGCGTGGTATTCTTGCTATGCAGCGAAGTAAACAGTGTGAGCGTCGTGAAATTAGCTGAAATGATAATTAAAAGATGCGATCAATTGTGAATTGTAAGCAATGTTAATAAAGTTTGTCTTAAAGAAACAATATGAGTTCACTAAAAATCAATTTCTATCCCTTCCTATTTTCATTTCCATATTACGAAGTTTCACTTCTTTCGCGCTAAGGAACTTCACGCACTATATTTTTTTTTTCTGGCTTTATTTGAGAACGGATATCAAAATAAACTGTATGTTTTTTTCGTTATCCAATGATGGCAACACGTTTTTAAGTCCGACGTTTCATTTTCGAGGTCCATCATCAATTTAATATTTGTCAAAAATTTTAATTTACAGTTGTAATTGCTTAAATACGTTTTTAATATATAACTTTGGTGGCGTTCAGAAAGATGCCTGTTAGGGGAAGTCATAACAGTACGAGAGTTTGATCTTCCCCACCTCTACAGTCCAGATTTGACTCCACCAGACTTTCACTTTTTTTATTTACTTAATAAAACTTCAAGAAACTAATTTAACGATGAGAACTGCATTATTTTTTTTAGTGAAGGCTAAATTAAACATTCTAAAAATCCCGTTTTATAATCTTTTTTTCTAAATCTATTTGCATCTGCATCAACTCAGCTTATAAAGTGTGATGAACCTTTAACAAACAAATCTATTGTAGTAGGTGTTAGTGAAATCTTAATTCCGACTTTCCGGGTATAATACTTAGCTTACTTACTGGTAGGTACAGTTCAATTATCGGAATCGATACAACATTCGATCAGAGCAAAAACGAAACTGCTTTCAGTTTTTCTTTCTCATTCTCTGGTTTAGTTTTAGAACGTGCTTTGTTTCTGCTTACATGATTTTGAAAGTAAAATCATTTCACTCGTCGTTTTCATTAATGGAATTTAAATTCGTGATGGTGATCCGATATTATTGTTAGTTAGTACCTATCGTATTATTATTATTTGCACTTTCGCTATTTAGTGTCATTGGGCACTTCAGGGACATAGACGAGATTGAATTGTTGTAATCAATGATCTCGATAAAATCATAAAAAAAGTACATAGGTATTCGAATACACAATACTTTTCACAAATTTTTATTGTTATCACAACTATAGTTTCGCTACACTGTAGCTTTTTCAAGTAATTTAGGTGTACAAGGTTATTTACAAATTTCGGGCTTATAATAAGCCGACACACACTGATACAACTATTCACGCTAGATCCACACATCCAATTCAGCACAAAATTTTAGCCTATCACTCTATGATTCACAGACTAACCAACATCCCTTTATCTGATATTAATTACAAAAAAGAAGTAGGCATCATAAAACAAATAGCAATTAACAATGGCTATAGTGTAGATTTAATAGATAAATTAATTAACAATAAATTATATAAATCAGCAATTCGTTCAGTTTATCCTATACAAAAAGAAAACAACAATAATTATTTCAGTATAACATATCTAGGAAAATTAACCACTTTAGTAGTTTCCAAATTAAGAAGACTTAATATTAATATTACCTTTAAGACCACAAATAAATTAGGAAAATTCATAAAAAACAATAAAGACAAACCTAACATTTTAGAACAATCAGGTATTTATAAACTGAAATGTGGTTCATGTGAAAAATGCTATATAGGACAGACTGGACGATCGTTCAAAACAAGAATAAAAGAACATTTTAAAAGCTTTATCAACAAAAAACATAATATTTCTAACTACGCTAACCATTTAATAGAAAAAAACCATCAATTTAATGAACAATGTAATTTTCTCCATACTCTAGGAAAAGGCTCAAGATTAAATGCATTAGAATCATTAGAAATTAATAAAATAAAAAACTACAACACTAATTTACTTTTAAATGATCAAATAGAATTAAATAATTCACCTCTGTTAAATTTGTTCCCCCACCAACCCTGATAGTTTAAGCTATTTATAAGCCCGAAATTTGTAAATAACCTTGTACACCTAAATCACTTGAAAAAGCTACAGTGTAGCGAAACTATAGTTGTGATAACAATAAAAATTTGTGGAAAGTATTGTGTATTCAATTATATCCGTTAATATGTGCAACTTTCACCAAGTAACAGCCAATTCAGTTAAACATAGGTATTCGTTAAAAGTGTAATTCATCACTCCCATATCTTTTTTATTTGGTCATAATTACCTAGATACTATTTTAAAAATACATTTGTATAAATTCAGTTTTCAAATTATTGCTGACAAAAAAGTAATTATGATGATACATACTGTTAATCGAGTTTGCAAGAAAATTCCTAAATATTTTTATTCATAACAATAGGTTCAGAACTCCTAACACATTTTCTTCGTACTTATTTAAGAAACATTGGGTTGAACATTGCTTATAAAACCATTTACTCTTTAGAAAAATTGATCAAAAACAACAAAGATACAATAAATCAGGAGTTCATAAGCTAACTTGTGGGTCTTGCCCTAAAGTCTACATTGGTCAAACAGGGAGAACATTTAAAAAACGTATAATAGAACACAAAAATAGTTAAGTAAAAGAGCAAAAGAAATTCAACATATGCGAACTATATAACTGTAGGACATAGTTTTAATTAAAATTTCGTAATTTTACATATAAATAATAATAAAGGACAAAAATTAACGTTATTAGAAAACTTGGAAATAAACAAATATAAAAAACTAGGAATACTTTTAAATGACCAAGTAGAATGTAACAACTCCCCTCTGCTGAATTTGTTTTAACCCAATACCACCCCCTATTATCAGTAGCTATTTAAGGACCTGAAGTAGTTTTCATAGTTAGTAGTAAATACTCAATAGCCTGAAGAAGCCTTAGTTAAGGCGAAACGTGTTGCTAAATTAATAAATAATTTGTAAAAATCATATAGGTACAAGTGTTTTTATTCTTTACAACATAAACCTTTACAAATTAAATTGTGACTCTTGTGATTAATAAAAATAGCCCTGCATTTTGAAAATAACTTTGATTTGAGTTCCTGATTCAAACGTAAAATAGTTTCCTGATATATTCTGTTAAGTGGTCATTACTATGCTTTGTAAATACGTAAATAGACAATGTCATCGTGATATAATTGTCTTCCACCGAAAGAAACCTTTGTAAACCGAAACAATAGTTCTTTCAGGAGGTGTCAATGAATGATTTGTTTAAAGGATGTTGTTCAATACTCTTTATTTCACTATGAATTAAATTTTTTTACGTAAACATTGACAACAGATTTTAAGAACGTTTACCTCATTGTGTTCATTGTTTCTCAAAGCTCAAAATTTTTTTTGTTATGAATTAACGTAAAAAGTCATCGAAGACGATTTTGTTTGGGATACTAACGGTACCTTCGCTCTGTTATTAAAAGTTAAATATAAAATTGATTTGGAGAGTTAGAAAATGAATGGAACATAAAGGTCTGATTTTCAAAAAAAAAACATTTAAATAAAATTCTGGAAATTTCGATTTCATGAAAACATGCTTCACTTCACAATACCATAACTCGCTTATTTAATGTTAAATTTACAAACCGTTTGCTCAGCTACAAAGAGCACAAAAAGTTCAAAAAGATTCTGAAAATTTGATTGTTTTTCGATTTTATGAAAACGAACTTCATTTCATAGTACCTACAGTTACTTAGTTATTTAAAGTTTAATTGAAAATTCGTCTAGACTATTGGAAAGAGCTTTTATACAATGAAATACCTATTTTGGATTTTCAGAAAAAAACAATAAAATTCCTGTAATTTTGTCTTTTTTATTTACTTTAAACAAATTTCATAACTTTAAAATCCGCTTAAGCATCCAGAAACATCACATAAATTTGATTTTCAGAAAATAAAATTTGAGAGTTAAAAAAATCCCGAAAATTGCACTTCACAGAACCCTAACTTGGTTATTTGAAGTTAAATTTAAAATCCGTTTGAAGGCCAGAAAGAGCACATTTTAGTTCGTAGAACACAAAGGTTCAATTGTCAAAAAAGGAAAGTGTTTAGAATGTACAAAAAAATTCCTGACTGGTTTTATTTTCGTTTTTATAAAACAAACATCACTTTAAAGTACTCTAGCTCAATTATTAGAAGGTATATTTATTTAAAATTCATTTAGATGGACAAAGAGGGCACATTTTGGTGCATAAAAGATAGATTTGATCTTCAAAAAATAAATTTTGAGAATTCAAAATAAAACTCGAAAATTTCATATATATAGTACCTACTATAACTCGCTTATTTAAAATTGAATTTAAAATTTGCTTAGAGACAGAAAAAAGACATTTTGATGCATAAAAGACGTGGGTTTGATTTTCAGAAAATAAATTTAGAGAGTTCAAAAAAGTTCCCGAAAATTTAATTGTTTTTCGATTTCAGGGAAACAGACTTCTCTTCACAGTGCCACAGCTCGTTTATTTGGAGTTAAATTTAAAATATGCTTAGAGAACCAGATTTTCATAATTTTAATTTTGAAAGTTAAAGAAATTCTTAAAAATTAAATAATACTTTTTTGATTTTTGAAAACAGACTTCACTTCGTAGTACCAGAACTTGGTTATTTAAAGTTGAACTTGGAGCCCATTTTAATGTATGGAACACTAACTTCTATTTTCAGAAAAGGGTCCGTTTATAAAATACGTTCGCATAAAAAGGCGGGAGGGGTTGTGACAAAGGGAGACAGGGAGTCTACGGTAACGTGACGTTCACCGTTCATCAAAAAATTTTTCTGAATTTTTACAGAATTCTTGGACTTCTGATAAATTCGTTACAAAAGATTTTTATTAATTTATTTAAATTTTATTATGAAAATAAAATAAATATTTTTGACTATCAAAATTTGTGTATTATCAATTAAAAATTATCATGTTCTGGGGGGAGGGGGTTTAGTTTTGTGACGTAATATTTACAGGGGGGGTCAGAAAAAGTTAATTTTAGCGTGACGTATTTTATGAACAACCCCAAAGAAAATTTGAGTGTTTAAAAAAAATCCGAAATTTCGAATTAATTTTTCGGTTCTATGAAAACAGGTCTCATTTTTAATGTTTAGAAGATATAGATATTTGAAGTTGAATTTAAAATACATTAGTCCAGCCACAAAAAGCATAGAATATATATATTTTTTATTTTGAGAAAAATAATTCTGAGAGTTAATAAAAAATCCTGAAAATTTGGTTTTCTTTTTCGATTTGCTGAATATAGTCTTCACTTTACAAGATCCCAGCTCGCTTATTATCTATAAATTAAATATAAAAACTATTGGGAAAGCCAGAAAGAGCACTATTTATTGCGTAAAAGACACGTTTGATTTTCCAAAAAAAGAAAAAATGGAAATCTAATGTCATTTTTTACCTTACATTTATTGTTTCAGATTTTGCTCAAGAATTCAGTTATGAGGGCAGTATGGGTAAGAAAAATATTTTTGTAACTTAAAATTTAAACGAACGAAAAACCGATTTCAACTCGTAGCCTTATGAAGTTGTAACCGTTTAATATATTTTAAGGACCAAACCACTGGGGCGAAAGGTATCATCAGTGTATAGGAAAACACCAAAGTCCTATAAATATTGTGGAACATGATGTTGAAATTGTCGAATTACCTAAACTTCGGTTTATCAATTTCGATGTTAAAATAGAGGAAGTCGAATTACATAATAATGGACACACAGGTAATATCGGAATTATCTTCATATTCCTCAAGGACCTTTGTCATATGTAGGCACCTATAAATTTCATTTACTGACCGATAATGTTGTTTTTTTGATTCTATCTGCGTTTTGTCGGTCAATAACTGAAAGAAAACTTCTCATGAATTTATAAAGAGCATTTCCATTATTATCAAATACCAATTACCATTGCTAACGTACGTACCTACTTATCTGTTTTTGATTTGATGTTTCTGTCGTAGAGGATTTACTTTCCAGTATAAAAAAACAATGAGTAATTTTTTTGTCAAGTGATCATAATATCGAATGGAAAATAAAAAGAGGACTTTCGCCCTCCGTCTGTCCCTAGGTCATTATTTTATCAGTTCACTTTTTTTTATTAAATATTTAAGTACCTACCTGTTCGTTTTTTTTAAACTGTCAACGATTTCGAAACCATGATAGTAAGATAATTTTAAGTTTTTTTTTGTTTGGGCTTCTTACCCCTTTTGGAGAAAACAGAACCAACTCTTATACGTCCAATTAGGAACCCTTGCTGAACAATTAATTTTAGGTTCTCAATAGAAAAGGAAACATACTCAAAAATTTATTTCCTGATTAAAATATAAAATAACAAACAGTCTCTTCTGATGGGGTTTTAGAAATTTTTTATTTTAATATTTCTTCGGTCACGAGGCATCCTGTTGCCTTCAAAATCGTTATCAAAACTTAACTTATCATGGAAACAGTTTGAAAAAAATCTAGATGATGAATAACAAACAGTGCAACAGAAAGTAATTTTGGAAAGTTCAGGAATATCTTGTTGTATCTCAATTTTGAGCATACTGTGTTAATTTTTGAGTGATTGGAATTTGTGACCTGAAGTTTTTCACCCCAAAGAGACGCATTCTCCTCTTTGCCCTGAGTCAATCTCACATGCAACTTTTTTAAAAAGTACACGGAGAAAAATAATCATGATTTTATTAGTTGATGAGTCAAACAAAATTTTTCTAGTAAATAATACTACGTAGAATTCTCATAAAATGTACTTGGTGGTATAAAACAATTTTTCATTCTTTCTAATAATTAGTATTAGAATAATCAAGCTAAATAAGTCTAGACTTTTTTTCTCTACTACGTGTCGTAAAGAAAAAAATACTAGAATGAGAATAGTTTAGTAAAATTAGTGATAAGAAGTGTAAAAAATGTTTTCTAATCAAGTCAATTTTACTAGAATTCAGTCTCAACACCGAACGTAGATTGACTACGTAGACATTTCTAGTAAAATCTCCTTGAGCGTCTGGTCGTCCATAAAATTGACAAATTTTTTTTCGCGTTTGCTAGAATTCTAGCAATATTTTCATGATTGTTTTCTCCATGTAATCTCATCTAGCTAGATCTTCCCCTGCTTCCCTTTAGGTACTCCTAAATTTGGTTCCAAAATATTTCTCTAGCTGGCTCTTCGTTCCCCAGAATGTGACCTTGTTGTCTCCCACAAAATTCCCTTTTCTTTTACTTTTTCTTGTCCACGATAAATATTTTTAAAAATTTTGGTCTATTTATTTTCTGTTTCCGTGCCCCCCTTCTGCTTCTAATATATCTCCAACTATAACAGTTCTTCTTTTCTCACAAGATGTTCCACCATTCCTTCACTCGTCTTCCTTATGGACTTCCACAGAGATCCTGTTTCCACTTTACTATTTCTACAATAACGATTTTATACTTTTTTTTGACAATTAACATTATTTTCAATGTTCTCCTGCCTCTCTTTAGTCCTGATGCTACTTTTAATGTATCTACAACTAGCTTTTCATTTCTCAGAAACCATGAAATGTTCAAACATACAGGTAGTTGTTAGGGCTCGTATTTTTTTGGGAAATTTATTATTCCTTCCAGTAATTTTCAATACATTTTTTTTAAATTTCCAAATCATGCATCTGAAATTATATTTTTTTAACAACTCTGTTTAGTTCAGTGCACTGACATAATAAAACTCACTTACTTTAACCGAGTTAAACATTCAGAATAGGGGCTGTTCATAAAATACGTCACACTAAAACTAGCTTTTTTGACCCTCTCCCACCCGGTTGTCCCCCCTGAAAATATTACGTCACAAAAATTAACCCCCCCCCCAGAACATGATAAATTTAAATTTTGATAGTGAAAAATAATTATTTTATTTTGATAATAAAATTTAAATAAATTAATAAATAAATATCTTTTGTAACGAACAAATAAATAATATTTCTATTTATCAGAAGTCCAAGGATTCTGTAAAAATTCAGTAAAATTTTTTGATGAACGGCGAACGTCACGTTGCCGTAGACGTAGACCCCCCGTCCCCCTTTGTCACACTCAGCAAGACCCCTTCCACCCCTTGTATGCGAATTTTTTTTATGAACGGCTACATACATAAATGTCATTTTTTCTTATTGCCAGGATTAAACGCTTACTGTAGATACATAAGTAAAATAAGTAAAACTAATAATCTTTATTACAATTTTTAACATGGCATTGAACAATGTCAAACAAGCATTACTTATATGAATTTAGAACAAAAAATTATACAATGTTCTTGACTTCGTACGTGAATATATATATATATATATATATATATGTATAATAGTTAAACCAGTTATAACGTTATAATCGTGACTCTTGAGTGATTTATGACAGGTTGACACTAAAATATGAATCCTTTATAACACTTTTATTAGGATTAAGTAATACTACGTACTACTACTGAGATTCATTATTAAACCAAAAGCAAATTTAAAGAATGAAACTTTTTTTTTATCTATTACTGAAAAATTTATACAGAATATTGATTTTAATTTAGATAAAGGCAGATATTATTCAAGTGTCTAACTTTTAAATTTTTATTCCCTTGGTTAAAAGTCCGTTCTCTTTCTTTATTTCCGTGTTACAATGTCATTTTTATTTCACAAAAAGTTGCTCTATAAACCGGTACTTTTTTTACAGAGAATTGATAAAAATTACGTTATGCATAGACGCAATACGTGTTAATAAAAAAAATGCAAAGTACAATTTATAGAACTGTAATAGGTATAATTAATTTACGATTACGTATCGTTATCACTTTTTCACACTATATTACATGTTGTATCATTTTTTGAAAATCATCAAAACATTAATCTAATAATAATAAAGTATAAACAACCAGGATTTCAGGCTAATTTTGTTTTTTAGTCGTTTTACTTATTAGAAACGGCCCCTTACCAATAATATTGGGAGGACCTTTGCCTGGAAAGTACCAATTTGCTCAATTACATTTTCATTGGGGTCAAAACGACGCAGAAGGATCGGAAAACAGAATCAACAATGGAAGGTAACTTTTCTCAAAAAACGCTTTATTAATTAACATCAAAAGAAGTAGAAATTATTAAAGGATTCCGAAGGTTTTTGGTCATAAGAAATGGCAGAAAAGAAAAACATATTTGTAATGAAAAATAAAAAAAAATGTTCTTTATTAGAAAACCATTTCAAGAACTAGCCTTCAAGTTGAGATAAAGAAAGAACTTCTGTTTTATCCTTTCTACAAGTTATAATAGTAACGCTATTTACAATCAATTACAGCCAAACTTCAATAACTCGAACGTCGATAAGTCGAATTTTTGATTGATTTTGGCAATGAGAAATTATGAACTTGTATTACTCGAACATCTTAATATCTCGAAAATAACATTTAGCGCCAACTTTAACAAATCGAATTTGCTGGGGGAATCCCTTAATAATGTACGATTTTAGCGTCTCTTTTTAATGACGGCACTGTACAAACAGCGGGTCAGTTCACTTTTTACGATTATTTGTCATCAGAACGTACTTTTAAAAGCTTTTTGATCAAAAATTAAATCTTATAAAAAAAGTAGAAAGTAGTGAAGCACTACAAAAAGATATTACCTAATCTTATCCATATATCTATCTATCTGTAACATGAAATAAACACTTATCCATTTGTATTATTCAATAACTCGAAGTCCCGAAATCTCTAATTTTTTTGCGTCATAAGTGATTGAACTTGACTGACTGTGTTTCCTTTGCTTTATAACTTTTTTCCCCAATATTTTTGTTGTCTTTTTTTTTACTTTATTTATCATGAAATCTTGCTGTTTATTTATAATTCTTCCCCGCCCCCCCTAATGAAGTCTTTCATGCATCACTTGATATTGAGAAAGCCATCCGAAGTTTTATTCCAATCCGGGATTCGAACTCGCGTCGATAAGGGACGATAATTTTTGAAACCAAAAAAAATTATAGTAGGATGAAGCCCATTGGAAAAGGAAGAGAATATAACAGAAATAAAAGGAAAAATAATTTACGGGCGATCTGAGGTCGGGAAGGGGAAGGGGATGAGTTTTTAAGGGTAAAAAACGGTTTTCCTTGATTTCCGGAAAAACTACAAGTCTTATGGAAAAAAGTTAAATGGCAAAGTTGTAGGTAGTAAAAAGATCTACAACTTTTGTATTTACACTTTTTTCACATAAACTCAAAATTTATGTGAAAAATAATTCAAATAACCAACTTTTAAGTTTTTTTAATCTTTTAGGTACAAAAAAAATTTTTCTTTCACGAAATTTGGTGAAAACTTACCTTTTTATGTCCCAAACACGCTGTGATTTTTTTGATTTGAAATATTTATTTTTTCACCTTATTTTTACTTAATATCGAGAAAGCACCCTAATTTTCAATCGAAAATTCTCACGTCAAAATATCTGCTTTTTTAAAAACGTTGGTGGGCTTTTTCTTCGTTGAAATTTCTACTTTTTGATGGTGTGAAGACAAATATACATTACTATGGTAAGTTTTCTCAGGAAATGCAAAAAAACGAAAGGAATTTTATCTAAAAAATGTGACTGCTGCTATTTTTTTAGTAAAAAAGTTGTTTTATTAAATTCTAATTACATTTATGTCATAGAAAATCTCATAATATATAAATATACCTGTAAATCGCACTACTGAATTAACATACTTTATACTGATTACGTTATACATTAAAATATTTTTTAAAACATTAATTTAGTTTTCTTCGTTTTTGCATTTCCTGAGAAAACTTACCATAGTAATGTATATTTTTCTTCACATCATCAGAAATTAGAGATTTCAACAAAGAAAAAGCCCACCAACGTTTTTAAAAAAGCAGATATTTTGACGTGAGAATTTTCGATTGAAACTTGGGGTGCTTTTTCGATATTAAGTAAAAATAAGGTGAAAAATTAATATTTCAAATCAAAAAAATTACAGCGTGTATGGGACATAAATAGGTAAGTTTTCACCAAATTTCGTGGAAAAAATTTTTTTTTTGTAAAAGAAAAATAAAAAACTAAAAAGTTGGTTATTTGAATTTTTCACATAAATTTTGAGGTTATGTGAAAAAAGTGTAAATACAAAAGTTGTAGATCTTTTTATTACCTACAACTTTGCCATTTAACTTTTTTCCATAAGACTTGTAGTTTTTCCGGAAATCAAGGAAAACCGTTTTTTACCCTTAAAAACTCACCCCCTTCCCCTTCTCGATCTCAGATCGCCCGTAAATTATTTTTCCTTTCATTTCTGTTATATTCTCTTCCTTTTCCAATGGGTTTCATCCTACTATAATTTTTTTTCACTTTACTATTTTTGAAAGCTTCAGCACTGGTCTATTAGGCCATTTGACTGTGTACATTCGGTTATTAATAAAATTGGCTCTAAAATTGCTCTATCGTACTTCAATTGTTAACAAAAGCTTTACAAAACTACAGTTGTGTCAAATTCGATCTGATAAAGATAAATAAGTTCAAAAACGCGATAAATGTAAATAGCAAGATATTAATTGAATGGGTACAACTAGTAGGTATAAATATGATCCCTGAATTAAATTTCCCTTGAGAGAGACAGAATTAAAAAATGCCGAATCAAGTTGATGAATGTAGTTGTAGGTGCTTAATAAAAACGAAAGTCTAGGTCAAGTTCAGGTGTATTAGTATGTCTAGTAATAATAACCAACTGACTATTAAGTATGTATGTAGTTCACAGCCTGATACTAATCGGTCTTGCGTGTCATAAAATCAGTCCCGTATATCAATTATTTATTGGTGCAACCAATGGCTTCAATGATGATGAACTTGAAATCAAAACAATTTTTTTGTCCTTCGAATAATAATGGATTTTATAACTAATAACAACAAGTTTGGCCCAAAAACAAAATATGAATTGTATTACGAAATTCCACTATTTGCAAAGCGTGAAAAACTATGACATAACTTTGTCTCCATTCATTTAATACATACCTGGACTTTGGTTATCTGAAAAAAAGAATATATTTGGAAAAATTTTAGTGACAGTAGTTTTAGTTCTATAAAAAAAGTAATATAAGTACCTACTACACATGTAATAGTTAAAAATACGTATTATATCACTAACAAGTTTTTTCTTAATTTCACTTTATATTTATTTAGTTAACTTAAAAAAAAAGCACGTGAACGGGTGCTTTTAATTATCCAATTAATGACTTCCGATGACGCTGTCGATAGAATTACCTACATTCTAGGTATTGAGGGTCACAATAAAATGACTTTAAATTAAATAAGCTAAGCCATCAAAACAAACTACCGGTTCACTACAGATTTTTTTTGTCTCAATTAAATAAAATATGTTATTACAATGTTGTTTGTTTCAAAATGTTTTTATTAAGGTTCAAAATCCTTCGTTGTTTTTGCATTAGATATTAATATAAATTATGCTGTAAATTAAAAGAAAATATATTTTTTTATGTAGTTTCCCAATGGAGTTACACGTGGTATTTTTTAAAGCGTCGTATGGTTCATTTAAGGAAGCTATTGAACATCCCGATGGCCTAACTGTGCTGTCCTTTCTGTATTCGGTAAGCCACACCACTAAAAAAATTCTTTAGCGTCAGTAGAAAATAAAATGCCTGGCGCCTTCAGAATATTTAAACTAAATAACACCTTTGATATTTTTCATTTAAATAAGTACATGTACCAGGTGGACAAACTGAAATATTTATATTTTAGGACAACTAACCAACTGCAAAAGACACGAAAGGAAAATTGCAGCTTCTTCATTTCCGTTTTTTTTTTTGGGACAAATTAGTCAGTGTTTTCAAAAAACTGCTATTGTCTTTTGTTTCCAATTCGTCAGATTTGATATTTACCCATTTTTTTTACATTTTTCAAAATCCTTGGGTAGTTAGTTTTCGGGAATTTTCTGTGGGCTTAAAAAATTTTTTGCAAACAACCAACATATGGATGTCAAAACTCACAATCTTCAACTAGAAAACAAAAAACGATAGCAATTTTCTACCTGTTCTAATTTTTTTTTTTTTTTTTAATTATTCACAAGTTTTTGTTTCTTTGTTTCCAAAATGAGGTCGTTTAAAAATTCAAACAATTGACGGAAGAATTACATAACACAGTTCGTTTTTTTCTTCTTTTTATTCACTTGTATTACGTATTTATACGCATACCTAATGTTATAAGAATAATTTTATACGCACGTTCTTTAACAAAAAAATTAAAAAAGGAAATATGCTTAAATTTAACAGATTTCTATTACGAATAAGAAAGTGAATCACAAAAGAATAAAAATAAATTCAAAACATATACCCAAATATAAATCGCACAAATAAATAAATAAAAATTATTTTTCGATTTAGACTTCGGATGAACCAAATCCTACTTACGACAAGTTCGTAAAAATGTTACCAAACGTCGAAACACCAAAATCGAGTACAATTATAACAGACTTTCCAACTTTTGATGATCTTACACTAAAGGAAAGGGATGTCTATTTTACATACGGAGGCTCTCTAACGACGCCCCCTTGTTCTGAAGTGGTCACGTGGATAGAATTTAAAAAGACGATACCTTTATCGCCTAGTCAGGTAATCCAAAAAATGTAAAAAATATATTTTTGGCCAACATAAGTTTAAAAAAATTAATGGGGAAAGCTTCAGTGTTTTACATTTGAAAATGTGCTTTCCAGTCCCTTCAAGTAAAGGAAAACAACCTTTATGTAAATAAATAGTTAATATTAAAACTGTGCAAAGTACTTATTAAAAGGCCCATGATAAAGTGATTTTTGGTACTTCTAGTCTACCAGTTTTTGGATGTTTTTTTAAGTCAGTATTTTTTTTTTAGATTCAATATTTTAGACAACTAAATGACCATGATGGTAGATTATTACACAATTTTCGACCTGTACAACCATTATATGGTAGAACCATCAGATTAAGTATATCTCCAGAATGGAATACACTATTCAGTGATGTGGAAAATTATCTTAATGAAAAAAATAATCAACCAAAGCGAAATGATGCGATGGGTATTAAAAGCCGAGACTTTGTAACAATTTTTGCGTTGTTCTTAATAATGTCAAGAACTTTTTCATAAAAGGATCTCAAAGGAAAACAACAAATAAATGTTTGCCATATCGTACATTATATGTATACTTATTTTATTGGATTGATAGTGAGTGAAATAATTAGATTAGATAGGAAAATATTTATAAAAAAATAGTTTAGAATAGTAATTAAATGTGTACATATTATATTTTCGTTAATATGAATATTTATATCAGTATGTTTTGTAAAATTGTACATAGTGAAGAAAATAAACGAAATTAACAAACTTTTAAAATAAATAGGTAACTAGGTAAATAATAAAGGAGCTTGGCAATAGTTTATGAGTAAAAAGAACTAATAAATACTGTAAATTATTTTATTAAAAACGATATTTCTTACAAAAAATACATTACTTCTTATATCTACATAAATTATTCAGGCTGCACAGGTTCTGAACTTGCAATAGTTGCTAAATCAGCTTGTCTTTTTTTTAAACGTTCTCTTATAAGTTCTGCTATAGCTTTTTGAGTCCTCTTCTCCAGTTTTTCTAATTTTTTTGCCACATCTCGCTTTAGGTCCCAGTCAGGTTTTCTGGGAGCCAAACTCGTAATATCAAGTTCATCAATAACAACTTTTGCATTTGATGACTCCAATTGCTCTTTAATTTCATCCTCAACAGAGTTAGGAACTATAAGGGGAAGTGCGTTCTTTTGAAGTTCTTCATCTTGGGGTTTGTAGCTTCTAAATTTTGGTCTGCAATTTGAAAGGAAAACTTGTAGAGAATGTGTAATTTTATGAATGGATTAAAGCGAATTACTTACTTTGGTAAATTTAATACTTTCTCTTCTGACTGTTTATCGTTATTATTTTCACTTTCTCGTTTTCTTTTTAGTGCTTTCAATCGCTCCTTTCTTTTTAAAGCTTCCTCTTCGAGAGTACTTTGCTGACTTTCAGACATTGTCATCACCAATTTTTCTTTTATCAAAATATAAATAAACGTTGTTGCTGATGGAATATCATGGTTTCCAAAAGGAATAGCACATAAATTTTAAATAACTTTAATTGCAAAAACTTACTTATATTGACAACTGCGGTTATTTTGAGGTTAGGACTAGTAGTTCATATACAACAAAATTTCTCGGGTAGGTTTGATCTACGAATAAACTCAAAAGAACTATTTGCTTATTTTTTGAGATTGAACAAAATACAATTCCATTTACAAATTGTTTATACTGTTTTCACAAAAATTATGCTACTGAAATCAGCATTAACTAAAAAGGAAAATACATGTTATATTAAAAAATTAACCATTTTACTTCTTAACGGTAATTTAGACACTACTTAATTTAATGTGACAAATGACAGATTCGCTGTTAATGAGGCAGTTACAAGATGTAAAATGGCTGCTTCTTGTGGTGTGCTCATCTTTTTAAATTATTGGGTAAGAAAATTAAAAATAATTCCATAAAAGTCACTTAAAAATCGTCACCTTATGTCATTCAATGTACTGTGCGTATTATTTTTTCTGAAATTTATATTTCATTATTTGGTATTTGAAGGTTCAAGGGTGTGAACACACGAAATTTATATCAAAATCGAAACTAAAATTTAAATTCTATATGTGGAATGTATTTTTTTCCTGAAGTATTACATTATTATTACGATTTACATTAAATAGATAAAAGGACAGCACGAAGGTCAATGTCAGCCATAATTGATTACTTAGGAAAAGCATACACACTAGTTAATTATTTTATAATTACTTTAATCGTAATAAAATAACTTCTATTTTCCTTCATTAGCCTTTTTTGTTCTACAAAATTACTTTTCTGTACTTTGATAAAACGTAACCTTAACTGTTTCGGTGTAATGTATGTGAAACTACGATTAATTTAAATTATTTGTATTAAACTCCACTTCTACTTAATTTCAATTTAATGTGTTCTTTTCTAGGTGCACTTCTTCAGAATTTTGTTTTCCTGCCTTTTGCCAAACAACTTCAATCTATGCAGAAGCCAGAAGGTGTATTTCCTCCCTACGTCTTCAAAATACATATCTATTAATTATGGAGATAATAGATAACTGGAAATGTTAAAAAATAAATCCATAGGTAGGTGACCTAATTTATTTAAAGTTTCCGATGATTTAAGTAGATAGGTTTTAAAATTTTGATAAAAAAATTGAACATTGTCTCACATTCAATCATATTATTTATATAATATTTTTATTATCACTGCTTTTGTATAAATGTAAAAATTCCATTGCAATGTAGATTAGTTTTAAAGAAGAATTGTAAAAGTACGTTTTTCTGCCTAGGAAATAAGAGCTACAACCTCAACATGGAGTCTTCCTATAAAAATAGTTTCTGACATGAAATTAGTTATCTTTTATGGACATTGGAATTTCCAGGACAGGACAATGGTAAAGGATTAAAATTAAATATTGTTTTTTTGAAAATAGTTTAAAATGTTTGAACAAGTTACCAAATACAGTTTTAGTAATTGTTTAACAAAAAATCGTAAATTATACTTAACTGCTTCGGTGCAATGTGCAATGATTAATTCAAATAATTCGAATAAGTTACACTTTTAATTTTCTGTGTCATTTTATACTTTACAGGAACACTTCAAAAAAAATTTGGTTTCCTGCCCTTTGGCAAATAAGTTCTTCCTCCAACAATTAGTCGTGGCGCAGGAAATTAATTTCCTGGTTATGTCTAAAGGATCTTATTAATTACGAAAAGATTAATTAGACAGCTTAAAATATTTGAAGCTAAGTAAAAAGGTAGGTGATGTAATTTATTTGACGTTGAAAAATTCTGACGACATAAATAGATTGGTTTTGTAAATTTGAAAATTAAATATTCTACATTACATTAATGTAGGTAAAATTTATTTAAAAGATAGATAATCAATTTGTAAATTTTACAGGAACTTAAAACATCAGGATGTCATTTAACCTTTTCTCGAGAAAACTACTGTATCTAAGTGAAGCAAAGTACCACTTTTCCCAATTAAAATAGAAGTAGAGTTTTTAAAAACAGAAGGGCTTGTGGACATTAAATTGGTAAGTAATTATATTTTCATCAACCGTATATGTGTTGAATCTCAAACTGCAATTTGCAGTTGCAAAATTAAAGATCTAATTTGTATAGTTTTTCGAAATTGATTGTTTAGATTTTAAAATATTGTCTGCGGGTGAAGGGGAACAAAATATTAAAAGCCAGATTTTACGTGGAGGTGTACGCAACCCCTTTTTGCATTTGATTCTTTGCAATTTCCTGTTGTAAAATTCGGGATGTTATGATTCGTTGTTTTCGAAATTATTTTTCAGATTTTGATAATTTTTTTTAACAAGGAAAGGGTACAAAATATGTGAAGTTAGATTATACGTGGAGGGGGAAAAAAAAACCCAAAAAAAATTTTTAAAGAATTTTTTTTTTTCTTTTGGAGGGCGCTTTACGCAACCCCGTTTTTACTCTTGAAACTTGACAATTTGAAGTTATAAAGTTAGGGATGTTGTAATTTGTTCAGTTTTCGAAATTATCTCAGATTTTAGTAATTTTGTTTACAGGAAAGGGAAACAAAATACGTAAAGAGAAATATTTTACGTGTGGTTGCGTTCCAAAATTTCCTTGAAATTCTAACTACGATTTGTAACTGTTGTTTTTTTTTTATGTAGTGAAGAACACTGATGTGTGACTACTTATACTGGTGTGCTATTGACGTTTTCCCGCTCAACATTATCTACACAATTCTCAACACCGTTACTCATCGTGGGAGCATCCTGAAGTATATATTCTACTGCAACAACTACCTGTTCGCCATGGTATCTTTTTCTTGGATATGGTTTGCTGCTTTCGCATGTTCAGTTTGAAATGTGACGAACACATAATTAAGGTGAGATTAAATTAAAGTTAATGAACAAATGCTTGTTATTAATCTATTGCTACCGTATTTGTTTCAGATCGACGCTGGAGAAGAAAAAGAAGATCCATTCCGTAGTTAGACTATTTATTTGAATAACTTTTATTTTGCATGCTGTTTATTTGAATTATTATTTTATTTTGCATGTTCTCTTGCTTACCTCTTCGCTTTGCTTACTGCAATTCTTACTATCACGCTTCGCATTTACCCTATATGATCCGCAGGATTCAACGTTTCGTTATCTTGCTTGTTCCTTCTCATCCAAGGCGTAGAAACAAAGGCCTCCCTGAGTGACTTGCCTTGGACTTAGCTTTTTAGTTGTTCTTTGAAGTGTCTTATACACTTCACGCGGTCTTCTTCTTACGTTCGCTTCATTTTTCAGACTGTTTGGTGTGGGTTATCTGGAATAGAAGCAATAGGCGACTGCCCAGCTCTCACAGACGAAATCTGTCCAATCTTTTCTACCAAATTCTATTAGTTTTTGTCGTTAGTCCTTTGTAGCTTAGTTGGTTAATACACTGCACTATTCGCTTACAGGTAAAGGACATCGATCGAAGACTGAACACATCATACTTTATTCTTTTTCATTTGTTTTCTTGTATTTTTCTCTTACAGGTATATATTTGTATTTATAAACTATTATGTTAATATTTAAATGATATATTTTTAACAAAAAGGTCCATCTGATACTCAAAACTTTTCTACATTGTCTCTTTGGTAATATTATTAAAACTTAATTCAATTTTAATCGTTCGAAATAGATTGGCGGATAAGGGTTGGCTATATCGGTGATTGTGGATCCACGGAGTATTAGAGGGGCCTTTTTAGTCCAAATATAACGTTTAAATTATAATATAAAAGTCCAGTAAGTTTTTCGTGTTGTATTAAAAACTAGAAAAGAGCAGAAGTTATTGATAATCGTACTGAATTAACTTTTTCGTATTGTTGTACATGTAGGAGTATGGATTTAACTCATTTTAATATACCTACAAATACAATAATTTAAAAAAATTAATTGTGCCACAAACAACTTGGGAGTTTTTATTACAACATGAACGACATATAAACTTTTATAATGATATAATTGTATTTTAATTTGTTGTGTATTTTCTCTTTGAAGGGTATTTTGTTTTGTACTGTTATATTAATTTTATAATATAATAATCCTAACTTAATTTGTACATTTTCTATTGTTATTACTTTTACGTTGTTTTATGTGTGTATTATATGAACCTAAAGTTCAATGTGTAATTATATAATGATTATAAATATATATTCCTGTAGTAAAATGTAAAACTGGTTTAATTAATAAATCAATTAAAATTATATACCTGTTTTCACTAACCATATAAAACAAGTAGACATTTCATGAGTAAAAGATTCTGCAAAACTACTAATTTGACCAATTTATATTTCTCAAAAAAAAGCTTTCCCTTTTTATACTCCCATACAAGCGTTGAAATTTCTTCAAAAAATTTATTTTTCCAAAAATATCTCCTGCGACTTATGCTCTCCTGATACAAATGGTCAAAATTTAAGCAAAATTTTAATTTTTGGGCTTATACGAGGGTTAATCAATAAATAAATAAAATACCTCCTGCGACTTATGCTCTCCTGATACAAATGGTCAAAATTTAAGCAAAATCTTAATTTTTGAGCTTATACGAGGGTTAATCAATAAAAAAATAAAATACCTCCTGCGACTTATGCTCTCCTGATACAAATGGTCAAAATTTAAGCATAATTTTAATTTTTGAGCTTATACGAGGGTTGATCAATAAATAAATAAATACCTCCTGCGACATGCTCTCCTGATACAAATGGTCAAAATTTAAGCAAATTTTTAATTTCTGGGGTTATACGAGGGCTGATCAAAAATAATGATAATCAAATTTTTGAAACACCTGCGACATGCTCTCCTGATACAAATTTTTAAAATTTAAACACATTTTCAATTTCTTGGACCTTATCAGGGTGATCAACAAATAATTTAAAACACTTTAATTCTCATAAAATTTCTTTTCTTTTTGAAGCGATTAAATAAAACAATTCTTTACCTTTTTAAGTTTAATTTATAGTCTAATAGGATTTTACATTTTTTTCAACCTAGATCTGTAAAACAACAACCAAAAACTAGATACATTTTATTTATATTATTAAATGAAAAAAAAATTCGTAAGTTTATTACTTAAACTTTTACAAGTTCAATAATATAATAATAATATTAATTTTGAAAACTTTAATCAAAATACCTTGAAAGAAAAACTAACAGTTAAAATATAATTACAACATTTAAAAGTTCATGTCGTTATTGTAATTTAAAACCCCAATTTTAAAAAAGGACAAGTTTGTTTGTGGCACATAATGATTTTTTTTAAATTATTGTATTTGTAGGTATATTAAACTGAGTTAAATTCATACTCCTACATGTACAACAATACGAAAAAGTTAATTCAGTATGATTATCAATAACTTCTGCTCTTTTCTAGTTTTTAATACAACACGAAAAACTTACTGGACTTTTATATTATAATTTAAACGTTATATTTGGACTAAAAAGGCCCCTCTAATACTCCGTGGATCCACAATCACCGATATAGCCAACCCTTATCCGCCAATCTATTTCGAACGATTAAAATTGAATTAAGTTTTAATAATATTACCAAAGAGACAATGTAGAAAAGTTTTGAGTATCAGATGGACCTTTTTGTTAAAAATATATCATTTAAATATTAACATAATAGTTTATAAATACAAATATATACCTGTAAGAGAAAAATACAAGAAAACAAATGAAAAAGAATAAAGTATGATGTGTTCAGTCTTCGATCGATGTCCTTTACCTGTAAGCGAATAGTGCAGTGTATTAACCAACTAAGCTACAAAGGACTAACGACAAAAACTAATAGAATTTGGTAGAAAAGATTGGACAGATTTCGTCTGTGAGAGCTGGGCAGTCGCCTATTGCTTCTATTCCAGATAACCCACACCAAACAGTCTGAAAAATGAAGCGAACGTAAGAAGAAGACCGCGTGAAGTGTATAAGACACTTCAAAGAACAACTAAAAAGCTAAGTCCAAGGCAAGTCACTCAGGGAGGCCTTTGTTTCTACGCCTTGGATGAGAAGGAACAAGCAAGATAACGAAACGTTGAATCCTGCGGATCATATAGGGTAAATGCGAAGCGTGATAGTAAGAATTGCAGTAAGCAAAGCGAAGAGGTAAGCAAGAGAACATGCAAAATAAAATAATAATTCAAATAAACAGCATGCAAAATAAAAGTTATTCAAATAAATAGTCTAACTACGGAATGGATCTTCTTTTTCTTCTCCAGCGTCGATCTGAAACAAATACGGTAGCAATAGATTAATAACAAGCATTTGTTCATTAACTTTAATTTAATCTCACCTTAATTATGTGTTCGTCACATTTCAAACTGAACATGCGAAAGCAGCAAACCATATCCAAGAAAAAGATACCATGGCGAACAGGTAGTTGTTGCAGTAGAATATATACTTCAGGATGCTCCCACGATGAGTAACGGTGTTGAGAATTGTGTAGATAATGTTGAGCGGGAAAACGTCAATAGCACACCAGTATAAGTAGTCACACATCAGTGTTCTTCACTACATAAAAAAAAAACAACAGTTACAAATCGTAGTTAGAATTTCAAGGAAATTTTGGAACGCAACCACACGTAAAATATTTCTCTTTACGTATTTTGTTTCCCTTTCCTGTAAACAAAATTACTAAAATCTGAGATAATTTCGAAAACTGAACAAATTACAACATCCCTAACTTTATAACTTCAAATTGTCAAGTTTCAAGAGTAAAAACGGGGTTGCGTACGCGCCCACGAAAATCTTTAAATATTTTGTTCTCCTTCACTGTAAACAGACTTGTTAAAATCTGACAAATAAATTTCAAAAACTATACAGGTTATAACACCCTTAATTTTATTAATAGAAATTGCGAAGTTTTATGTCCAAGAAAGGGGGTTGTGCGCACCTCCACGTATAATCTAACTTCATATATTTTGTACCCTTTCCTTGTTAACAAAATTATCAAAATCTGAAAAATAATTTCGAAAACAACGAATTATAACATCCCGAATTTTACAACAGGAAATTGTAAAGAATCAAATGCAAAAAGGGGTTGCGTACGCCTCCGCGTTAAATCTGGCTTTTAATATTTTGTTCCCCTTCCCTGCAGACAATATTTTAAAAGTCTAAACAATCAATTTCGAAAACTATACAAATTAGATCTTTAATTTTGCAACTGCAAATTGCAGTTTGAGATTCAACACATATACGGTTATGAAAATATAATTACTTACCAATTTAATGTCCACAAGCCCTTCTGTTTTTAAAAACTCTACTTCTATTTTAATTGGGAAAAGTGGTACTTTGCTTCACTTAGATACAGTAGTTTTCTCGAGAAAAGGTTAAATGACATCCTGATGTTTTAAGTTCCTGTAAAATTTACAAATTGATTATCTATCTTTTAAATAAATTTTACCTACATTAATGTAATGTAGAATATTTAATTTTCAAATTTACAAAACCAATCTATTTATGTCGTCAGAATTTTTCAACGTCAAATAAATTACATCACCTACCTTTTTACTTAGCTTCAAATATTTTAAGCTGTCTAATTAATCTTTTCGTAATTAATAAGATCCTTTAGACATAACCAGGAAATTAATTTCCTGCGCCACGACTAATTGTTGGAGGAAGAACTTATTTGCCAAAGGGCAGGAAACCAAATTTTTTTTGAAGTGTTCCTGTAAAGTATAAAATGACACAGAAAATTAAAAGTGTAACTTATTCGAATTATTTGAATTAATCATTGCACATTGCACCGAAGCAGTTAAGTATAATTTACGATTTTTTGTTAAACAATTACTAAAACTGTATTTGGTAACTTGTTCAAACATTTTAAACTATTTTCAAAAAAACAATATTTAATTTTAATCCTTTACCATTGTCCTGTCCTGGAAATTCCAATGTACACAAAAGATAACTAATTTCATGTCAGAAACTATTTTTATAGGAAGGCTCCATGTTGAGGTTTTAGCTCTTATTTCCTAGGGAGAAAAACGTACTTTTACAATTCTTCTTTGAAACTAATCTACATTGCAATGGAATTTTTACATTTATACAAAAGCAGTGATAATAAAAATATTATATAAATAATATGATTGAATGTGAGACAATGTTCAATTTTTTTATCAAAATTTTAAAACCTATCTACTTAAATCATCGGAAACTTTAAATAAATTAGGTCACCTACCTATGGATTTATTTTTTAACATTTCCAAATTATCTATTATCTCCATAATTAATAGATATGTATTTTGAAGACGTAGGGAGGAAATACACCTTCTGGCTTCTGCATAGATTGAAGTTGTTTGGCAAAAGGCAGGAAAGTCAAATTCTGAAGAAGTGCACCTAGAAAAGAACACATGAAATTGAAATTAAGCAGAAGTGCAGTTCAATACAAATTATTAAAATTAATCGTAGTTTCACATACATTACATCGAAACAGTTAAGGTTACGTTTTATCAAATTGCAGAAAGGTAATTTTGTAGAACAAAAACGACTAATGAAGGAAAACAGAAGCTATTTTACTACGATTAAATAATTATAATATAATTAACTAGTGTGTATGCTTTTCCTAAGTAATCAATTATGGCTGACATTGACCTTCGTGCTGTCCATTTATTTATTTAATGTAAATCATATCAATAATGTAATACTTCAGTAAAAAATACATACCACATATAAAATTTCAATTTTAGTTTCGATTTTGATATAAATTTCGTGTGTACCATTCTTTTTTTCCAAAAACACAGACGAATATTAAAGCAGCAACAAAACGTACTTTACGCTCCAATGTAACAGTAAACTGGAAGGCAGTTTTGATAACAAATAGACACCGAGCAAGAAGGAACTACGTCATTACCAACATTGAAAAATGTAAACGTTTATCACATTCTTTTGGTAAATTGTCGCAAATGATCAAACAATAATTTAACATAAGTATACCGACTCGTGACCACTTAACAAAATAATTACATAAAATATTTTTTTTTTGTATATTAATAATCAACCAGAAATGCAACTGGTAACGAGATTATCTCGAGGTTACCGAATTTGCCGGGAGTAGCGCTGCTGACCCCAGGCGCGAAATATTTCAAACTCAAATAAATTTATAGTTAACTCGTATACAAGGTTTTGTACAAATTTTGCCCGTTCTAAGTGAAATACGAATGATATATCTGAGCATCATTTAGTAAAAATAAACAATCTTTTTAAACCAGAAACATAAAAGTTAGGGACGTGAAATATATATTAAATTCAAAGAAAAATGGGACTAGAGGTAATACAAGTAAATTTACCCTTATGATGTAGAATAATCAGAAGGTAACAAATCATTAAAAAAACGAATACAAATATTTCGCGGCTAACTATTGATTTTTATTAAAATACGTAGTTAAAGTACATTACTGACTTATAAGAAAAAAACAATATATGTATGTGTTTATGACAATGAATTATGTTCAAAATTGTTTATAAAGGACGAACACAAATTAGTTGAAAAAGTTAGACAGACGGGTGTAAAGTAAATACATGTGATAATCTCCTTTATATTTTGTATGAGACTAACATCTTACAAGTTTAGGATAAGCTGTGAAAAAATATGTTTGGTTAATATTACACCTTTTTCATATTAATGTTACCGGTGGATTTACCACCACCTTACACCTGTGTTTCACTACCACACAATCGACTATGAATTTATAATAATTTCTTTTTTTGTTTTTACGTTCTTTTGACTATAGGTGTGCTCTTTCGTTTTAACGATTACAGAGTACAATATATTTTATTATATTTGTATATATATAATATATTCTTGAAATTACGAAAAAGTTATCATACTTCTTATTAATATTACAACTGTCTAACACATGGATTATTATTTTATGCATTATTACATGTACATTAAAACATCCATCTTAGAGCAAGAAAGTATAAAAATTTGCGTTCATGCAAGTTTTTTCAGGCACTGTTAGATTTAAAAAAAATATATAGAACGAAAGTGCAAAAAAATCCTTAGAAATACCGAATATGTTTTTGATATGTACTGTTTAAAAAAACCTGAACAAAAAGAAAACAATTAATCAATATAAACCACTGCGTAAATAAATGGTAACAAATATTGATTTAATATAAATTCAATTATAGCTTTTGAAAGTCTAGATGTAGGAACCACGGTAAAATAACCATGTAAATGTAAAGGAAAGGGAGGTGAAAATACGAGTTGAACAATAAAAAGGAATTTTTAGGTGGTAGCAAAGGCGTAAGGGTTTTGCCTTTACCTTAACAGTCTTCTTAGTAGATATTATGTAAGACCGTCACCACTCCTTTCACCCATATTTTAACCCTTTTGACCAACGGTCCCATCATCTAGACTCAATATTCTAGATTAATTATTAATTAATAAAAATATTTCATTTAGTGAAATTGGCGAGTAAAACAAGGTGTAAAGTAATAATTAAAAAAACCTGTAAGTGCACGTATTTGCAAAATCAAAATGACGACAAAGATTTCTTTTCGGTTTTTTTAAGGATTACTGCGCAAAGTTGTTAGTAAAAAACAACTTAGTGAAAACTAACAAAAAAATAGTTCCACGACAACATTAATTTTAATGATTTGAAGACTCTACCTATGTTCATTTTTACAACATATCAGCCATTTTTCTCTCGTTTTTTTTTTCTTTATGCTTCTTAAAACGAAAAACTTATATAATTATATTTAATATAATAGGTATATGAAGATATTATAATGGGTTCGTTAAGGATTAAAAAAAAAAATATATATTTCATTAAATTATGAATACTCATATGTGCAACTTATAACTATTTATATTAATTTAACCTAATTTTTTGAAGAACTTTTTTTTAACTTAGGTACCTATTTATTGTAAAATTATCTACCTAATGAATTAATTAATCAATCAGTTTTTCAAAAAAAAAAATTGAAAACAAACGAAGATTTACGAAAGACTTTTCGATTCGATATATATGTATGTAGCAACAACATATGTATTAACATAAATTATTTCATTAAATTCATTCAATCAAAAGTTGTGTCGTAGAAAAGGTGCTACATATATTTTTTTACTTGTTGATCTTTTTTTGCCTTGCCTTAACGTAACCCATTAAATTTTATTATTATGCGGTATGGAGTAGTAGGGATAATAATGTTTCGGATTTATACATATGAAATATTTAAAAAAAAAAGTATCTGAAAAAGATCCATTTACAACTTACACAATAATAATAATCTACCTTTCATACGTACTAAAATAAAACATTTTACACGAAATAGCTATAGATTTTATAGTATTACTTAATAAATGTATCTAACTATTCAATATAGTGTACAAACAAAAAAAATAGTGCACAGTGGCTGGAGAAAAAAATATTCAAGAATTTCTTTTAAGTATAAAAATTATTATTTCCAAAAAACACTTTGAAAACAATGCATACTTTGTTTACCAAATATTAAAAAAAAAAGTGCAGAATCTTGGATGCGAAAGGAAGAAATCGATCAGTCGCGTTGTTTCATTTCTAGCGATTAAACCTTTGGAAGATTAATACCGTTAAAAAAAATATATAATCCAAGCCACTGTACTTAAGGGTCTTGGCGCATAAAGAGGGGTAATCAGCCTTTTCATTATGTTGAAATACCCAACTAGGTTTGTTGAGAGTAAAATACGTGCTCTTTCCCTTATTTTGATTTACTTAGATGCTCCAGTAACTGTTTTATAGGATTAGGAAGATAGATCTGATAAAGACAACACATATTTTTTTGTTGTCATTAATAGTTCTTTTTTACTTCATGTGCGTTTTGAAGATATTCAATTTTGCGCAAGTAAAACAGAAAATTTTTTAAATGTGGCTTAAATATATTAAAAACGCGAAAATTTTTCGTAATCCGATAAGTTACTGGAGCACCTAAGTGAATCAAACTAAGAGTAAGAGCATGACTTTATTGTCCACAAACCTAACTGGGAAAAATTTTAAAATATGAAAAGGCCGATTACCTCTTTTAAGCGTCAAAGCTCTTTACTAAAATTTAAAAAAATTGAGACCATCTGAAAATTCATGTTTTCCCTGTTTTTTTTTTTGTCGGTAGTATTCGACTTTATTTACGCTTCGCCCCCATATTTTTTTTCTACGTTTGCACAGAGGTCCGCATGTTACTTTTTTTCGGTCACTAATAACAATATTTATTAACAGTAAATGTCCAAGGCACAGAATTTATTTTAATTTTTATTTATTATCTTTTTTTTTATATTCAGGATGAAGGGTATGCGCGAACAAAGTCGAACGTGGCCGAGTGAAAATTTGATAGAAATTCTAACGATACGGACCTGAAGTGCGCTCTGCAGAAATTATGTGAGATCAATACATTCAGAGGTCGTTATTAAAAATGAATTTTCCTTTTAAAATTTAACTAAAATTATTTAGATTCCAATTATGGAACGTTTAGTGGATTGGCATCGATACAATACAAATATTTATATGTATTTATGTATAACATTGAAAAATATGTGTTTCAATTACTCGAAAAACGATACACATGAAAACCGTTTTCCAATTATAAAAAATATATTTATTAAACAACAATGAATAATAATTAATGTGAACAGATAAACCAGTATTTGTTTAGTTTTTGTAATTATTAATACATATAGATATACATATATATATAACTAAAAAAATATTATAATAGACAGTGTAAAATATCAGGTACATAAAAATGTCTATTTTACTTCCAGCTTCTAAAAATTATCTAACCTTTATATTTACTTATTAAAGAGAGACCCTATTTTAAGATCAATTAAAAAATCCATCCGAAAGTGAAACTAAACAAACACTTCAGTATTTTCTTCTTTTACGGTTTTTGTGTATCATTTTTTAGCAATTAATTATTTAGCGTTTATATTATATATTCCACTTATCCTCTCAAAGGACAAACTACGGAATCCTAAATCTACGATATTATGAACAGAATATAAAGAGCCTATTGATATCAATAATTTTTATTACAGACAAAGTACCGTCAATTGGCAATTTACTCCATTAAAAAATTAATTAATTAATTAAAACAAAAACGGGATATATGAATACATGTAAGGCTTCTTCAATAATAATTACTTGATGAGATCTATAATATAAAGTAGACTTCCGATTAGAAACCAATTTTTCTTTTATAGACAACAGGCTCTTCGGAAATTAATCAATGAAATCAGCCAATGCGTTTAAGTGTTACCAATAAAATTACATACATTCGATTATTTTGAACACATTTACACAAAGTTACAATCAATCGTAAAATGACAACGAAAAGAATTACTAAAAAGTCGTTCGTAACCAGCAGAAATATATAATTAATTATATTACAAATTACATTCGAACAAATCACATCTGCGTGTGTGTGTGAGAGAGAGAGAGAGTGTATGTACGTGTTGTCGAAACGAAAAAAAGCACGATCGAACGAACGAAGGACATGCGAAAACCTGAGTGTGCAAACTTACATTTTCTTTATAATATTCCTTTCTCGAATGAAAACGAAATACACGCCTTTATAAAGTGAGCAGAATTTAATACAAATAAACAAACAAATGAATACGATCAACTAACTGTCAGATTTGCAGTTGAAGTGGGGGGGAACCGGACGCTCTACGTAACATTGTGAAAGAAAAGTGGAGGGGGACGCCGAATAAAATTGGGAATCAACTTGAGACGAAAACGGATCATGATCGTTATGGATCATACGGGAGGAAAATGAAGAAACCACTACATACGACCTTAAAGGTATAGGATTTTCAAAGTAATCCGTCGCCTCGATTACGTGAGGTGAAAAAACAACCGGCACTGAACGATAAGAAATTAAAGCAGGCGACGAAGAATCAGAATCGGCAAATGCTGAAGACGATGGCGAAGATGATGAAAACAAAGCGGGTGCAGAACGCGAAGAAAAAAGAGTGGAAGAAGTATCAGTTCGTAATGGTTTCGGTGAAGAACGAGAACGACAATGAGAACGAGAACGAGGCGAAGGAAAAGATGAAGATGGTAGAAAAGAATTCGATAGGTTACCATCTTGGAAATGATGCGGTGTAATGATGGAATCGATGGGCGGAGACTTTACAATACAACTAGGCGCGGAAGCACCTGATGAGGTGGACTTGCTACTGTCGATGTGATTTTCAGGATTATTTTGGATATCGAAGAAATGGGACGACCGTGGAGACTGCGGAGGGTTCGAATCCTTACGACAATTTACACTAAACAGATGAACTAGCGGCGACCTTTGTCATTTATTATTCGCCTGCAAGGCTGTGTTTATCTGAGTCCAGAGATCCTTCTTACACGATTTCGATCTGAAATATACAAAAATACTTCGCTAAAATATACCACAATTAATCAAATCAAATCAAAAATGGTCCTAACAAAAGTTCTCATTTTTGAAATATGTAGAGAATTTAAAATGAAATTTTAATTGTTTTTTAGACATGAACGCATTTATTAGCAGTTTAATTTTTTTTTTTGTATATCTGTTGGAGTCCAAAGAACCATATGTAAAAAAGGGTATAATTTTCCATAAAAAGCCGTTTTGACCTCTGTTCATTAATTTTTCTCCTGAAGAAAACGTAGTCACTTTTGTTGGGCCCATTTTTGATCGAAACAGACCAGGCCATGCTTTAACATGTCAAACTCACTATGACGAAGCTAGCACCCTGAAATTTTTATTTCTGTTGAATGGATTGTTTAATTAACCGGTGTTAGCTTCGTCTTGGTGTCAAACGCACTAAAGCAGAATTCGAGTAAATATCAATAATTCTCCTATTCAAACCCTTACCTTCTAATAGACTGTAGCCATTCCTTGAACTGGGTGCTTCCTTCAGGTGTAATCTGAAAGGCGGCACGAGCTGAGCACACGATGCTGACAAACTCCTCATAATCGTTTGGCATGAGATGATATAATTTCTGATGCATGCACTGTATGTACATCTGCTGGCATTTCTGTACCAGAGGCGCAAGCGCCGTTCGAAGATGCTGCATCACGAGGGCGGGATTATTACGAGATAGGTATTGAGCAGATTCGATCGCCACATCGTGTAACACGAACGGACTTACGATGGAGTTGACGGCACATATACAAAATTGATGAAGATAATGGGTACCTAAATAAAATACAAAACAATACATGCATATCGAATTTATTTTCTACAGAAAACTCACCTAAATGTTTTGATATACGTAACAGCCACTTTACATCTTCTCCATAAGGAGGGTTTCTGGCATACTTGGCCTGAGGTCGATCGTCGTGCACTCGCCTTGCCAAAGTTTCCATGGCCAACATACCCACCCTGTAAGCAGCTAAAAGATAATACAACTGCGCCTGACTAAACTGCTGCGTCTGGCGGTGAGGTGGAGGTCTGACAGCAGCCTGTTGGGGGGGCATACTGTTGAGTGCAGGACCTGAACCCGGACCGGGGCCTCCCCCAGGGGCAGGCATCGACAAGGGATACATATGAGGAGCTCCCGCAGGCATCGGTGGCGGATGAAGATTTGGAGCTTGCGTTGATATCGTCACAGCTGCACCATAATATTGAATGTTTTGCTGAATGGGACCACCTTAGAGTAGTAAAACAAAAAAGAATACATAATACAACTTTTAAACAATGTTGCAAGAAAATATTTACCAGTACTGACAGGCATGTTATTGTATGGAGGAGCTTGTCCGGTTTGATAGTTGGGTGGTACGCCTTGAGGGGGCATTTGATACTGAGATGGACCTGCCCCTCCTGGTGGAACAGTGAATCCCCCTTGTTGCCCAGGAGAAACTCCATTAAACGTCCCGGCCTGACTTGCTTGATGATGGTATTGCTGTTGATTAGCCGTATGCGGAGGGTACTGGAATTGAGCCGGTGGCGGAGGTGGAGGAAGGTGATACATTTGCACGTGCGCCGTAGGTGGAGGTGGTGGAGGCGCCATTTGAACACCAGGATGGTGATGGTGGTGATGATGATGATGATGTAAAGGACCTCCTCCGTATGCAGTCACATGAGGATGTGGATGTAAACTTTGGACCGCAAAACTGTATGGAGCAACCGCATATGGAAGAGAAACTCCCAATGGAGCGGCCAAGGTCGTCACTGAAGGATGCTGATATGGAGGCGGCGGGGCCGTCGTAACAACTACTGCTCCATTATTGGACATAACTTGTGCGCCCTGAGCCTGAGGAGGAGGAGCTGGAGCCCCTGCAGCCATATTAGGAGGCTGAGTTGCCGGTACAGATTGCTGCTTCTGTTGCGCTTCACAGTTGGCAACATTGAGATCAACAAGCGCAACAATCGGATCGAGGAGGATAGGTTCATGAGGTAATTCATTTTCAACGAGTAAATGTTCGCCTCCAGGTGTATGACGCACGTATAATTCGTACCAATACTGAGCCACTTGGAAAAGAACCTACACAACAATAGGTGAAATAATAAAGAGCATATTCTAATATAATTCCAAACAAATTTACCTCTGGATAAACTCCGCCACCTTTAGCGGCATTTTCAACTGTAAGACATGCGTGTTCCAACATGATATCGCTCTGTTCTTTACACTGCAATATTGCTCTTTGAATTTCGTTGGGGTTTAACGCATGCGCGTGTGGCAGACAGGATAATGCCAATTCTGCAGCAGCACGAACCATGTTTGGGTCACAGCCGCGAGATGCACGATCAGCGATACTTGCAGCTTCGGGTGGTGTTAGATGACCCTCCCAGGTTTCTATCAGAAACGATATGGCAGCTGCTCCTATTTCCATTGCCTGACCTAATAGAATAGTTTTAAATAACAACCATGATTACAATTACCCCTACCTGGTTGTGTTTACCTGTTATCCAAGACACATGAGATGAATAAGTCCTACTAAGCCAGTTGGGACTAGCGCAATTGTGTAGTCCCAGGGCGTAAAGCCCTAATTGGAATGCACACATGTGTAATGCTCTGTGAGGACCGTGATGGTTTTGGCTAGTGGAAGGTGTAAACAATGATGTGCTACTGTTTCCACCAGCTTTTACCAAAACGGTCTTAGCCAATTCAAACATGAAATGGGCGCCAGCTTCAGAAGGCTGATTTGGAATCGAAGGATATGTACGTTTCTTATAGCGGGACTCCTTCGTACGTGTTGTTACCTGCGTGAGTGGAGCTTGAGAAGGCATTTGATTTGCAGCCAAACTCAAATTGGCCATTCCCACCTCCACCTCAGCACTCGTTGAGCTATGTGGACGACTGTTACAATCTAAATAGAATTCAGCAATTATTTTCTAATTCTCTAGAACTTACTAGTACTTACTCATATCTGAAGCCATCATATCAGACGATGGCATGAATGAATTTAATGGTGAAATAACCTTGTCACACTCTTCCCTCTTTAAATTTGAATACTGACTGCGAAGAGGAGGATTATTTGAATAATATGAGCTTATAATGGGTGTTTTAATCAATTGATGAACTTCTCGATCTAATAACTTATCCATAATTCGAGCTACTTTCCAATTGTCGTCCTTGTAGAATATCAACAGCGCAATAGCCAAGTCTCCTCTTTGACGTCGAGTTCCTTCGCACAATAACGGATGATCTGCTTCGGAAACGTTAGCCTTCATCCCTAGAGCAACTACAGCTGCTTCAAAACCAAGAGCTTCATCTGTAGGCAGACGAATTGAAAGAACTTTAGATCTATCCCGTCCCATCAGGCTGGGAACCACTAACGCGTCAAATACAAAACTAGCCAACATGATTGGGAGTAATGCTTCGCCTCGTGATTTTAACGTTCCCTCTTTTAATTGTTCCGCCTTTTCCCGAAGGACTTTTAATTCTTTCTGGCCGAGAGGTATTCGTTTTAATAAATTAACTAGATCAGATTCTTGATTGGCGAGTTTTACTTCCAAAGGCTTTGTGCTTGCTGGAGGACGTGCCATTTCCAATCCAAACATGCCAACACGGAATGCCAAATGATAATATTCCGAGTTTTCAGCCAACACGCTACACAAAAATGCACATTTGGCAAGCGTGCTCGACGCCAGACAACTCAGTTGGTGCGATGCAGGGTTCACTTGCTGCTTTTTACCTTTGCGTTTTGGCATGGGAGGAATTTCGATCATAAGGTTTGGAGGATTTGCAAGGAGCTCCTCGGCCAGCTTAACACCCAAAAGACACGCTTCTTTACTGTGACCGTGAGCATGTAGTCCTTCAGCTCTTGCAAAAAGTACGTCATAAGGATCGTCCGCTAATTTGATATTAGAAAAGACATTCCTGTTATCAGTATCTTCTGGTTTAGGTTCTTTTGGACTTGAGCTCAAATTGTCCACATCTTTAGGATTATAGAAATATACAGTATATTCATCTCCACTCTGAGGAGATTCTGAGGAAGAAGAGCTTTCGTCTTTAGAGGGTCTTCTTGATGTTGGATCGTCCCATTCTGCACGAGAAGTACTTTGCATATTTTCTGGTTTTGTATTGGATGCCTGGTTCCTGCCATTACTGCTACTGCTACTTGCTGAATCCGAACCACCACCTTCTTGCGAATCTGAATCGATCGATTTATAAGCACCAGGCAGCATAATACCACTGTCCTTTAAAACATCATCTTCGTTTTCACAAAATCCTTCACTACTAATGCTCGACCTAGTTCCATCTCTGGAACGTTCGAGTTGCAGATGGGACGGAAACTCAACCGGATTCATACTCATAACGTCAGGGAAATCGAAGCGAGTCATTCGAGATCTGGGCACATGATGATGATGATGATGATGTCCATGATGATAATGGTGGCCGTGTCTAGTTGTATGGGGGTGTTCGTTGTTCAAAACGGCCTGACTAAAGTTAACTTGTGTTACATTCTCGGTTCTGTTCTCTGCAGTATGACGGAAACAAGTAAATGGACAATGGTACATGGGGTTCGTGTCTTCAGTATAAGTGATACCCGGCATGGGATAATCGTCCCAGTCAAGGTAGCATGCTTCGATTGCGGGTTTAAAACCGGTGAATATTTCCATGTCCATTTTCAAATACCAGCTCTTGTTCGCCTTGGACGGGTTGGAACTTGACCTACTTACTTTTTCCATAATTTTCATATGCCACGTTGTAAACTGATTATGAAGCATGTCGCGCTCTTGGGGCGCAAGGCCAGGATTGAGGGCAGCCAAACGCCACAATATAACAATTTCATCGCAAAGTGACGAACAAGCATGTTGAGATGCATGACTGTTGCTATTGACGTTGTTATGTTTACCGCCACCGCTAACCCCGTGACCTGAACCGCCATTTAACAGGGCCACCTTAGTATTAAACCACCAAACCAAAATCTAGAAATATACATTTCGTAAACAGAGAGGAAAACAAGATTAGAGGGTTTTATTAACAAACCTGTTCGCATGCCAAACACTCCTCTGTGATGATTTCGAGAAGAGGGATTGCGTTCCGATCGTTGCGTTTGAACATTTCACGAACGATACTCAAGAGGTTCCACATGCCCTCGGGCTCTCTACCCCTCAGGGGTCGTAGAAGAGATGTCCATTCGGCTGCAGCAGGTGGAGCCGTTGTACTTAAGTAGTTCACATCGCTATTTTCAAAAAATTGGTTAAACATTTCTAATATGTATATTCAAAATTTTATTGATACGGCCCATTCAACTTCTCATGCTTAATGTTCATGTTGTAAGAAATTAGATGAAAAAGAGACTGTCCCATTTATTAATATTAATCGTTAAACTAAGCAATTATTTAGACCTAGGGCGAAAAGGATAGGGTCGTTCAATAAATCCCTTGAAAACGTAAATGTTAGAGGGTTTTAATTGGATATTAGAAACTTGGATTCCATTTCTCACAACTATTAATGATTAGAGTCAATAATAATAGTAAGGATTTTACAAGAAGATCCAAAGGAATTCTACCTGAAAACGATAGGAGCAGGAACGCAGAACTTAATCAGTATCTTTTTGATGTTGTCGTGGAGAGCTTTCTCGTCTAGGTACCATGAGGTCTGGTCGTTGGCCGAAGCTCCAGCTGTGGGATCGGGAGCGCCACAAACCGTGTTTATGGCGGACGGCTGTGAACCCAAGAGCTCGTCAAGCAATCGCTGTGCGGTTGGCAGGATCTGTTGTGGCAGCTCGCTAATCAAGTATTGGGCGAATTTCTGTAGTTGTTCTCGGTGAAGACGGGACAAGGACTCGGAAACGGGCGCTCTCAATGTAACCAGATGTGGCTGTAAAAAGAAAACACAACTCTCTCAAAAATACAAATTAGATTTAATTTTACTAATTTTCTGAATATATTCGTAGGTGTCAGTCACCTTTATTTGAAATTATCAATTCAATACCTCTTTCCACTTTCTTTGAAATTTTTCTTTTGAAGATTCTTAATGAATTTCCTTTAATTATTATTATATTCTTAAAAAAATGTCGAGTTCGGGAGAAACGTAAACTAATACGATAAGGTTAGGGTGGTGAATAGGGAAACCAATTGCCTTAATGTCCCAACTTTCCTGTAAACCCCTTAAACTTTTAAATGCAACTGGAATTTCAAGAATCAAAGCACCTTACTAAGAACTTTGGGCTTTTTGATAAAAGTTTTGCCAACTGTAATGCATCGGAATTTTTTGGAATTTCTTTTCAGGTAAAGAAAAACAAGAATTTCCACAATTTGAAATGAACAAGGAAAAAAGGGTTTCTTTTATAAAATTCCGGTCCCTCCCCAAATTTTTATTGAATCTATTTTTTAACTCTATACAAATACAATTGTGTTTATATTTCAATTATTTTATGAAATGCTACTGTCTGTCATACACTCAAACCCTTTATTACCCTTTATCTAAAAATACTTCCGACAATAATAATTACATTTTCTTGTGAAATTCCAATTTCATATTAAACGGGGACAAAACCAAAAAACGTGTTATTCCCAAACTCTAGTAAAAGCTGAGTGAAACGCAAAAGAAATCTTAATTAGTACACTTCGTGATCCCATTAAAAGACGATTAAATCCTATTATATAAAAAAAAACTGAGCAACCAACAGTAAGTGGCAGATAATTACGCGTGTAATCGCACCAAAATGTACATTTATAATACTTCAAGTTGGAAAGGTGCGTCGGTGAATCGTATGAAATTTTTCACGATAGGGTTTTTTGGTTACCTTTTGCCATGTCAAATCTGAAGAATATTTACAGAAAATACAGGGTGTCTCAAAATCACAAGTTCTTGAGATTCAAATAAGTAGTAGCACTTTTTAATATTTTATTTTTTTGAAATTACTTAACACTACTGCATTCTGGGAATATAGCTGTAATGCCCTATTAATAGTAGTAGTAAGAGCTTTATTGAAACAAAAAGTTATGGTTTTTTTTAATGAAATAAAACACTTGAAAAATAACTTTCACTAAATTTTTATTGAGTCTTGACCTTGTATAGGTTGAAACGAATTTGTCAAGATTTATTAAAAATTTAGTGAAAGTTATTTTACAAGTGTTTTATTTCATAAAGGAAAAAATAATATGATAAACTTTCATATAGTAAAGGAACTCCATCGAATTTTTCAAAAAGTTATGTTTACAATTCCACACACAAAAGGAAAAAAAAAAACATATTATATTCTTCAACCTACAAAAAATTTAAATATTTAAACTAAGCACTTCCCTTCCTTTTCCCTTATATTCATTTTCTTGTATTTTCCCTCCCCTTTCCACACCTCTTCTTTTTAAAATTTGCTTCAATAGGGCCAGACCACTACCATCCGCATTTATTATCCTTCCAAGTTCCTCTCTCTCAGTCTACCCCGTTACTTCTTCTAATACATGCTCCATTGATTCACTCTTTTCTCCAAATACTCTACTCTACACAATCTCTTACTTTCTTCCATCCAAAACTTATTCTCATTACACTCATTCCCTATTCTGAATCAAGCTATTATCTTTATACTTTTTCCTTCTCTTAGATATCCTGGCACCTCATCCCCTTGCCATTCTACCCATATAAACTCCCTCATACCTTTCGCGTATCTGGATTCCCAAATTTTTCTCAAATCCTCACCTCTTACTATTTCATTACATCTTTTCCCCACCATCCTACTAACATTCAATCCCTTTCCTCTCCATTCTTCCATTTGTTCTTTCTTATTGTCATTTCTGTTAAAGCCTTATCCCTTTCTACATCATATTTATTTTTTGTCCCGATCCCCAATACCTTTTTCCTCCATATCTCCTTTCTTAAGTCTCCTTCCGGTAATTCTCCCAATTTTTCTTCATATTTTACAACCCTTCTACTAACATTTTCCTACATTTTGTTTCCCTTCTTAAAATGTAGTCTGGGGTTCTTCTTTCTAAGCGGAACACCCATTTTATATACCTTTTATCAGTATTCTTCCATCCCCATATCTCGACTCCATAAAAGACTACACTTTTTACTAACGTTTTAAAAAGTTCCACCCTTCTTTCCTAGTTATTTCTGCACAATTTTTGTCCTATTCCCCATATTCTCCCCAGCAATGCATTTGCTTTAGCTGCTTGGTGACTTATGTGCACATCGTCTTTGTTGTTTTCTGTCAGCATGTACCCCAAGTAGTTGCATTTTTTAACCCTTTCTATCACCTTCCCCTTCCATCTCAATTCCTCTTTCTCTTTTCTTTTCCTACCTCTTACTTCACCAAAAACTATTATTTTAGTTTTTTCACCATTCAGTTGCAAGCATTTTTTCTCCAAGTATTTTTTCAATTTTTTTGTCATTTCCCTATTGCACCCCAACTTGTCGCAATTAACGCTAGGTATATCATCCACGTACGATATTGTCCATATCTTTTTCCTTCCTATTTCTATTCCCCTCTCATTTACTTTACTAATTGTTTCTTCTAAATCACTTATATTATGTATGTTAAATATCTGTGTATTTATCTTGCATCCCTGTCTAACCCATTTTCCCATCCACATTTCCTTGCTCTCCTTATTAATATTTATGTAGGTATAATAATTTTTATTGGAATTGCGGTTTATTTTGCCCACAGTGTAAAACACCTCCGGCCATTTGTTAATCATTTTTTTATTGATATAAAAACGGATTAATTATTATTTGCATTCAATTATGACTGTCAATTTTCTTACCTACTGTCCTACTGTTTATAAATCTATTGTGTCATAACAAGTACATTTTTTCGCCAACTTGTATGTAAATATTATATTATCGTTTTGCTTTGTGTTTGTTAATATGTTTGTGGTATAATACATATAATAGTAACAAGTAGCTGCGTCTATAAAAAAAAGCCACATATGTTGTCATGTACAATGACCGATTCGATGTGTCTAATAATTAATTCGCGAACAGGTTTCGTAATAAAAAAAATCGTTAACGGTTTTAAAAAGGAAGAAGCAAACATGAATAATACAAACACAGTTTAGACGATTCGCCGTCAAGCATATGGTATTTTATTTATTGCAGGTTTAACGTTTTGCTATTTAATTATTTCTGTTTGCATGTTTGTGTGTCCCGTGGCTCGTTTCCTCCTGTTTTTCCCTTATTGCGGTCGTCGGGGTTATTGCACGTTTAATATTGTTGACATTAAATATTATATGTTTCTTATATAAATAAAACTAGATTGTCAGGTGCATTTGAATATGATCGATCGACAGGGATAAAGTACCTACTTAAGCTACTTTTTTTATTTGAAATCATTTCTTTTATAGAATTTTGTTATGAAATAGTTGGAAAGATTTGTTAATATCAAGCCCCTTTAGTTTAATTACTAACAAAGCAATAAAGTTTTACATAAAAGTACATATTCAAAACTAAAGTGCTTAAAAAACATTTTTCCAATAGTTGTGATTAGAATAAATTTATCAAATAAGTGGGTTTTCGAATTCAGCATGTTTGAATTAGTCACAATCTCAGACTAAGAAAGAGAAGGGGTTCGTAACTCTAAAAATTAAAGCGGACACCATTGTTTTGGTGCCAAACATTATGTTGCAGGGAGACCACCACCACCACTGTTTGAACGTTTATCTTGGGATTTTTTTGGGGATGTGACAAGACCAATAATTCTTTATTAGTTTGTAAAGTTGACTTACCCAGTGGATGCGGGTGAGACAGACGGCCACCACGTGAGAACACCAATAGGCTGAGAGGCTGCAAGTGCAATTGCACGAACTGATTCTGCGGCGGTCGAAGGTCACGGCCACGTTGTAAGCACCGCGGGGTAATTGTTGGACACTCGCTGATAAGTGGAAACCTGAAACAAAACAGAAAAAATGAAGTGAAGACACGATTCGAAAACACAGCATCACAACACAACATAATACAGCACAGCACAGCAAGAATCTCCTGAATTAAAATATACAAGTAGAAAAATGGAGTGATTAGGTAAATTGATAACCTATTGGATTTTATGCTACCATCGAAAAGCCTTCTAATGAACTGACCTAGGTATATAATAAATAGTATAAAAAAAATAAAAATCAGCAAAACATTATGTTTAGAGAAATGTCAAGATTACGAAAACATTCAGTTTCTTGGGATTGCCTTTACATACCGTAACCTTGTGGTCCTAAGGAATCAAACAAAATCATTCTTTGATTAATAAGTTAAGGCGAATAAAAAAAGAAAATTTCAAAACGATATTCCAATTCAGTCCCGAGATACCTACATCTAAGGGGTAAGCTGAAAACTATCACCCTGTATATTGTTACCCTCTGTCGCTATCTTGGACTAGCCAGTGAACAAGGATCCTGTATATGCACTTTTACTCATACATATATTGTATATATTTATAATAGGACCACATTAAGCCCTACGAAAGGGAGGCGAGAAGAAGGAAGAGGCGAATGAAAGAAAACCATTAAGTTTCAAGACATTTCGCGTTTGCGGAACTTGGATGAGATCTGATGGTCTTTATCTGGGGCGTGGGTGGCGACAGCGACGGATAGCAGGACGACAAAGAAACAGAAATTAAAAGAAGTCACCTACCCGTTGCAGAACGACAAGGTTTCATACTAAAATGTTAAGATGTCCAAAAATAATTTATTATCTATTACCAATTAGTATCGAAGATAACCGCGATAAAAACAGATGCTGCAAACGGAAAAAAAAATAGAAAACAATGAAAAAACTGTTGAGAATCCAGGTAGTTAGTTGTATTATCAACATGGTACGTATATCAAGCTAGCACGACAAAGTTATTTTTCCGATTACTGACTTGCACTATAATTTGTCGCTAATTTGTTACAAATCCAAAAATTTGTCGCTCGTGCCGTTTAGCCATAATCAGCTGTAGTGCTACCTTGGTATCAAGCTATCACTACATATAGCGTATCTCGAAAAGGAAATATCGAGTAATATCCTACGACATTTCCTTTTCGAGATACGCTATATGTAGTTCTAGCTTGATATGGCGAAACGGCACAAGCGACAAATTTTTGGATTTGGTAACATATTAGCGACAAATTATAGTGCAAGTCAGAAATCGGAAAAATAACTTTGTCGTGCTAGTTTGTTGTAGGTACGTCAACATGGCCCTCAATTTTGATGAGGAATCCAAAATTATACAAAAAAGTTGGGGGATTCCATTTAAAATTGACGCTAACTTCCGGTATAACCGGAAGTAGTAAAAGATCGAAAATATTGTAAAATTGTATGCCTCTTCTTAAAACCCAATCGACCAAAATTTCAAAACGATATTCCAATTCAGCCCGGAGATACGTCTAGGGGGTAGGCTGAAAACGATCACCCTGTATTTCAAGATCCACACTAGAGCACCCTATAAATAATTGGCTTTAACTAGTTTAACTTTGTATTGCTTCAATATCGAAGGGGTAACTAGCACTATGTGGGTCATTATAAAAGAACAAGAAGAAACAAAAAAAAAGACGGCGAGTAAGATCAAGCAAGCGAGTGAGAAGGGTTAGGGTGGTGCAGCGGGTGACCGCTATCACTCACCCTACGTCCCAAAAGTCCCTGCCATTCATTACCAACCCCTAGTCGATGGCAAGTAGATTTATAATCAAAGTGATCTATTTTATAACATTTTTTAATTCATTAAATCATTAAAAACGCCATGTAAAACTCGCTCTTCTTTATGATACTTTCCAGAATTCCACTCTTTTTTGCGTTTTGTAAAAAATTACTTTGGATTTATAGGGTGTTTTTGTTAATTCACCGGGACTATTCCTTAAACAGATGAGAAACTGTAGAATTCTTTACAATATGTTGAAATAAACTATCAGAACTCTTATTAGGTGAAAAAGCAGCGCTACGTGAAGTTAGCGCTGTTAAAATTTTTCAACTATATTCTGCTTGTTGTGCGCAGAACTATTCAAATGTCATAAGCAATTCTAGAGCTCTATTCGTAGAAGACAGAGCTCCGATTATAATTTTTGCCCTTTTGTACTATACAGGGTGGGTCATTAATAACGAGCCTGATAGCTCCTTTTTTTTACTCTATAATAGTTCCAGTTGGCATTATACATATCTAGTCTAGATACACGACACCAACGCTTTTGCCCTTTAATTAATTTACGACCTAAGGTCACACCCTAAAAATTTCTTGTAACATCCACACCGGACCATACTAAAAAGCAGTGAAAAGTAAACACGACTTCAATTACTTCGGTAAACTCGCCGATTTTCTTGACGTAATAACGTCCACCAGACCTAGTGCCTGATATACGTAGTAGCTGTAGCTACCCTTTTCTACCCTCGTTTATCTTGTCCATAAAATTGACATGAAAAACTGCGGTTACGGCTGCTTATAGGTCATAGCGTGAAACGTTATCACCGTCACTAAAATGTTTGCTTTTAGGGCGCCCACAAAAATAACTCTTTTAAAATTAGTCACCGCCGTTCACCAAAAACAATAAACAATAGAATGAGAATTCAAAATTTACGTAATTCACAAAATTTGAGTTTTTCATAAATATTAATATTAATCAATAAAACGATTTTTTTAAATTTGGGGCCAATTTAGTTCCACAAGGGCCCATTTTTTTGGTTTTTTGTTGTGACTTTTTCTTACACTCTTTTGGGAGCTTTGTTTGCTGAGATCGACTGGTGTGACAATAATATCACAATTATTTATTTTGTTAATAATAAAGGCTTGTTGATGACGCAAAAATATTCATTAGTTTGGTCATTTTAAAAATAAATGGTGTTTTGGTATATCAGATGGACTGATGACTTACCAATTTGTAAGGGATCTTTGACGCTGTGGCTGCGATGCAGACTGTCGCCCCGCGAGAACTCATCCGCAGAACCGTTCGCCAGGCACGAATATAACCGGATATCCTCCTCGTTGTCCGGAAAGCTCCAGAAAGCGATCCGGAGCTGGAGTTGCTCCGGAACGGGCGGATACACCCGCTCCACGAGCTCGAACGGAATATGGGACGCTACGCATTTCGCTGCCAACTCCGTCAAAGGCGGAACCTTAACCGGCTTATCTGCAACAAAAAAAGCAATTATTAAAATTAACCAACACCATTTATACCTTTTTCTTTTTTCATATTAAATACCAAATTAAGGGATGAAATTACAGAATGACTCAATCAGACCACCAGATTAAGACAAGTCAGGCAGCTTACAGTGACGAACAAAAACGCCAAAATTCATTCAGATCTGATGAGCAAAAATAGTCTAGGTTTTTAATTTAGCAAGACCAAGAGCAAAATATAAGTGTGCTCATAAGACCAATGGAGTATATTATGTAAGGACATGAAAAAGCGCAAGGGGTGGAATTAAATTCTGATACAATCAGACCATCAGATTAAGACAAGTCAGGCACAGCTTACAGTGATGAACAAATATGCCAAAATCCATTCAAATCTGATGAGCAAAATAATCTTGGTTTTTAATTTAGCAAGACCAAGAGCAAAATATAAGTGTGCTCATATAAACAAAGGGGGTAAATTTTGTAAGATTATGACCACTACCAAGATGTGTCATCAGCCAAAAGCAAAATCAAAGTTAAGAGTATATTAGTTTTGTCTTGGTCTTGGTTTTGCTCATCATTAGATTAGATCCTAGATATCTCTAACTGAAGTAATTTTTTGAGTTTTAAACATTTTGGCATTTGTTTATCCAAATTACACTATGAGATGTAACAATTTATTTTACTTTAAAGTGTAATAAATTTTGTCGATGTTCTATATCACTTGGAAGTTATTGATAGTAAACAAGTAACGAGTATCGTAACTTTTATATAAGGCAAAACGATTGTTCAGCAACTCAAGCAGCCCTTTACGATCGGAACGAAAAGGGATAAGGGTACCCGTATAATAATGGAAGCCGGAAATCGATAAACTTTACAATTACCCACCGACTAATTTTAAACAACAACAGCAACAATAGCAGCATAATACACACGTTCGCATCAGAGCGTCAGCCAGGCAGGCAGGCAACTATGTAAATAACGTTCACGGCAGAAGGGCATAAAGTGCGCCATTTCAATTTCAAGCTCCATAATAATTTAGGTACAACACGAACGTCATCGGATTTAGCACGAATTTAAAATTCCCGGATTTCCTATTACCTTAAAATTGCTTCGGCAATCTCCATTAATGACATGTTATTAAACGAATTTTAATGGAATTAGCGACAGCGTTTCAGAACGGCCGCGTACTATTTAAAATGCAATACAAAAGAGAAATATTATTCATTTTTAATGCAGTATGGCGATGTCACAGCTAACAGGGATGTTATAGACAGGGTGACGCTAAAAACAGAAAACTACGGGTTGAAAATCTATGGGGAATTTTAAGAACCAAAGCACTAAATAGAGACCTTTTAATTTGGGTATTGAATCAACAAAATGCAAGTAAAAGTTTGAAAGACATGGAAAGTTACTGGTATCATCATCCAGAGAAAAATTAGAAGAATAGTGGAAGTAAAATTATAAAAAAGCAGAACAAAAAGGATACAAGCAATCAAGAACTTTCGTAAAAGAAGTCAATGCTCATCCTGAACAGGAGGAATCGAAAGTTTCCTGTGGAAAACATTAAATGTTACTGGTGTCATCATCCAGAGGAACATTAGAAGAATTGTGGAAGTAAAATTATAGAAAAAGCAGAACAAAAAGGGTACAAGCAATCAAAAACTATTATAAGTATTATTCACAATGTGCAAAAAAAGTTTAATGGTCATCCTGAACAGAAGGAAGGCAAGGACTCCCTCCAGTGGAAGACATGGAAAGTTCGAGATTTCTTCATCATGAGAAAAATTACAATAGATGACGAAGAAAGACTATAAAAGGGGTGTAAAGAAAAGTACAAGCAGCAATCGATAGCTTTCGTAAAATAATTCGATGTTATCCTGAATAGAAGGAAGCCAACGTTTCTTTTAGAAGACATGGAAGATTTCTGGTATCATTATCCAGAGGAAAATTAGAAAGGATGTGGAAGTAAAATTATAAAAAGGCAAAGCAAAAAGGGTACAAGCAATCAAAAACTATTATAAATATTATTCACAATGAAGAAGAAAAGTTTAATGGTCATCCTGAACAGAAGGAAGGCAAGGACTCTCTCCAGTAGAAGACATTAAAGATTTAAGATTTCTTCACCCCGAGAAAAATTACCAGAGATAAAGAACAACTATAAAAGGGCTGTAAAGAAAAGTACAAACAGCAATTAAGAGCTTTCGTAAAAAAAATTGATGTTATCCTAAACAGAAGGAAGCCAACGTTTCTTTTAGAAGACATGGAAGATTTCTGGTATCATTATCCAGAGGAAAATTAGAAAGGATGTGGAAGTAAAATTATAAAAAGGCATAGCAAAAAGGGTACAAGCAATCAAAAACTATTATAAGTATTATTCACAATGTAGAAGAAAAGTTTAATGGTCATCCTGAACAGAAGGAAGGTAAGGACTCCCTCCAGTAGAAGACATTTAAGATTTAAGATTTCTTCACCCCGAGAAAAATTACCAGAGATAAAGAACAACTATAAAAGGGCTGTAAAGAAAAGTACAAACAGCAAGTAAGAGCTTTCGTAAAAAAAATTGATGTTATCCTAAACAGAAGGAAGCCAACGTTTCTTTTAGAAGACATGGAAGATTTCTGGTATCATTATCCAGAGGAAAATTAGAAAGGATGTGGAAGTAAAATTATAAAAAGGCAAAGCAAAAAGGGTACAAGCAATCAAAAACTATTATAAGTATTATTCACAATGTAGAAGAAAAGTTTAATGGTCATCCTGAACAGAAGGAAGGCAAGGACTCCCTCCAGTAGAAGACATTTAAGATTTAAGGTTTCTTCACCCCGAGAAAAATTACCAGAGATAAAGAACAACTATAAAAGGGCTGTAAAGAAAAGTACAAACAGCAATTAAGAGCTTTCGTAAAAAAAATCGATGTTATCCTAAACAGAAGGAAGCCAACGTTTCTTTTAGAAGACATGGAAGATTTCTGGTATCATTATCCAGAGGAAAATTAGAAAGGATGTGGAAGTAAAATTATAAAAAGGCAAAGCAAAAAAGGTACAAGCAATCAAAAACTATTATAAATATTATTCACAATATAGAAGAAAAGTTTAATGGTCATCCTGAACAGAAGGAAGGCAAGGACTCCCTCCAGTAGAAGACATTTAAGATTTAAGATTTCTTCACCCCGAGAAAAATTACCAGAGATAAAGAACAACTATAAAAGGGCTGTAAAGAAAAGTACAAACAGCAATTAAGAGCTTTCGTAAAAAAAATCGATGTTATCCTAAACAGAAGGAAGCCAACGTTTCTTTTAGAAGACATGGAAGATTTCTGGTATCATTATCCAGAGGAAAATTAGAAAGGATGTGGAAGTAAAATTATAAAAAGGCAAATGTACAAGAAAAGTGTAATGGTCATCGTAAACAAAAGGAAAGCAAGTAGTCCCGTGGAAGACATGGAATGTGATGGTATAAAATAATAAAAAAGCAGTTCAAACTTTGACTTTCAAAAGGTCCCTTTTTTTCTTAACTATTTTGACACAACTCATCAAAACAGTTTTTAGTAAAAATAAGAACCGGAATGGGGATGTTTAACTAATCAACAAACCATGGCAAAATTTTCCCAACGGAAAGGGCAGGTACACGAATGTGTTAATAAAAAGGGGTCTGTTTTTTTAAAGGTTGGTGAGGATGAAAATTTGCAAAAGCATGTTTACATTGTCAGACGTGTTTTCCCAGTTTTCGTGGAAAACGCGATCCTGTGTAGGTACCCACGTCATGTTTGCTATTCGTCAAATGTTCAGTTTATCCGAAACGTGCCATTTTACAGTAGATCTATCGTACATTAACAGGCACGCTCGCATTGATGAGCTGTTTTAAACTTAAATTTAGTGGAAATAAAACCAGTTGATGGTTGGTTCAGAGCGTTCCGTATCATTAAAATATTTTTTTCCCTTTTTAAGATCATTAAAGATGGAGCTTAAGAGTAAACTACCATCGCAACCGACACAAACACAGGCGGATATCGATATTTTTTAAAGGACTTTTAGATTTTCAAAATAAAACCAAAACCAATGCCCTGAGTTACAGTGTTCTGTAATAAATTGGACCTGAATACAAGAAAATTTCTGAAAAACTGTATCTGAAGGTGAGAAAGCTTTGCAGGACTTTCTAACACGTTCCCAAAGGAACTTTGAAATCAGAAAAATAACTTTGTCGTGCTAGCTTGATATACGTATCTAATCTAGCGTGTAGTTCTGGAAGAAGAGCTCAAGCTCGAATGTATCCTATCCTTTTTTAACACATTGTACAGCTCAAGTAAACTTTTTTAAGAAAATTAATCCTCCTTTTCCATTATATTAACGATCATTAATTAATCGAACTAACTGCAATGAACAAAGAAAAGTTTAGGTGAATTCGTTACTCAGAAGCCAAGCGGTGGATGGTCATGGTAGGCTGGCCATTTGGTTACGAATATACACAGTCAAATGAAAAATTATCGTTAACACAATGATTAAAAATAATTTTTATCGGCCTAGAATGTTTCAGATTATTGTAAAATTTTGGAAATTGATCAGGAAAGCTTTAAAATAGATTTAATTGTTTAAAATCAATTGGAAATTATTTTAATTAGTCTAGAATGTTCTAGATTGTTCTAAAAAATGTAACTGTAACGTCTAGAACATTTTCAAACTAGAAATTTCGATCGAACACGTATATCAAGCTAGTACGACAAAGTTATTTTTCCAATTTCTGACTTGCACTATAATTTGTCGCTAATTTGTTATCAAATCCAAAAATTTGTCGCTCGTGCCGTTTAGACATAATCAGCTGGTATGATAGCTTGATATCAAGCTAGCACTACACATAGCGTATCTCGAAAAGGAAATGTCGTAGGATATTACTGTAAAGACCATAATTTGTCGCTGAAAGATGACACATTCAACGAATTTGTCGCTAGTCTTTTTCCAGCAGTTTTTCGCTTATAAGTTGGAGATAAGACTAGCGACAAATTCGTTGAATGTGTCATCTTTCAGCGACAAATTATGGCCTTTACAGTAATATCCTACGACATTTCCTTTTCGAGATACGTTATGTATAGTGTTAGCTTGATATTACGCTAGCATACCAGCTGACTATGGCTAAACAGCATGAGCGACAAATTTTTAGATTTGGTAACAAATTAGCGACAAATTATAGTGCAAGTCAGAAATCGGAAAAATAACTTTGTCGTGCTAGCTTGATATACGTCTTTGAAGCTAATGACTGAGGTCATTGATTTATATGTATCTTGTTTGTCTTTTATTAAACCATTCCAACAAAAATATATACTTCTATTACAAGTATATGTTATCTGTATCACTAATTTTCAAAATAAATGACAAAAAAGTATGAGGCAATCCTATTAGGTACTTTTTCCTGTTTTTTTTTTTCTTGGGCTCGTTAATTTAAGCAAAATTTCAAAACGAAAGCTCTCAATAGAAAATCAGGAGCCCTTCACTTGACAATTTAAACACACTCGACATAGCTTTATCGTCTTACCGAAGACCCTTTGCCTCAAATCGAACGAAAGAATTTAATAAGGGCCAAGACCGACGCTGCCATTGAGACTCAATCCACCCTTCTCAGACGTTATTTGTGCACCTATTTCATTTTATTATTGATTTATGAATATGAAATTGTACGTTGAGAGTGAATTCTGACAGATTTGAATTTTATTAAGTAACATCCCCGAAGATATTTAGTAATAAAGATTCAGTTGTAATACACATTTCTTAGAGTCAACACCACAAAAATGAAATGTTTCTAACACAGAGGCAATGTGTCGCCGCCTGTTGATTTTTTTTGCTAACTGGGTATTGAAAATTAAATGAAATTTGTAACATTCCACAAGTTCATGTTTAGGTATACAATTTATTTATCGGGGTCACATAGAAGTAAAGGTGACCGAATTATCTGGTTATAAAAAAGTCACCAGGACGAAGACTAACATTTATACACAACATAGCAGCACAATAAAAAACACTAAATTATAACTGGAATTAAAAGTCCCTCCGGCACAGCACTTCTTAAGTTTTTATGCTTTTACACAACCATATTGCTCTTTTTTTCAAGTAGGTATCTAAAAGTAACTTTTACTACATATATAAAGAAGTTTTGATTTTGTACGTATTGTTAAGAAGCTCGGGAACATTTTTGAAATGCTTACAGTCTTCAGGCAACTTTATGACACGAATATTTGCGAGATAACCTTCAGGTACTCACTAGCTTCTTAAGTTGTGGTTTCAAATAAGCTTAACGAAATACGTTACGTACAGATAGATATCTTACAATGCTTACGAAGAGGGAATCAAATGACTCAATGTTGAAAGTGAATACAACAAAATAAACAAGAAGAAGAGGAAAAAGATATCAATTTACATAAACTTATAAGTAAAAATTATTTCATCCAGTAAACTCTATAAAACACAAAAAGTATTGAGGATGCTACTTAAGAGAAAAAAACAAGAACAAGAATGCAAGGTAAAATCAGAATTAAGTACATCACCTGATTTGGGGAAGCAATTTTTCCATCTTGCCAACAAAACATTAATAAGACTGAGCTACAACAACCAGACATACGAAAACCACAAAGTGATAAGTCTAGACTTATGAGGTATGCTTTCTGGAATAAATTCCAGAGATTTAGAAGCCTCTGTGGGGTTCAAGGTAGTCACTTAAAATAATTGTCCCTCGGTACATCCATCAAGATATTCTCCTTCATGGTAAATACCTCAAGAGTATTTTTAAATTGAAGAAGTTAGACCACTCCCCTTTTAGGATAATTCCAGAAGCTCATGTACTATTACAGCACTGCTACGTCTTCCAAAGGCAAGGGCTGATGGGAATGTTAGGCGACAAGCACAAACAATGATATAATAATACAGTACACGAACTTCTGGAATTGTCCAAAAAGGGGAGTGGTCTAACTTCTTCAACTTAAAAATGATCTTGAACGACAAGTTGAAACTCATGAGGAGGAAAACCTTGATAGACAGATTCTAGTTTTGGAATTATGTATGTCCTAAAGAAGACCAAGTCACATAAGAAATTCTTGGAAAGAATGAGACGCCATCCGAAATCACCAACGATGGTCTGTCCATCAAGATCTTACAACTCTTGCGCTTCAACATGTCTTTCGAGGGCGATCTTCAGCCAAAAAAAATTAGACCACACCCCTTTCTTAAACAATACCAGAAGCTCATGTAGGTACTACACCATCATTGTTAGAGCATCCCTTCACCTTAAGGTACTTATCCCCTAATGTTCCCTGCAGCTCTGGTCCTTTTAAGAAGTATCAGTGCTTTAACAGTGATGACGAGGTACAGAACTACTGGAATCGTCCAAAAAGAGGAGTGGTATAATATCTTCAGCTTAATAATGATCTTGAAGAACAAGTTAAAGCTCATTAGGAGGTAGATCTTGATGGACAGACTCTAGTTTTGGAATTATGTATGTCCTAAAGAAGACCAAGTAACATAAGAAATTCTTGGAAAGAATGAGACGCCATCCGAAATCACCAACGATGGTCTGTCCATCAAGATCTTACAACTCTTGCGCTTCAACATGTCATTCGAGGGCGATCTTCAGCCAAAAAAGTTAAACCACGCCCCTTTCTTAAACAATACCAGTAGCTCGTGTAGGTACTACACCATCATTGTCAAAACGTCCCTTGTCCTTAAGGTACTTATCCCCTAAAGTTCTTTGCAACTCTGGTCCTTTTAAAAAGTATCAGTGCTTTAACAGTGATGACGAGGTACAGGAGCTACTGGAATCGTCCAAAAAGGGGAGTGGTATAATATCTTCAGCTTAATAATGATATTGAAGAACAAGTTAAAGCTCATTAGGAGGTAGATCTTGATGGACAGACTCTAGTTTTGGAATTATATATGGCCTAAAGAAGACCAAGTAACATAAGAAATTCTTGGAAAGAATGAGACGCCATCCGAAATCACCAACGATGGTCTGTCCATCAAGATCTTACAACTCTTGCGCTTTAACATGTCTTTCGAGGGCGATGTATAGCAAAAAAAGTTAGACCACGCCCCTTTCTTGAACAATACCAGAAGCTCCTGTACTACACCATCATTGTTAAAGCTTCCCTTCTCCTTTCGGTGCTTGTCCCACAAAGCTCCCTTCAGCTCTTGTTTTCTGAAGAAGTAGCAGAGCTCTAACAGTGATGACTAAGTACAGGAGCTTCCGCAATTGCTCAAAAATGGGTGTGGTTTAAATTCTTCAACTTAATAATGATCTTAAGGGACATCTACATCCAAATAATAGTACCATATTTAGCTTAGTATGGTATTGACGAGGTTCTCCAATCTGAGAAATTATTCTTCATCATGGCAATCCCGAACACCATTTGGAATTTATTCGAGAAATCATTAGAACATCCCTCATAAGTTCAGACTTAAAAACCATGGAGGGAGAGCTGATGCCTAAGTCTCTTCTATTTCTTTTATCAATATATGAAAAAATTGCTTCCCCATTGGAGAAAATGTGTTCTCACATCAGGACATTAATTATGTACTAAATTCTGATTTAAATTTTATTCACCCTCGTAGTAAAAATAAAAAGGTTCCTACTATGTACACACATAGGTACCTATTTTTGTGTACCATTGTTTGTAAAATAAAGTGTGTATAAAAGGAACAATGGTTGGCTTTGAACCCGGAACTTTGACCTCCGAAGGCATTGCACTCCTCACATTTGCTATAATGGAACCACCACTAGTCAGTCACATTACCCGGGCGTCAAAACATAAATTACATTTTTAAAAAAGTGTTTAAAACAGCTGTTCATTTTCAAGCATGGTTCGTTTCGTCTGTGTTTTGATTTTAACCACGTTCACGGAGTACATTAAAACAGGTGACACGGTGGGAAAGAAAAGGAACTGTGCATATAACACAATAACATCTCGAGACCGACCCCAAGACACTATTTTTAGTTCCACCTTTTGCTCTTTATTGCCTACCGGTAATTAATCAAATAATTATACACGAGCATAAAACGAATTCCTATTTTTATTGGAAAACAAGACCCTAATGGGTACCTAGTTTTTTGAAATTTAAATTATTGTTACGAGTACTTGCCAATTAAGTTGGTGTGAGCATAATTAACGAACATCTTCCCTGAATAAATAAGGAATATTCCCGGCTTTCCTGAAACATCTAGAAAACACCAGCAACGATCAATGGGAAAACAATTGGATTACTAGACGGCTGTAGAATTCCCTAGAAAGAGGCTGAAAAGACTATAAAAGGCGGAGACGACACACACCGAGTTAGTTGACAGTGGACAGCTGATGTTTGGAAGCGAAGCGATCGATAGGCGAACAACAGCCGATATATAGATAGTGTCTACATTATAGCGAGTGTTTACAGTAGAGGCGAGCGGGAAAAGAGATTTTTAGTGAAATAAATTGTGTAGTCTTGTTTATAACTGTAGTACAGTCAAATTAACTTTAGTAATTAAATAAATTCGTTGTTTTGTTTTGTTAATTGTGTTTTCCGTGACTGAACACGTCACAGTATGTTTGAAAAAGGCGATAATTACTTAATGAAAACCTTTTTTTAGAAAAAATTTAATTCTTCATAAAGTTTTTTTACAGTTTACCTAAAACCGGAAATGCAATTGAGTGATTTATAATTTGTCAATCGTATACGAGATTTGTTAAAAAATATGAAACGTATGTTCTTGGAACAATAATCTACGACCTACGTCCATGATACGTTCTCGTCTTAATGTACAAGAAAGACAAAGATAAATTACAACCAACGTATTGCGTGCGTATGTCGTCCCTAAGGTTATGCGATGTTAGAAACGAAAAGGGGTTAGATTAGGACTAGCGACTAGCTGTCACATTTGACATTTACTGTCATTGTGTACACATCCCTAATAGTCTTCCTTTCTTGTGAGTTAATTGTTCATTTAAAAATGTGCAATATACTGTGAGTAAAACATATTCAGTAGGTCTGAGAATCGGCTACTATCTATTTTTCATACCCTTAAGTGATAGGGGTTGTCCACCTCTAACTTTTTATTTTTTTGGACAAATTTTTTTTTAATTTTTTTATGATTTGGCATTCAAAAATACATATAACCCTTAATTTCCTTCATCTTTCTACCACCAACCCCCATTTTTTAATAGCGATATTAGTACTGTTATAATCTTCAACTCTCAGTGGTCGATAACTGATCAATTATATTAAAATTAAAATATTAATGTTACGCCAATGGTTCGATTGGTTCGTTTTCTTCATGGTCGGATGTTATTAAGGGTCGTCCCCGGAGGAACTATATATACATACGTACATACAAACTGTATGTCGGCTGGCTGGACTACGATGCGTTCGTTATAAACAAACAACAGCTGATGCTAGAAGGTCAATAACATCTCTCCGGTGAAAAAAAGAAAGAAAGACCTGCACGACGCATGCTGTTTGTATCATTGTATACAATACAAGATGTGTGTGTATGTGAGTGTTATATGTATGTGTGTTTCTATGGATGTAGGCGCCCCAGGTCGAGCCACAAACAAGTCGAAGAAGGAGTAGAAGTCCAACAAAAGAAAACGAAAAAAGGACAACTACGGTGAAGAAATAGAAATACATAACAAGAAAGATCATCTCGACATATCCAGTTGTTTTGTTCATTCGTTTCTCATTTTGTGTGTTTGTGTGTGACTCATATTCACATTTAATTTGATTTTGAAGTTTAGAAGTACTTAGACAGTTCGTTTAGAAATTTCAAGTACTCGTACCGGCCACTTTGTGAGATAGTAAATTGTAAAATTAATAAGCATTATTTAAAAAGAAACATCAGAAAACAGGTGAACCTAAGTCGACAAATCCATAAATTATGAGTACCCAAACATGAGGATTATTGTGTTATTAAACCACAGGGCAGAATTATTTTTTGTACTTGATTATAATTAATTAATTACGGTCAAACTTCTCATGAAATCTTAATATTTACACCCTAACTACTTCCTCCCTACCCCTTTCTAATGGCCTATATTCTATAAATCAGTTGAAGTTTGATGTTGAGAAAAACCCCGCGATTCTTTTTTTTCCCGGTCCGGGATTCGAACTCGCGTCTCTTTGAATACTAGCCCATCACGCTGCCACTAGGCCATTTGACTGTGTACATTCGTTTGTTAATATAATTACACTTTTGTTCTTCATTTGTTAACAAAAACTTTACAAATGCGCCAAATTGGATCTGATAAAAATAAATAAGTTCGACTGTATTTTGTCGCAAATTCGAAATAATAAAACAAAATTAATTTGGCATTTACTCATGTTTTTACTGATAGATGTGTTATCGGGGGTGGATCTAGAATTTTAAAATAAGGCGGTTAACAAAAATTTCTGCCATAATCTTACCATACAAGAACGTGTGTTGCTGCAGAATATTTTTGATTCTGTAAAAAATGAAAGTAGATGGCAAAAAAAAACAAGTTGTGTTGGTGAGTAACCTTCATTCATTTCACATGTTAACACAATTATTTCGAGCAAACGGGTCACATACACACACATGTGTCTATATAAAGAAATTTGTACGACAGGTTCAAATACCTGCACATGCAACAACAAAAAATCGTCGACGTATACATATAGTAAACAGCATTCGAAACCCAAATACCATTTCGGTTAATAACACGTTTAAAGTTGCTTTTTACAAAGGTCTCTCGCCTTTGTCTACGGTCGGATTCGTCATACAGGACGTCCAAACTGACAACGAGCCGCGAATTGTTTATTGAATGTAGGTATTCCACAACGAAGTCCTCACCCCAACTGGCTTAAAATTTTACAAAAAGGATTTTTGGAGATTTATAAAATTTACATAGGTGGCATTCGCATGGCTATTTTGTGGCGTGCTGATGAGATCCAAAGTATTCTAAGTCGTAAACCATGTCTACCGTTAACATATTTTATTTTTCTGACCATCAAGGGGTCTACAATCTCAAGATAATAATAAAATAAATAAAAAAATTGAAAAAAAAAATATTCTTTTGTTTGGTTGTGACACATGTTTCATTTGGTACTACATGTAAATTAAGTTTTGGGCAGATCCGGCAACTGCACGCGGGGTGGGTGAACTTACGGGCGAGCCGTATTAAAGAAAAACGGATTAATAAAAAAAAAAACGGAAAGAAACGAAACTGAAAAACAAAACGGACGAAATCGTCGAAGGTGAACGGGTTGTTTTACCTGTGCCGAGGAGACTGACTGCCTGCCCGAAGGCAGTCTCGAAAGCCGAGACAAAAACCAGACCGAAAGATCGTTTCCCTCGTCGACAGGGACGGCGTGGAAAATGCGAGGGCGAGGACAAAATGCACAAACAAAATCAACAACAAAACAATAAACGAAAGTTTTGCTAAATTGTGGCAAATAAACTTCAGAAGGTCAACTTTACTTATCTTTCTTACACATATATAAATATCTCGCGTCACAATGTTTGTGTGCGATACACTCAGGAATTAGCACGACAAAGTTATTTTTCCGATTTCTGACTTGCACTATAATTTGTCGCTAATTTGTTACCAAATCTAAAATTTGTCGCTCGTGCCGTTTAGCCATAATCAGCAGGTATGCTAGCTTGATATCGCTGAAAGATGACCCATTCAACGAATTTGTCGCTAGTCGGATATCCAACTGATAAGCAAAAAATTGCTGGAAAGCCATCAAACTCTCGAAATTGAAGACTGGAAAAACTTTGGCGGTTGTTGTAGAACGAACAACTAACTGTTCGTTTACTTCAGTCCCTGAAAAAGGTAATCGAAGAACTCCTTGTTTAATTGTTTGATGCTTTTCCAGCAGTTTTTCGCTTATCAGCTGGAAATAAGACTAACGACAAATTCGTTGAATATGTCATCTTTCAGCGACAATTTTTTGGATTTGGTAAGAAATTAGCGACAAATTATAGTGCAAGTCAGAAATCGGAAAAATAACTTTGTCGTGCTAGCCTGATATACGTCAATTTTTATGAAATTTGGCTAACTGTGTGTAATTTTGCCCAACTCAAAAGATACGACAGTTTTTTTGTCCAACTTAAACAATATGATAGTTTTTATCTCGATTATGGAATTATTTCATAAGTTTCTAACAGAGGGCGGTGTAAATTAATTTAACGATACAACACTTCATTAGTTGATACTACAATTTAATCCACATTATTAGTCCGGTCAAATTAGATAAAAAAAAATAAGATAAAAAGCTACATAAATTCCCACCAAGCTGAAAATCAGTGAGATTGTTTAAAATATGATTAAAAATAAAATTTTAAAACTTCCCCATCTTTCCCCTGTATGGAAAAAAATTTATTCAAGGTTAAAGGAAAAAAAAAATGAGTTTTTCGCGATTTTCAGCAAAACGGTAAGTTTTATCATAAAATTACCCCCGACAAAAATTGTAGATCATAAAATTATCTATAAAATATGTATCTCTAAAATACCCCAAAATAAGCTATGTGACAAATAAATCCCCAAGAACTAGAAAATATTTAGTGCAAATAGAAAAAAGATTGTAGAGGAAAATTTTTCCTCAGAAGAATTCCCCTGAAAAATATATCCCTAAAAAATACCCCAAAGGAAAAAATCCCCTATTTTTGGGGAAAATCCCCTAATCTGGCAACCCTGAGACTAACAGTATTTCATTTATTGGGCACACTGACATAAAGCAGGTATAAGACCCTAGCCACGCATACAATTGAACAGGAGACGGATGTTGTCTCGAGGTTACACTGGCGTATAAAATAAGGGACTGGGTTTCATTTTACCTGATATCTGAGAAACGGTGGCTTTTAGGAAAAAACATATTGATACATATTTTATAGATAATTTTATGATCTATAATTTTTGTCTAAAGTATTTTTATGATAAAACTTACCGTTTTGCTGAAAATCGCGAAAAAAACATTTTTTTTTTTACCTTTAACCTTGAATAAACTTTTTTCCATACAGGGGAAATATGTGGAACTTTCAAATTTTATTTTTAATCATATTTTAAACAATCTTACTGATTTTCAGCTTGGTGGGAATTTATGTACCTAGCTTCAAATGTCTAAATTGACCCGACTATATATGTGTTTATGTTTACGATATAACCATCATTATAATTTGACTGTATTAAAAAGGCAATGCTTTTAAAGTACTTTTGAAGTACGATGTGTAATTTTTAAGTCAAACAAACGAATGTACACAGTCAAATGGCTTAGCGCTAGCGTGCTAGACTGGCATTCAAAGAGACGCGAGTTCGAATCCCGGATAGGAAAAAAATAACTTCACGTGGTTTTTTTCAACATCAAATGATGTACGAAAGAGGCCAATTAGAAGAGAGGAAGGAGGGAGGTGGTAAATAGCAATATTTCATGAGAATTTAAGATATGACAGAAAAAAAAAACGTCGACAACAAAAATCTTGAGGAAAAAATTATAAAGTGAAGAAACACAGTATTTGTTAACTTCGATAGCTCGAATCACTGTGCCGTAAAAAGTAAAAATTGCACGTATTTCTCATAATTGTACTTATCAACGTTCGAGTTATCGAAGTTTGAATGCATTTGGCAAGGTACAAAACCCTCAGCGAGCGAGTCAAACTCTAATTTTTTACAACACAAGTGCATTCTTCTATACATTTCTCCATCATTTAAATACAAAGCTCATTTTTAGGGTTCCACACCACAAAAGGAAAAAGCGGTACCCTTATAGGATCACTTCGTTGTCCGTCCGTCCGTCCGTCTGTCAAGAGCCTTTTTATCAGGAACGCGTGGAGGTATCAAGCTAAAATTTATACCAAATACTCAGGCCTATTGTCCCTTGGAGCTGTGAAAAAATCAAACTTCTAAGCCAACGCAATCAAAAGATACAGCCGTTTATGCCGCAAATTTCCGCAAATTTTCGAATCAAAACCTACAGGGTACTTCCCGTGAACTCAGAATCTTGAAATTTGGTACGAAGCAACGTCTTATAGCACAGATAAAGGAAAAATTGCGAAAACCGTAAATTTTTAGTTACATCATATAATAAAATATTTTTAATAATTTTAAAGTTACTACCCCTTTCCTCATGAACGCGTAGAGGTATTAAATTTAAATTCATATCAAATACTCAGGTCTATAATACTTTTAAGCTGTAACAAAATCAAACTTCTATGTCAACGCAATAAAAAGAAACAGCAATTTAAGCCGCATATTTTCAAACTCGCAACTACTCGCAAGGGAATCAAAACCTAAAGGGTACTTCCAGTCGATTTAGAATCTTGAAATTTGGCATGAAGCAATGTTTTATAGCACATATAAAGGAAAAATTCCGAAAACCTTAAATTTTTAGTTACATCACATATAAAATATACAGGTTTGTACGGAACCCTGGGTGCGCGAGTTCGACTCGCACTTGGCCGGTATTTTTTTATTTCATTACTTCTCACTACCATACGTATTATACCTACGGCCAAAGCACCTCATTTTCTTCATGTATGTATATTATGTACGTATGTATGTGTTCATGAGTCTACCTCTGGTTCTACCTCTCTACCTCAACCTCATTCGTATGTATGTAGAAGACAGATCGAGATTTCCGAGGCGAGGACCCGCTGCACTGCACTGCACTGACTGCTGCATCCAGCGTAATAAGAAACAAAGAAGAACGTCTTCGATGTTCGTTAATATTCATGAAAAACTTTTTTTTTTAAAAACATTTATACATATCTGTATATACACTCTTGCTTCCTTTCATCTGATAAATAAACGTTAATACCTATATATATTCATACACATTATTTTCACACATACAGCTTTAAAAAAAAGGAATACAACACACATCTCATACATTATACATTTGCAAATATCCCCCAACTAACGTACGTCAAATTTTTTTGCATTATTTTTCTACTTACACCCTTGATGGTGAGCATAAAATAATTGTACTGTAATACGTGTGTAGTTGCCTAAATATTCTAGTTTCTTGCGTACCGTTAGTTTATCAAGGTGGGCCTTCCTTATAAGGTCAAATCTGTTTGAAATATCTAATCGCGAAATTTTAGGACAAACCTCTATCTCTTACTTTCACATTCTCAAACTTGTATCCAAATTCAACAGTTGAAAATACTGGTCGAAATAAAATATGAGTATTATGGATGTGACTACCTACTGAAAAAAAATAAAACTAATCTACACTTTAAAATAATAATTAGTAGATATACCCCATAAATTTTTAAATTGCATGCTGTATCAAACTATTAGCGACTATTGAGTAAAATCAAGTTTCATTCCAATTCCATTGATAAATAATAATAGTGCAAAGCAACTAAATCATGAAAATAAATATTTTATCTTACTTTAAAAACTGTATTAATAATAATAGTTGGTAAATATTCAAGATATCTAAAAATACCATTTTTTTAATTAAATGTAGTGGATATTAAACAAAAAGAATGAAATTTTAGAAAGAACATGAAAAGTTAACAAAAGGTAAGACTTCCGTTAGTGTTGATATGTTGTCTCTGTTTTTAAATATTTATAAATCACCAACGACGTATTTCGTTAATAGATTCAGTTACACACTTTTGTTTTTGTGGTTATATCCTTTTCTTATTTATTAAAACGAGTAAAAAACTGATTGCCACTGCGGTTATTGCAATATTAAATTTTTATTTTTTTCATGAATTTTTAATCTTCTAAATAAAAAACAAACAATTTCCTAAATTATAAATAAAGCATGTTATCCGGCAACGTCGACAAAGTCAAGAATGCAAAAGTTATGCGAAACTTCCGAGCTTTATTACACAGGACACAAAGTTTCATTGAAAGTTTATACACCGACATCATGCAAAATTAATAAAATTATGTACAGTAAAATTACTCCAGGATGGTCTCCGGGATTACTAGTTCTTAAGATGCGCAATGGCAAAAGGTAACGCCCAGAGATCCATTTGCATGCTTGGTTTGAAGCAGAGTACTTGTCAGGGCGCATACTAAATCGCCCGACTATTCATTTAAAAATGGTCGAAATATTTTATATAATTATTATATTTTAAAGAATATAAAAGCTGCCAATATAGTGTGCAAAATGCTACGATATTAACACGTTTCATTACTGAAAGGTTATCTATGTACTTATAATAATTTTGGGTACATAACAGTATCGGGAGATTCAGGTATAAACTAAATTAACGACTACCGAACGGAGAGGAGACATCAAGCACCCCTGTCTTAAAACTAGTATATTTATTTGTCGTAATTTGTCGAGCGTTGATTGTATCTTTCTTCCTCCGAATGCGTTCTCTTTCTTTCTTTCTTCTACGCCGACTGTAAAATTTTCAGCGCTCATCTAAGAGTAATCAAGCTGTATAGTAAGTGCATTATGTGTTTGCATACAAAAGATGGGCTTGAAATCAACGTAATCCTCAACCAATGCAATTTACCATACACGTTAACGTTACAAGTTTGATGAGAGTGAAACACAAGAATCATTATTTACATAAAATAATTACGTAAGCGGAAATAAAGCAAGCAGCTTTTGCCTGGAGAGAAATGAAAATTCGATATATTTATGATGAAAAACAGTCACATGTACCCTATACCTATATAAACTATAGATAATAAAATTTAAGGTTGGATGTGTATGAAATAATAAACAATGACAACAGGAGTAATTTATGTCCTTTGCTCGTTTTAATGAATACCAATAAGAAAAGGATAAAACCACAAAAACAAAACTATGTGTTGTACAACTAAATATATTTACGAAATACGTTGTTGGCGTGTATAATTAAAAACAAAGACAAATTGTAAATTGTAACGATAATCTTAACTTTGGTACTGTCAACGATACGTATGTTAAGCAAGCACGACAAAGTTATTTTTCCGATTTCTGACTTGCACTATAATTTGTCGCTAATTTGTTACCAAATCCAAAAATTTGTCACTCGTGCCATTTAGCCATAATCAGCTGGTATGCCAGCTTGATATCAAGCTAGCATTACACATAGCGTATCTCGAAAAGGAAATGTCGTAGGATATTACTGTAAAGGCCATAATTTGTCGCTGAAAGATGACACATTCAAAGAATTTGTCGTTAGTCTTATCTCCAGCTGATAAATGAAAAACTTTTGGAAACCCACCAAACAATTAATCAAGGAGTTATATGTTACGTTTGTTGTAATATATCAGATTTATTTACCAAATTTTTTAAATGAGGTTTTCCATGTTTCCCACAAGTTGGGCAACACGTTACCTTTCGAGAGTTTGATAGCTTTACAGCAGTTTTTTGTTTATTAGTTGGAGATAACAGTAGCGACAAATTCGTTGAATGTGTCATCTTTTAGCGACAAATTTTGGTATTTAAAGTAATATCCTACGACATTTCCTTTGCGAGATTCGCTATGTGTAATGCTAGCTTGATATCAAGCTGGCATACCAGCTGATTATGGCTAAACGGCACGAGCGACAAATTTTTGGATTTGATAACAAATTAGCGACAAATTATAGTGCAAGTTAGAAATTGGAAAAATAACTTTGTCGTACTAGCTTGATATATACGTGTCAACTATCTAAATTTCTGGTTTGAAAATGTTCTAGACGTTACAGTTACATTTTTTAGAACAATCTAAAACATTCTAGACTAATTAAAATAATTTCCAATTGATTTTAAACAATTAAATTTATTTTAAAGCTTTCCTGATCAATTTCCAAAATTTTACAATAATCTGAAACATTCTAGGCCGATAAAAATTATTTTTAATCATTGTGTTAACGATAATTTTTCATTTGACTGTGTATATTCGTAACCAAATGGCCAGCCTACCATGACCATCCACCGCTTGGCTTCTGAGTAACGAATTTACCTAAACTTACGGGTGTGAAGACAGCCACATCCACAGAATACGTATGAAGTACACTCCGACATACGTCACTAGGCCAAGACAAGATTAACATTATCGTATAAAAAACGTTACAAAACGATATAATTCCGAACAAAGTAATAAAAGCTTATCACATATGATATTCGCTGAATTATAAAAAGGCAAAAAGGGAGAAGGGGTGACTACGAACTCATTTGGGTGAGAAAAAGTCCCGTTTGACACTTTCATCGAAATAAAACATTTTAATGTATACAGAAACTACAGTTTAATCTGCATTTTCACTTATATACATATGCTAAATAGTCCGTGTTGGTGAGGTAACCTTGGAGAAAGGGGTTTGTGAAAGGGTTAATTATATTGTGGGAAATCCTTCTTAATTCAATAATCATTTTTCACTAGAAGTTTTCCTTGTCCTACAATCATTTTTTGTATGTACGTTCTAGGATACGTATAAAGTAAGATTATACCGATGAAATAGTTTGTCAGAGGGTCTAACGGTTATTTATGGGGTGCGACACCCTTCAAAATCCAATCACCAGTTTTCACTAGAAGTTTTTCATTGTCCTACAATCATTTTTTGTATGTACGTTCTAGGATACGTATAAAGCAAGATTATACCGATGAAATAGTTTGTCAGAGGGTCTAACGGTTATTTATGGGGTGCGCGACACCCTTCAACATTCAATCACCAATTTTCATTAGAAGTTTTTCTTGTCCTACAATCATTTTTTGTATGTACGTTCTAGGATACGTATAAAGCAAGATTATACCGATGAAATAGTTTGTCAGAGGGTCTAACGGTTATTTATGGGGTGCGACACCCTTCAAAATCCAATCACCAGTTTTCACTAGAAGTTTTTCTTGTCCTACAATCATTTTTTGTATGTACGTTCTAGGATACGTATAAAGCAAGATTATACCGATGAAATAGTTTGTCAGAGGGTCTAACGGTTATTTATGGGGTGCGACACCCTTCAAAATCCAATCACCAGTTTTCACTAGAAGTTTTTCTTGTCCTACAATCATTTTTTGTATGTACGTTCTAGGATACGTATAAAGCAAGATTATACCGATGAAATAGTTTGTCAGAGGGTCTAACGGTTATTTATGGGGTGCGACACCCTTCAAAATCCAATCACCAGTTTTCACTAGAAGTTTTTCTTGTCCTACAATCATTTTTTGTATGTACGTTCTAGGATACGTATAAAGCAAGATTATACCGATGAAATAGTTTGTCAGAGGGTCTAACGGTTATTTATGGGGTGCGACACCCTTCAAAATCCAATCACCAGTTTTCACTAGAAGTTTTTCTTGTCCTACAATCATTTTTTGTATGTACGTTCTAGGATACGTATAAAGCAAGATTATACCGATGAAATAGTTTGTCAGAGGGTCTAACGGTTATTTATGGGGTGCGACACCCTTCAAAATCCAATCACCAGTTTTCACAAGAAGTTTTTCATTGTCCTACAATCATTTTTTGTATGTACGTTCTAGGATACGTATAAAGCAAGATTATACCGATGAAATAGTTTGTCAGAGGGTCTAACGGTTATTTATGGGGTGCGCGACTCCCTTCAACATTCAATCACCAATTTTCACTAGAAGTTTTTCTTGTCCTACAATCATTTTTTGTATGTACGTTCTAGGATACGTATAAAGTAAGATTATACCGATGAAATAGTTTGTCAGAGGGTCTAACGGTTATTTATGGGGTGCGACACCCTTCAAAATCCAATCACCAGTTTTCACTAGAAGTTTTTCTTGTCCTACAATCATTTTTTGTATGTACGTTCTAGGATACGTATAAAGCAAGATTATACCGATGAAATAGTTTGTCAGAGGGTCTAACGGTTATTTATGGGGTGCGACACCCTTCAAAATCCAATCACCAGTTTTCACAAGAAGTTTTTCATTGTCCTACAATCATTTTTTGTATGTACGTTCTAGGATACGTATAAAGCAAGATTATACCGATGAAATAGTTTGTCAGAGGGTCTAACGGTTATTTATGGGGTGCGCGACTCCCTTCAACATTCAATCACCAATTTTCACTAGAAGTTTTTCTTGTCCTACAATCATTTTTTGTATGTACGTTCTAGGATACGTATAAAATAAGATTATACCCATGAAATGATTTGTTAAAGGGTCTGATGGTTGTATGATTATAAATTCATTAATTTGAAGTAATCTTGATTTAACAGTCTTTTCCCAAATTTTATTTTATATACGTGTAATTCTTTTCATTAAACTCATTTTATCACAGTGAACTGGCATTTACATCTACCCGACTATTTAAATCAAAATGACACCTACAATTGCGGCGTTTTAATATATTTCGTAGATATACAATTCAAAATTGAAAATTTCTTAACTTTGAAGGACATAATGTAGTTTGGAATCCTCTGACGATATGACTGATTTCGGCATTTCATACGGAAATGAAGCTTTCGTCTGGAATCTCCAACAATGCATTGCATGTAATAAATATTGTCTTCGTAAATGTACAAACATAAGAATTGACAATTGTGCTCTATGTGTCATATTTGAGTAAATTAAATAAGCATTTCGAAGAAACATAAGGAAAATCCATTTTAAACCTACAATACGACTAACAGCATTCATTAATTATTCTATTCCTATCAGAATCACTTGCATGTAAATTAAGATGAAATAACTGAGAAATTATTTCAACGGTCTAATCTAGAACGTACATACAAAAAATAATCGTGGGACAAGAAAAACTTCTAGTGAAAACTGGTGATTGAATGTTGAAGGGTGTCGCGCACCCCATAAATAACCGTTAGACCCTCTGACAAACTATTTCATCGGTATAATCTTACTTTATACGTATCCTAGAACGTACATACAAAAAATGATTGTAGGACAAGAAAAACTTCTAGTGAAAATTGGTGATTGAATGTTGAAGGGAGTCGCGCACCCCATAAATAACCGTTAGACCCTCTGACAAACTATTTCATCGGTATAATCTTGCTTTATACGTATCCTAGAACGTACATACAAAAAATGATTGTAGGACAATGAAAAACTTCTAGTGAAAACTGGTGATTGGATTTTGAAGGGTGTCGCGCACCCCATAAATAACCGTTAGACCCTCTGACAAACTATTTCATCGGTATAATCTTGCTTTATACGTATCCTAGAACGTACATACAAAAAATGATTGTAGGACAATGAAAAACTTCTAGTGAAAACTGGTGATTGGATTTTGAAGGGTGTCGCGCACCCCATAAATAACCGTTAGACCCTCTGACAAACTATTTCATCGGTATAATCTTGCTTTATACGTATCCTAGAACGTACATACAAAAAATGATTGTAGGACAAGAAAAACTTCTAGTGAAAATTGGTGATTGAATGTTGAAGGGAGTCGCGCACCCCATAAATAACCGTTAGACCCTCTGACAAACTATTTCATCGGTATAATCTTGCTTTATACGTATCCTAGAACGTACATACAAAAAATGATTGTAGGACAATGAAAAACTTCTAGTGAAAACTGGTGATTGGATTTTGAAGGGTGTCGCGCACCCCATAAATAACCGTTAGACCCTCTGACAAACTATTTCATCGGTATAATCTTACTTTATACGTATCCTAGAACGTACATACAAAAAATGATTGTAGGACAAGAAAAACTTCTAGTGAAAATTGGTGATTGAATGTTGAAGGGAGTCGCGCACCCCATAAATAACCGTTAGACCCTCTGACAAACTATTTCATCGGTATAATCTTGCTTTATACGTATCCTAGAACGTACATACAAAAAATGATTGTAGGACAATGAAAAACTTCTAGTGAAAACTGGTGATTGGATTTTGAAGGGTGTCGCGCACCCCCCTAAATAACCGTTAGACCCTCTGACAAACTATTTCATCGGTATAATCTTGCTTTATACGTATCCTAGAACGTACATACAAAAAATGATTGTAGGACAATGAAAAACTTCTAGTGAAAACTGGTGATTGGATTTTGAAGGGTGTCGCACCCCATAAATAACCGTTAGACCCTCTGACAAACTATTTCATCGGTATAATCTTACTTTATACGTATCCTAGAACGTACATACAAAAAATGATTGTAGGACAAGAAAAACTTCTAATGAAAACTGGTGATTGGATTTTGAAGGGTGTCGCACCCCATAAATAACCGTTAGACCCTCTGACAAACTATTTCATCGGTATAATCTTACTTTATACGTATCCTACAACGTACATACAAAAAATGATTGTAGGACAAGAAAAACTTCTAGTGAAAATTGGTGATTGAATGTTGAAGGGAGTCGCGCACCCCATAAATAACCGTTAGACCCTCTGACAAACTATTTCATCGGTATAATCTTGCTTTATACGTATCCTAGAACGTACATACAAAAAATGATTGTAGGACAATGAAAAACTTCTAGTGAAAACTGGTGATTGGATTTTGAAGGGTGTCGCGCACCCCATAAATAACCGTTAGACCCTCTGACAAACTATTTCATCGGTATAATCTTACTTTATACGTATCCTAGAACGTACATACAAAAAATGATTGTAGGACAAGAAAAACTTCTAGTGAAAATTGGTGATTGAATGTTGAAGGGAGTCGCGCACCCCATAAATAACCGTTAGACCCTCTGACAAACTATTTCATCGGTATAATCTTGCTTTATACGTATCCTAGAACGTACATACAAAAAATGATTGTAGGACAATGAAAAACTTCTAGTGAAAACTGGTGATTGGATTTTGAAGGGTGTCGCACCCCATAAATAACCGTTAGACCCTCTGACAAACTATTTCATCGGTATAATCTTACTTTATACGTATCCTAGAACGTACATACAAAAAATGATTGTAGGACAAGAAAAACTTCTAATGAAAACTGGTGATTGGATTTTGAAGGGTGTCGCACCCCATAAATAACCGTTAGACCCTCTGACAAACTATTTCATCGGTATAATCTTACTTTATACGTATCCTACAACGTACATACAAAAAATGATTGTAGGACAAGAAAAACTTCTAGTGAAAATTGGTGATTGGATTTTGAAGGGTGTCGCGCACCCCATAAATAACCGTTAGACCCTCTGACAAACTATTTCATCGGTATAATCTTGCTTTATACGTATCCTAGAACGTACATACAAAAAATGATTGTAGGACAAGAAAAACTTCTAGTGAAAACTGGTGATTGGATTTTGAAGGGTGTCGCACCCCATAAATAACCGTTAGACCCTCTGACAAACTATTTCATCGGTATAATCTTACTTTATACGTATCCTTGAACGTACATACAAAAAATGATTGTAGGACAAGAAAAACTTCTAATGAAAATTGGTGATTGAATGTTGAAGGGTGTCGCGCACCCCATAAATAACCGTTAGACCCTCTGACAAACTATTTCATCGGTATAATCTTGCTTTATACGTATCCTAGAACGTACATACAAAAAATGATTGTAGGACAAGAAAAACTTCTAGTGAAAACTGGTGATTGGATTTTGAAGGGTGTCGCACCCCATAAATAACCGTTAGACCCCCTGACAAACTATTTCATCGGTATAATCTTACTTTATACGTATCCTAGAACGTACATACAAAAAATGATTGTAGGACAAGAAAAACTTCTAGTGAAAACTGGTGATTGGATTTTGAAGGGTGTCGCACCCCATAAATAACCGTTAGACCCTCTGACAAACTATTTCATCGGTATAATCTTACTTTATACGTATCCTAGAACGTACATACAAAAAATGATTGTAGGACAAGAAAAACTTCTAGTGAAAACTGGTGATTGGATTTTGAAGGGTGTCGCACCCCATAAATAACCGTTAGACCCTCTGACAAACTATTTCATCGGTATAATCTTACTTTATACGTATCCTAGAACGTACATACAAAAAATGATTGTAGGACAAGAAAAACTTCTAGTGAAAACTGGTGATTGGATTTTGAAGGGTGTCGCACCCCATAAATAACCGTTAGACCCTCTGACAAACTATTTCATCGGTATAATCTTACTTTATACGTATCCTAGAACGTACATACAAAAAATGATTGTAGGACAAGGAAAACTTCTAGTGAAAAATGATTATTGAATTAAGAAGGATTTCCCACAATATAATTAACCCTTTCACAAACCCCTTTCTCCAAGGTTACCTCACCAACACGGACTATTTAGCATATGTATATAAGTGAAAATGCAGATTAAACTGTAGTTTCTGTATACATTAAAATGTTTTATTTCGATGAAAGTGTCAAACGGGACTTTTTCTCACCCAAATGAGTTCGTAGTCACCCCTTCTCCCTTTTTGCCTTTTTATAATTCAGCGAATATCATATGTGATAAGCTTTTATTACTTTGTTCGGAATTATATCGTTTTGTAACGTTTTTTATACGATAATGTTAATCTTGTCTTGGCCTAGTGACGTATGTCGGAGTGTACTTCATACGTATTCTGTGGATGTGGCTGTCTTCACACTCGTCTAAACTTTTCTTTGTTCATTGCAGTTAGTTCGATTAATTAATGGTCGTTTATATAATGGAAAAGGAGGATTAATTTTCTTAAAAAAGTTTACTTGAGCTGTACAATGTGTTAAAAAAGGATAGGATACATTCGAGCTTGAGCTCTTCTTCCAGAACTACACGCTAGATTAGATACGTATATCAAGCTAGCACGACAAAGTTATTTTTTTGATTTCTGACTTGCACTATAATTTGTCGCATTTTTGTTACCAAATCCAAAAATTTGTCGCTCGTTACGTTTAGACATTATCAGCTGGTATTTATGCTAGCTTGATATCAAGCTAGCACTACACATAGCGTATCTCGAAAACGAAATGTCGTAGGATATTACTGTAAATACCATAATTTGTCGCTAAAGATGACACATTCAACGAATTTGTCGCTTGTCTCATTTCCAGCTAATAAGCTGACACTTCATTTGACATATTTCAAAATAATAATATAGTAGAAACATACTGTAAAGACCAAAATTTGCAGCAGTTTTTCCCTTATCAATTGGAGATAAGACTAGCGACAAATTCTTTGAATGTGTCAAATTATGGTTTTCACAGTAATATCCTACGACATTTCCTTTTCGAGATACGCTATGTGTATTTCTAGCTTGATATCAAGCTAGCATAAATACCAGCTGATAATGTCTAAACGTAACGAGCGACAAAGATTTGGTAACAAATAAGCGACAAATTATAGTGCAAGTCATAAACCCGAAAAATAACAATAATATTGACCTTTAATCAATCAAATAAAAGATCTAAAGAGTATCCTTATGGCAAAATGGCCATCTCATTATGTATATATTTATGACAACCGAATTATTTTATTTTTCGATACAAATTTCACTAAGAACTAATCAAGTAAGAGTTAGTTCTCTTTACACCTGACCGAGTTTTTTTTTTTGTTTTTTTTTTTTTTAGATTTACTTTACTCGTCTTAAGATTTGACATTAGGTACATTGTCTGTTGTACGTTAAGAGCCACAGGCATAAAACGAGCGCAACTTATATTACAGCCTAGCTATAAACCGCGTAAAATTAACATCGTTTTAATTGCCTCGCGTCCAAATACAACTACGTGCATGAAACTCCAAGACCCATAAATCCGTTATTTAACAATCACAATTTCTTATTGTAAATGTAGTGTTTTCTGGAACAAAAGTTTCATAATAACAGAAGACCTGCACCTGTATAAAAGGACAAGAAGTATGTATAGTAAATATGTACAGTCAAGTGTCGATAAGTTGGTTGGCAAAAGCATCAATTATGAGAAATATGTGTAATTTTTACTTAATAACTCGAAGTCTCGAACTTCAATTACTCGAATTGAATAACTTAATAACTCCAAGATAATATGTGGCGCTAACTTCGATAAGTCGAATTTTCTGGAGGAATCCCTTAATAAATAATTAATGTACGATTTTTAAAGTTTTGAACATTAAGACTATTTGCACAATAATCGCTTCGTCATCATTCTATCCATTATTTAATGCCTATTGTAAAGAAACATGGTATGGTATGGTAGGTTGTACCGTTCGTACGCAAGAAAGCTGTCATATATACTTAAGCTATGTGACGTCTCAATTGGCGAAGATCCAAGAGTGAACGGTAGATTTTCAACAATGCCAAAAGACGTGTTGTGCTGTGAACATGTATAGTAGGCATATTTCCTCTTTTTAAAAAATTGTAACGTTGTGACGACAAGCGCGTAGGACGAAAAATTCAATTAGAGCAGGTGTAAAGATGTAAAACAATAAGCAAAAAATTATTTTTAAAATAATCATGTTTAATTATGCACCTGCTGTAAAAAACTTTCTGTTATGATTAACAAAAGTTGCTGCACAACACCCAATTGACCCCAGGGGCGTATTTAATGGAGGAAGGATAAAAATAATAGAAACATTAATCCTTTACACAATACTGAAATGCTTCAACTTTGAACCCCCGTGGCGTATCCAATGGGGGGGGGGGGGAGAATATTAATAATAATCAACATTAATTCTTTAAAAAGCGAAAACAATACGCGTCATTTCGTTTAAGTTTTATAGCTTAATTAAATATATTTATATCCATAATATTAATGCATAATTTATGTTTTACTATCTTTTAACTGGTTCAATAGTTTTAGCAAAGTTAAACATCACAGGAGTATATTATTGGACACGACACTGATGAAGTATTTAATGAGTTTGCGAAAACACAACGACAATTAGATTTCGTTTTGTAAAATTTGCACTTTTTTTAATGGTGTTTTCCCACTTCGGAACCTCATAAAATTTTGCATTTTTAGTTCCCATTTCGTGATCTGTTCTGTAATAGTATTATTGTTATTTCCATTTCAGGATCAAACGGTAATGCACTTATGTACTATATAAGTAGGCTCAGGTGGGGTAATTGTAAACTGTTGTAAACAGGCTCTTTATTTCAATGAAATAGGACTCTTGATTTTTCCAACTAATGGGAATTATACGTAGACTGTGGTGTTGACTTTTGACGGTTAGATGCTTTAAGGCGCTAAACAGCAGAGGAAGAGTGTCGCAATATTTTATGTTAAACAGTCAAAATATTTCTATATACGTAATATATAATTTTTGGGGTAATTGTGAACACGGCTTTATAAATATAATTTTCATTGGAATTCACGTTTGAAAGCGAATTGTTCACTTTTGCCGCATTAAAAACCTTTCTTTATAAAGCCAGTACAAACAAGATGATTGTTCACATTTACCCCTAAGTTTTCGACTGCGTTAATATGTGAAGGGGTAATTGTAAACTTTTGCAAAAAAAATCCGAATTTGCATATTAAATAACAGAAGTTCACTTAAAACGAACCAAGGACCTAAATTAATCATATAGTCACCTAAATTTAATCTACATCTAAGATACATCGAGCTTCAAAAGTCAAACTTCCAAAATCGTTCAGAATTACCCCACCTGACCCTATACAGCCAGGTGGGTATTAATAGAAATAAATATAAACGTATTTAATGATATTAGCCGTAAGTAATTGTAATAGTAGATATAGGTAGTAGATTCTAAAGAGCCAAGTTTGACTTCTTTAAAAAAAAAGAAAACGTATCGCGATTGTAACGTTATACAGGGTGATCCTCCTTTTCAGCTTACCCCCTAGATCAGGGATGGCGAACCATTGGCACTTGTGCAACAAGTGGCACGTTTGAAAATTTTGATGGCACGCACAAAAACAATTTTTTTTTTTAAGTTATCTTTTTTAATAGAAATGAATTAAAAATTATTAATCTACACTTAATTTATAGTTTATGATATAAATTTGTAGTACTGAATACCTGTCTTAGTATGTTAACTAGAACCGTCAAATTATACATTTTATTATTAAAATATCGCATGAATTCTTTCGAATTATATACAGATGCGCATTAGATAAAAAATTTTGCGTATTTAAGGTATTTTAATGTTGTTGCTGTCGCAGCGCTCGAATCAAAATTTATTTTATATCCTGATACAATACCATTTGAAAAATTAAATTTAAAAGTCCTTGAGTGGTTAAATTTTAATGAATTAGAAATGGAATTAGTTGAATTTCAGTCAAGTACCATATAGAACCAAAAATTTGTTGATTTAGAAATGATTTAGAGATTATTGAAAGTAATTGATTATTGGATAAAATAAATAAAATTGCAGAAGATGAAATTCTAACTATACATGGAATTCAGTTCCTGACACGTTTAATTGTTTAAATCTTTAAAAATATTAGCAAAGGCAATTTTATCAATATTTTCATCGACGTGGGCATGTGAATCTCTATTTTCAGAATGAAATTTAATAAAAAATAAATATAGGAATAGAATGACGGATGAGTCGAGCTCTGCATGCGTACTGTTGAAATTAACTAAATATGAACCAGATATTAAATCTTTATCATCTTGTGTACAGCAACCAAAATCACATTAAAAACAATTTTTTTAACGTTAATTTTGTTTCTAGCATATTGCTTTTTGTAAAACATTGATTAATAAAAAATTGTTTAAAGATGAATTGCTTTTGTTTGTTTGTTTGTTTAATTATACTTACATATAGTTTCACCACGCTAACATTTCGAATGAAATTTTATTGTGGCACGTTACCTATTTAAAAAAGAATTTTTATGACTTTGTGGCACGGACATCAAAAAAGGTTCGCCATCCCTGCCCTAGATGTATCTCCGGACTGAATTGAAAAAGCATCTTAATATTAAATTTTAACAAATGCTTTCAGCCTATTTCTTTTTTATGTAGGGTGATATTTCCTTTTTTTTATTTACCTTGACTTATTAATCAAAGAATGATTTTGTTTGATTCTTTAGGATCACAAGGTTACGGTTTGTAAAGACAACACGAACGAAGTGAATGTTGTCGTGGTCTTATCGTTTCCTTATACATAATGTTTCACTGTGTTTAACTTTCTCATTTGTAAATTTCCAACTATCATATTTTTAATACCTACATCTATAAACATGTTTGGTCGAATTCAAATGCGTTAGGACTCATAGGCATAGGTACATACAGAAATATTGTAAGTGAATTAGAAGCTTCACTCATTCAAATATTCATTTTTCCATAATATAAATAGGTATAACACATGAATGAATTTTTTTTCGGTTTCAACTAGTTTTCGGTATACGATTAAAGGAACATACAGACAACAAAAGAAAACTTCTCATTCGTGACGTAGTGACCAAATAAAAAAGTACACTCTCTGCCATTTAAACGTAAAAGAGACAAATGACTTTATTATACAAGACGTTAGTAATTATTTAAAAATTGTGGGCACGAAACAATAAAACATTTCTCACACCGCATGGTTGAATTTATATCTTGGAATTCTGTCGATGACACTTATTCCACGTTCAGAGGTGGATCATAAAATTTTATTTCATATCTGTACATACTGATTTTCAGTTTTATTATTTATTTATGACCGACCATTAGGTACGTGGTGAATATACGTTCATTACAGTAGGCACTTTGGAATCGGACAATAAAAAAATGTAGGTATGTAAAATACTCCTTCGAATATTCAGCACCACCACACCACAATAATGACATCATCAAATTCCATTTATACGAAATACAATTAAGAACGGGTTTAACGTAATAAAAACGTAAGATGGATGACTGAAAGGCCGTGATGACTCTGGGTATCTATCTATCTATTACATGCATATCAGTAAGTGAAGTGAGGTATTCGTTCGAATGGAACCAACATTTAATGAAGCAAATTCGTATTCAATGAAGGCAGATTTTATAATTGGTTTCCTTAATTAGTAGACCACGATAATTAAAATGTACCTACCTACAAACTTTGTTGATGTAAAATTATTAGAAACGGGCCTTAACAATTTTCGAAACCCAAGGGTCTGAACACGCAGTAGCGTACATTTAAAGTTCGTTGGGTACTGTCATAAAGTGTTCATACTCGGAGAAAAATAATCAACCCTTATCACTCACCGTAATGTCCTATTAATAGTCCCTGTCATTATCAACAACCCTAGTTGATAATTATTTAGGCAAGTAATTTTATATACAGGGCTTTTCAAGTTGATGGGCTATTAGAAGTATATGAATTAGTAGAAGGAATTCAATTCTGAAACTTGGGCTCATTTAGTTATTGTTTATGCCACTTCTTTTAAAAATATTTTCAAGTTCGATTTACATCCGGTTATACCGGAAGTCGATACCAACTTTGTTATTTTAAATGGAATGGTATATTTTTTATGCTGAATTCGAATAAAACGTGTAATTCTAAGGTAAGTTTGATAACCAACTTGTACACCTCTGTAACGATCGGTTTGTGAGTTAATTTAATTTATAGAAAAAAAATCGCTACCGCTACCCAAATTATAAAAAATCATAACTTCCACAAAATACGACTAAAAGAGTGTTGAAATTTTTACTAGTAATAGCTGAATATTAGTGCTAACGCCTTGACAAAATTGAATTAAATAATTTATACAGGGCGTTCAAAATAAAATTCTAAAATTGAAAAACTTCAAACACGAATTACATCGTTTTTTCAAATGGCACCTACTATTTTTATTTTTTCAATCGATTCCATCTTTTATCCTCTTTCGATCTATATGGATACTTCGTATTTTAAGTAATAATTCAAAATTATTCCAAAATTTTCAAATAAAATAGGAAGTATCCATATGGATCGAAAGAGGATAAAAAAAGGAATCGATTGAAAAAATAAAAAATAGTAGGTGCCATTTGAAAAAACGATGTAATTCGTGTTTGAAGTTTTTAAACTTTAGAATTTTATTTTGAACGCCCTGTATAAATTATTCAATTCAATTTTGTCAAGGCGTTAGCACTAATATTCAGCTATTACTAGTAAAAATTTCAACACTCTAAGTCGTATTTTGTGGAAGTTATGATTTTTTATAATTTGGGTTGCGGTAGCGATTTTTTTTCTATAAATTAAATTAACTCAGAAACCGATCGTCATAGGTGTACAAGTTGGTTATCAAACTTACCTTAGAATTACACGTTTTATTCGAATTCAGAGTAAAAAATATACCATTTCATTTAAAATAACAAAGTTGGTATCGACTTCCGGTATAACCGGATGTAAATCGAACTTGAAAATATTTTTAAAAGAAGCCGCATAAACAATAACCAAATGAGCCCAAGTTTCAGAATTGAATTCCTTCTACTAATTCATATACTTCTAATAGCCCATTAACTTGAAAACCCCTGTATATTTGTACATAATTAGTTTTAGGTGTTACCTGTTTTATAACATGTTTTAATTTATTAAATCATTAAAAACACAATATAAAATTCGCTCTTCGCTAACGGAGGTATAATAAATATCCTGCTGCTTTGGATCTTCAGGATAGAATTATAAATCTATTACATCGATGTCAGCAGTTGCAATTAGTTAATGCAACCTTATTTCCTGCAGTGTATTCGTAGAAACAATTCGTAATAAGACATTTCAGTACATTTTAACAAAAGCTTGTGTGAAATGTTGCCCTAGGGATTAATTATCATTGTTTCGCTAATGAATATTCGCATTATTTAACGTTTATCTTCCACTTTAATAAAAGACCGTTCCAGTAATGAGCAGTTTAATAATAATAAAAGTTAAAATGTTCACGGCATTGAACAATTTACGTTGGTGCAAAAAAACAAAAAAGAACATAACGTGCAATAATGTTAAGGATCTTCGTACGTATTGCGTTGTTTTTAACTGTTTGTACTTAATTATACCAACGACACTCTCCAAGAAGTTCCAGTAAAACTGTGGGGAAAATTAACTAAAAGGCTATAAGGGGGGGGGGGGGATAAGAATGGGTAGGATGCCCCCAAACGGATTGTGCTGATTTTTTTTCTGGTGATTACTACCAACATAAGATTAAGATTTGCCAAGTTTTAGCTATTAATATTGTACCGTTAGAAAGTGAGGATTAATTGAAAAAAAATCGAAAAAAATTCATATCTTTTCAACGGTTCGATCGATTTGGCTGAAATTTTAGTATGTTTTGCATATTTTTATAACAAAAAGAAAAAAAAATTATTAATATGAAAAGAAAATTTTAACCCCCCTAAAAAAATTATTCCATAAAAAAATTTTTTTGTCATAAACTTATGGCCTTGGTACAATTACCAAAATTTTTTTTTATTTTTCTAACACTATTTTTCACAACATATTATTTTTTCAAATTTTTTTCCGGGTGCGTCATAGTTGAAAAAAATAAAATGTCACAAAATTATTTTTTTTTAGGTTAGGCTTTATGTACAGTCACGTAATTTTTTTGTAGATTTCCAAATGTATTTGACGTTGTATAAAAATTTTTCTAATTTTTTTTTCCAGATGCGTCGCAGTAAAAGAAATAGAATGTCTAAAAATAATTTTTTTTGAGGTTATGTTAGTTGTACAATTATCAAAATCTTTTTGCACGTTTTTGACCCTATCCAACGCAACATATAATTTTTTCCAAATTTTCCTCTGCGTGCGTCATAGTTAAAAACAACGGCTACAGCATTTCCCTAGCGAACAAACAAATAAAAAATAAAAAACAAAAGCAAGTCAAATGACTTTCACATAACAGCAATAATTAGTATAAATTTCCATGTGACACATTTTAACTCTAGTACTGTAATAATTACTCTTAATAATGGGCAACGACCGAAACACTCGTCGAATTTCTAAATAAATTTTGGTGAACATTATTTTGTCTCATATTGTAACTTTATTAAAAATTACTTACATACTGATATTATTTAAAATAGGATTATTTTTTAACAGTTACGTATTTGTTACGGTGAACTCTACTATTGACTTAAATTGCTTTGCAGCATTAGTGCCCGGTCCTATTGTTTTAGTCTAGACTGCATTGTATGCAAATAAACTGAGATGACGATATAAAAAGAAAAACAAAGCGAACACTAGTTTATGAGAACAATTGTACAAAGACTGTAGGGGTGTAGGAAAAGTGAGCTTAGGTAGGACGTCCTCGTAAGGGTTGTGACCATTATTGTTTTAGTAATTACTATCAATCAATCAATATGTATCTTTAAAAATATTCAACGTATTATATCAAGCTAGCACTACAAAGTTATTTTTCCGATTTCTGACGTGTACTATAATTTGTCGCTAATTTGTTACCAAATCAAAAAATTTGTCGCTTGATATCAACATAGTGTATCTCTAAAAGGAAATATCGTAGGATATTACTGTAAAGACCATAATTTGTTGCTGAAAGATGACATTCAACGAATTTGTCGCTAGTATTATCTCCAGCTGATAAGCGAAAAACTGCTGGAAAACCACCAAACAATTAATCAAGGAGTTCTTTGTTACATTTGTTTTAAGAGATCGGATTTATTTACCAAACTTTTTAAATGAGGTTTTCCCTGTTACACGTTACCTTTCGAGAGTTTGATGGCTTTCCAGCAGTTTTTTGCTTATCAGTTGGAGATAAGACTAGCGACAAATTAGTTGAATGTGTCATCTTTCAGCGACAAATTATGGTCTTTACAGTAATACATTTCCTTTTAGAGATACACTATGTTGATATCAAGCGACAAATTTTTGGATTTGGTAACAAATTAGCGACAAATTATAGTGCACGTCAGAAATCGTAAAAATAAGTTTGTCGTGCTAGCTCGATAATATACGTAAACATTCAAGTGTCAGTCCGAGAAAAAAAAATTCTCTTGAGGGGAGAAGTAATAATTATTATTATTATTATATAAGGCTTTATTTGTAAATTAAAAGTTATTTACAAGGAAGGAGATAACAAAATTATACAAAAATTCTTAGCTGAAGTATTTATGACTACTATCCTAACTTGCAACCCTGTTTATCATTATTTGCCGTAGTTTCGAAGACAAAGGGGGGTGCTGCAAACAGGTAAAATTTTTAAAGCAATGAAATAACTCAAAAACTGTTGAGAATCAAGGTAGGGTTGTATTATCAACATGACCCCTAATTTTGATGAGGAATCCGAAAATGTAAAAAAACGGAGGGTTCCATTTAAAATAACGGTTTAACCGGAAGTGATAAAAGATCGAAATTATAATAAAACGGTAGCCACCTCTTATAACCCAATCGACCAAAATTTTAAAACGAAATTCCAATTAATTCGGTCTGGATATATGTCTAGGGGGTAGGTCTAAAACGATCACTATCTCCCAGAAAATTCGACTTATTGAAGTTGGCAGCAAATATTCTCTTCGAGTATTGTTTGTAAGTTTCGAGTATTGTTTTATAAGTTTCACGTATTTCTCATAGTCGATGCTGTTGCCAACCAATTCTGTTCAAATTATCGAAGTTTTGCTGTATTTAGAGTAAACAGATCGATAGGGCTGAAATTTTTATTTGTTTCGGGCCTATAAGTGTTAATTAATTATTTTAATGTCTACGTTACATTACTTTAGCACAGTGCTACTTGAAATACACACAACGTTAGTGTCAGTAATTATTTTTAGTAGGTATGTACGTAATAAGTGTTATCATAAAGCGAACTTCTTGACCACGTTCGTTTTCAGCATTCTACTTACTACCTCTGACGACGACGACGATTGAACTTCCTCTAGTCGATAATACAATAGCGGTTAACTTTAAATAGATTGCAGCGCTTTCACGCGCACCAGAAACGCGAAATGTTCATTCAAGTTCTGGACATTATTAATCATTATCTAGTAGGCACATGTACATAAATACATGCATACACATATTTATAATGAGAGTGCATGGACGTGGGGAATTTAATTTGCATCCGCTGTGAATAAACGATCATCAATGCGGAATGAACATAAAATTAAGTGCACGCACGCACGTGACCCATAATAACTACCACACAAGGGGTGACCGCAGGGTGAACGACAAATGATTGCCTTTTGGTCCCTGTGCCGTTTCCTACCATAACACTATCATAACATCTTTGCTTAGGACCATACGCAGAACCGTAAGGTTACGGTAGGGAACGATAACACTAACGAAGTGAAAGAACCTCAAATATATCAATATTTATCAGCATTTCCGTTTTAATTTTTGAAATTGTTTAGTTTGTTATTCCAACCCTTTTATTCTTGCTTCCGTCTAATAAATATCTAATAATAATATGTCAGTCGATGGCCATTGAATTGATTTTACACAGACGATAATTCTGCACGAATTTCAACAAATACCCACGAGCAACTGGTGACGTTTGTTTGTTTACCCGATGTCGATTGGAAATTATCTTTATTTTCCTTGCTACACGTACATAGTACTAGCACACAGCCAAGAACAAGTCAATGGCCTGCTGAAGAAAACAAGAATGCAGTTCGGCGGTGTCTGACTGATGCACCCGCTTCGAGAGAGATCCTAATACTCGTTCGACGCGACACTACATCATTTCTCAATTTATTTAAGATGAACTGAGGAAACGACTACCTCGATTCAATATCAATTTATACAATTTTTTAGAGCACAAAAGGAGCTTTCTAATGAGGCTGCACGTACCTACTATAAACCCTGAAGAAAAGGACTGATGAAGCTTACAGCAGGAGATTCGGTAATAACCATGTAATAACTGACAGAGCAAACTGGATGGTCATACGCTTATATACTTAGACTAAGTTCAATCTAACGCGCATGCACCGATAAGACACCTATTGCTCATGCGCTGGCATATAAGATCTATATGTATAAGTGACGCTAACCCATACCACCAGGCATAACAAACCGAGCGAGCAGCCCAGCATTAATCAATTATACCGGGTGTTTCGTTGAGGGTGGCCACCGAGCATATCTCAAAAACTACTGGGTGTAGAGAAATTATTACAAAAATGGTCATAAGAAAATCATAAATTATTTTTAAGCTCCGCTATTTACCACAAGGGGACGCAATTGATCATAAAATTCAAGATTTCTTCGAAAATTCTCATATTAACCTATAAATTCAATAAGGCTCATTGGCATACAGACCTTAATAAGCGTGGAGGTTATTTTTCAAAACGTTGTAACTTATTTATTGTTTTTATAGAACCTTTAATGAAGCAATTTTTAATGAAGGGGTAGAAGCTATTGTGCATGAAATGACGAAATTACTAAGGAAGGATTGCAGTCCATGTATTCATAGTTTTTCTTTTTGTTTAGTTTTCATATTTCTGTAACATCAAGAGGGCTAAGACATTTTATTTACTAAAATACGTACAAAATATATAAACGAGAACGCAAGCGGGTTGAACGAACAAGTTTACCCCGGGCGTTGCAAGAAAAACTAAACGATAAAGAAAAGTGAAAAACATCGAATTAATTACTCCTGCCAGGGGCATTCAATGCGAACTTCGCTATAAAACACGTTAAAAAAAATGTTTGCAAACAAGCATCAAGTACGTAGGTACTCGTATACGAGTCTAAAATATTTAGGTGGGTGCTGCTGAATGCATTTTCGTTCACTTGTTCGTTTCTTGACTACTGACTGAACTTATGGTAAATAGATATGGAGTCATATCCTCGTCATCATTGACGTAATTTTTATTTAAGAAATAGCACATCCTCGTACACCTTCCTGGATGCAAATAACTAATTATAAGTAAATATACCTAATAAATTTCTGGTTCTGTTATTAACCATAACCTCAATTCATATTTTTACCATTTCAAACAATCAATTAAAGTTACTTAAAAATTGTAAGAGTTGAGTTAAATAGCCGGGCAGTCGTTTCTTTTAATTATTATTATAAACAGGTGTGTATCAATTTCAAGCTTGCTTGTCAATAAATAGTTAGATTGGTTTGCATTGTGTTATCAGAATTCTGCTTTATAGAAAAACTAGACAAATTATTATAATATAATTGGTTCAGGAATAGTCAGCGGATTTCTATTAGGACAGGGTCAGGTGGGGTAATTGTAAACAGGCTCTTTATTCCGATGAAATTAGATTCTTGATTATTCTAATTAATGGGAATTATAGACTTTTATCGGTTGGAAGCTTTAGCGCGCTAAACAGCAGAGGAGGAGTGTCGCAATATTTTATGTTAAACAGTGAAAATATTTCTATATAGGTACTTAATATATAATTTTTGGGGTAATTGTGAACACGGCTTTATAAATATAATTTTCATTGGAATTCACGTTTGAAAGCGAATTGTTCACTTTTGCCGCATTAAAAACCTTTCTTTATAAAGCCAGTACAAACAAGATGATTGTTCACATTTACCCCTAAGTTTTCGACTGCGTTAATAAGTGAAGGGGTAATTGTAAACTAAGGTTTTTTTGCAAACAAAATCCGAATTTGTATATTTAAAAACAGAAATTCACTTAAAACGAAACAAGGGCCTAAATTAATAATATAGTCGCCTAAATTTAATCTTCATCTAAGGTACATCGAGCTTCAAAAGTCAAACTTCCAAAATCGTTCAAAATTACCCCACCTGACCCTATATAACTAATTGTCAGGAAGGGTTATTAAGTTATTTTATCGATCAGTGTAAGTAATAGATTCAGATTCAGAATTCAGGAGCACTATGATATTTTATGGGACATTCTAAAATTTTTAGATTTTAGAACATTTTACAGGATTTATTCTCGAACCTTCTAAAACATTCTCGAACCGTTTGGAAGATCCTAGAACATTCTGGAAAATTCTATAACATCCTCGAACCTTTTGGAAAATTTTAAACATTCTCGAACCTTCTAGAGTATTCTGGAATTTCTGGAGGATTCTCGAACCTTCTGTGAAATTCTAGAACATCCTAGAACCTTCTGGGAAATTTAAGTACTTCCACGAAAATTTTATTCCGTTCTCTCATATAAAGTTCTATGGGATACTCTTTTGACCCCCACTTCTTCTATTACTCGCCAGCTTCGATAAGTCGAATATTCTGGGGGAATCCCTTAACAATGTATGATTTTAACGTCTCTTTTTAATAACGAAAGGTACCTATTATGCATTTAAACAGTGAGGCAGTTCAGTTTCTACGATTATTTGTCATTTCAGCGTACTTTGAAAAACTTTGTATTCTGACCAAAAATTAAATTTTATAAAAAAACGTAAGTAAATTGGTGCACCAAAAAAGATATTACCTACATATTTTTTTTCATTTATCTAACTAAAATACTAACATACATGTGTACAATACACTTATGTATCAAGACTATGATCATCGAAGTTTTTTTTGGGTCAAACAGTAATTCGAGTTGCCGAAATACAACTGTATATCGCGTGGCCCTAACGAATTCTAACTGCATATACATATACTGTACGTATGAATAAAGTTCGTATTCCAGAAGGTAACAACGTTATTAAATGTCATTAGAAAGCTTTCACATTTTATGCCCACCTTAATTTTCCTATCGATATGTCGTATTATAAACGGATAGCCGCGTATTTATAGCCGGGAATAATTTATATTCTACACGTATACTTAGCAGCCACTTTCATACAGTAATAAAATCATAAATGTTTTAAGTTAACAAGAGGCGTTTGCTATTTTGCTTTGTATCATAGAAATTAAATATGTATCCATAAATTGTGTTAAATAATTAAATTTTTGGCCAAATGAAAAACGGTTGTGTGACCAAAGTTAAAATATATTTTTCTTTTTGATTAAAACTTGAGGGAACCACCTATTTATTTTATTGTAATAAATTTAAAAAAATATTAAAAGCTGGTTACCAATAACAATGGTACGAACCATGTAGTACTTGCTAGACGTACATATATCAAACTAGCATGACAATGTTATTTTTCCGATTTGTGACTTGCACTATAATTTGTCGCTAATTTGTTAATAAATCCAAAAGTTTGTCGCTCGTGCCATTTAGCCATAATCAGCTGGTATACATTCAGAAATCGGAAAAATAACTTTGTCGTGCTAGCTTGATATACGTACCTGCGAGTCCAAGTCGTAATCTTAAACCTTTGTTTCAAAATTATATACTAAAATTTAATGGGAAAATCGTATTGTCCAACACCCGGTATGTTAATATGTATTATGCTGTAACTACAGGACAATAAAAGTTTATAGCACATATTTCCAGTTTACGATTAAAAAACTTTCAAGTGATTCCAAGGAGCCATTCTAATTTATTACTATGAAAACCGAACATTAAAACCGTAAAATGGAAAATTATTCACTACATTAACTCTTGTTGATAATAATAAAAACCTTTACTACCTACTTGGTTGGGTTGTATCTAATCAATGGCTACATAATTGTCAAAACAATTACCTACTGTATTCTTAATTATGTAGGTATGTACTACCTACATGACAAGAGCTGGCAGCAGGTCTTTTTTTTTTGGGAGATGTCTAAAATTTGTAGCTTTTGAAACACAAAAGGCTTCTGGAGGTTTTACTGCCCATACAATACGTACAAGTATAACTTATGACAGCATAAATCCACGAAACATTAATTAAAACCCATACCACAATGTAACACAAGAAATTCTCGTACATGTCTATGTTTTGGAAAACAGGTCCTACAAAAATCCAATTATTAGAAAAAATCGCGATGATTTATTAATAATACTAAAATTACAATCCAACATAGGTACACTCCGTAGGTACATCCATCATCTATACCTACCGGTACGAGCTTAATGGTTTTTAATTAGTAGGAATATTTAGGCAGTCTCTTATCATACTATTTTAATGCACCATGTTATGTTGTTTCAGCTCAGAAAATTGATACGCACCTTTTAATGCAACAAAATGTAAAAAATCTTTATCACTTATTTTTTAATTACAATAACTGGCCATTTAATTAGTAAATTAATTGGTAAATATATGTTTGTCATTATTACATTAAAAATCGTTTCAAGTGGGATATATATTGTTAAATGTAAAGCAATTTAAATGACGTTTTGATAATCAATTATAGTGCATAGCTATTGATAGTACCATAACAAAAGAAGTCGTCGAAACGTCTTATTGAATATAGTTTATTGTTTCTTAAATTTTTTTATCGAATACTTTCAATTCTAAGTCAAGTAGGTAAATATTTTTTTTTTTTTTAATTAACATAACCTATAATTTTATACTGTCAACCATCTGTCAACATTTGACGTACATACTTGGATGAACTACTATGATTTCATAGTAAAATAGTTCTACTATATTATTTATCACAATTGAAACATTGTTGTATTAAGAAATAACAGAAAACAAATACCCTCTCTCCTCTCTGTGACCTCAAATCCTTTACTCTTCAAAATTTGCGAAATATGTACATGTGGATATTAAGTATGTATATTAGCAAGTTAAATAATATAATTGAATGCAAACATTCAGGCGGTGCGTTGACTCAGAAAAAGCCTCACAAGTTTTAGCAGAAAAAACTTTGATTAGGTATTTTGGCCGAACTGAAAGAACAAGAGTCATTGACTCCAAAAACAAAATACTGAGCCCGATAACGTTGAGTGCATGAAGTCACAGTATGGCCAAGAATTTTTTTGTCCACAAATAAAAGTTTTAATCCAAAATTAAGTAGGTACCTATATTCATTTTGATATCTTTCTAATAAAAATTTCAGTATATTAAAAAAAATATATTTAACCAACGGCAATTTTTAAAAATTGGCATTATTTAAAAATTAATACATAGTGTAATTTATAAGTTTATAATACTCCCCTCCCCTTCCCCAATTCCATCAACAATGAAATGAGTCTACCTTGCAATCAGGAATAAAAACAAATATTATCTCATTGCCTGATAAGTTATTTTTGAAACGATTATTTAGTTAACCCATATTTAATAAAAAAATAAATTATCTTTTGGCTTATAGTAAAATGACGAAATAATTGTTATTATATGAATTAAATAAATGTAATGTTAGTATCTAACGAAAAATGACTAAGTAGGAATGCAAAATTTACAGAATCAAAACTAAAGACATATTTTTGACAATTAAATTATTTATAATAAATACCCTAAAGAAAGAATGAAGAATTTAATGTACTGGGCATTTTTTTAACTTAAAACTAGCTAAGCGAAAAAAGTTTTTAACCCCCTTTATTCTTCCTGTAGTTAAATGCTCAATTTTACTCTGTTGAAATAATTTTATTAAAAACTGCTTTGCTCCAACCACGAAGACAAACAATATTACTAAGTTCGTGTACCTGTACAAACACGTATTTCATTAGGCAATTCCTGTTTCTGGGAAAAAAAGTGAGCAGCAAAAAAGTAATAAAAGTAAAGAAAATTCAATTGTACCTACGCCATCAAAAGAGTTCCGAGAAATAAAACTTTTGTTGATCACGAAACCAGTTTAAGTAAGTTAATCAATTTCATTTTCATTAAATCCATTCTACAAATCGTTTTTATTTACCGGATATAAATTTGGGTCAAAATAAAGACAAGGCTTCTTTGTTTAATCTTCTGTAGGCACCTTTGTGTTTTATAAATATTTTAACATTTATTTTAGACAAACCTTATTAATAACAAAGGCCTCGTTGTTCCTTCAATATTATTTATAACCTCTCTAAAAACGTTTAAAGAGAAATGATTGAAACTTTAATAATTTGTTATTAGCAGATGAGCAGTGAGTACACCTAATTAACAATTTTTTTTAATGAAAGCTTGTATCACCTATTAGTACATCCTAGTTGAATTGAAAGTCTCAATTAGAAAGTTGTTGGCGATAAGATTAACAGTAGGATAAATTATCATTTTATTTAAATGAACTTTTATTGATATGTATCTACCTACCATAAAGGCAATACAAACAATGAATATTGTAAGGATATTAAAAAAGAAAATAGGTTGTCTGGTCGAATGAAATTAAATTAACAAACAATTACTTTGCCTAAAAAGTTATGAACTGTGAAATGCACAAGAACTGCAAGAGGCGGAGCTTATGCTCTTGAATTTAGTTAAGTTGTGCCTTTGCACAATCCAAGGTCAAAGCTCATAAGATTCTGAAATATCTGCATGACACTAATTCCAACAAATTTTCAAAGACAACGTCGTAATGGGTACTTATGCTTTCTAAATTACTATTAACTAGTTCTGAATTGCTTGAAAAACTTTTCAGACAAAAAGAACAATAAGAAAGCAATAAATTGAGGGGTAAAAAGTGACATATGACAGACATACCGTCTCCGTTCTTTTTGTTATTTCCATAGGTGTAGGAGCTGGAGCCGACCGAGGGTTTTTTCCAACCTCGCCAGTTGTTGCATACGCTTTCGGGTTCAGAGCTCCAGCTGCACAAGGAGTCCTCCTCGAAACGGTCCGAGTCCTCAAAACTAAACCTGTCACCCTCCTCCCAGTCCAACATCGCGGCCGCGACATCGCCGCCCCCGCCGTTACCCCCGGAAATGTTCCCGGTGCCCGCCACCTTCAAACAAAGAGGCTGCCTTTAGGCAACAGAACGCACCTTGACCCGCAGCTGGGGGTCAAAACTAAACCTTCACCCCAGCAGCCCAGCTCAATCACTACACTTACTACTACTACTGTAATGAACAATGTCCCCCGAACGAATCGCTTCGAAATTGTAAGAAAATGTCACGTACGCATTGCAACAAACGATTTTTCATTTATAGTAAACTAAACAAAACAAAGGACACGATCCATCCAACTCTCGGCCTCCCCCATAGACGACGACAACAACAAATATGGCGAACAGAACCGTCCCCAAACTCCACACTCCACTGAAAATTGACCGAACATCTGATTGTCTTTGTTAGAACAAATACAGTAACAGCTGGCAGAGGGCGCACCTGCTAGAAACCTTTTGTTTTTCGTTTTTCTACAATTGGAAATCTTTATAATATTGCCACTAAAAATGTAGATGGCGCAATCTTATTTCTACCTCTTCGCAACATTGCCAGATTGCTAATAATTATATTTCACCATTACATTAATGATAAATAGTAAAATAATGTAATAAAACTTACGTTCCACTTTCACATGAAGTTATTTCTTCAGAATATTCATTATTAATACATAATGACGAAAAAGCTTTAACTACGTACCAATAAATGAAATATTACACTTTAAATTATTCTAATTCATTAACTATCACATACATAATTAAAAATATAATAAATAATACTACCAAAGCATAACATAAATAAGATTTTTGATATTATTATGTACATGCTGCTATGCAGTGAAAGATATAACAAATGGAAGGAAATTGAGACACTTGACAACGTCGCATTAATTGTTCTTCTGTCATTTTCGTCCATTTTCAAAGTGGTAGGTTAACTTATTAAAAATAATATATTTTTAAAACTATTTACATTTGCTAATTAAAAAATATCTACAGAAGACAATTTTGTGTATACCGTGGTTTCTGATTAATTAATGTAATATAGAAATACTATATTAAAACGTGCCGATTTTTGTAGATAAAATACATGTGTAAACGTCAGTTGTTGTATTGGTGATTAGTTGTAAAGCAATATTTATTCCATTTTTTAGAAAAAAATGGCCCCAAGGAAAGGTAAAGTTCAAAAAGAAGAGGTGCAAGTATCCCTAGGCCCTCAAGTCAGAGAAGGTGAAGTTGTTTTTGGTGTAGCACACATTTTCGCTAGTTTTAACGACACATTCGTACATGTAACCGACTTGTCGGGAAGGGAAACGATTTCCCGAGTTACAGGAGGCATGAAAGTTAAAGCCGACAGGGACGAAGCATCCCCTTATGCTGCTATGTTGGCTGCTCAAGTATGTACAATAAACCTTATTGTTACAGGTTATAATTTAGAATATTTTCAAATTGGATTGTGTTTATGAAAAAGAATTGGCCCTAATTCATTAATTATTCAGTACTAGTTAGTGTAATTCCTAAAGTTTCAAAATTTACAAACTAATTTGGGATTTTGGTAACTTACTTGTATTTTATATATTTGCAGTTATGTTGGAAATTATTGGATAGTTATTAAATTTTACACTTGTGATTAAGACTCATCTTCTTGGTTGATATTAGATTTATTGATTATCTAGGGAGCAATTAAGTTTTGTTTATCTCTTAAAAAAATATTTTGTAGGATGTAGCAGAAAAGTGCAAGTCGTTGGGTATAACAGCATTGCACATTAAATTAAGAGCAACAGGTGGTAACAAGACAAAAACACCAGGACCTGGTGCACAAAGTGCCCTAAGGGCTCTGGCTCGTTCTAACATGAAAATTGGTAGGATTGAGGATGTAACTCCAATTCCCACAGATTGTACCCGCAGGAAGGGAGGTCGCCGTGGTCGCAGATTGTGAACAGTTCTGTTTTATAAATTAACAAACATTCTGATTCGATTTGTTTATATGTAATAAGAACCAATAAAAGAAATTTGTCCTCCAAACTATTTTTTTATTAATTATTCTTAACGGGCCAAAGTTCCATTAAAAATTACTTTAATAAAAGGCAAAATGTAAAAGAAATGCTAAAACTAAATACAGTTTCAACATTCCATTGAATTATGCACTTAAAAAATTATTTGTATAAAATATAATTTCAGTTATTTACAAAAATTTTCATGCAGAACTTTGTACAGTTTCTGTGCTTTTCTTGGTCCAAAACCAGGAATTAAAGACAACTGAAACTGAGATGCTTGATAAATGTCCTCCAATGTTTTGAATTTTTGCAAAAGTGCCATGGCATCTGTTTTATTTATTGGTTTGATAGAAGTCAATGCTTGAACTAACTGTAATGTAGTACAGAAAAGCATTACACACTTATATTTGAATTAATTATGTAAAGTAACACCTGCAAATATGGTGTTGATTCACTTTTTTCCATTAAAATTTCAGCTGGTTTGTTTTCATAGATTTTGTAGGTTTCAATTATTTTACCAGCTTCTTCAGAACTCCATGCTAGTACTAAGGTCATATTGGCCAATATACAAATTCTAGTTAAATGTTTCAAAGGGTGATAAGGGTCTTTAATATCTACCTTAAAAAATAACCAACAGAAAGTTTTACAAGTAGATTTGTTAATTGCAGAAATAATACATACTTGAACCAACAATACTCGTAACATGTACATTTTTTTTAACTGTCTTAGTCTTTCATGTATATAATCTGGATTCAAATTGTGATACCTGAGTGACAAAAATAGGGCACAGACTGTTCTGCCCATTTGATAGTCAGGAACAATATCTTCATATTCCCAAGGTACATTTGTAACGGATTTAAGTAAAGGATTGCCTTTCTGTTTTGGATTTACAAGGAGACAGTATGTCTTACTAAAAGTTTTAGATGTTGTTGAAACAGCTTCATCTGAAGATTTTGAAGCTAAAAGATAAGTAGTAAATTTCTTTCAACAACTCTGTATGTACTTTGTTGATTGTATTACTGCTAGCAACATTGTTTGTTTCTTCAAATTCGGTTTCAAATTCACTGACAACTGCACTGAGTGTATCATCCATTATATTTTTATATGTGCTTTATGTTATTAATCCTATTTTTAATCACGTTCTTCATTTGTGCCTGTCGGTGGCTATTTATTTTATAAACCTTTTTGGTTTGAAATTTTCTGAGGTTAAGAATTAAAAACAGAAACCATAGATTAATAGAAACTTTACAATCATTGATTTGAAATCATAGATATTAAAAGTTAAAACCATAGATGTTAAAACCAAGTTTTTGATTAATTGTGAATAGAGGTTAACCACTTGTCAAATCCTCCTTTTAATAAACGATATTTTATTAAAATTTTGAATAATGTCGAACTATATTACTGGACCAGATGTTGTTAAATATGCTTGTTCATGTGGGCTGCTTAAATCTATAACAAGATTATACTTTTGTCGTCACTGTTTAGAATTAAGGTGTGGATTCTGTGTTTGTCATGAGGTAACCCAAATGATTTCTTATTTATTACATAAATTATATATTAAATTATAAACTAGGTTGATTCTACCTATTGTGGAAAGTGCTGTGAGAATTTACCGTCAGCAGAAGCGAGATTAAAGAAAAATCGGTGCGGTGACTGTTATGATTGTCCTAGTTGTAAACAGAATTTATCTAAACGAGCAGCTACAGTAGGCCCGAAAAATCCCGAAGACCCTAAAGCAACACCTCGTAAAGTTTATTATTTACTTTGCTTAAATTGTCGATGGAGTTCAAGGGATGTTGGAATACCTGATCAAGCTGCAGGTATGTACCTAATTGTTGTGACCTTTCAATGCATTATGTTGTATAATATTTTTCTAAGCTACTGGAAGTTGGCCTGAAAGGGAAAATGTTCATGCTGCAAGATTACAAGAAATTATTGAAATGTATAAAGGTATTGTTTTGGCTGAAAAACAGCAAAAGATGGAAAAGGACAAGAAAAAGCAACGTCGTTTTATGACGTTTACAGTTAGTACTTAATAAGTTTATATTGTGTGGTGTTAATAAAATTTTATGACAGGACAGGACAGGAATAACGGCCTCCATGTTAAGAAAGCGTATAGGGCTGCCTGATATTCCCCATCCCCTTCTCAAACCGAAACCTAAAGAACCTGAAGAAGCAATTGCTAAAGAAGAAGTTGAAGAGTTTCCTGAAGAGTTGCTAACAAAACCCATAAATCTCAATGAAAGTATGTTACAATTTTTGTATAAAAATATGATTTTATCATATAATTTGATTTATAGTTACTACTCTTGAACAAAGGCTTAATTTACCTGAATGGCAACCAACAACCGTCGATAAACTTTTCCCTGTTCATAAACAGGTATCAGTTAAGAGATCACAAAGGTGTAGAGCATGTGAACATAACGTTAGCAAACCTGAATATAGTCCAACATCGATTAAATTCAAAATTCAACTTTTTGCTTTGTATGTATTTCCATTTATATTATGTATATTATTATTTAGTTTTATGTCTAATGTTTTTATTTTCAGTTATCATATTCCTGAAATAAGAATTTTTACTGTAGAACCCCTAAGGGCAGGTAAACAATGTGAACTTCTTTTGAAATTTTCAAATCCGACTCAACATCAGACACTCATTACATTTTTACCACTTTTTCCTCCTGAGGATGCTTCTATTTCTAAAAAAGTTGAAGAACCTTTGCCTGAGGAAGAAATATCTTCAGGGGAAACAGTTACAGAAGAGGTACATTAATTTATGTAATTTTACAAGTATTTTTGAACTTAAATTTTCATAAATTAAATAATTAAAATTAATTTTTAGAAACAGCCTGCCTCTTTACCGGGCAGTCAACCCAGCAGCCTTTTGCATACATCCTTGTCTCGTACCCCATCGATTACTGTGCAGCCTCGTCCTATTAAGCAAGCTGTTACAGCAAATATTGAATTGCCTACAAGTAATTTTGTCTTGTTACCAAGAGATGATGCTGCGGAATTTGATGACTCTGGTGATACTCACAATATACAAGACGACGTAAAGTAAGTATCGTTGATAAAAGAAAAACATATTAAGTACTAGATAACCTGAATTGATTCCCAATTCAATCACTTTAAAGGAGTCTATTCAATTACCAATTGCTTTGTGTATTTTAAATCTTCAAATATAAAATTTTTATTTATAGACTTGTGGTTTGGAGAAAATCAAACAAAGCTGTTGTCAGATTGAATATTACACCTTCAGAAGATTTAAAGATTGGGGACGAAGTTGTTGTTGGTTTTACAATGCAGCATATTTATGTGAATACAATAACAGCTGTGGAAAGTAAAGAACCCCAACGTTATAATAACAATGTTAAGGTTTTCCTTAATTTAGGAAAAATTGTAGGCTCGGAATAAAATATTTAAGTATTGGATAATTAATATTTTTTTTGTATTTCAACACGCTTTGCATTAATTTAAATTAATATATTTTACATAATTTGTCATTCTTTTTTATATATAAATACGCGTATGAAATAAATAAATGCTTATTGAATTTTTTAGTGAAGATTATTTTTGTATCCATTCATTATAGGTTTTATTTGTGATTTATAAATTAAAATAAATAAAAACTTTCGGAGATGTTTCACAGTTTATTTTACTAATACTCTATGTACATTTCGCCTGATTAAGGCATCTTCAGGAGTAACAATATTACTTTATTTATTTTAATTTATAATTAAAATGTTTCACCAAGAGCTAACGGCGTCCTCCTTAATTATTTGTGATATTTGAAGAAGAATGCTAAATGCAAAATTAAAACTGTACATTAAACCGTGAATTACTTGATACTAATAAAACACACTTTTTTGCTATATTTTCCACAAACCCTAATTTTTAAATTCAACTTTCTGAAATAAAAAAGCGAATTTGTTTCTATTTTTTTCGAAAAATTTAATAAATATCTGATTATGTAAGAGGATATATTCTACTAGAGAATATTGTATACATTTTGAATAGCCCTTAGACAAGGAAAGTCCTTGTCTAAGGAATAGCCATTTTTTTAAATAATAATAAGAAACCAAAGTTAAAGTAACTGAACAATGAATAATATTTTTGCAAAACCGGTTAAAATTTAAATATTGGCGGGTATTAAACAAGAATAATGGCCGACAACAGCAAAAATTAAAAATGTATAAAGGCCGATTATATTATAGGAATAATTAATTAAACATGATGGCCGAAATCGGGGACAACGAGAATATAAAAATGGCCGATCATTACCATAGTAACATTTTTTGAGAGACAGAAAAGTTATAATATAATTAGATTAATTTTGATTAATTTTCTTCATTTTTAGTGAATTTGCAATTGTTTTAAAATTTACAATTGGCAATATTAATGTAAAAAAAGAAGATTAAAAATACACCATAGATAGTAAATTAAGTTTATGGTTAATCTATGAACATGGCGGAAGGTAATTTATGTCGGAAAGGTAGTACAACGCCAGTACGAATAAGAAGTTATTAACAATAACAGAAAAAATAAAAAGGGAACCTAATAAATACTTGAATAGGTGAGTATTATACAATATTAGAATTTAAAAACCTACATAACGTAAACTGTTTATGATAATGATAGTTAATATTTAACAAAATTTTAGGAATTTTACATTTACCTATCTAAAGGCTTGAAATAAGAAAAAAAGTTATTTGTTTTAAAATGACACCGACATTAATACTTAAATCAACGATGAAACTCAAATCAACGACGTTAACACTCAAAACAAAGAAATACGCATGCTACATTTGTTTGGCAGTTGTTAGAGACCCAATACAGTATCTAAGACATGTAAGAAAGCATTTGAGTAAAGAAGACGGAGAGGAGTTTCAATTCCAATGCACAATTTGCTCACAAGTATTCGGATCTCAAACTTGGCTGACAAGACATACTATAATTGCTCACAAGAAACATTCTATACAAAAAGAACAATTTCAATGCAGCGCTTGTTTACAGACATTCTTATCAAAACAATCTTTAATTGAGCACACTGAAACAAGTCATATAGACATTTTAAACAGTTTCAATTGGTTAGAATGCTGCCTCTGCTCACAAGAATTCCAAAGTAAAGAACTCCTTTCTAAGCATATTGATGATCATATAAAAAAAGATATAAAAGAAAAACAAGTTCGAAAGATGAAAATTACAAAGCTTAAGAAAACAATAATTGAAAAGGACCCACTACAGTGTTTCATATGTTCTAAAAAATTAGCAACAAAGAAGAAGATGGGTGTACATTTACACCATCATATTAGGGAAGAGAAAAAACATGCACATAATAAATGGATTAAAGAGTATAAGAATAAATGTGAATGCAAAATATGTGGCATAACTCTTAACTCAAAACAAAGTTTTAAAATGCATCTAGAGGTTATTCATCTACCGTTAAAATTATATGAGTGTACACTTTGCAAGAAAAGTTTTCATGATTTAATAACCTTCAGAGACCATTGTAAAACGTTACATAGAAAATGATGTGTAATTTTTAATATTATTTAGACTGATTTGCCTTAAAATGATAAATTAAATAAAAATTGTATTTTTTTCCTTTTATTTCGTTTAAAAGAGTTGTGGGCTCTAGGACAATATTGAAAACTAAATTAGTTACTTATTGTATTCTTAAAACAATTTTCGCGATTATTTTTCGCCTAAGTCGAAATAAGTATTTGTATGTATTTATTTCATGTTACAGATAAATATTTGGATAAATATAGGTAATATTTTTTCAGTGCACCAGTGCATTTTATCTTTGGTCAAAAGAAAGTTTTTAAAGTACGTTTTGATCACAAATAATTGTAGAAACATAGCTGACTCACTACCTGCATAGTACCGATATAATTCACAAGATCTTAGAGATAATCTGCACTTATAATCCAGAGAATCTAGGAAAAGATCCCCCAGAAAAAATAGCTTCCGAAAAAAATGTCCCCTTGCAAGGAAATGTCTGCAAAATGATTATTAATTTGTTGAAACATTTAAAAGCTTTTATCTAATATTTATTTTTAAATAATTTTAATAAAATAATTAGCCTTAGTGAGTTTATATAATGTTTGCAATGTTTGTGGAAGTTGTATGTAACGATTAGAGAGTAGGTACAGATGTCCGGTATTTAAATTGTGGTGCTTGCTTGCAAATTGAAAATCTCATGCTATGGGGAGAAAACCCAACCAATATTCTTATTTCTCATCAAACTTTGTTTGGACCTAAATTACTTTTAATTCTTATGTAAATTTGGGCTCCCGATACGGGCTAAATAAGTTTTTTGACATAATAAGCAAAATTTTCAAATTACATTTGACCAATAATTGTAAGTTTGCTTTATTTGATGTCTCATATACTCAATTACAAAACAAGATATGAACCAATGCTTTTGCCTCAACAGAATTACCTTATTGTTATGTTTGTCAGCTGGTACAGTTTGTATAATTGAAATTTATCTAGAACTAGGAAATTTTCTATCGTAGGGTATTTTTTTGGGACTTGTTTTTTCCTAAACCCGTTTCAGAAGTATCTGAGTTGAAAATTGATCAAAAATGCTCATCTATTATGCTTTAAATTAATAACATCATTATGAAACCTGAAAAATTCCGCATAAGGTCCAATGCTCAGGTAAAATTTGTACCAGCGTGTACGTAAACTTAATGAACTTCTCCGTGTTTGTCGGTCTTTTGTGTTAGTTAAAACAGAAGTTAAGTGAAAAGTCAACCAGCCAGCGAGCGCAACAAGTATAGCCAGTCTGTCGCTGAACTTTGTATGGTATCTTTTACACTCTTTTATGGGCAATATTATGATTAGGAGAAGGTCATAAGAGATTCTTTGTTTGTGTCTTAGCACGAGCCAACCGGTTTTAGAATAAAGACAACACAAGTAAAGTGAAGAGTATTATGGGTAACGTAACATTAAACTTTGAGGAACCATTATCGAAGAGAACTTGTTCTTCAGGCACGTACTTCAGTACATCAGAAAATGGGGAGGAACAGGGGCGGACAAAGAAAGATTTTGCCCACAAAATATGTTTTGGAAAGTTTCACATCATGGTCTTCTTGGTCTTCCTCCACCTCTCTTCTAATACTTTCTTATTTCTAAATATGACTAACAAGAACTCCAGAACTTAATCTTATTTTATTATTATCTTGTTTGTGGCAACACAAAATATCGTTAGATTATAATTTTTGTTGTTTTTACAGTCTTACTGCTTAAAACAGTCGTCGTCGTTAACTTTCTTCTTACGTAATAAACTTTAAAAGCGGAAACAGTTTTTAGTTTTCAGTTTTTTTTTAATTAACGGCAACAAGTAATGTTTACTTCTAATTTGAGCATCTAAGAACTATGTCATACATTCTCCACGTACAATTTCCTTATGAGACAATCTGTACGCTAACGAGTCAATTAAGAACGTCTTACACGACGTTGATGGTTGATCTTTATATGGTGCGTCACATTTTTGTATCTGCCCATGCCCATGGAAATATCTTTTGTGAAATAATGCTGCTAATTAATTAATGTATTTTCGTTTAGAAACAGGTAGCGTTCAATAATATTTTGAAACTCATCAAAAACGAAGCTGAACAGTTTTTTTTGTGGTCAATTTCATCAGCAAAAACTTTATTAGACCCATAAACTTTTTTTTTTTAGAAAACAAGTGGACTTGGAAGTGACTTTCTATCACTCTTTATAAAGTTCTCTTCGAATTTGACTGTCTCTGGAATTTAAATGAATCCACCAGTGGATGATTTCTTCTTCACTCAGGCCATCGGTTGTTGGTTGTCTTGATGCATGTTTCTGAACACGTGTGCCCCTTTCAACACTCAAGTCCATAGGATGGACCTTTTTCTTCTTTTTTATTTTCTATTTTTCCACGACCATTGCCCATGGTGCCATGGTCCAAGTAAAGGAAACGCACACATTCTACACATGTGTTGTAAATGGGTGGACGTGTGGTGGTGTATACGTGGACTCGTGGACAATCAGAGCACTTTCAACCGCCTTGTTGAGTGAGAGGTCTTTACACATCAACTAGGAACCAAACCATCAAACCCACAATTTTTTTTTTTGAATTATTTATTGTAGTTATGTACATCACTGCCATACAATGGGTTACAGGAGGTTTCTTATAAGCCCTTAAACCAGATAATTAGTAGAGTATTACTTTAGGTACTTCTGGAATATTCACAAGATATGAAGCTTGACCCAAAAAAATATTTTTTCGTTTTTAATTTTCCCATAACTATCAAGATAATTTGTATTTAGAAGAAGTGGTGGATGAACACTAATTATTGGTAACTGGTGAGGTTGAGGATTTTTCATAAAGTGATTGGCTGGAATTGCAATAATCTTGAAATACTGAACAAATTATCTTGAAGAATTTTTAGTATCTTGAGTAATTTGTCAAACTAGAAGGGGTAGGTAGATCGACCTCTTTGTTTATTTTTATTGGTGTGCATTTATCTGCTGAAGGCAAAGTTACTGTTGGGAAAAAATCACTCTAATGCAAATTTGTTCTTTAAGGTGGATTATTTGAGATTTTTGCAGAAATGGATAGAGGGTTTTCCTGGACTAGGGTTTCAATTGGACGTTCTTTGATTTCATGGTCAGTTTTTCTATTAGAGGGCTTCAAAGGTGACCAATAAATTTTTCCAATAGCACTTGAAATAAAAAAGAAAATGTCGTTAAAAGTTGAAAATGGAAAAATTATTTTAGTGGCAAATATTGAAATTATGTATATCGAAATGAATATGATATTCCAATTTAGAATAGGTATATAATTAAATTAGCCAGATTTGAGTTTTGCAACACATTTGAACACAATTCTGCAATGAAAAATAGATATCAATGTAAATGGCCATAAAAAAACTAGCCAAGGACCACCTCCTCTATTCATTTCTGTAAGGATCAATGAATTTGCAATGTGTTAGAGTAATTTTTTTATAATAACAATCAGTAAGTTGACTTCAGTTTTTGGGACTTTAGAAGACCATCAGGGGCCCAGTTTGTGTGCAACTGTTGATCTTGATCGTAGTCGCCGTCTACTTGAACGGTTATTACGAAGGAGGACGAAAGCAAGAAAGAGAGAACGTTTGCCTTTAGACGATAACGACTTGATGTTGTTGGAAACCTTGGAAAGGAACTAAAAACCGGCGGCAGCGGGTGTTTTGTAAATGGCTTCAACTTCAAGTCTGTTTGAATCGTGAACGCAAGAGGTTGCTCGCTTTTCGCGCTCTTTTCTCGTTTCGAAACAACCGAATCGCGAAAAATAATCGGTGAAAAGTTTAAAAGTTTTCACGTCAATGACAATTTTTTATTTATTAATAATTACATTATTAAAGGATGTTTTTCTTCCGTTCTCTTGGTACTATTAATATTGTGTAGTGTGAATATTGTGGGGTGTTATTGTGAGAAATAGTAACATAATAAAAAAATAACATGTAAAATTGTACAATAATAAAAAATGTCCGCAGTTTTATATTATTGTTTTGTTTGTGCTATGCTTAATACATAACAAAGTGAATAAATAGTGTTTGATGAATTTCCAAAAAAGTTGCTGACTTTTGGTTTCGAATTTCGAAATGTAACAAACAGGGAAACGAAAAAAATATGTAAGTTATAAATATATGAAATAGCTATCTAATAAATTAACAGTGGCATTGAGGGTAAATTTCAACATCTCCTTCTTCTTATCTCTAATTAACAGTGGGAGATACCATAAAATCAGAAATCAATAAGAAATAATTATCTATTAATATTTAATATCTTTACGAAATAAATATTTACAAATGAAATTAAATTTATTTATTTATATAGTAAATAGACTGATTGACTTTTAAAATTAGAATTAAAAAATAAAATAAAAAAGAAAGTTCAGTTTGTATTTGTCTTCGTTCTGAAACCTTTTTATTCCATTAATTCGTGAGCTGTTTTTTATTTCTAATTTGAACCCCTCTCTATGTTAATGGGATTTTTTAGGACGTGACGGTCTCCCCATCCCTTTCACGTCAGATTTACCCTATAATGAATTTTTAATTAAAAATGAAAAGGAAATTATTAGAATTAAATAATTGCAGAATATTCTCCCAACATTTAATAAGACACCCCCTAATATAATTAATCATTAATTTAATCATGGAAGAAAATATAGTCAAACTTCGATAACTCGAAAGTCTATAAGTCGAACCAAATAGATTTGCAATAGCATCATCAAATATAAGAAATACGTGTAATTTTACATGACAATTCGAACTCAAACTTTTTTTACTCGAATGTCTTAATAACTCGAAGCCTCGATATCTTGAAGTTTCGTGTCACATGGTGATTCGAGTTATTGAAGTTCGACTTTAATTAATATAAAACACGTATAATAAATAATTGTTGTCACAATACTTACATACGATATGTGCCCCTGTATGTATCATTTTACATACTTTAATGGGCATGTAATTAATTTATTGTAAACTAAGTACATATTTCCATAATATTGACGCCAAGACAGCTAAAGAGTAATTTATGAATATGTGTTACATTACATGTTGTTGTTGTTGTTGTTTTTCTGCACCTTTTTAAATCTATGAACTGGTGCACATTTGCAATATTTTTGTTTACCAACCTTTAAGAAGTACAAAGGTAATAAGTTCACTACGAGTAAACAAAAAAGTTGTCATTGTGTATGAGGTGAAAGAAGTATTTGCTAACAGTTAACATTTTTCAAGAAAAAGACAATGTTAGCGAATTTTAGCCATGAAAACTACAAACACGTCGCAATAAAACAGAAACAGAAAACCCATATTACCTTTATTAGTTTCAAGATATGTTGGAACAACAGCACGTTTGATCAACAAAAGAATATAAAAGCATAAAATAAATATAGTTAAAAAGAAATATTCAAAATGAGATTTTTGGAAAAGTTTTTGGGATGATTTAAATGAATAAATGTTAAATGGTATTTTTAGAAATTGATTAAATTAAAATCTAATTAATTTGTTAAAATGTTTGGCAAAAAGTGCACCAAACAAAGTTTAGAAGGTATTTTAGAATATTAAGCTATAGTTGATCCAAAGATATACACATAGTACAGTTAATTTTTGATGGACCTTAACTCAAGTAGTCATAAAAATTGATTGACAGCAGAACCATTCTTGACAAATATCAGGACCGTATTTTAAAAATGTATTCATGTAAATTTTTAATACAAAACATTAAAGGGAAACGTTAAAATACTACAATTGGGGGACGGTTTATTTATTTACGAAGAAATAATTTCTCTCAAAAAACAATTTTACTCGAGACAGACCTTAACACTCACTCACTCACTCACTCACTCATTTCCACTGGCTGTTGAGGTACAAACATAATCCAAATTATTTTACTACCTTCAACATCAGAGAGTATTGTAAACCACTAAAGAAGTCAAAGCTATGTCTTTGCGTGAACTATATATACATTTTTGTATAAGTACAAAATAGACTAAAATAAAATTTCTACTTTGTATATGTAAAAGGTATGCGTTTTCTTAGGGAAAAAACTGAAAATTAATAAATAGATAATTTACATTTACAATTCAATAAAAACGAGTGACATTTAACATTATTCTACATATATGTATTATAACAACTTTTGTTGCGATATTTTTCAAAATGTTAATCAATACAAGAATGACACAAATTAACAATAAAATCGAACGGAAATTTAATTGTAGATATTTAAATAAATTAATAATGCTTGGTATTTGCTATCTACTCCAATTTATAACGAAGATAACAACCCAGTTAGTTAATTTAGTCACTGGAACAAGAACTATTCAATATATAATACAGGATGTGACTTTCTTATTAATCTAACAAACTAATTTCGAGAAACATGATATTCTTAATGTTTAAATATCGTAGAATATTTGAGTATGTTTCAATTCAGTAGGCGGGAACTGTATTGTGTTATTTAACTATGTATTACAGGTACCTACATAAGTACAATTTGTTCAGTCAGTAAAAAAAAAATCAATTAGCAATAGTTATTCAATCTGCCATTGTTGTTGAGATTTAACCACGTTAAATTTACTGTAAAAGGTCAAACGCCATTGTTAGTTTTCGTCGAAATTGCGTCGTTCTAATAGTATTTTGAAAGAGATTACGTGGATTTGTTGTTAATTTTTGTCAGTCAACCATAATTACTTATTCTACCCTTGTTGTTCAATAAATCAAAACTCAAAGCTGTTTAAGAGGTTATTAAATGTTTACTAATCTTTTGGGTATATACAGTGGATTTCATTTATAATGACTTCGGTTGTAACAACCTTTTGGTTATAACGACATAACACATAAGTCCCTTGAATTTAAGAAGAAAATTTGGCTGTAACGACTTCGGATGTAACGTCCGTCAATTTCGATTTTAGCGACTAATTTTAATGAACTATTAATTACAAGATGCTAGAAATCTCATACTCATAGATATTGCGACAGAATCTAAACACAAAACTTTTTTATTTTTTCTTTACATTCACAGATAGTCAGTCAGCAGTTGTACTTAGTAATTGTTTATAAATGTTAAGGTTGATAAAGTTAAATCTAAGAATCAGTTACTACTGGGTAGTAGTTTTCTTGCTGCCTAATTTCCTTCTTTCATTCTTTCTCTCTTTCTTTTTATATAGCGACTTCCGGATATAGCGACGGAATTTAAAGGTCCTTTCATTGTCGTTATAAACGAATAAAAGAATTGTTAGCAATTTCTAAGTTTTAAGGAGTTTTTAAGTTCGTTATAAAGAGTCAATGGCGTGTAATGTTTGGTTTGTTTCACGTTGATTGCAAGGCAAACACTTTTTGCTACATTTACCAACAGATAGAAAGAGAGTAGTCACACATAACGCAACACACATCCTTTATTCATTGTTCTTTGTGCGTTTTTCTGAAAAGAACAAAAACTTACTCTTTGAAAACATTCTCACAATCTGAAGTTATTGGCCTCTCGAAATGACTTTTAAATATTCATCAATTACGTTACCAACACGTATCTAGGTATTGTTGAACTGACTGCAAAACTGCTCATAACTACTTACATAAATACATCAAATACGTCAACAAGCCCTCGATGAATAAGATAAATAAAAATGAATAATTTTAGCACTTTTTAGGGTTCCGCACCTCAAAACGAAAAAGCGGAACACTTATAGGATCACTTCGTTGTCCGTCCGTCCGTCCGTCCGTCCGACCGTCTGTAAAGACCCTTTTTCTCAGGAACGCGTGGAGGTATCAAGCTGAAATTTATACCAAATACTCAGGTCTATTGTCCCTTGGAGCTGTGAAAAAATCAAACTTCTAAGCCAACGCAATCAAAAGATACAGCCGTTTATGCCGCAAATTTTCGAATCAAAACCTACAGGGTACTTCCCGTGAACTCAAAATCTTGAAACTTGGTACGAAGCAACGTCTTATAGCACAGATAAAGGAAAAATTGCGAAAACCGTAAATTTTTAGTTACATCATGTAATAAAAATATTTTTAATAATTTTAAAGTTACTACCCTTTTCCTCGTGAACGCGTAGAGGTATTAAATTGAAATTCATATCAAATACTCAGGTCTATAATACCTTTTAAGCTGTAACAAAATCAAACTTCTATGTCAACGCAATCAAAAGAAACAGCAATTTAAGTCGCATATTTTCAAACTCGCAACTACTCGCAAGGGAATCAAAACCTAAAGGGTACTTCCAGTCGATTTAGAATCTTGAAATTTGGCATGAAGCAATGTTTTATAGCACATATAAAAGAAAAATTCCGAAAACCTTAAATTTTTAGTTACATCACATATATACAGGTTTGTACGGAACCCTCGGTGCGCGAGTTCGACTCGCACTTGCCCGGTATTTTTTTTTGAGTTTAACAAAAGTCGGTAGGTACAGGATTTTTAAATTATTCTTAAGAAGTATATTATTCCCTTTGACTAGGAAATTAATAATAAGGAGGGTTCCTAGTAGATATACACCCTGTGTATATATATCTTTCAATTTTTTTATACCCTATAAAATTGAAAATTAAATGTGTATGAAATAATCAAAGATACAAGAAGCAATCGGTCCTTTATTCGTTTTAATAAATAAGATAAAGATAAAATCCACAAAAGTATGTGTTGTGTAACTGAATCTATTTACGAAATACGTAGTTGGCATGTAAATGTAAATAGTAACAATAATCTCTCAGGATTTGGGATTAGTGTTGTCCATTGTCTCGAAAATTCTTGTAGTAATTCTCTTGGTCTTGTCTCAAGTCTTATATCAATGCTCTTGTGTTGATATTATAATGAATTAAGTCAAGATCAAGACAAGAGGCTTAACTTTTGTTTAAAATGAACATAAAATTGATTTGACTCGATAATGCCGCGTATTCTTTTCGCCTTTTAAAGGATTAATGTTGATTATCCATAGGGGGCGGTGGGGGGTGGGAGTATGCCCTTGGATACGCCACTGTATGTTAGTATTTTCGTATCATTTTTTTCTATTTTCTACAGTTGAAAACAGTAGCATATCTGTTTTCATTGATTTAAATATTTATGGTGATTGTTATCATCACAAGCTTTTAATTAATTATTCTTTATCGAACCGTTTTCTTATTAATGTATGTATGTATAATATTTTCGTCTTAAGCCAACTTTTTATTATTACATTACTTATTACAAGTCTAAGTCTATAAGTAAAAGCACTGTCGTCTTTGTTCTATTTTCGTTGCTGACGTGATGAAGTTCTGCAAACTTTCATGTGTGCATAAAATATAGTATATCAAGGCTCAGAAATACATAACTAATGTACGTATTAAGCTAAATTAAGAAAAAAAACTTACATACATACATCTATATGTATCTAGGGTCAGGTGGGGGTAATTGTGAACGATTTTGGAAGTTTGACATTTGAAAGTTGATGTATCTTAGATGAAGATTAAATTTAGGCGACTATATGATTAATTTAGGTCCTTGTTTGGTTTTAAGTGAATTTCTGTTGTTAAATATGCAAATTCGAATTTTTTTTGCAAAAAAACTTAAGTTAACAATTACCCCTTCACTTATTAACGCAGTCGAAAACTTAGGGGTAAATGTGAACAATCATCTTGTTTGTACTGGCTTTATAAAGGTTTTTAATGGGACAAAAGTGAACAATTCGCTTTCAAATGTGAATTCCAATGAAAATTGTATTTATAAAGCCGTGTTCACAATTACCCCAAAAATTATATATTAAGTATATAGAAATATTTTCACTGTTTAACATAAAATATTGCGACACTTCTGCTGTTTAACGCGTTAAAAAATCCAACCGTCAAAAGTCAACCCTCCCCTGTCTATAATTCCCATTAGTTGGAATAATCAAAAGTCCTATTTCATCGAAATAAAGAGCCTGTTTACAATTTCCCCGCTTTTAAAGTTACCCTACCTGACCTATATATAAAATTCTCGTGTCACAATGTTTGTTAACAAACTCCTCCTAAACGAATTGACAGATTTTTATGATTTTTTTTGTGTATATTCGGTAGGTCTGAGAATAGGACGTAAACTCCTTTTTATACCCCTAAGTGATAAAGGTGGCCCACCCCAAAAAAATTCTTTAATTTTTTGGACAAATTTTTTTATTTTTATCTTTTTATGATTTGGCATTAAAAAATACATATAACCCTTAATTTTGACCCTTCTACCACCAACCTCCCTTTTGTAATAGTGATATTACGTAATACTGTAATAATCTTCAACTCTCGATAACTGATCAATTATCAATAGATAAGTTGAGACAACTTTTATTGGCAGTAGGAAGTTTGCTGGGTCAGCTAGTATATATTTATATTTATATAGTGTATATAATGTACAGATAAGTAGGTATATATATCTACGCTACCCATTTATGTTTATTTATGTTAGTATATATTAACCTTCTCGGTTATTATTATTGTTTATGGCATGTCAATATTCGTGTATGTTATGATATGAAGATGGCGTTGAAACAATAAACTTTGACTCGCAAGCGTCTGGAAATAACTAACTTCCCCATTTAAATGTGTCTACGTAATTTATATTCTTGCTACTATTAAAACGGTAGAAGCAGACAGATAAATATTATTGCTTTTCTACAACATACTGTAGCTACCTAGTAGCTTCCTTATTCTGCACACTGTACTAGATTTATTTATGTTGAATACAGTAAAACTCAGTTATAACTTATAACGCACGAATTCGGTTATAACGAATTTTGGTTTGTAACGAGGAGGCACATTGAAAAGTACGAAGTATAAGCCCGTATAAAAATGTACTACAGTGGATTTCATTTATAACGATTTCGGTTATAACGACCTTTTGGTTATAACGACATAACACATACATAAAGTCCCTTGAGTTTAAGGAGTAATTTAAGAAGAAAATTTGGCTGTAATGTAACGACTTCGGATGTAACGTCCGTCGATTTCGGTTTTAGCGACTAATTTTAATGAACTATTAATTACAAGATGCTAGAAATCTCATACTCATAGATATTGCGACCGAGTCTAAACACAAAACTTTTTTATTTTTTGTTTACATTCACAGATAGTCAGTCAGCAGTTGTACTTAGTAATTGTTTATAAATGTTAAGGTTGATAAAGTTAAATCTAAGGATCAGTTACTAATACTGGATCGTAGTTTTCTTGCCTAATTTCCTTCTTTCATTCTTTCTCTCTTTCTTTTTATATACCTAGCAACTTCCGGATATAGCGACGGAATTTAATGGTCCTTTCATCGTCATTATAAACGAAATATACTGTACTAATTTTTTTGGAAATAACAAACCCGTTTATAACGAACTTTCGAAAACAGCGAACCTAAAATATGTACTTTAGGGGCCGTTCATAAAATACGTTCGCATACAAGGGGGGAGGGGGTCTTGCTGAGTGTGACAAGATGTGACAAGGGGGGCCGGGGGGTCTTCGGCAACGTGACGATATTTATTACTTTATTTAAATTTTATTATGAAAATAAAATAAATATTTTTGACTATCAAAATTTGTGTATTATCAATCAAAATTTATCATGTTGACTAATTTTAGCGTGACGTATTTTATGAACAGCACCTTAGAACTAAAAAGGGGACTTTCCGGAATCTTGTCAAATGAACACCCTATACCATAAACCGCCCAGAAATTAGAGACGAGGATACATTGAAAGGTTGCTTTATTATTTCTGTTATAACGAACTTCTGACATAGCTAGGTACCGTTTTTTAAATGTCCCCTCGAGTACTTTATAACCGACTTTTACTATATTTACAACATATTTATTTATTAAAAGAACAGGGATGATGTTCTCATACTATCATATATTCAAACTAAAAATTGTAAGTATATTGATAATAATGTAGTCAAATAATTAATCTAATCTAGATAGTAATGATTGTGACTAAACACCAGCTTTAGGATTTCTTATATCATTTTGATAAAAAAAATAGTTCTGGTTATCTACCGAAGCGACAACCTACATCGGCCCTTTTTATTTACGGTTTGAAGGTGGATGAAACTTGAAGCATTTGGTACCTAAAGTAAATACCAATAGTGATAACGTGAAGAAGTTTTTGATAGTCTGATGTCAAAAAAAAAACACGTGCATTTAATGCCTCCAAATTCACCCTGCTATTTAAAAGGACGTGTGTGTATTTCGACATAGGTATCGTATTTATATCGCATGAATACACCACCTGCTACCCATTTTCATTTCATTTTAGCCCTCGATCCTTTCTTTGTACTCACCACTATTCCTTCCCGCTGCTTTGGTACGTTTTCTGCAGATTATGCCCGAAACCTGTCTTCAACCCACCTGTCGGACCCTAAAATGCATCACCTATAATGCAGTGGAGGATAAACAGACGATTTTTGAATGTATAATGAAAAACGTCACGTCGGTTGATTCAAAACGCCTCTAATCTCAAAATAATAAAACGAACACTAATAATAACGACAGGAGTTAGTAATATAAGTAGCACCTTAAATGCATTTTAAAGCAGTGGCGTACCTACACGAAAAGGGGAGATAGGAAGGCTCATAAAATAAAGATTTTCGTAAAAATTTACAAATCGCAATTAAATTAATCTCGTTTCAAAATTGAACATAATCAAGAAAGGGATTATTACGTAATAAATATAAATTCAAGATCGCCATCCTGGGAGGGATGTTCAGTAATGTTCCTATAGTAAAAAGAATTTAGATTGAAGGTATAGTTGGCTCAAAGATATATTGCGGTTTTGGCTTTGACTTCTTTAATGGTTTACAATACCCCCTGATGTTGAAGGTACCTAGTAAAATAATTTGGTTGGTGTTTCTACCTCAACAGCCAGTGAGTGAGTGAGTGAGTGAGTCTTAAGGTCCGTCTCGAGTAAAATTGTTTTTTGAGAGAAATTATTTCTTCATAATTATACCTTCAACGAAGAAATTTATTTATTATTTTTAACAACATATATGATTGTAGTATTTTAATGTTTCCCTTTAATGTTTTGTATTAAAAATTTACATGAATACAGTTTTAAAATACGGTCCTGATATTTGTCAAGAATGGTTCTGCTGTCAATCAATTTTTATGACTACTTGAGTTAAGGTCCATCAAAAATTAACTGTACTATGTGTATATCTTTGGATCAACTATAGCTTAATATTCTAAAATACCTTCTAAACTTTGTTTGGTGCACTTTTTGCCAAACATTTTAACAAATGAATTAGATTTTAATTTAATCAATTTCTAAAAATACCATTTAACATTTATTTATTTAAATCATCCCAAAAACTTTTCCAAAAATCTCATTTTGAATATTTCTTTTTAACTATCTATTTTATGGTTCTATATTCTTTTGTTGATCAAACGTGCTGTTGTTCCAACATATCTTGAAACTAATAAAGGTAATATGGGTTTTCTGTTTCTGTTTTATTGCGACGTGTTTGTAGTTTTCATGGCTAAAATTCGCTAATATTGTCTTTTTCTTGAAAAATGTTAACTGTTAGCAAATACTTCTTTCACCTCATACACAATGACAACTTTTTTGTTTACTCGTAGTGAATTTATTACCTATGTACTTCTTAAAGGTTGGTAAACAAAAATATTGCAAATGTGCACCAGTTCACATATTTAAAAAGGTGCAGAAAAACAACAACAACAACAACATGTAATGTAACACATATTCATAATTTACTCGTTGGCTGTCTTGGCCTGAATATTATAGAAATATGTACTTAGTTTACAATAAATTAATTACATGCCCATTAAAGTATGTAAAATGATCAATTTTGTTCGACTTATCAAAAATTCGACTTGTAGACGTTCGAGTTATCGAATTTTAACTGTATTTATCAGATTTTTATAAGTGAAAATTTTTGAAACCACACCAAAAACAAATTCGGACTTTTTTTCATTAATTAATATTAAATAAAAATCTGATTTATGCTTTTATACCCCTTTAGTTGCAAAGTATCCTTCCCCAGTCAACATTTTTTTATGTGCGCCACTGTTAATTCCTTCAGGGGTTGTTATAATTTCAAAGGTGCATCTACGTCTACTTAAAACACGTGGTGCAGCTGCATCTACCAAAACGCATATTTTGGTAGGTAATTAAAAAAGATTGATGTATAGTAGAAGAAAAAAGTCTTTTTAGAAATGAAGTCGATTTTGTTTTTAACAAGTTAAATTTTATGACTCATTCTTGTTAACACCTCTAATTAAAATTCAAACAAACTTATCATAGATATGTTATGGTTATGTTGGAAGATGTTGTGTAGTAGAAGTTTGTATGTTTTCCACATTTATGGTAACAGCAACCACGAGCAACGTTAAAAAAAATGAAGCGTGTTTTTAAATCTTCTTAGATGGCTATAAAAAACTTAAGAGCACATTTAAGAAGATCCCTATACAGGGTGATTCAAATTCGATGCGCACTAAAACTGCGGTTAAATGGGGGCAAAATTTCCTATTGAGGTGCCCTATAATGCTAATGTTGCCCCTTTTAGTTTGTGAGATATTTGAAAAAAATAAAAAATTTACATTGTCTATAACTTGAAATATTTCAGAATTATTTAATTAGACCTATTGAAAAATAATGATCAGATTATCTTATCTTATTATCAGTTTATTTAGCTCCGTACACGTGTAACGTTTCGTCTTTACAGAACCATCATCATCATCTTCGGACTGAATGGGAATATTGTTTTGAAATTTTGGTTGATTAGGTTTTAAAAAGTGGCCTATCGTTTTAAAACATTTTATGAACTCCGGTTATACCGGAAGTTAACGTCAACTTCGTTATTTTAAATGGATCCCCCATTTTGTTTAGTTTAATTGTTTTCAAAATTTGCAGCACCCCCCTTTATTGAGATTATCTTCGAAACTAATTGATAATAATAAATAATTTTTTGACATCTTCTTAACGTTTTAGTATGGTACTGAATCGTCTGAAATTTTTTGAGAAAAAAAAAATTAAAACGTGTCCTGAAAATCATAACCTCATCAACGAAAAAAAAAAAGCAAACATAACTGGTCTCTACCTCTATCTCTAACTAATGTATGTACCTACCTACTTATACATGTATAGGTACATAATAAACTGCAATGTTTTTATAACCTTATTGGAAATCGCCAGAAGGAAAATTGGGTTTAATTTTGGACACAGAAAGTCGGCGGTTACTTTGACTCCACGTCCACATACATTAATTATAACCGTAGCATATACGCAAGGATGTGCTAATTTGTTCCTAAAGGAAAAACAAATTGAAGAGGTAAAAATAGCTCAAAAATAAGGAAGAAGAGACTCTTTAATTAGGCACCTGACGTCTGAAAATTACCTACCTACCTACATGTTTGCTTGTTTTCTTAAGAAAAAGTTTCCAAGACATACTGACTGCTACCATGTAACTTAATATGTTAGCTACTCACACTGGGTGGCAAAACTATACAATTAATAATTTGTTACAAAAAATTAGGAATTAAAAAAAAATACTAATAAAATAACAGCAAATTAGATGGGTGAAAATATTTTTAATTATTATTTTACACTAGCTATGCCCGCGACTTCGTCCGCGTGGAATAGTGACTTTCGGCAGCATTTAAAATTCATTTCTTCTATATTTTTATTTTTTGGGCCGTAAGCCTTTTTGCCGACGTCATTACACAAAAACTTTCATTCCTTATTTTTGTCCCCCTTTAGGGTAAAGATTTTACAAACTTTAAATGTCGTATTTATGTCTAATCAAAAGCCTAAAAAATAAGTTTCAAGCCTCTACCTTTATATCTACTTATCTATCTCTGTACCAAATTCTCATTTAAATCGGTTCAGTAGTTTGGGCGTGATTGCGTAACACACAGACAGACAGAGTTACTTTCGCATTTATAATATTATAGATTAATATAGTTTATTATATAGTTTAAAATAGTTTATATAGCTTAGTATTCAACTACTTTTATTGATCCAAATAAACAAAACCTCTAGAACTTTTTACACTTAATATTTTAATGTTCTGGGCCGTAAGCTTTTTGGACGACGTCATTACACAAAAACTTTCATCGGCTAATTTTATCCCCTTTAGGGTAAAATTTTTACAAACATTGAATGTCGTATTTATTCATATCTAATCAAAAACCTAAAAAATCTTTAAAAATTACGGAATTCCGCAGAAACTTTTCTATTTCAACCCCTTACAACCTTTTTTTCGTATTAAAAAGTAGCCAATGTCCTTTCTCATGCTCTAGACTATCTCTGTACCCAATTTCATTTAAATCGGTTCTGTAAATTTTAGGCGAGATTGTGTAGCATACAGACAGAGTTACTTTCGCATTTATAATATTCCACGAGTTAATTTTCATCGATTTTCCCATGGCAATAAGATATTTTCCCGCAGTAAAACGTAGCCTATGTGTTAATCCAGGGTGTCAGCTAACTCCATACCAAATTTTATTAAAATCGCTCCAGCCGTTTAGACGTGAAGAAGTAACAAACATACACACTCACACACTCACAAATTTTCGCCTTGATAACATTAGTGTGATAATCACCCCACAATTTTGCTGCGATTATTTTTTTGGAAAATTAAGGACAACTATTTTTTTTTTTTTTCATTGGCATAATATTTTTCTACTACTATTAGTTTCTGATTTTTATAATAATAATACGTAGAAAAAATGGAAATTAATTGTGAAAAGTAGTCAGTTGTAACTTGTAAAAGTATTTGCAATAATAAATATTTCATGAGGTGTTAGACGCGCTCATTAAGTGAAACAAGTGAAAACAAAAATATTACGTTAGAGAAATTTGAGGTATTTGACTCATTTCGAAATCAGGAAAATAGAATATAACAATTATATGTATTTTATTTAATTTTTTAAATACAGTAAAATTAATTTTCTTTAGATTTTTCTTATTAAAGTTTGATTATTTTAAAATGATAAATAAAATTTTGGGGTGGGACCCTTACAAGCTCCACACGAACAACTTTTCAGTAATTTCAACAAATTATTCGACCTGAATATTTTTTATTAAGGTTAAGTTTTTTTAAATTTGATCTGGAATTTTTGTATTATTAATATACAGCGGATTTACCAGCAGGCTGAATAGGCTAGAGCCAAGGGTGGCAGATTTTAGGGGGCGGCAAAGTTTGCTCAAAAATTATTTTGTCTTACAGAAATAAAAAAAAATTATTATCTTATACACGAAAAAAAACGAGGCTCAAAAAATCAACAAAAATTACAATATTTTAATGCTATACAGTATACTGAATACACTAACGTCTGTAGATATATGAAAAATTACTAAACGCTTATTTATAAAATATACTATTGTGATTTTGAATTTTTAAAATATTCCAATAACGTTTAAGTATTACATTTTAAATTTAGTATTTTTACCTATTTTTTAAATTAATTATTGCCATAATTTTTTCTTTAGGTCCACCCACACTATTCAATTAATGTGTAATATGTTTCACCACTTAAATATATCCATTCGAAGAGAAATGGGATCCGAAAAAAAATTGCTTAAAAATAACAATAACAAATATTATATAGATATATATATGTGGAAAATTAATACTTTTCTATTGATATTTCTGATGATATTATTAACAACCTGTTTGAGTATAGAATAAAAATTTAATAAATTTACACGTAAAAAATTGCATATTGTTGCACAGAATTTCATAAATATTATTATACATTTCTTAGAATGATGATAATTAAAAAGAAAACAATAATGATAACATTGTAATGAATAAAAGCTGTAAATATCCATTCAACGAAAGTTCTTCTTAACATCCTTACATTTTTAATCCTAATGAATTCGTATCAATATTTGTTGATTAGTCTTTTAAAAATATAATACAATCATAAAGTTGCAATTTCATTGACAAAAAATTGATTGTGAATTAGGGTATAGAATTGCAGGTGTCAGTAGGGGCGGCAAATTTTGATACGCCACTGAGGGTGACCCAGTTCTATTTATTAGTGGTTTATGAAAAAACCAGGATCTACATTTTTAAGAAAATTTAATTTTTGTAACATTTCCAGTTACCTATACGTTAATTAAGTAGTAAAAAAAATCAATTCTAATTGTCCCTGTTCTGTCGCTTTGTCACGGAAGCTTTCTATCATCATAATTGGGTGCGATATTGTAATAATATGATAACAAACAGCCTTTCTCTCGTCTAATCTAATACACACACTTATAATTAAAATATGAATTTAAATTTCAGATCCGAATTAACATACCGACCGAGTGGTAGGTATATCAGGAAAATCGAGATGGCCACAGTGGGCGTCGATTCTCATTCTCACAATCAGCCGAATGTCTCCTCGATTTCTTCGATACGTGACACCGTCATTTATACCGGCACCAAAGGGCTTCTGAACGGACCGGGCCAAAATAACTGTTTTTTAAATAGTGCCGTCCAAGTAAGTATTACACATAATATACGAGTACCTACATATAATATTTCAAAATATTTTCACGTGTTTCCTTATTAGAGAAATCTAATTTATGTGCTGGAATAATTTTGTAAAAAAGTACTAAAAATGCTGTACACCTGTTAATATACAGAGTGTCTCAAACCTTGTTGATACAACTTTTTAACAGACAGGGTCTTTTGTTAGAACTTTTAAGTTTCATAACATAAATGAACGACCATAAAAATAATTTTGTACTGTCAATTATAACGAATCTTATTTAACCAAACTTTTACTGTGAGTCAAGTATTTTAATGGTCTTTGATGCCATGCATTATACATAATGTTCAAAAAACTAATTTGAAAAAAAAAAAACCAAATTTTCTTATTTTTAATGGAACACCCTGTATGGAATTTTATTAAAGCCACACGAACAATTTTTGACTAATCGGAAAAAGACGATTTTTTTCTCATCCTTGCCACCCTCTCACGGGTAAACTAATTAAACAATTTGAAATATAATGATTTTGATCCCAGGAAGTTTTGAGACACCCTGTACATTGAAATTTTATTTAGGTAGTTAGTTTGTAAACTAGCTGCATAGTAACAAGTATACAAATTGTTCAAATTTCTGGTTGTTTCATTAAAATATCTACGTATGTATATTGGGTAATTGCACAATATCCAGTCAGTTTACAAATTATCCAAGACTTGTCTCTATAGTACAAACCACAAGGAAAGTACAGAGATTAACTGGTGTTCTTGGGCAGTTTGCAAAATATTTACTGTAAATTTTTGGATAAAGTTTGAACTTAATTGTTATTGGTAATAGGTACATAATAACCAACTCGTTGGCTAGTATGGTAAGCACAGAAAGTATTCAAATGTGAAATTATTCTTGGGAAAATCGTCCTTCTATCACTAAAATATTGGCTAGTTTGTGTATGATACAACTAGTGTACAAACTAGCCAAGATTTGTAGCTACAGTACAAACTAGTTTGTAAAATATTCGAAGTAATTATTTGGATAAAGTTTCTATCTTGTAAACTAACCAGTACGATTATTTGTCCAGATTAATAAATGAAGTGTAAGATTAAATTTCAAATATGATCATCCTAAACTAAACATAACCTAACCATTTAGATGTGCATTATATTAAAACAAAAAAAATTAGGTTATGGTTGGTTTAGAAATTTAATTTTACTGCTAATTTTTTATTTAATATATTCCTATTAATTAACCTAAAGGGACCGATTAATTTACAAAAAAAAAAACTAGCAATATTCAGTTCACACACACTTTATTCAAATACTTACTGTGAATATTTTACAAACTACATTAGTTTGTATTTTTGCTACAAATCTTGCCTGGTTTGTACACTAGTTGGATAATAAGAAACTAGTCAATATTTTAGTGAAAGAAGGGCGATTTTCCAAAGAACATTCCGACATTTGAACAGTTTCTATGCTTAGTATTCAGTTAGTTTGTAAACTAACCAGCGAGTTCACACTTTATCCAAATATTTTCTGTGGATATTTGGCAAACTAGTCAAGAACACTTCCATTGTGGTTTTTACTTTAACCACAAATCTTAGCTAGTGTGTAAATTAGTTGGATATCTATTATACAAATTAGCCAATATACAAAATAACCAGATATATGTAACTGTATATTTTAAACCATTACCGAGTATTAGATTAGAGGACAGCTAAAAATGGCGACGATATATTTTATATTTTTTATAAATCTCTCACAAACAAACAACAGATATGGTAATTCGATGGGAATGAAACGTCACGTCTTATAAATTCTAAAATGTATTACCATATAATAATAATAATAATAATACCTACTACAAGCAACCGGTTTTAATATTACTTTACATATGTATATGTATTTACATATATAGTTACAATATACGTACAATATTGTGCCTGCCGGGCACATATCAGACACGTTTTGTTGAAATTACGGTACTTTTTAAGTACCCAACTTTATAATACCTACCTATGTATACATAATTAAGCTTTTAAAAAACCGTGTTAATTGGAAAAGATTGTTGAAATACATGGTTTCTAAAAATGACTAGTTGATTAAGCAAGAAAGTTTGGTTGTATACTTAATGGTAGACAACTGGAGACATTTTATGGTCCCCTATAGGTACAGGGTTTCTTACACACTTATAGTAGAATTATTTCATCTTTTCCATCACGTGACCCATTATTCTTAGTTTAAATGGAAAAAGAATTCAATATAGGTATATCTGTCTTTGTTGTAACCGCGCAGAGAAAGTGCACTGAAAACAAAACGTATGTTATTGGAACAATAAATAAGCTACGACTTATGTCCATGATGCGTTATCTTTTTAATACAAGAAAGGTCAAGATAAATTACAACGTTTAGGTGGATTAATTGTGAACGATTTTGAAAGTTTGACTTTTGAAGCTCGATGGATCTTAGATGAAGATTAAATTTAGGCGACTATATGATTAATTTAGGTCCTTGTTTGGTTTTACGTGAATTTCTGTTGTTAAATATGCAAATTCGGAATTTTTTTTCAAAAAAACTTGAGTTTACAATTACCCCTTCACTTATTAACGCAGTCGTAAACTTAGGGGTAAATGTGAACATTGTTTGTACTGGCTTTATAAAGGTTTTTAATGGGGCAAAAGTGAACAAATCGCTTTCAAACGTGAATTCAAATGAAAATTATATTTATAAAGCCGTGTTCACAATTACCCCAAAAATTATATATTATTGTTACGAGTACTTGCCAATTAAGTTGGTGTGAGCATAATTAACGAACATCTTCCCTGATAACATAAGGAATATTTCCGGCTTTCCTGAAACATCTAGAAAACACCAGCAACGATCAATGGGAAAACAATTGGATTACTAGACGGCTGTAGAATTGCCTAGAAAGAGGCTGAAAAGACTATAAAAGGCGGAGACGACACACACCGAGTTAGTTGACAGTGGACAGCTGATGTTTGGAAGCGAAGCGATCGATAGGCGAACAACAGGCGATAGATAGATAGTGTCTACATTATAGTGAGTGTTCACAGTAGAAGCGAGCGGGAAAAGAGACTTTTTAGTGAAATAAATTGTGTAGACTTGTTTATAACTGTAGTGTAGTCAAATTAACTTTAGTAATTAAATAAATTTGTTGTTTTGTTTTGCTAATTGTGTTTTCCGTGACTGAACACGTCACATTATATAGAAATATTTTGACTGTTTAACATAAAATATTGCGACACTCTTCCTCTGCTGTTTAGTGCGCTAAAGCATCCCGCCGTCAATCCCCAATAGTTGTAATAATCAAGAGTCGTATTCCATCGAAATAAACAGCCTGTTTACAATTACCCCACCTGACCCTATATAGTTCCTATCATGAGGTTATGCGATATTAGAAATGAAAACGAGTTAGGTTAGGACTAATTGTTACATTTGACATTTTCTGTCATTGTGTAAGTACACCCCTTCCTTGATAGTCCTTTTTTCGTGTAAGTTAATTCTTCATTTAAAATTGTGTATATAATAAAACCTATAATTTTATACTGTCCACATTTGACATAATTACGTGTGTGAACTATTACGATTTTATTCATACACCTCATTCAAATAAAATAATTCTATTATAGCTATATAGCCATTTATAACCCACTAATTACAATTTAAGAAAACATTATAAAATAATAAAATATCCACAATTGTGATAATCGGGAATTGGACGAAAATATTAAGTTCGAAGAAAAACTATTTAAAAGTTCGTTGAACGTTTCGCTATTTATTTATAGCTTCCTCAGCAACTCATTTTTAATCTTTCCTATAAAATAATAACTGTGATAATAAAATAAAGCTGAATAGCTATACAAAAATAAACGACTCTCCTCTTAGGGGATGTACGTCCTTAAATACGTGAGATAATTTTATTGTTAATTTTGACTCTTCCCTCCCCTTTGTGTCCCTCCCCTTCGTGACAAGTGGTAAGATCTAGTGGACTCCTTATTCTCCCTCAAGTCAGATTTACCCCATAATGCGTCCCTTATTAAAAAACAAACGAAATTATAACAATTTTTTGAATTAGGTAGATACTTAAAAAGTTTATGTGGGATATTCAGTGACTGTCCGTTCCTTTAAATGAGATTTGATGATATTTTGAGGGCTTCCCTCCTCATTTTAAGTTCACGTAGTTAAAGGATGTTAGCAGACTAAGTAAATTGTCATCACACCCCCTCTACACCATAAGGACCCCAATTTAAAGACTTTGCGGGCTGCACTTAATGCAGCTCCATTTGACGTGTTTTCACTATTTACCTACTCTTTTTAGATATTTAATTAGTGCATTGTTTTTACCCCTACATTTTTACTTTCTATGCTCTAAAAACTATAAATTTGGAATGTTATTGGTTGTCTTTTAATTTTTAAATTAGTACAGACCTATCTTTTTCTTTTTTTTTCTCTTTTGTTATTACATGATGTTGACGGTGTTGCGTGTCATTTGGCCCCAAAATAAAAAACGCCATGACCAATGCAACAAAAGATGGTTTTTCGACCTATGTTACTATTCGGAGGTAGGCAAATGAAAAACTCAACCGATTATTTCGTCTCCATGACCGTGTCATTTTGTCTCGGAAGCAATTTCACGCAGCATTATCGACTGTATAGAGATGACAAAATTTTAAGGAAAAGCACGTGCTGCTAGAATCCACTAACCCACACTAATATTCTGTAATCCTTATTACGAGGAAGTAGGTACCTACTATACCATTAGTTAAATATGCAGGTATAATTGTCACGATTGACACCTTGAGATGTTAATTTATGTCTTTGAGGTGACAAAAGGAATGGAAAACGTCTTAGACCTAACATTTAGCAGAGTTTTAATCTTTGGAAAGCTATGTAAGGTTGATACTTTACCTAAAGGTCAACCCCTCAGTTAGGAGATTATTTTTTAGCTTTAAAGATAAGATTTTGTGATTTATCTTATAAAATTTAGGATTGCATGTGTATGAAATAATCAAAGACAGAATGAGCAATCTGTCCATTACTCGTTTTAACGTATATCAAGCTAGCACGACAAAGTTTTTTTTCCGATTTGTGACTTGCACTATAATTTGTCGTTAATTTGTTAACAAATCAAAAAATTTGTCGCTCGTGTCGTTTAGCCATAATCAGCTGGTATGCTAGCTTGATATCAAACTAGCACTACACATAGCGTATCTCGAAAACGAAATGTCGTAGGATATTACTGTAAAGACCATAATTTGTCGCTGAAAGATGACACATTTAACACATTTGTCGCTAGTCTTATTTCCAGCTGATAAGCGAAAAACTGCTGTTTTCCCTGTTTCCCCAAGTTAGGCAACACGTTACCTTTTGAGAGTTTGATGGCTTTCCAGCAGTTTTTTGCTTATCAGTTGGAGATAAGACTAGCGACAAATTCATTGAATTTGTCATCTTTCAGCGACAAATTATGGTCTTTACAGTAATTACGTTAAAGTTTTTTATCCTTTTTTATAAAAATTGCTTTACCAAATTTGTCGCCATAAAAACATCTTGGTACATCAATCAATATTAATAAAATTTCAAAATTTGGATCCTACCTTTGATAATGCGTACACCTTCAAAAACTTAGACTAACAGAACGTCCTCTCTGTGGTAGGCTAGAAGAGTGTGGCAGATGCTGCATTCTGAAACAAACAAATAACACATTAAAAAATAAAACTGGCGCATCCAGGATTGCAATCTGGGACAGGGAGGGGTGAGGTAGACGTCAAAACAGATATTTAAGACTAGTTTTCTTTCGGTTACCTATAAGTTAGTACAGATCTCAGCAGAAGCATAAGTAAGTGAACAGTTAATATTATTGAGACGTAATTAAAGATAGAGGGGTGGTAGACGTCGAGGAGATACTATAAAAATCGTTTCGTTTCGTTTCTCGTAATTTAACATTTTTTTTTTCAGTCGTGTTTAATGAATCTTTTGGGGGAGGGGATAAAAACCCTCCCCGTAAACGCGCCCCTGAAAAACAATCATAGTTTTAATTTGAAATTCCAAAAGTAAATAGTTACCTACGTAATGGCCATAATTAAATTATTAACACCTTTTTTTGTTGTTAGGCCCTAACAACACCAGGCCGTGGAAATTAAAATATTGATTTTGTTGGTTACAAAATTTTAACAACTGGACATAAAAAAATATGTGAATTATAAAGAAAATTGTTATTCTCATTAACTACATAATGAGAGAAGGGGAGGAAGTCTAGTAAAATTATTACATTAAACTTAATTTAAGGGGAGGTGGGGGTAATTGTTAAGAATGTTTTTCTTAGGGTTCCGCACCTCAAAAGGAAAAAGCGGAACCCTTATAGGATCACTTCGTTGTCCGTCCGTCCGTCAGTCCGTCTGTCAAGACCCTTTTTCTCAGGAACGCGTTGAGGTATCAAGCTAAAATTTATACCAAATACTCAGGTCTATTGTCCCTTGGAGCTATGAAAAAATCAAACTTCTAAGCCAACGCAATCAAAAGATACAGCCGTTTATGCCGCAAATTTCCGCAAATTTTCGAATCAAAACCTACAGGGTACTTCCCGTGAACTCAGAATCTTGAAATTTGGTACGAAGCAACGTCTTATATCACAGGTAAAGGAAAAATTGCGAAATCCGTTAATTTTTAGTTACATCATATACTTAATAAAAATATTTTTAATAATTTTAAAGTTACTACCCCTTTCCTCATGAACGCGTAGAGGTATTAAATTGAAATTCATATCAAATACTCAGGTCTATAATACCTTTAAGCTGTAACAAAATCAAACTTCTATGTCAACGCAATCAAAAGAAACAGCAATTTAAGTCGCATATTTTCAAACTCGCAACTACTCGCAAGGGAATCAAAACCTAAAGGGTACTTCCAGTCGATTTAGAATCTTGAAATTTGGCATGAAGCAATGTTTTATAGCACATATAAAGGAAAAATTCCGAAAACCTTAAATTTTTAGTTACACACATATATACAGGTTTGTACGGAACCCTCGGTGCGCGAGTTCGACTCGCACTTGCCCGGTATTTTTTATTTTCAATAAGGGACGTCTCATTGTATCTCACCAATTAAATCTCACTAAAGGGGTCGTTTATAAAATACGTTAGCATACAGGGGGGAGGGGTCTTGCTGAGTGTGACAAGGGGGGGGGGGGCGGGGGGTCTACGGCTACGTGATGTTCGCCGTTCATCAAAAAATTTTACTGAATTTTTACAGAATCCTTGGACTTTTGATAGATAGAAATATTATTTATTTGTTCGTTACAAAAGATATTTATTAATTTATTTAAATTTTATTATGAAAATAAAATAAATATACTTTACTATCAAAATTTGTGTATTTTCAATCAAAATTTATCAGGTACGGGTCTTTAGTTTTTGTGACGTAATATTTACAGAGGGGGGGGTCACAGATTGTGACAAAGGGTGACAACCGAGGGGAGGGCGTCAAAAAAAGCTAATTTTAGCGTGACGTATTTTATGTACGGCCCCAAAGGGGAAAACTTTGACTTTTTCCTATGTATTTAGGTACCTACATATTTTTTATAATTAGTTTGTCATTTTTCAGAATATAGTTTCTAAATTTCTTTTAGAATTCTTTTGGTCTCACAGATCAGGTTATTATATTATATTATATTAATCGAAAATTAGTTCAGGTTCGTGGATCGATTAGAATTTAGAACACGTCACGTCACCTTCATCACATCGCCATCACGAGTTACTCATACCAACTCATAAAAAATGGTTCAGGTAAAAAACATACCATAAAACAATGTTGTAATGCGATGGTACTATCTACAGAAGTGTTCTACCTCATTTGGGATAAATGTAGCCTAAGGACGCAATTTCCACTCATTAAAACTAATTATGATGAAGTTCAGAGCTAACGTACCTAGTACATAAGTATGTACCAGGAATGCGGATAAATATCTGAACAGTCAGTCCTTTTTATGGATTCTTTCGCTTTATATAGAAACAACAAGTATTTAAATAAAATTATAACAGTCGAGGAATCCTTGGTCAAAACGGATTCATAATAGGCGAAATGGATGGTAACTCTATACAAGCTATGTAGAAGGGAAGGTTCCACCGTCTTTTTCAGTCTACCCTTAGACGTATCTCCGCACAGAGAAAACAATCATGAAAGTATTGCTAGAATTCTAGCAAACATGACTAAAAAATCTGTCAATTATATGGACGACCAGACGCTCAAGGAGATTTTACTAGAAATGTCTAGTCCAGGGATGGCGAACCTTTTTTGATGTCCGTGCCACAAAGTCATCAAAATTCTTTTTTAAATATATAACGTGCCACAATAAAATTTCATTCGAAATGTTAGCGTGGTGAAACTATACGTAAGTTCGATATAATTAAACAAACAAACAAAAGCAATTCATCTTTAAACAATTTTTTATTAATCAATGTTTTACAAAAAGCAATATGCTAGAAACAAAATTCACGTTAAAAAAAATTCTTTTTAATGTGATTTTTGTTGCTGTACACAAGATGATAAAGATTTAATATCTGGTTCATATTTAGTTAATTTCAACAGTACGCATGCAGAGCTCGACTCATCCGTCATTCTATTCCTATATTTATTTTTTATAAAATTCAATTCTAAAAATAGAGATTCACATGCCCACGTCGATGAAAATATTGATAAAATCGCCTTTGCTAATATTTTTAAAGTTTTAAATAATTAAACGTGTCAGGAACTGAATTCCATGTATAGTTAGAATTTCATCTTCTGCAATTTTATTTATTTTATCCAATAATCGATTACTTTCAATAATTTCTAAATCATTTCTTAAATCAACAAATTTTTGGTTCTATATGGTACTTGACTGAAATTCAACTAATTCCATTTCTAATTCATTAAAATTTAACCACTCAAGGAGTTTTAAATTTAATTTTTCAAATGGTATTGTATCAGGATATAAAATAAATTTTGATTCGACCGCTGCGACAGCAACAACATTCAAATACCTTAAGAAGGCGAAACTGGATACACAAATTTTTTTATCTAATGCGCATCTGTATATAATTCGAAAGAATTCATGCGATATTTTAATAATAAAATGTATAATTTGACGGTTCTAGTTAAGATACTAAGACAGGTATTCAGTACTACAAATTTATATCATAAACTATAAATTAAGTGTAGATTAATAATTTTTAATTCATTTCTATTAAAAAAGATAACTTAAAAAAAATTTTGTTTTTGTGCGTGCCATTAAAATTTTCAAACGTCTGATCTGGTCTAGTCAATCTACGTTCGGTGTTGGGACTGAATTCTAGTAAAATTGACGTGATTAGAAAACATTTTTTACACTTCTTATCACTAATTTTACTAAACTATTCTCATTCTAGTATTTTTTTCTTTACGACACGACACGATAAAATAATCGAGAGGTAGAGAGAGAAAAAAAGTGTAGACTTATTTAGCTTGATTATTCTAATACTAATTATTAGAAAGAACGAAAAATTGTTTTATACCACCAAGTACATTTTATGAGAATTCAACGTAGTATTATTTACTAGAAAAATTTTGCTTGACTCATTAAGTAATAAAATCGTGATTATTTTTCTCCGTTTAGAGCACTAAGAAACGTGATTACTTACTTACCCATTAATAATAACATAGATTTTCTCGTCCTCTTGCCATGTCTGTCTAGTTAGGCTATTTATTGTGACATTAAATTTTAATCATCAAGCATTATTACGTATTGTAGGTATGTATATTAAGTCAGTGATGAAAAATGGTTTCGTTATTATTAAGTGTATTATGTATTTGGATTGTAATAGTAGCTATCTAATTTCTTCAATTGTAACTTGCAAAGAGAATTTCCCACCGTAGCCAACCGCGACCCTTTTGGTACAAAGTAAAGTTCACATCGCACATGTGAAAGAGCTTTTGTAATACGACCAATGAGGATGGCGGACGATGGCCACGCACCGACGCTTTTTCCCACGCGTCTGCCACCACCCAGTGACGCCGATGCTCCTCGGCGTCGATTGCTAACGATAAGACGATAATAATGACATAAGACGATCACCCGTTAATAAAAAACAAAACACATGAAAAATAATTAAATTAGTAACTGTCAGTAGTACCTACCTATAGTATTTCCGTCTATTCGTCCCCTTCATAAATAAAAAATCTTCACAAACTTTCGATCATTTAAATGGCGGAGGCGCAGGGGATGGATATAAAAAATATTAACGTAATTTATTTCAAGTTTAGTTTTCAGTTATGTTAGATTGGTGGCAATTTGGCCGGAAAGCCAAAATCCCAATAATCTAAAATTCATACAACGTAAGTTTTAGGGGTTTGTATATATACTCAAAATTTACAACTGACTTAATCTATTGTTGAACAAGCTGGAGAAAAGAAGCGAACGCCCGAATGTGATTATGCTATAAATAAAAAAAAATTTAAAGTTCTAAAACTTGCTCACTTATAAAGTCTAAAATTCTGAAGGTGTCAGATCATGTTTTGCATTAACTTACGTTAAGTTAGTTTCTATTTTAATACTCTAGTCTTCACCATTACCCCCTCATGTCTACTTCTTTAAATTGGCTGTTGTGATTTTTAAATGTGGGAATTTTGGCTGTAAAAAAATTAAGACTGTTGAGATTTGGGCTGTTTAGATTTGGCCGATGGGACTAATACATTGTAGATTTTTACTGTTGGGATTGTAGATTGTTGAGATCTTGGCCATTTAGAGTGTAAAATGTTGCAAAATTTGTTGAAGAGACTTTAGATTATGTATATTTTGATTGTTAAGACTGCAGATTGTGCGAATGTTTGCTAATGGAATTTAAGATTGTTGGAACTTTGACTGTCGGGGTTTTGACTTGTCAGAATTTCGTTTGTTGGGATTTTGAGTATCAGGATTTGGATCTTGCGTTTTTGCTTATCAGGACTTTAAATTGTCAAAACTTTGGATGTGAAAATTTTCAATTATGCGGAATTTTTTCTAGGATTTTCAACGGTCGGCAAGTTATTTTGAGATTCCTTTGTCGGGATTTTAGATTGTCGAAACTTTGGCTGTCGGAATTTTAGATTGTCGATATTTTTGCTGTTGAGAATTTAGAATATCGGAACATTGAATTTTGGGATTTTAGATTGTTTAGATACTGCTTGCTGAGTTTTAGATTTTTGGGATTTTGGTTGTTTGGTTTTCGATTCTTGGAATTTTGGCTGTCAGGATGCTAGATTGTTGAACCTTCAGCTGTTGGAATTTTCGATTATCGAGAATTTTTGTTGTATATATTTCAACTGTCGGAATTTTAAACTTTTGAGATATTGATTGTCAGGATTTTAGATTGGTGGGATTTTGGTTGTCTGGATTTGAACGTCGAGATACTAAAGTGTCGCAATTGTGCCGTCGGAATTTTAGCCTTACTATACATATTTTTGCTGTTGGGTTATTAGATTGTCGAAGTTTTGGCTGTCGGAATTTTACATTGTCGGGATTTTGCCTGTCTGAATATCAACTGTCAGATGTCAAATAGTCGCAATTTTGACTGTCAGAATTTAGTATTTTTGAAATTTTAGCTTCCTAAATTTTAGACTTCCAAGTTGTTGCCTATGAAACCTCCATAACGTAAAAACCTCTATAAATTCATAAAATTTTGTGTTCCCTGGTTGCCTGTCAGAAATAAGACTGTTGGAATTTATGGGAATGTCAAAGTGTCGCAATTGTGATGACTTTGCTGTTTTCATTTCAGCTGTGGAAATATTAAACTGTCGCAGAGTTTTATGTTATAAACTGTTAAGATTTTAGATTGTCAGAATTTTTGTTGTAGGGACTGTGGGAATGTTAAAATATAGTAATTGTGAATGCCGGGATTCTAGACATTCCAGATTTTGGTTGTATAGATTTTAGATTTTCAAAACTCCTAGCTCTCGGAGTTTCAGATTGTCTAGATAACAACTGTCAGGATGTCAAGTCGTCGCAATTTTGACTGTCAGGAGTTTGTAATGTTTATCAGCCTTATCCATAGTCAGTTAGTAGTGACTACTAGCAAGCTACTAAGAGCGTACTAAGAAAATCGTATTCATAGTGACATTTGGTAGACTACTAAGCTTAGTAGCTACTAAGAAATTTAGTAGCGTGGTAGTCTATGTTTAAGCGGTACAAATACGATAAACATAACCTCGAGTGGTAGATTTTAAATTAATCTACGGCTTTTAAGAAGCGAGTTATCTGTACAAAATACAAAATTAAAAAGAATACCATAAGAATAAGATAGAAAATGGAAAGGATTTATAAAATTGAATTGAAAAATTAAAAATCAAACTGGTATATGTCTTGTTAATTTATTTCAATGGGCAGTAATCCTTTAAAAATTATTACAATCGTTTTTTTCTGAAATAATTACAAACTTTATTGAATTAACATCTTGTTTGTATATTTTAAAGTAAATTGCGTGAACAAGTAAAATTTTATTCTTAAGATAGTGGTAATAATGATTCGTAAATGAAAAATTGATGAATTTATTAGTCATTTATTCAGGCTAAAAATATAAGTAATTTTTATTTATTTATTTAATTTAATGCCAGAATAAGTACAAAATAAATCCGCACTGCTACTGAGGTGTCTAGATATCATCTGTGCGTAGCATCCAGCTTAGTACACTTAAATTAAATAAGTTAATTTATTTATTTATTTGTCAGTAAACACATCCTACTGAGAGAAATAAATCCTGTTTGTAGACCGGACAAAATAAAGTTTGTTAATATTAGAAGTTGATTTCTTCTTTCGAGAACTTCATTGCATTTTTATACAACTCTGGGTTGTTTAAATTGTCCTTTATCGATTAGGAAAGATTGTTATGTATTCTTCTTTGGGTATTTAGTCCTGGGCAGTTGATGATATATCCCATTATTTGGATGTGGTTGATGTTGCAGTTTGTACATTGTGGGGTAGTTTTTCATTAGGTATATATGTGTTAAATATGTATAGCCAATTCTGAGTATTTCTTGTTATGTAACTTCTTAAATTGATAATTTTTTCGATATTAATTGTTATCGGAATGTTGAACGTAAATAACAGCTACACTACTACAAAAATAAGTAAAAGAAAAAACACATAAACAATTCTTCCATGCACTGTATTGAATAATAAGTTAACTTAAAAGTAAGGTTAAGCCGTTAAACGTCAAAAATACCGATATTTACACATTCAGTAGGTCATTTGTCACAATTTCGCGCCGTTGATAAATCGTTTCGACGCAAACCATTCTACTAGCTAGTAGCGTACTAACTGACGTCTATGAATACGATGCAGATAGTAGCGTCTTAGTAGCTACTACTTAGTAGACTACTTACATCCTACTAAATCGTTGACTATGAATAAGGCTGTATATTTCCAGAATTTTGTCAAGATTTTGGCTGTCGATACTATTCCTCTTTTTTGCTGAAATAATTTCGTACAATGGTTTAACGCCAATTATTCAAACAATGACTCATATATGATGTGGTCACGCATGAGGCAAAAGGTGGACGTCTTACCATTTGTTTTGGTATAATGTGTATGCCTAACAGTCCCCAAATAAAACCAACCAACTAACTACACGGTCTGATGGCATTTAATTTCCTTAATAATAATAACCCATAGAACAGGTGTAATGACTCAATGGGAGAATAAGGAGAACAAGAGTACCTTTTACGGGTCAACGGAAAGAATAATGACGCAGACAGGAACTGACAACAAGAACACCTCGTAACTTCCGCCCGGGGATTTACCGAAGAACCTCTCCGTCGACTTGTCTTCTATCTAATTTGAACGAACGCGTAAGACACAAGTGTTTCTGTGTTTTCGGTTCTCACGGGTGTCCGACGGAAAATCTAAAAACGAAACAACTGACAGGAGTTTCCATTTCCACTAAATTTACGACATGGGAACCGTGATGGATCTGATCTTCTTCTGTTTTTGAGTTTCCGCAATAGATACATAGTACAATAATAAATAAGAACATTACGAAAGAGAACCCGAATAATACTGAGAACTACCTACAATCAAAATCTCAATTGTCATAATTTCCGTTAAATTTTGAACGTTGTTATTTTCTTATAATAATTGTAATTAAATAAACAGACAGACAAACAGAAGTAAATATACAAACAGGCAGGCAGATAGGAAGAAGGAAAGACAAACAGATAGACAAATTGAAAGACAGGGAGACGGAAAGAAAAACAAATGGAGTGGGAAACAGCTAGACAGACAGATAAACAGACAATAGTCAGACAGGCAAATTGACAAAAGGTGAGAACTCAGATAGACAGACAGGCAAAAAGCGTGACAAATGAAATTAAATATAGCTGGAAAGACAGAAAGTAAACATACAAATAGGCAAACAGATGGATAAAAATATTCAAATACAGACAGGCAGGCAGACAAGAATACACACACATAGAAAACATTCAGACAGAAGAATGATAAAAAAGACAGAAACAACGATAGACAGATGGAAATAAAAACAACTAGAAGGACATACCTACAGCAGAATACAGATCAAGACATAGACAGACGGGTGGAATGACAGTCAGGTAAACGGAATTACAGACAGACAGACGAAAAGAGGAATAGACAGACAGATAGATAGAAAGGCGGAAATATAGACAGAGGGACGAAAAAATGGTGTGACAAACACCTGGAAAGACAGACAAGCAGACAACAGTCAGACAGACGAACAGACAGAAAACTGACGAAAAGGTGCAAGCACAGATAAGTCAGACAGATAAAATGAAATATAGCTGGAAAGACAGAAAGTAAAAAGACAGATGGGCAAACAGATAGATGAAAAGATACAAATACAGACAGGCAGACACACATAAGTACGAACAGACAGAAAAAATTTCAACAAATGAATTGTAAAAAGGCAGAAGGCAGAAACACAAACAGACAAATGGAAATAAAACATCTAAAAAGATCTGCCTACAGCAGAATAGAAAGTCGACAGATAGATCAAAACATAGACAGACGGGTGGAATGACAGTCAGGTAAAAGGAATGACAGACAGACAGACAGGCGAAAAGAGGAATAGACAGACATATAGATAGAAAGACGGAAATATAGACAGAGGGACGAAAAAATGATGGGACAAACACCTGGAAACACAGACAAGCAGACAACAGTCAGACAGACGAACAGACAGAAGACTGACGAAAAGGTAGAAACACAGATAAGTCAGACAGATAAAATGATATATCTATAGCTAGAAAGACAGAAAGTAAACATACAGATAGACAAAAATATTTAAATACAGACAGGCAGGCAGACATAAATACAGACAAACAGAAAACATTCAGACAGAAGATTCATAAAACGAAAGAAACACCGACAGACAGATGGCAATAAAAATACCTAGAAGGAAATACCTACAGCAGAATAGACAGATAAATCAAAATATGAACAGACGGATGCAATGACAGTCAAGTAAACGAAATGACAGGCAGACGAAAACAGATATACAGACAAACAAGTATTAACACCTACCGAAAGGCAAACAAACTAGATACAAAGGTATAGAAGCAAATACACAACAGGATCGCAGAAGACATACGTACAGAAAGGTGGAAACAGAGAGACAGAAAGACAGGCAGACATACAGACGCACTGACAGACAGCCAGAGAGGCACATAAACAGACAGAGTCATAGAACAATCTATTTATATATAAAATTCTCCTGTCACAATGTTAATTACCATACTCCTCCGAAACGGCTTGACCGATTTTTATGAAATTTTATATGCATATTCAGAAGGTCTGAGAATCGAGAACTATCTATTTTCATACCCCTAAGTGATAAGGGTTGTCCACCCCTAACTTTTTTATTTTTTGGACAAAATTTATTTTTTTGACATTAAAAGAAAAAAAAACCCTTAATTTTCATCCTTCTATCACCAACCCCCATTTTTTTAATAGCGATATTACGTAGTACTGTAATAATCTTAAACTGTCAGTGGTCGATAACTGATCAATTATTATCAATCGATTAGTTATCCCCGCCAGGCGTCTACTGATGTCACTACTCACCCAGCAAACAGCACGGAGTGGGGATGAGAATTAAGCAGATTTTTTTAGAATGTTACAGGGAGTTCAAATATGTTCTAAGAAGTAAAAGAATGTTTTATTACCTATAACATTTCAAAATGATTTGTCAATGTTCGAGAATGTTCCAGAATCTTGAAGATCATTCAAGAATGTTTCAGAATGTTAAAAAAAGTTAGAAAATGTTTTGAATAATTATGGGATGTTTTGGATAGTTGTAAATTCGCGAATATTCTAGAATGTTCCATCAAACATCTGAGCAACGCCGGGTATTGCTGCTAGAATTTAAAACTGCATGGCTTCATAATTCCCAAATGTATCAAACAATTATTTCATACACATGCAATTTTAAATTTTTATTTTATGGAGTATATACAACTTCGTCTCTATGTGGTTAATATTTTTTAAATATTTTTTTAATGACGGACGTTTACAATTAACTAAATAGAATTATAAATAATTCAATGTAATAATTTGTTTTTATTGTTCATTATTGAACAAAATCGTTCTTGTTATTCGGCCATATCATTTTAACTTATTGTTAGGTATACCTATTATTATGAATGATGGTAATAAAGTAATAACATGTGCTTAATTACATGCAATGTTAATAATTATTCACCATAAACTAGCAACAAAGTTCTATTTTATATACAAAGTTTATCTTACCGTGAAGCTTATGTCGTAATGATAATGATGTCGTCTATGTAAAATTCAAGTTGTCTGTGAATTATTTGCACGAGCAATAAATTAATAAATAAAAAGCCACACCGTTATAAGCTTATTAAATAATAATAAACTCTTGTGCACATTGTTATCTAGTTATGCAACCAGTATTGAGCAGTTGTTCGATGGGTTGTCTAAAACAGTTTAGTAACAAGATTATTTGCTATAAGTACGTGTATTGCTTTTAAAATTTTAAATGATTAATTATTCAGTGAGTGTGCTCAGTGAGTACAATGCCTCTACCTTTGTACTTTCGCAGAATATTCAAAGAAGAATAAGAAGTTTTTGCTTTTTTCAAGGTGAACTACTTACAAAAAATTACATCACTAGTTACTCAACAATAAATAATTATTATACAGGGTTTTTCAAGTTGATGGGCTATTAGAAATATATGAATTAGTAGAAACAGTAGGGAGTATCTATGTGAATCGAAAAAGGATACAAAAAGGAATCGATTGAAAAAATTAAATATGGTAGGTGCCATTTGAAAAACCGAAGTTATTCGTGTTTGAAGTTTTTAAACTTTAGAATTTTATTTTGAACGCCCTGTATAAATTATTTAGTTCAATTTTGTTAAGGCGTTAGCACTAATATTCAGTAAAAATTTCAACAGTCTGAGTCGTATTTTGTGGAAGTTATGATTTTTTATAACTTGGGTTGCGGTAGCGATTTTTTTTTTGGTAAATTAAATTAACTCAGAAACCGATCGTCATAGGTGTAGAAGTTGGTTATCAAAGTTACCTTAGAATTACACGTTTTATTCGAATTCAGCGTAAAAAATACCATTCCATTTTCAGTTTCAAGTTTCAGAATTTAATTCCTTTTACTAATTCATATACTTTTAATAGCCCATCAACTTGAAAAACCCTGTATATTTACACCAATAACTTATTATTTATTAGTTTATAGATAGATAGGTAGGTAGGTTCGTAATCTCTGATTATTATTACAATTAGTAAGAAGTGAAAGTAAATCTCTTGGTATTGGTATGAAATTTCTGGGTCAAGCAAAGTTCAACAAGAGTTTTGAACGTTTTATTATACTTTGAAATGAATTGTGTTTTGTAATAACGTGTTGTAGGTACCTACATACGTATACCTATTGCAAGACGAGGTTGTACTTTTAAATATATACATAGATACATACATATCTGTACGTTTAAAATGAAACAAAAACAATGCAATGCACACTTCAAGTTGAAGTTGAAACAACGTTGTCTTTGTCAACACTTTAATTATTTATTTATCATTTTAATGGGGTGGGTGTGGACAGACATATTTGCACATCAATGAATTGTGATTATTTGTTATGTAGATAGGTACGTGTTTCTATATGCATAAAGAATAAATAAAGGAAAATTTTGTTGTTGAAATTGTTGATTGATTGATTGACAATTTATGCAAGAATGCTTGAAGAATTTGTGTTGATGCTAGACAATTTCAATACATATTCTTATTCTACTGCATGAAAACTGCCCAGACGCAGAAAGAGGTTCAAACGCAAATATAAAATAACTGTAACTTTTTTTATAAATACAAAATAACCTAACCTAACCTAACGTTATTCCATTCTTATCTTGGACATACTGTATAAAAATATTTTGAAATTATAATATCACCCTAGGATGTTATTCGTCTAGACATTAAGGGTCATTTAGTATTTAGCAATGTCTTTAATAATAATTGTCTGTGTTTATGGTATTATTGATTCTCCTGATTTTGCTCTTCCTATTCTTATACAAACGTACAGTAAAATTACTCTAGGATGGTCTCCGGGATTACTAGTTCTTAAAATGCGCAATGGCAAAAGGTAACGAACGCCTTGCTAGTCATAGCCACAGAGATGCATTTGCATGCTTGGTTTGAAGCAGAGTACTTGTCAGGGCGCATACTAAATCGCCCGACTATTCATTTAAAAAACGGTCAAAATATTTTATATAATTATTATATTTTAAAGAATATAAAAGCTGCCAATATAGTTTTCAAAATGCTACGATATTAACACGTTTCATTACTGAAAGGTTATCTATGTACCATATAATAATTTTGGGTACATAACAGTATCGGGAGATTCAGGTATAAACTAAATTAACGACTACCGAACGGAGAGGAGACATCAAGCACCCCTGTCTTAAAACTAGTATATTTATTTGTCGTAATTTGTCGAGCGTTGATTGTATCTTTCTTCCTCCGAATGCGTTCTCTTTCTTTCTTTCTTCTACGCCGACTGTAAAATCTTCAGAGCTCATCTTAGAGTAATCAAGCTGTATGTATGTAGTTTAAGTAGTAGGTATCAATTGTCTTTAATCTCTTGTGTTATTTAACTAACTACTAAATCGAATCAACAATAGACATTAGCAAAATTTGTAATAAGAGGTAAATAGCGATAACCACATCCGCTCTAATAATATATATATATATATATATACCAGCGTCACATTATTGTTGAATTGAACAAAGTTTTACATCAGGTTTCTCGCTTCAGTTATCATTGGATATCGCATTTGGAGGAGTCTCCAACCAAATATGCTTAGAAATATAAATTTGCTTTGAAGACATGGATCTTCTTAATTTAGATACCATAAGTATGTCGGAAATATGTATTCAGTTAAATATGTACGTCGGAAATATAAATACATAATAGATTGTACAAACATCCCGTTGCGTCGTTTTCTTTTTTCTTAACGATATAATAGATACATATTTATGATTAAACAATGGTAATTAAATATAATTTAACTTTAACATCTCTTCTGATGCGGGTAATTAATTTATGATTCTCAGAATCTTTGGTATAACAGGAAGAAACAAAATTGAAAATATTTACTATAATTTTTATGCAAATATCTACTTATTGTCACATTTAAAATTAAATATTTCAAATTGTATTATCATCGAAACACTGAATTACAAAATATCTAGTTATCATAACTTTTTGTGCGATTTTCAAACTTCGATAACTCAAAAGTCGAACTAAATTGGTTGGTAATAGCCATTAACTATAATATGAGAAGTAGATAGTACTTTTCTTGCTGCCTAATTTCCTTCTTTCATTCTTTCTCTCTTTCTTTTATATAGCGACTTCCGGATATAGCGACGGAATTTAATGGTCCTTTCATCATCGTTATAAACAAAATATACTGTAATTCATATTGTAACAAACTAAAAACTTTTAATACCATTATGTAGCTCTATAATTCTTAATCATTACTAAAATGGTGCTGTTGAATCCTTGAAGTTATGCAGGATGGATTATTATTAACGTTGGAGAGCTAAGTTAAATGTATAATAAATGATGTTCGTAGAAACATAATAATATTCTTCATACGAACACACGTTTAGCCCCAAAAAGACCATTCATTATTAAAAAACACGAATCGTAAATCCCCTAGGGGGAGCTTAAAACAGCAAAGCCCATGAATAATTGCTGAAAAAGTGGACACGTTAATAAAACAGCTACATTTATATTCTATACATTCTACGTATATGTATTTGATTCTCAGAAATGAATATTCAGGAGATTAGGAAAGCATATCATAAACGATACACCACTCGATTTTTACGCCTACAAACGTTTCTTTTTCGCCACTTATGTATGTTATGGTACTTGACCATTATTAATACCACATTATGTGCGAAACAGTTAAAAAAAAGGTAGTTATTACCTACCATAATTAATAATTTATAACATTGACTAATTAATAACAAATGCAAATGCTAATGCTGACAACTTTATCGAACACCCGAAATATTCATGTTAACATTTTGTCAATGCCAATGTAAAATTTAATTAAAATTAAAAATACAGAATTGTTCCTGTAAACAATAATAGCACGTATAAATAAAATACCGGCCAAGTGCGAGTCAAACTCGCACACCGAGGGTTCCGTACAAACCTGTATATATGTGATGTAACTAAAAATTTAAGGTTTTCGGAATTTTTCCTTTATATGTGCTATAAAACATTGCTTCATGCCAAATTTCAAGATTCTAAATCGACTGGAAGTACCCTTTAGGTTTTGATTCCCTTGCGAGTAGTTGCGAGTTTGAAAATATGCGGCTTAAATTGCTGCTTCTTTTCATTGCGTTGGCATAGAAGTTTGATTTTGTTACAGCTTAAAGGTATTATAGACCTGAGTATTTGAAATGAATTTCAATTTAATACCTCTACGCGTTCATGAGGAAAGGGGTAGTAACTTTAAAATTATTAAAAATATTTTTATTATATGATGTAACTAAAAATTTACGGTTTTCGCAATTTTTCCTTTATATGTGCTATAAAACATTGCTTCATGCCAAATTTCAAGATTCTAAATCGACTGGAAGTACCCTTTAGGTTTTGATTCCCTTGCGAGTAGTTGCGAGTTTGAAAATATGCGGCTTAAATTGCTGTTTCTTTTGATTGCGTTGACATAGAAGTTTGATTTTGTTACAGCTTAAAGGTATTATAGACCTGAGTATTTGAAATGAATTTCAATTTAATACCTCTACGCGTTCATGAGGAAAGGGGTAGTAACTTTAAAATTATTAAAAATATTTTTATTATATGATGTAACTAAAAATTACGGTTTTCGCAATTTTTCCTTTATGTGTGCTATAAGACGTGGCTTCGTACCAAATTTCAAGATTCTGAGTTCACGGGAAGTACCCTGTAGGTTTTGATTCGAAAAAATTTGCGGCACAAACGGCTGTATCTTTTGATGGCGTTGGCTTAGAAATTTGATTTTTTCACAGCTCTAAGGGACAATAGACCTGAGTATTTGGTATAAATTTTAGCTTGATACCTCAACGCGTTCCTGAGAAAAAGGGTCTTGACAGACGGACGGACGGACAACGAAGTGATCCTATAAGGGTTCCGGTTCCGCTTTTTCCTTTTGAGGTGCGGAACCCTAAAAAGGACAAATTTTGCATAACTATAAGAGAGCATAGGTACTGAACGGAGCGTGTGTGAAGTAAATTACGTACAAAAGTAAATGGGTAGTTCGCTGTGTAACCACCGCGGGTTGTATTTGTGCATAAGGAGTCATAAAATCAACAGGTGTATAGACATAAATGAAACGGCTTAACCGATTTTTATGAAACCTTATATGCATATTCAGTAGGTCTGAGAATCGAGAACTATCTATTTTCATACCCCTAAGTGATAAGGATTGTCCACCCCTAACTTTTCTTTTTATTTTTTGGACAATTTGTTTTAATTTTTTTTTATGATTTGGCATTAAAAATACATATAACCCTCAATTTTCATCCTTCTACCACCAACTCCCATTTTTAATAGCGATATTAGTATCTACTGTAATAATCTTGAACTCTCAGTGGTCGATAACTGATCAATTATTATCAATCGATTAGTCATCCCCGCCAGGCGTCTACTGATGTCACTACTCACCCAGCAAACAGCACGAAGTGGGGATAAGAATGAAGCAGATTTTTTTAGAATGTTACAGGGAGTTCAAATATGTCCTAAGAAGTAAAAGAATGTTTTATTATAGATAACATTTCAGAATGATTTGGCAATGTTCAAGAATGTTCCAAAATATCATTCAAGAATGTTTCAGAATGTTAAAAAAAATTAGAAAATGTTTTTAATAATTATGGGATGTTCTGGGTAGTTCTAAATTCGCGAATATTCTAGAATGTTCCATCAAATGTGTGATATATTCTTACCTGGGCAACGCCGGGTATTGCTGCTAGTACCTAATACAATAAAATTCGATTATAACGTAATCGATGGACCTTAAAAATCGATCCGCTATATCAGAAATTAGTTAAAACAGAATTATTTTATTACCTACAGTCTTTGTTTTCATTAATCCCGATAAGCCCATCCTTCATTTTCGGTATGGTATGTACCTATACGTTATAACAATGAGTTCATAATAAGCGTATAGGTAGGTACGTTATAAGTGACTTATACTGCAACTGCCTATGCCTTCAAAAACCGACATTTACTAAATGGTCACATATGCTTTAAGTACTTACACGCTAGTGTAAATAAAGTAACTGTAAAGTTAGTAACACAGCTCATGTACCTATTATGTACATGTTATATGTGCAGATAATACGTATACCTATGTAGGTATATTTACGTTCGGCTGTGGCTAAGCAACTTCTGCAAAACGTAAGTCAGTTCAACAGATCCTTCCAGGTGTCCGTTGTCCGGTTATAAAAGGCGAAGAAGTCTTCGACTTCTAATGACTATCTGTTCCGCAATGTTGCCAAGTTGTAAAAACAAAAATACCTATCGACATTTAATAATTTATAATTTTATGCTGATAATATAATCAATTTTTATAATTTTGCTCATTCTGTGAAGAGAATTTTATTATTGTAGGGTCACAGTTGGTATACGTACCTATCTATGTATAGGGCTTATATTTTTAAAAAAATATTTGCATAGTGTGTTGTTCTTCACCCATATATATTATAAAGCATAATCTCAAAAAAATATAATTTAATAATTGTAGCAATTAAAAAAGATTTGTTCACCCCTTAGAAATGCTGTTATTAATATTTTTCTTATATTTGTTTTTTGGGGTAAGATCAGTCCAAATACAAAAATTACAAAAAGTTCAGGGTAAAAATTTAGTCCTTCAACATAAACGGTAAACTTCTTCCTGAAGGATTAGATAATGAGGCACTTTTGATCTTATGCCACCCTCTGAGGTAGCCCCAACTATAAAAAGAGCAACATAGCGTCCATTTTTATTGCAGATGTTCCAACTCTTGCTCAAACGTTTCAACTATAGCGAAATTCGCTTATAATGACTCTGAATATAATGGCAGTCTGTTTATCTTTTATTACGTATAAAAATCTCGTTTTGCAATGTTTGTCCGGGGTAAACTCCGGAATTGTTCAACCATTTTTTATGAAATTTGACTACTGTGTGTAATTTGGTCCTACTTAAAAGGTAGGATAATTTTTAACTCGAATATGGAATTATTTGTAAGTTCCATAAGTGTTTTTAAAAGTGTTTCTAAAAAAATCTGCTTCATTCTCATCCCCACTCCGTGCTGTTTGCTGGGTGAGTAGTGACATCAGTAGACGCCTGGCAGGGATGACTAATCGATTGATAATAATTGATCAGTTATCGACCACTGAGAGTTCAAGATTATTACAGTACTACGTAATATCGCTATTAAAAAATGGGGGTTGGTGGTAGAAGGATGAAAATTAAGGGTTATATGTATTTTTTAATGCTAAATAATAAAAAAAAATTGTCCAAAAAATTCAATCAAGAAAGGGAAAAAACGAAAATTGTATATAAAAATTGTAGCCTTTTTATGTGTACCGAGTTTAAATAATAAAGCCAACCGCTTATCGTTTAGTTAAACAAATTTGGCCATTATGACGAAAAAAAAATATATTTTTCGAACGAAAAGTCACTTCAGCAGCAGGCCATAAAATAAATACCTAACTAAGGCGATTTTAGGTTAGGTTAGGTGATGTTGTAAACTCTATAAAGCCTATGTCAAAATATTTGTTTCAAAAGTTGGTAGACGTAACCATTTTTAGGAATGAATTTAGAAACTTTTCCGTTCGATCTGACAACATCGAAGTGTCATGATAGGCCCGCTTGATGTAATACCGTATACGTGACCTCGTTGCGCGCACGCGTCTCACGCATAGCTTGCTTAGCAGCTTACGATAGTAAAATATAAAAGGCGTTTCGGTAAAGAACCGGTTTCCCGCCATCACATCTTGCCGGAGGATTGGCCTTTTAAATACGATAGCTACATTAGACATTAGAGATTAGAAGGAGCGGCAAAAAACGTTGTCTCGTTGTCTGTTCGATAAAATATAAATATGTATCTATATGTAAATATAAATTTAATGGAAGGTAGAAAGAATAAACAGTAAGCAATGAATTTATTGTAGGTAGGTTAACCAACTTTCGAAAATATACGACGAGATAAAAGTGTTGGGACAGCCGAGACACCAAAAAACAGAACTAGGGGACATAAATGCACAGAAAGGAAATACGAAACAGTCAGCTGTAAATAAGATAATAAAATATCAAAAAGTTTGACTCGAGAGATGAGGATTTAGCATACATAGATATTAAAGTCATTACTCAATCATAATGTTCGAAATTTGAAAATAAAGCATTTGAAACAGCTATACCCCCAACCTATGCCTAACCAAATCACGTTTTTATTTGATTATGTAGGACTGTGAGGTTACGGTAGGAAACGACAAATGATTTGTATGTATGTACGTATATCGAGTGATGTACCTACCAAAAATTTATAAAGATATTTTTAAAAAGAGCTACGAGTCACTGGCATTTTGGTTGATACGTAATGGTTAGGTTAAAAGCTTACTCGGCTAGTTTGCAAACTAACTGAATGGCAAGCATAGTTGTCGGATTGTTCTTTGTTGAAAAATCGTCCTATCACTAAAATATTGACTAGTTTCTTATTATCCAACTAGTGTACAAACCAGGCAAGATTTGTAGCAAAAATACAAACTAATGTAGTTTGTAAAATATTCACAGTAAGTATGTGGATAAAGTGTGTGTGAACTGAATATTGCTAGTAATTTTTTTGTAAATTAATCGGTCCCTTTAGGTTAATTTAAAGGAATATATTAAATAAAAAATTAGCAGTAAAATTAAATTTCTAAACCAACCATAACCTAACTTTTTTTGTTTTAATATAATGCACATGTAAATGGTTAGGTTATGGTTAGTTTAGGATGATTACATTTGAAATTTAATCTTACACTTCATTTATTAATCTGGACAAATAATCGTACTGGTTAGTTTACAAGATAGAAACTTTATCCAAATAATTACTGCGAATATTTTACAAACTAGTTTGTACTGTAGCTACAAATCTTTGCTAGTTTGTACACTTGTTGTATAATACACAACTAGCCAATATTTTAGAACTTTCTCTCTTTCTCTATGAGAACTGTTAATTGAATTAAGTAAAAATACAACACGAATTTTGGTTTGCTCGAATTGAAATAAAAAGCAAAAAAAAACATAAAAAAAGTGCATTGAAGTGTCAAAAGAAAGCTGCCAGTTTATAGTTAGTTAGTTATTTATAAGTACTTATGTAATGTTTTCCTCAAATTTGCAGTGTTATAGTATGTGCCGGAAGAATTAGATAAAAATAAAAGCCTTGACAAAGAGATTTTCTTATGTCGATGAAAATTTCCGGCCACTAAATTTTAATACGGCTTAAAAGATATAGTTTATAAAAATTAATTGTAACCTACAATTTAATATGTATAAATAAAACAAATATATGTACCTACCTATTTTACGTCGTTATAACCGATAGGAGACGTTCGTTAAAGCCTATCGATCGAATCGTTATTAACGTATTCGTTACTCCAAACTTGAGTAACACGATGTGTTGTTTTTTAAATTCCATTCATAAAAAAAATCGTCTGTTATAACACATGTTCGTTATAACCGAACTCAACTCTAAATATTTCATATGGAGCGCTTGGAGGTATCGTTCAAAATCCAAAATACTATTGCATATGTATATAATATAATCTAATCTAATGTTCGTACGTAAAGACAGAGTTTTCTCTATCTCTAGCTACTCCAATCAGCTTCCTGTTGGGGTGGTAAATACCCCTTGGTCTCCAGGTGGGAGTAAGGGAGTTTGGTCGCGGTGGGTGGTTGTAGGTGTCAGAAAAGTGAAATAAAATATTTCTGTCCTTTTTTAAGTCATAAGGACTTCCGGAAAGATCTTAAAACTTCTGAAACGATCTAAAAAATTCTAAAATGAGCGCAAACTGTTATTATCGACTTAGAATGTTTGAGAAAGTTCTAAAAATTTCTTGAATGATCTAGAAAGTTTCAAAAGTATACAAATAAATACGTTTGACCGATTTTTATGAAATTTTATAGATATGCATATTCAGTAGGTCTGAGAATCGGCTACTATCTATTTTTCATACCCCTAAGTGATAAGGGTGGCCTACCCCAAAAAAATATTTTTTACTTTTTGGACAAAATTTTTTATTTTTGTTTTTTTATGATTTGGCATTAAAAAAATACATGCAACCCTTAATTTTCATCCTTCTACCACCAACCCTTATTTTTGAATAGCGATATTACGTAGTACTATAATAATCTTGAACTCTCAGTGGTCGATAACTGATCAATTATTATCAATCGATTAGTCATCCCCGCCAGGCGTCTACTGATGTCACTACTCACCCAGCAAACAGCACGGAGTGGGGATGAGAATGAAGCAGATTTTTTTAGAATGTTACAGGGAGTTCAAATATGTTCTAAGAAGTAAAATAATCTTTTATTAAAATATAACATTTCAGAATGATTTGGCAATGTTCAAGAATGTTCCAGAATCTTGAAGATCATTCAAGAATGTTTCAGAATGTTTTAAATCATTATGGGATGTTCTGGATAGTTCTAAATTCGCAAATATTTTACAATGTTCCATCAAATGTGTAATATATTCTTACCCGGGCAACGCCGGATATTGCTGCTAGTATCCCATTAAAATCCCTGCCATTTTCTACGTCCCAAAGTATAGACTAGGCAAGTAGTAAAGTTGTATTTTTATAATTAGTTATTCAGTGCTATTTAATTATTATATAAACCTTTATTAAATTAATTAAATCTTTAAAAACCACCATATAAAATTCGCTTATTCGTGACAGTACATACTTAACATGTAATAATACACTTATGCCTTTAGGCCTGTAATATTTAACTTCCTCATTTAAGGATATGATGTTTGTTTTAGTTTTGCAAATATGTGCTCATATACTAGGTATGTACATACGTACATATCCTGCAGATAATGGAATAGAAAAGGGTAAACAGAAAGATTTAGATTTACACATTATGTAGGTATTTTAATGAATTCAATATGAAATGAAGCTTTTTGGAAAACTGTCCCGAAAAAAATTTATTTTATTATTTTTGTTTTTCTAATTAAATTAAATCCCTTTACAATTATACATAATTATATGTATTATACCTACATAGTAAGATTGGTTATAATGCACGCGAAAGGACCCTAAAACTCAGTAATGCGTTAAAGCAGTGATATAGGTCCTCAATAAGGGTGTACTTTATAATTATAAATCGTTATTTGTCACAGTTCGATCCTGTTGCAACTTTTTCCTGTGGGATCGGCATCGTAGGAATTTTCTAATGAATTGTTCCACACGATTGATTGCTATATTACTACGGGTATGGTATCTATAAATACCTCTTCTTATTACATACTTTTTTATATTAAAAGTATTCGCGATCTGTATAAAGTTTCTGTGCATCCACATAAAACAACAATACCAATATAATGATGTTATAGCACACACAATACACAGTTACACATACATACATACATACATACATGTGTACCAACCTAAGTGACTAACTAACCAACTAGGTATAGTTAGGTACTATAAAATACTACTACTAACACAGTACTTGTATAGATACATACAAGCAAGCCGTGAGTCTGTTTAATTTTCCGTTTCTCACGAAGATAATAATTATTGTGTGTGATGGTAATTGAAACAACAGACAAACAACACAGACTGTTTAAAATTCACTCACCGCTAATTACGTTGTCTGAGTTGATATCTTCGGCCGATTGTAGTCGCAAAATTAATTGTTAAAATCTTACTCTAATAGTACCATAAGTAACGCCAGCGTTATTACGTAGAACTATGGTAGGTATGCTATACGGCACGGAATATTATGGCCAAAATATAAAAATTTCAAAAACTTTAACTTTTGGGTTATATAGAGGTCTATTATGATTACCTTTAAAATTATTTTCATATTATACAGGGTGTTCGAAATGCCGTAAAAGTATCATAGTTATGTTTTTTTAAATGGAACCCCCTGTATATTATTGCATTTTTGGATTCTTCGATCAAAATAAGTGTTTGTTTTGATAAGGTTTATAACACCTAAACCTTAAGGTTTTTCAAATAATTTGAATTTTATCAAAATCTAACCTAATTTTCATGTTTCAAGTACTTAAGAACTATTTAAGTTATGTCAGCGAAATTTACAATGAAGTGTAACAATAGATCATATTTTATATCCCAACTATAATAAACTCGTCATCTTATACAGGGTGTCCAAAAATAAATACTACTTTAGCAAGAACTTTAAGGGGTTGTAACTTGATTAATTTAAATGGAACGCCATATTTTTTTACATTTCAGGAGATGTATTTTTTTATTACCTATCGATTGGTATAAGGGTGTCCATAAGCTAAGTCTTCGCATTTTTTCAGAAAACGCTAAATAATTGTTTTATGCGCCATTTGGAGTTTTTTAAATAAAAGTTGCCTTTGGTGTTTATTGTCACATTTTATTATTTATTATTGAGGTGCTGCTTATTCAAAATGATAATTTATTCTAAAGAGGAGCGTATTGATATGACTTTTATCCTTGGGGAATGTTATAAGAATTTTGCGCTCTTTGGTTTAGTAGTTGGTTCCTATCTATAGAACTCAATTAATTTCAGTTAGATTATATAATAATTTAAATACGTACAGAATTAAATTGTTATTTCTACAAAAAACATTAAAGCAGGTAAATACCTAATTATAATTTTTGTACCTGTTTCTATTTGATATTAAATAGAAAATTAAACAAGATAGTTACGTAATTTTTTTTAACATTTCTGCAATTGTTCTTAAATTGAAGAAAAGTGTGGAAATGATAGCATTTCCGTTGCTAACAAAACCGCTGTAAAAATTTAATTAATGGTTTTACGTTATTTTAGTAGAGTACCTAAACTATTTCGTCTGTCAATTTGTATGGTGGAACCACCATGAAAAGTGTAAACAGGGGGATCAAATAATATAATTTTTTTCTTGTAGCAGATTCTTGTTTTTAATACAAAATAAGCAAAGCAACAAAGATAGAATTAATTTGCTAAGTTGCTTACATTTATTTTTCTTTACAATAAAACCTGTGGATAAGCATTAATTTGAGATGATAATGTAATCATCAGCACTTGCTGATAGATATTTCCTTAACAGTAAATAACCTTTGCACGTACCATACATAATAATGGCTCATTCTTGATTGGATGGTAAATAATACAAAAAGAATCAGTAATTATCACTGGAAGCACTTGGTGCTAAGAACTATTTCAACCAGTGGCGGCTCGTGGTCGAATACGAACGGGATTCACAAAATGAAGAACATGTAATCATCAAAAAGAATTTCACAGTGAGGCATATGATTTTACCAAAAAAGTAAACCAATTTTTAAAATGGTCATTGTTTAGATAGACCAGTAACATTTCAGCTTGGTTATATCTATGATAATCATTTTCTACAGAGTCTATAATACATTCCAGGCATCCTTTAAATGTTCTGCGTTTTCGTAAACATTTTTTACTGTTCGAGTGCCGCGGCGGCCGAAAGCAGACTTGAACAGACTGTTGGATACCCGCGCCGGCGCAGCGTACACATGCTTTTCGTTCACTGCACCTAAACGCTGTATGTTGAGTGTATTTTATCTTCCATTTCACGCGTCCGACTGCTCTCTTTTTAACACACAGAGTACCGCTCTCGCGATATGTTCAGGATCCAACTTGAACCGAAAAAGTTACATAGGTAATTTCGTCAGCGACAAGACAACAATTAAAATATTTTCTATGGGTTACGGGTTGGTGTTTTGTATGTAATTATGAACTATGAGGGTAATGGTAAAAAAGGTAGTACCTATATTATACGATAATTATCAATTATATTATAAATATTAAAAGGATAAAATTATATGGTGTAGGTAGTTTAATTTTTAAGGGGGTTCACTGAACAAATGCACCTATAGTAAAACCGCCACTGATTTCAACCATCAGGTTTTCCCATCTCTCTTATACCTGTAGGTCTTAGGCTCATGTAAAAGATAAAACGACAGAGCTATCTGTTGCTTAGGGGCCGTTCATAAAATACGTCACGCTAAAATTAGCTTTTTTGACCCCCTCCCCCCAGTTGTCACGCAATGTCACACTTTCTGTGACCCCCCTTGTAAATATTTCATCACAAAAACAATACAAACCCCCCCTCTGAACATGATAAATTTTGATTGATAATACACAAATTTTGATAGTTCACATACAAGAGGGGAGGGGGGTCTTGCTGAGTGTGACAAGGGGGGACGGGGGGTCTACGGCAACGTGACGTTCGCCGTTCATAAAAAATTTTTACTAAATTTTTACAGAATCCTTGGACTTCTGATAAATAGAAATATTATTTATTTGTTCGTTACAAAAGATATTTATTAATTTATTTAAATTTTATTATCAAAATAAAATAAACATTTTTGACAATCAAAATTTATCATGTTCGGGGGGGGGGGGTTGCATAGTTTTTGTGATGAAATATTTACAATGGCGGCACCGAAAGTGTGACACAGCGCGACAACGGGGAGGGACGGGGTCAAAAAAAAGCTAATTTCTGCGTGACGTATTTTATGAACATCCCCTAACGTATTCCTACAGATGTTTTGGTACAGTTTTCTGAGTTTTATTAAATTCAATAACGGAATTACTTATGTAAGTACGAGTGTACCGGTGGAATTTACACAATTCTACCGTAGAGTTCTGGTCCTTCGAGCCGGCCGGCGGCGGCAGCGGCTTGTTTTTCCGTTCTCTCCCCCGCTTCACCTCTCCCTCTAGTCAACATCCCGCTCCCCTTCCCGCGCTTACGGGCCCATTGTTGTTAAGCAGCAATGGCCGCCTCGAGTTCTACTTCCCGTGGCGAAACTTCGCCGTCGACTTCTTCGTCTTCGGCTTATATGTATTTCTTTCACCATAACATGCACACAAATACAAAAGTATACACAGACACACAAACACACGCACATACACCGTCATGGTTACCTGCGACCAACTCAAGTTGGCTTGCACACAGGTAGTTTAAACGACCAGTTGGCGTGTTTGTTAGTAGTAGTTTTTCACCACAGAACGTTGTCGATTTAAACTTATTGTTGTTGTCGGTTGTTGTGTTCAGTTTTTTCCTTGGATTATTTTCTGGATATGTGAAAACAAGTGTGTTATAGAGGAAAATGACAAAGGAGAAAACGCCGCGAGCCAAGGCGATCTTGCAAATTGCCAAGGTAAATATTATGGTTGTGTTTGTTGTCTGTCCACCTGTGTGAACGTACGCATATGGTGATGGTGTTGTTATGGGGTAGGGTACAGGTGGGTTGCCTATTTATTATCACTACCTGATAGTCGTCGAATCATCCTTTTTACATTTTAGGCGCCAATGTGGGATGGAAGTAGAGGAAATGATAAATCTTATTTTTTTTTGTAAAGTTTTTGAGTAGGCATTGCTTTAATTTGTATGCAAATAATATTATGGCAATTTAAAAATCAATTTATTGACTTTCTTCTTGGATTAAATTAACTGCTTTTTATACGTCTTTGCTAAACGAGCAAGCAACAAAAAAAGCTGGTGAATTTTATGACTGGGTATAAAAAACATTCATTTGTTTCTTAATAAAAACCTGCGAGTTTATTTTAAAACGGGTTAATTAAAAAAGTAAATGAAATGCCAAAAGTTGAAACATAACATACATAATTTGCTCAAACCACTCTGCTAATAAAATAAATAAGTTGTAGATGTTTTTTTAGGGTTCCGCACCTCAAAAGGAAAAAGCGGAATCCTTATAGGATCACTTCGTTGTCCGTCCGTCCGTTCGTTTGTCTGCCAAGACCCTTTTTCTCAGGAACGCGTTTAGGTATCAATCTAAAATTTATACTAAATACTCAGGGGTCTATTGTCCCTTGGAGCTGTGAAAAAATCAAACTTTTAAGCCAACGCAATCAAAAGATACAGCCGTTTATGCCGCAAAGTTCCGCAAATTTTCGAATCAAAACCTACAGGGTACTTCCCGTGAACTCAGAATCTTGAAATTTGGTACGAAGCAACGTCTTTAGCACAGATAAAGGAAAAATTGCGAAAATCGTAAATTTTTAGTTACATCATATAATAAAAATATTTTTAATAATTTTAAAGTTACTACCCCTTTCCTTATGAACGCGTAGAGGTATTAAATTGAAATTTATATCAAATACTCAGGTCTATAATACCTTTAAGCTGCAACAAAATCAAACTTCTATGTCAACGCAATAAAAAGAAACAGCAATTTAAGCCGCATATTTTCAAACTCGCAACTACTCGCAAGGGAATCAAAACCTAAAGGGTACTTCCAGTCGATTTAGAATCTTGAAATTTGGCATGAAGCAATGTTTTATAGCACATATAAAGGAAAAATTCCGAAAACCTTAAATTTTTAGTTACATCACATATATACAGGTTTGTACGGAACCCTCGGTGCGCGAGTTCGACTCGCACTTGCCCGGTATTTTTATTATTCATAACACTCAGAACAGCGTAAAATTCAGGGACATACTTATTACTTAATGTTATTGTTTATGAACTGTTTTAAAAATTTCTTGCTGGAAATTTCGGGAATTATAGGGAGGAATAATTGTAAAATTAACAAATGCGACAAACTTCAAGTCAATGGAATCGGACTTTGAGCTGCTTTTTATCCATTTAGCACTTCAATAATTTTGAAAAAGCAATACATAAATATAATACTGACTTAGTTATATTTATTTATTTTAAATTTTTATTATTTATTTAAAATGGACTCAGCTTGGAATATGTATTATATAATTAACTTAGGTACAAATAACAAATGTAAAAAGCAAGTAACTAAATAATGTACTTATTTAAATTACATACGTATTAAACTTTATTACAAAACGAAGTTAAGATCCTTGAACTTATCGATAGAAATAGAAAAATATATAATATATAAAATTCTCGTGTCACAATGTTACGAGTAGTTACCATACTCCTCCTAAACGGCTTGACCGATTTTTATGAAATTTTATATGATAATGCATCAGTAGGTTTGAGAATCGGTAACTATCTATTTTTCATACCCCTAAGTGATAAGGGTTGTCCACCCCTAATTTTTTTAATTTTTTGGACAATTTTTTTATGATTTGACATTAAAAAATATATATAACCCTTAATTTTCATCCTTCTACCACTAACTCTTATTTTTTAATAGCGATATTACGTAGTACTGTAATAATCTTCAACTCTCAGTAGTCGATAACTGATCAATTATTATCAATCGATTAGTCATCCCCGCCAGGCGTCTACTGATGTCACTACTCACCCAGCAAACAGCACGGAGTGGGGATGAGAATGAAGCAGATTTTTTTAGAATGTTACAGGCAGTTCAAATATGTTCTAAGAAGTAAAAGAATGTTTTATTAAAATATAACACTTCAGAATGATTTGGCAATGTTCAAGAATGCTCCAGAATCTTGAAGATCATTCAAGAGTACCTTTTACGGGTCAACGGAAAGAATAATGACGCAGACAGGAACTGACAACAAGAACACCTCGCAACTTCCGCCCGGGGATTTACCGAAGAACCTCTCCGTCGACTTGTCTTCTATCTAATTTGAACGAACGCGTAAGACACAAGTGTTTCTGTGTTTTCGGTTCTCACGGGTGTCCGACGGAAAATCTAAAAACGAAACAACTGACAGGAGTTTTCATTTCCACTAAATTTACGACATGGGAACCGTGATGGATCTGATCTTCTTCTGTTTTTGAGTTTCCGCAATAGATACATAGTACAATAATAAATAAGAACATTACGGAAAAGAGAACCCGAATAATACTGAGAACTACCTACAATCAAAATCTCAATTGTCATAATTTCCGTTAAATTTTGAACGTTTTCATTTTCTTATAATAATTGTAATTAAATAAACAGACAGACAGACAGACGTAAATGTACAAACAGGCAGGCAGATAGAAAGACGGAAACATTCACAGATAGACAAACAACAGAGACAGAAGAATGACAAAAAGGCAGAAACACAAACAGACAGATGGAAATAAAAACATCTAAAAAGATCTACCTACAGCAGAATAGAAGGTCGACAGATAGATCAAAACATAGACAGACGGATGGAATGACAGTTAGGTAAACGGAATGACAGACAGACAGACAGATAAATAGAAAGGCGGAAATACGAACAGAGGGACGAAAAAATGGTGTGACAAACACCTGGAAAGACAGACAAGCAGACAACATTCAGACAGATAAAATGATATATCTATAGCTAAAAAGACAGAAAGTAAATATACAGATAGACAAAATATTTAAATACAGACAGGCAGGCAGACATAAATACAGACAAACAGAAAACATTCAGACAGAAGAATCATAAAACGAAAGAAACACCGACAGACAGATGGCAATAAAAATATCTAGAAGGACATACCTACAGCAGAATAGAAGGTTGACAGTTAAATCAAAATATGAACAGACGGATGAAATGACAGTCAGGTAAACGAAAACAAATATAAAGACAAACAAGCATTAACTCCTACCGAAAGGCAGACAAACTAGATACACATGTATAAAACCAAATACACAACAGGATCGCAGAAGACATACGTGCAGAAAGGTGGAAACAGAGAGACAGAAAGACAGGCAGACATACAGACGTAGCGACGGACAGCCAGAGAGGCACATAAACAGACAGAGTCATAGAACAGGTAAATCTAATATAAAATTGTCGTGTCACAATGTTAGTTACCATACTCCTCCGAAACGGCTTGACCGATTTTTATTAAATATTATATGCATATTCAGTAGGTCTGAGAATCGGCTACTATCTATTTTTCATACCCCCAAGTGATAAGGATTGTCCACTCCTAACTATTTTTTTAATTTTTTGGACAAAATTTTTTATTTTTATTTTTTTATGATTTTGCATTAAAAAATACATATAACCCTTAATGTTCATCCTTCTACCACCAACTCCCATTTTTTAATAGCGATATTACGTAGTACTGTAGTAATCTTCAACTCTCAGTGGTCGATAACTGATCAATTATTTACCATCAATCGATTAGTCATCCCCGCCAGGCGTCTACTGATGTCACTACTCACCCAGCAAACAGCACGGAGTGGGGATGAGAATGAAGCAGATTTTTTTAGAATGTTACAGGGAGTTCAAATATGTTCTAAGAATTTAACCTTTTTTAAACATTTCAGAATGATTTGGCAATGTTCAAGAATGTTCCAGAATCTTGAAGATCATTCAAGAATGTTTCAGAATGTTAAAAAAAGTTAGAGAATGTTTTGAATCATTATGGGATGTTCTGGATAGTTGTAAATTCGCGAATATTCTAGAATGTTCCATCAAACGTGTAATATATTCCTACCCGAGCAACGCCGGGTATTGGTGCTAGTTTTAGTATATAAAGCTAAAAATGTACCTAGGTAATTGTTATTAAGTAAATAAAAAATTACTTGGCATTGGGTGAACCATTAAAGTACCTAAGCAATCTAAATAGATATGTAAAAAGTTTTTTGATTACGTAAATGTTGTAGGTAGGTAGGCACCCAATAATATTCAGTATGTTGGTCGATATACTTATAGATAAGTATTTAATTTCTGGGTTCATTAAAGTTCAGTGTCTCACAATAATTAATTCTGTTACTACGAATTCCGGTGACACAGATTATTGCCTTTCCATAAATTGCAACACACTTTTTTATCGATTTGTTTGAAATAGGAATTGCAGAGGAAAATACAGAAAACTCATTTATAACGTACGGGTTTATAATTGACTTTTTACGGTTATAACGTATCATATCAAAAGTCCTGGCAATTGTTACGAAGCACTCAATAGAAAAAAAATAATACAAACGAAGAGAATGTAAGCATATGTGTCTAACTTTCACGAACTTCTGATATTACGTTCCCATTATTTAACCTGCGTTATAACCGACTATAACTGTATCACTACTTAAATTCTGTTGGGGAGGCCTAAAAGTCGTTCATATGGAATACTCAACTGAAAAATAAATTTTGTAGCGTACTTATCATTACTTTTACTAGGTACTTCTGATATAAAGTACAAAATAATATCCTAGTTCGAACGTTCAAAAAAATCCTTATTCCGTGGCGTATTTTAATTTAAGAATTTTTTTGTAACAATGTAAATGTCAGCTTTTCTCTTAATTTAGGTTTGAAACCTTTGATTAAACAAGTAACAAGTCAACAAGGGCAAATTTAGGTCTGAAAAATACAACAGTGTCCACAATACTAAAATGATAGATACTGTAAGCAAATAATAACAAGCTTTTGATGTACTGTTCTGACTTTTATATGATACTAGCAGCAATACCTACCCGGCGTTGCCCGGGTAAGAATATATCACATGTTTGATGGAACATTCTAGAATACTCGCGAATTTACAACTATCCAGAACATCCCATAATGATTCAAAACATTTTCTTACTTCATTCTGAAATATTCTTGAATGATCTTCAAGATTCTGGAACATTCTTGAACATTGCCAAATCATTCTGAAATGTTATATTTTAATAAAATATTATTTTACTTCTTAGAACATATTTGAACTCCTCCCTGTAATATTCTAAAAAAATCTGCTTCATTCTCATCCCCACTCCGTGCTGTTTGCTGGGTGAGTAGTGACATCAGTAGACGCCTGGCGGGGATGACTAATCGATTGATAATAATTGATCAGTTATCGACCACTGAGAGTTGAAGATTATTACAGTACTACGTAATATCGCTATTAAAAAATGGGGGTTGGTGGTAGAAGGGTGAAAATTAAGAGTTATATGTATTTTTTAATGCCAAATCATAAAAAAAAATAAAAAAATTTTGTCCAAAAATAAAAAAAGTTAGGGTGGACAACCCTTATCACTTAGGGGTATGAAAATATATAGTGGCCGATTCTCAGACTTACTGAATATGCATATAAAATTTCAAGCTATTTTATTTATTTTCGTTAATATTTTCTGCCCATAAGGAACAGAAGGTACCGGCACCTCCGCCTTTTTTGTTTTTTCAAGAAAATTGTAATGAAAGTTTTTTTCATCATAAGCGTATTGTTTTTGTTGTTTTTTTTCCAACCCTGCTTATGGCTTGTACCATTTACTTTTATTAATTCCACCACTCCATTTTTATTTATTACTGGATGCAAAATTGACGAAGCTAAGTTTCTTTCAGTCAGTGGACAGACAATTCTCCGTTATTACACAATTTCTTAGAAACTGTACCAAGAGTTTTTGCTTTAAATTAAAAAGTACGACTGTGCAAATGTACCTTCGTACGTCTAAAAATATGCACACACTTCCTTGTGCTTTGCATGTTACTACAGATACATATACACTAAGTATGTACATAACAGATAATACACTGCACTACATACATAAATACATAGGTAATATATATGTTGTATATAATGTACAGGGTTTTTCAAGTTGATGGGCTATTAGAAGTATATGAATTAGTAGAAGGAATTCAATTCTGAAACTTGGGCTCATTTGTTTATTGTTTATGCCGCTTCTTTTAAAAAATTTTCAAGTTCGATTTACATCCGGTTATACCGGAAGTCGATACCAACTTTGTTATTTTAAATGGAATGGTATATTTTTTACGCTGAATTCGAATAAAACGTGTAATTCTAAGGTAAGTTTGATAACCAACTTGTACACCTATGACGATCGGTTTCTGAGTTATTTAAACTTATAGAAAAAAAATCGCTACCGCAACCCAAATTATAAAAAATCATAACTTCCAGAATATACGACTTAGAGTGTTGAAATTTTTACTAGTAATAGCTGAATATTAGTGCTAACGCCTTGACCCAATTATTAATTCAATAATTTTTTACAGGGCGTACAAAATAAAATTTTTTTAGTCAGTGGAAAAACTTTATAACAACGAAATTACCTTTTTTTTTTAAAAATGGTAACCTACAAATTTTCGTACGTTTATGCAACATTCCTTTTTTTGCATTTTTCGATCTTTTATATAAATTACGTATTTAAAGATAATACACTAACTAATCAAAATTAAAATTAAAATTTTTAAATATGTATAGGAAGTATCCAAAATTTCATTTAAAAGAAAGGTAAAAAAAAGGGGAATTTGATTGAAAAAAATAAAAAAAGGTTAAGGGTGCCCTTTTAGCTTTTTCGTGTTTTAGTAATTTTATTTTGAAATACCCCTGTATAAATTATTTTAATTAAATTTTGAACAAAGGGACTTAAGCACTTTTAAAAAGCAGCTATTACTTTTTTTAAAATATGTAACATATCTTAAGGGGTTAAATTTTTTTAGCCAGTTTGTTTTTTACAATTTGGGGTTTCCCCGAATACGATTTTTTGTAAGTAATTTAAAATTTAAATTTAAATTCAGGAAAACCAATCGTTTTAATAAATAATAAAAGTTTGGGTTATTCAACTCACATTTTGAATTAAATTTTTAATTCGAATTAAACAATAAAAAAATTACTAATTCCATTTAAAATAAAAAGTTTGGTTTTTTTTTCCCCTTTTCCGGGTATCACCGGATTTTAAAATTCCCAACTTTTTTAAAATAAAAAAATTTTAAAATTAAGCGGAAAACAAATTTTTAATTGACCCAAATTTCAGAAATTTTTAATTTTTCTTCTTTTAATTCATTTAAAACAGCGCTAAAGTGCTTCATCAACTTAAAAACCTTTAAAAACTGTCACAATCTTTCAATATCAACTGTGTCCTTGGGACCCATTTCTTGGGACAAACCGGGGGTGTATGTATTATGTAGGTGTATTTTGTTTTATATTATGTATTATGTACTCTCTTATTTGTATTTATGCGCACGACATGCGGCGGAAAGGAGCCACAGGATGTCAGACAACTTGGACGCACTTCGTTTTTACAACTTTTTCATATTATCAACCATTCAAATAAAAAGAAAAACAAAATTGAAATCAAGGAAATTGGTAGCACGAGGCTTTCCGTCACAACCACAGATACAAGTACATATTTATATAAATATAGGGTATCTACGAATAATATTAATAATAACGATGTCCGTTTATAGCGTAAGCTTCAATAAATAGTACCTAGTGATAGCAACAGATAATATAATTAATAACTATGTATTCCGTTTGTTCTGTTTCCTTTATCTACATTACGAATTATACCACGTGTAGTAAATAATAAAATAAAGACGACCATCGATATGAATGAATGAGATTCCGCTTATTACGTAAATGTAACTAATTACGTACCTACTATACCTGCCCAGTGGGCAGACAGAAAACGCACCTGTTTCCGCAGAAAAGGTTTTGCATTCTAGTTCGATGTTTCTTCCAATGTCTTTGGCATAAATTATGTTGATACTAAGTATTAAATGATAATTTGTTGTTTATATCAGTTGAACACACACACACACACACACAGACACAGGACATCCCAAAATTAAAATCGTTACAAATAAAGATGTTTCCGCAATGTTCGTTGATTCTGTCTTTAAACGTTCTCCCCGTTTGGCCTATGTAGGTAAATAGAATTACATGTATTGCAACATAATTTATGTACTCCACTTTTTAGAAATAATTCTGTTTTGTCTTTTCTATTGTTGATAAATTTAAATAAATTGTTTACAGTTCTGAAAGCAATCATGACATTTTCTGTTTTTATTTCTTTATATATTTTAATGGTAGAAGGACCTAAATACGTTAATGTATTAAATTTCCTTTAAATCCGGCAAACTGACACACAAAGTTACAAAAAGAATAACGAACTTTGGTTAAATGATGATTACAGACAGATTATTACTTCCTGACTAGATACGAAGACAACCTGTTTGCTGGTTTGCTAAACAAACCTGAAGCGGCGTTTAAGTGATTTAAAAAAAGGTCCTGGTTGTAAATACAGAGCCTTTTTTTGTCATGTGCAAACAACATATGGCGCGTGCCTTCTCATAAGCATCTGTTTATTCTTGCACTACGTGCAGCGTGACGTACCACCTGTGTATGGCAGATAGATTTTTGTTAAAGTAAAAACGGTTTTCAAGTTATTGAACTTTTAAGTATTTATATAAAATTGCCGATTTTTTGTCTATTGTCCCATTTTTTTTGTGTTTTGTGCCTCTAATTTATTTGTTTTTGCTATTTTTCTGTAGTACATACGTTGCTTTATTATTCTCAACACTAAAATTACCGGTAACTGAACCAAATGGGTCGCAGTAGATGATTGATAGTTAAAAAAGGTAATAAATTCGGAAAAAATACTTTTTTCCGTTTTAAATATTAAAAAAAGTCTATGACAGTTATGCTGCAGATGTGTTTAAAAATATCTATGGTTCTTTAGCTATCCAACAAGGTATAACAAGCTAGGGTATTATCAGAAGTCTTACAAAAAAACTTTGATAAAATGCTTTCAGATAGTAGTAAAAAATAACGGTACTGAAGCGTCAAATTTATCACTTGAGTCAGAAAACAAAATAAAACAATCCAAATAGGAACAAAATAACGTTTATTACTCTTTTCAAAGAAAGTTTACAATGTATGTTCCACATGTCCGCCTCTGTTTTGCACACATATTCTCATTCTGTGTCTTAAGCCACTTTTCACTACACCAATTGTTAATCCTCTTCTTATTTCGTTTGCCACATCGATAATTTTCTGCCTCAAAACATCAACAGATGTAATTGGATTAAAAAAATAGCAAAACAAATAAATTAGAGGCACAAAACAAAAAAAAATGGACAATAGACCAAAAAATCGGCAATTTTTATAAAAAACCTTAAAAGTTCAATAACTTGAAGACGGTTAAGTTTGGGATACGGTCTTTCATAGTCAAATTTGGTTCGACTTTCGAAGCTCAAGTTGGTAAAATTCAACTGAATTTTTGATTTTAGCAAAGTTTAAACCATTAAAAAATAATCGTTTTACAAACCGTATTATCCTTGAGTTCCTTTGCAAATCGTGGACTGCTTAACCTTGATACATATTATGTGTCGGTCTTTTGCAACAGAAGTTTTTTTTTTCGTAGGTAGGAAATAATATACAACTTAGGTAGGTAATGTTGAAGGCGTTATGAAATTCTTGCTTCATTATACATTATTATACGTACATATATTTATTTATTTAAATTACATAGGTAGGTACATGTCTTTTTTTTTTACTGTTAAGAAATTGTATCAGTGTAGTACATTGTTGTGGTTGTCATTAAGTAAATTATGTATGTATAAGAAAGTTCAGAAGAAAATCAGTACAAATAATAAATTGGTTAATTGGCAATAGCTTCAATAATGAGAAATATGTGTAATTTTTACTTGATAATTCGAATTACTAAAGTATATGTAGTGTTGTATTGTTTTCAGACACTCTTCGTCTAAGTATATCGAAATGAATTATTTTTCCTTTACTTTATTATATTATTTTCTATTTCTAACAAACAGCAATGTTCAATCGTCAAGATCAATGTTTTTAGCTTCTATCGGAATCAACATCTGTTACAGGGTAGGCTTTGCTACGGGGCATGCGTAGAGGAAAACATGCGCGCATCTATTAACCGTCCTAAAGCATGCTATGTTACACATTAAACTTTCTATTTTCGTTGTGCATCTAATTATTATTTTTTTTTTTGTTACAGGTGTTATGGCATTTAGACATTTTTCGACGCAGTTTTAGAGATTTAACTGGTCATGCCTGCATGGCAGAATCCTGCATCTTTTGTGCCCTCAAGGTAAGAAACTTTTAACTAAAACGTCATTTACTGAAACTTTTAAAAACTATTTACACATACCTGTATATTTTTTTTAATAAAAATAAAAATACATATTGTGTAGTTATATTCCATTTTGTGTTTGTACATACATAGGTAGGTATATATGTACTTTAAATAAATAGCATCTCTGCATCTTAACTGTTTTTTGTCAGTTCAAAATAACATGGGAAATAACGAATTTCATTGGGAGCTTAATAATAATAACAACGACAACAACAACAACAATCTATTCATTTACAAATTAACTGTACACATAGGTACGGTGGTTTGTTATTATATTAAACTTGACAGAAACAGAAGATAATTCATTGTTAGCACATTATCTCACGGTCAGTAAATAAGAATGCCCGCTATTTTTGAGACTGAGGTTAAATTTGTCACGCTAATATTCAAACCAATCCGCTGCTCTATGAAGGTAGGTAGCAGAAGTAGACCCTGTTCAAACTTTGTTGACGTAAATTTCTCAAAAACGAGGCAGGTCAATTTTCGGAACTCAAGGGTCTGTTCGGGCTTTCGTATAAGTACAGACAGTGGCGTACATTTAAATCTTGGTGGTAATTGAAAGTTTGCTAGGTACTTGTAAAACATTATACATACATGTTTAAAATTTATTATATACAAAAACCTCTGACAAATTTTTCAGTGAGGCAGTCTCTTATTTCCATCCCCCTGTCGTGATTTTGGATATTTCTTAAGAACTGTATTACCTACTGATCTATTACATGCAATTTACAATATTTACATTTCAGTTTGCATTAAAGGATGTCATAAAATTCCCGTCAGATACTAATAATCGAAAATATGCACAAAAGCTTTAATCTACTTACAATTAAATTTATAATTAATTATACAAGATAATTTCGACGTGCACATCAAGAATCTGCAGTTAGAATTTGTTGACAGTGTTTTCCAGACGATTTTTAGTGTGTTGTTCATCGTTAATTGTTACTGTTACTTTTTAATTGTTATTTGTTGATTGTTACTTGCTACTTTCTAGTTAAAAAATCAGTGGAGTTGAAAAAGAAGACACAAAAACATAATGACCATTCAAAAGGGGTTGTTTTTAATATTTGCAAGTTTTTCCAAGTTAAAATAAAACTGATATAAAAAGGTGTGTTGTAGCTGCTAGAGGAGGATCTATAGCTATTATTATTATTACCATTAAATAAGAACTTAATGAGTTTATGACAACCCTTAATTAATACAAACCGAAATATAATTATTGTAAACAGTATGTAATAATAGACTAATAATAAATAACAAAATTAAGAACAGTGTTATTTTTAACAAATATTCAAAAGCACGACATGAAGTCTGGATCCAATAATATACCGCCTCATCAACAAAAATGACAGAATATATTCTAATACACATGTGGCTTGTAATTATTACCTATTTAAATTATTACGAATATTTAACTGTACGCCACTGCCTGTTGAGAAAAGTCTCCACAGATCCTTGGGGTTCGAAAATTAACCTCCCTCGTTTTATAGAATTTCACATCAACGCAGTTTCAACAGGGTCTAGCTTCTTCATAAAAATATTGTGTATGTAAGTAAAACTCAGAAAATTATCAACAAGCGATTCTTTATCAGTTCTAGCCACAAGTTGCGTTAATTATAACATTTTGGCAAAAATGTTTAAATAAGTACAGTAAAATTACTCTAGGATGGTCTCCGGGACAACTAGTTCTTAAGATGCGCAATGGCAAAAGGTAACGCCCAGAGATCCATTTGCATGCTTGGTTTGAAGCAGAGTACTTGTCAGGGCGCATACTAAATCGCCCGACTATTCATTTAAAAATGGTCGAAATATTTTATATAATTATTATATTTTAAAGAATATAAAAGCTGCCAATATAATGCTACGATATTAACACGTTTCATTACTGAAACGTTATCTACCGTATGTATAATAATTTTGGGTACATAACAGTATCGGGAGATTCAGGTATAAACTAAATTAACGACTACCGACCGGAGAGGAGACATCAAGCACCCCTGTCTTAAAACTAGTATATTTATTTGTCGTAATTTGTCGAGCGTTGATTGTATCTTTCTTCCTCCGAATGCGTTCTCTTTCTTTCTTTCTTCTACGCCGACTGTAAAATCTTCAGAGCTCATCTTATAGTTATCAAGCTGTATACTCGTATATTTTTAATACGAGTATTTTCTCACAAAACTTTTTGGAAAGCTTATAGGTTTCATAGGTATATAGTCCGGTCAAATTAGACCAAAAAATAAGAGTAAAGCTACATAAATTCCCACCAAGTTGAAAATCAGTGAGATTGTTTAAAATATGATTAAAAATAAAATTTGAAATTTCCCCATCATTTCCCTGTATGGAAAAAATTTTATTCAAGGTTAAAGGTCAAAAAAATGAGTTTTTCGCGATTTTCAGCAAAACGGTAAGTTTTATCATAAAATTACCCCAGACAAAAATTGTAGATCATAAAATTATCTATAAAATATGTATCTCTAAAATACCCCAAAATAAGCTATGTGACAAATAAATCCCCAAAAACTAGAAAATATTTAGTGCAAATAGAAAAAAGATTGTAGAGGAAAATTTTTCCCCAGAAGAATTCCCCTGAAAAATATATCCCCAAAAAATACCCCAAAGGAAAAAAAAATCCCCCATTTTTTGGGGAAAATCCCCTAATCTGGCAAACCTGAGACTAACAGTATTTCATTTATTGGGCACACTGACATAAAGCAGGTATAAGACCCTAGCCACGCATACAATTGAACAGGAGACAGATGTTGTCTCGAGGTTACACTGGCGTATAAAATAAGGGACTGGGTTTCATTTAACCTGATATCTCAGAAACGGTGGCTCTTAGGAAAAAAAATATTGATACATATTTTATAGATAATTTTATGATCTACAATTTTTGTTTGAAGTATTTTTATGTTAAAACTTACCGTTTTGCTGAAAATCGGGAAACTCATTTTTTTGACCTTTCACCTTGAATAAAAATTTTTTCATACAGGGGAAAGATGGGGAACTTTCAAATTTTATTTTTAATCATATTTTAAACGATCTTACTGATTTTCAGCTTGGTGGGAATTTATGTAGCTTCGAATGTCTAAATTGACCGGACTAATACTTACACTTCTATTATTTACTTCCTCTTTTAGAAAATGACCACCAATAAGTGGGTGTGGGTAAATAGGTACGTACTTTCCATCTGTCCCAGCCCCAATGACTTACGTTTGTTATAACTTTTCCCACCTTTTTAATAAATAAAAACACTTACGCAGCCTGCACGACAATACATAGATATAGGTAATTATTTATAGGTAGGATAAAATCATTCAAACATCTGTGTCTTTGCAAAAGAAAATGTTGCAGACCTTGGTTAAAAGAACTGAACATACTTAGATACTTATCATAAAAGATCTATCTAGGTATCTTTTTTTAAAATGTATGTATCATACATATTTATTTACTAGTGATGGGCGGGTAATACAGTAACGAATACTTTATATCCGTTACTTCCAAATACCCGAAGTAACGATTACTGGTTTTCAAAAGTAATCGTTACTCGGTACCGACTCGCTTCTTACGTATCTGCGTACGTGCTAATTCGTATAGCGTATATCGTATATGTATCGTAAATCGTATATCGTATCTCGTACTCTGTTTCTGTTATTGGTATCGTACGAACACCAACGACTTCGAATAGGAGCGAAAGTACTGAGGTAGAAATCTCAGCGCTCTCTGTTATTCAACTTACCTATTACTCTTCTCAAGTCTGCTTACGTATCTGTTATTATACAGTACAGGTCGCTTTTCAAATTCGGTAGTATAAAAGTCTGTACTCGATACATATTTACATTTGTGAAAGTGTATATATATATATATATATATATAAACCGCATCATTACCGGTTCCAGCTGATGTTAATACCTACCTATTGCCGGATATCGTTAATGATTACTAAGTACCGAATACATAGTAACGAATACCAGATCCGAAAGTAACGATTACATACGAGTACTGAAAAGTAACGACAATTCCCATCACTATTATTTACCTATCCTATTTTATCGCTATTAATAATTAATATTATTAGGGAGTAGGTACACATTATTCTATTATTCATTAGTAATTCTTTCGTAACTACAAAATATATGTAATGATTATGTTTATATTAAGTACCTACAAACATGGATGGTATTGTTTGCATTCACGTCAATTGCTTCCTTCAGTAGGTCAATTATTTAACTTTATAGGTACTTATAATAATAAATAGTAAGCAAGTGAAGGTGACAGTTACCCTCAATACTTATTTGGCAATGAGATTCCACATATTTATATTTAATATTATTTAAAATATTTAAAAAAGCATTTCCCTTCATTTATTGGGTTATGTGTAGATAATTAATTATATAATAACTGTTTTTTAATATTTTTTACTTTAAACTTGAATGGACACGCGTACGTACATACGTCGCGTCGTCCATGCATATCGTTATCGTAAAACCAGAAGAAAACCTAATTTTAATTAATTTTATTGCTGCTTATTCAGCTTGAATACTTTGGAACGTTGAAACAACTATACATACTATACTTCCATATACGTAACTAATAAAGAATACCTATATAAAGTTCTGAAGATAATTTTTTGCTAATTGTAAACTGTACCTTGTATATAGGTACGTAGACTCTGTAACTGTATCAAGGATAGAATTCCAAACGATTTCAGTCCATTGATTGCACACCACTATTGCGAAGATAATTATTAGGTTGTACCCATGGTGTTATGGTCATCCAGATTGGATTGGTTTTCCGGTTACTTTTGCAAACAAACATACATAGACATATATACGTCTATAATACAGTATGTATATGTGTATCTTTGTACATAATTATAATAACTAATAAATACAATTGCTCATTGGGCGGTATTTTTTTGTTCTCTTGATAATAATTACTGTTATTTCGGTAGATACACTTTCTCGTTTCATCAATATAGGACTCACATCAGATATATACCTACATAGGTATATTATAGCTAGGATTTATATTTACGTAGTCATGTTTAATTAGTTATATCCTTAGGGTGGGAACCGAACTTTCACACAAATGTGATGAAAAATATTACAGGCATCTCGCAAAGCCATACATACACGTGGTCTGTAAAAGTCCACTTCCTTCTCTTGGTACCTATTCTATGATTGAGCCCTCCCGGAGCATTCACCATTTTTGATATATTACAGGGTTACATGTTAAGTCGACCTAGAACAGGGATGGCGAACCTTTTTTGATGTCCGTGCCACAAAGTCATAAAAATTCTTTTTTAAATAGGTAACGTGCCACAATAAAATTTCATTCGAAATGTTAGCGTGGTGAAACTATACGTAAGTATATTTAAACAAACAAACAAAAGCAATTCATCTTTAAACAATTTTTTATTAATCAATGTTTTACAAAAAGCAATATGCTAGAAACAAAATTCACGTTAAAAGAATTGTTTTTAATGTGATTTTTGTTGCTGTACACAAGATGATAAAGATTTAATATCTGGTTCATATTTAGTTAATTTCAACAGTACGCATGCAGAGCTCGACTCATCCGTCATTCTATTCCTATATTTATTTTTTATAAAATTTAATTCTGAAAATAGAGATTCACATGCCCACGTCGATCGATGAAAATATTGATAAAATTGCCTTTGCTAATATTTTTAAAGTTTTAAACAATTAAACGTGTCAGGAACTGAATTCCATGTACTTATAGTTAGAATTTCATCTTCTGAAATTTTATTTATCTTATCCAATAATCGATTACTTTCAATAATTTCTAAATCATTTCTTAAATCAACAAATTTTTGGTTCTATATGGTACTTGACTGAAATTCAACTAATTCCATTTCTAATTCATTAAAATTTAACCACTCAAGGACTTTTAAATTTAATTTTTCAAATGGTATTGTATCAGGATATAAAATAAATTTTGATTCGACGCTGCGACAGCAACAACATTCAAATACCTTAAGAAGGCGAAACTGGATACGCAAAATTTTTTATCTAATGCGCATCTGTATATACTTCGAAAGAATTCATTTGATATTTTAATAATAAAATGTATAATTTGACGGTTCTAGTTAACATACTAAGACAGGTATTCAGTACTACAAATTTATATCATAAACTATAAATTAAGTGTAGATCAATAATTTTTAATTTATTTCTATTAAAAAAGATAACTTAAAAAAATTTTGTTTTTTGTTTGGGGGAGTGCCAATGGTTCGCCATCCCTGACCTAGAACCTTTAAGAGGTTGTAGTTTCCCTCATTTCTGACTGATTTGACTATGAAAAACCGTATACAAAACTTAACCGTTTTCAAGTAATTGGACTTATTTAAAGGTTTTTTATTTTTGGTCTATGTCCCATTTTTTTTTTGTGTTTTGTGCCACTAATTTATTTGTTTTTGCTATTTTTTTAATCCAATTACATCTACTGATGTTTTGAGGCAGAAAATTATCGATACGGCAAACGAAATAAGAAGAGAATTAACAACTGGTGTAGTGAAAAGTGGCTTAAGACACAGAATGAGAGTTTTGTGCGAAACAGAGGCGGACATGTGGAACATACATTGTAAAATTTCTTTGAAAAGAGTAATAAACGTTATTTTGTACCGATTTGGATTGTTTTATTTTGTTTTCTGACTCAAGTGATAAATTTGACGCTTAAGTACCGTTATTTTTTACTACTATCTGAAAGCATTTTATCAAAGTTTTTTTGATAATACCCTAACGTGTTATACATTGTTGGATAGCTAAAGAACCATAGATATATTTAAACACATCTGCAGCATAACTGTCATAAATTTTTTTTTTACGAATTTATTACCTTTTTTAACAATCAAACATCTACTGCGACCCAGTTGGTTCAGTTATCTGTAATTTTAGTGTTGAGAATAATAAAGCAACGTATGTACTACAGAAAAATAGCAAAAACAAATAAATTAGTGGCACAAAACACAAAAAAAAATGGGACAATAGACAAAAAATCGGCAATTTTTATAAAAAAGCTTAAAAGTCCAAAAACTTGAAAACGGTCAAGTTTGGGATACGGTCTTTCATAGTCAAATCAGCCAGAAATGAGGGAAAATACAACCTCTTAAAGGATCTAGGTAAAACTAAACCTGTAATTAATATTAAATATTTTACTGAAAATTACGCATTTATACAAGTAAAAAAATAGATCAAACTACAACGTTCCTACCATTATTATTGTTTTTATATAATAAAAAATTAAAAACATATAGGCAACATTTAATTTAACTAATTAATTACATTGGTCTTTAGCTGAGGATGACATCTTTGGTGATGAAACTTTGATTACGTTACCTTACGCCTAGAATCGTGTGGCCTAAATCTTTTTTTTTATTTAAATTTGTAAAATTTTTTTACTAGGTGTTATGTATTTAAGACCATTGAATCATAAACTTGTGAAACTTTTATTGTAGCAGTAATCAATTATATTTAATTATCTAACTAATACGTAGTTAACAACAACAACAACAACAAACTTTTAGTTTAGTAAAATTTACTTAATTGTTTATTCGTGTTATTACTACTACATTTTTGCATAAAAAAAGAAATTGGCCAATAGTTAGGTGTTCTACCAAAAATTAAAAAATAAAAATTTAAAACAGGCAAGCAGACGAAGTAGTTATTATAAAATAAAATATTATCCTTTCATAAATGTTACATTTACCATCAGATAGATAGGTAGAGCTTTTAATATTATTGATCGCATGTAATCTTACATTTTATTTTGTATTAAAAATATTTTTTTTTTAAATAAAATCGTTTTCCGTTGATTTTTTTATATTATTATGTAAACAAATTTCTTAAAGTGAAAATAGATTTCCTTTTATTAAAGTTTCACTGATAATAATATAATTTCCTTATTGCCGGTTCGGATTTCTTTTAAAAACTATATTAAAAGTGAGGAATTATAAAAAAAAACTGTGGTGGTATTGGAAATTGTTTTATAAGAAGGGCAGAGGGCGCCATGTACACCACTAAGAAGTTAATTATGTATTTAAGATTTCGAAACATTTATAATATTTATACATTATAGGTAGGTACCTATATACATGTATGTATGTAATTGAAGTTAAAATTTTCTCTCTATTTATTATTTTACCTCTACTTACAGACTTACAGTCACGACACTGCTGTCAATTTCTTCTGAGAATAACTGTATTTCAAGTAAGCGTATGGCCGCCTATTTTCAATTAAGGTGTGTAGGCAGTGTTGCCATATTTAAATTCGAATATATATTTTTAAAACAACACTATATACTTAATTATACACAAAAGTGCAATATTTTACACTTTTTTTTAATTTAACCATATTATAAAAGATACATTGGTGTATAGTTTTTGAAAAATATGCAACCGTTTTTTTTTTTTGGGTAGATATCTATTAATATTATAAATTTAATTAAATAAATAAAAAGTTTATAAAAAACTAGGAATTACTTTAACTTTGGTTACCTTATAAAATATATTCATTAAATTTTAATATTGTCATTGATAATACAGTCGAACTTTGATAATTCGAATCACCCTAGGACGCACAAAACAATACCAGTAACTTAATCCAACTCTAACATAACCTACCTTTGCCTTAAACATGGTTAATAGAAGTTTAGAACTAAAAATTAAAATTAAAATAAAAACTTTACAATTTTTCGTAATTTTTATACATAATTCTTACAACAAATCCTGTCTTATACAGTCGAACTTCAATAACTCGAATCACGCAAAAAAATTGTACTGTACTGTACTGAGTTTTTGTAAATGAATATTTGTATGCATTTATTTAATGTTACAGATGGATAGGTCGATAGATACAGCAGGTCCACTTTTTATACGATTTATTTATTTGTCAAAAGATCAAGTTTTTAAGGTAGATTTCGATGACCAATAATCGTAGAAAATAAACTGTCTCACTGCTTAATTGCATAGTACCTGCCGCTATTAAAAAGAGACGTTAAAATTGACGTATATCAAGCTAGCACGATAATGTTATTTTTCCGATTTGTGACTGCACTATAATTTGTGGCTAATTTGTTACCAAATCTAAAAATTTGTCGCTCGTGCCGTTTAGCCATAATCAGCTAGTATGCTAGCTTGATATCAAGCTATCACTACCCATAGAGTATCTCGAAAAAGAAATGTCGTAGGATATTACTGTAAAGACCATAATTTGTCGCTGAAAGAATTTGTCGCTAGTCCTATCTCCAACTGATGAGCGAAAAACTGCGAGAAAACCACCAAATAATAAATCAAGGAGTTCTTTGTTACATTTGTTTTAAGAGATCGGATTTATTTACCAAATTTTTTAATTCAGGTTTTCCCCTAAGTTGGGCAACACGTTACCTTTCGAGAGTTTGATGGCTTTCCAACAGTTTTTTGCTTATCAGTTGGAGCTACAGGGCTGTAGCTAGAGTCGAATTTGAGGTAGGGCAGCATTGGTTACAGGTAGGGCGGAAGTAAAAAATTGATCATAATTGATCTGCCCTCGAAACACGGGCTCCTAAATCAATCACCATGTATATCACTGACCTCTAGGTCAGTGATGTACATTCAATAGCTATTCGTAAACAAATAATTTCTGTGACAGAGCATGAGCATGTTTCTAAGAACTATTAAATCCTCAATGATGAAGAACAAGCGAACAAGATGGTTGAACTTCCAAATTTGGATGTAGAGATCCACGTCTGAGTGAGAGTGAGGTTATAATTAATTGTTGTGTGGGGTGATACGAGTAAATAGATACGACCAAAAATACCATTTAGATCATATTGTTTCTGCAAACTTTGTGCAATATCAGAAGGAATACTATGGCTAACATTATCAACATGTGTTGACCAACCTGTTGCCATTGACCTAGGAGTAGCGATTGTATTTTGTGCTTCCACCTGTTTTGAGCAGTGAGGTTCTTCATGGTCAATTTCCTCTTCAACTCTTCGTTTTTTTCCAAAGAAAGCCCGTAAATCCATCGCGAAATCAATGAATCTTCAATTTATAGCAATAAAAATAACAATTGTAGGTATCGATTTTTGACTAAAACACTTTACCGTACACTTCACTTAACCAAACTACAAACAATCATAAAAAATCTCTAGTTTATGTTTATTTTAGTTTAAAGAGGGATTCTCCGTATCATAGATTGCAATATAGCCCATATTGCAATTCCTATATGCTACGGGGAATCCCCTCTGCATTACAGATATTATAATTAAATAGACCGTCTATACACAGAACAAAGAATTATTATAATATGAATGTCACAAACTGTGGTATGTTCCGAAAAGTTTAGATATCTATCGCTACAATTTTTTTTATCTCAAAGTATGCACCAACAGTTTAATTATAATAATTTATCTTAGTTTTTGGTATTTTTAAAGTAGGGCACTAGCGACAAATTCGTTGACTGTGCCATCTTTCAGCGACAAATTATGGTCTTTAGAGTAATATCCTACGACATTTCCTTTTCGAGATACGCTATGTGTAGTGGTAGCTTGATATCAAGCTAGCATATCAGCTGATTATGGCTAAACGACATGAACGACAAATTTTTCGATTTGGTAACAAATTAGCGACAAATTATAGTGCAAGTTAGAAATCGGAAAAATAACTTTGTCGTGCTAGCTTGATATACGTTTAAAATTGTACATTATTAAGGGATTCGCCCAAAAAATTCGACATATCGAAGTTGGCGTCAAATATTATATCTATTCAATTTACCAAGATATTCGATCGAGTAATATAAGTTCAAGAGATCGAGTTATCAAGTAAAAATTACACGTAGGTATTTCTCATAGTCGATGCTATTGCCAACCAATTAGTTTCAACTTATCGACGTTCGAGTTATCGAAGTTTGACTCTTGTGCCAATATTTATTGCTCAAGCAAACGAGTTTTTTAACTTTTAATCGCATGTGCTATTGATAAGAATCTTCCATATTCTTTTTAGAATCTACCTATAGAAATTGGTAAAATATTTAGGGACATTCTGGATTAATTCCTGCAATAATCTTTAATAACCTAACCTATCTCATTGTCAGAGCAGAAATAATTTGAATTAAATAGACTTTTCTTTTTTAAAAGGGCTATGGGCTAGTAAGTAGCCAATGTTTTAGTTGCACACACTCCATTTTAGTAGCAATTTTTATTAAATTCCACCCTCGTTCTTTTTTTTAGAGGACTAACCCACAAAAACCCACGACAAATATTGCACTAATTTTCATCCGCCTCTTTTATTTATTAAAAAACCAATTTCTTTAAAAAAATAGCGATTGACCTCGCGGATTGTTCGACTCCAGATACGGATCTCCTAATTTGGCAACGTCGGTCGTCGGTTTGTTAACGTGAAGTTTGTTGGGTAGCGCGCGAATCGGGCCGGTTGCCTTTTAAATAAATCGCCCAAACAAATGTTCAGGTTCGGTCACCACTAACTAAAACGTTGAATAATAATCGAGAATCGACAAACCACAAGTGACCGACTGTCTTTGTTACAAGAAATCTTACATAAGGTTAAAGAAACGAGGACAACCGGTTTATGATCTGGAGAAGTGGAGAAAAATACAACTCTCGTTCTTCGTGCTCTTGTGCTTTTGCTGTTAACCACACAACACACAGACTTTGGAACATTGGATCTGTGGATGCTGCACTTTAGTAACAGCTGGATCTCAAGCAAGAGTCAGAAAACAACAAAGAACCGTTTGAATTTGGATCTTTAATTAAATTTGTAAATAAATACAGTAAAAGTTGGTTATAACGTACTCGCTATATCAGAATTATTATAAAAACTATTTTTCTATTCAGTGCTCCATAATTTTGATATGGTACATTATAACCGATGTCCCTTATAAGCGTGTACGTTATAACCGAATTTTACTGTATAAAGCTCCTAAAAAAATTACCCAAAAATTAGAAATAAAAAAGTTCCAAAGCCTGTGTACAGATGGAGTTAGATACTTTTCAAACGTAAAAGACACTAACTAAACTAGGACCTAGTACCTAACAGTGATTTTATAATGATAAATCGGTAGTGTAATGGTATGGTGTACCTAGTTACTGACGACAATAGTTTTTATTCGAAGCACAGCTCCTCCAAGTCATCGTCCTTTAATACAAAACCCAAGTCACGATTTATTTGTTACAAGCTGAAGCATCAGATATAAATCTTCGTCTCTGTTTCTTTATTACACTACACGTGGTCTTTAGAACCTTCGAACAAACCAAAACCACTAATAACCAAAAGCCTACGTATAAGAAATTTCCAAGCTATTTTAGCGCTTTCTTTATAAGTACATTTATTTAAGTTCAGTTTCTACGATATAACACTTGCATCGAGGTCTTTTATCACGGATTATGCACTTTACTACTGTAAACCAGTGGCGACTCGTGATAAGAAAACAGAAAAGGTTTATTATTTTTAGTTAAATTTACGACTCCTTATAGAAACAAATTTATCTATAGTCTGGATAATTTAATACAAGGAATTTTTTGGGCTAAAATCTGGGTTTAATAAAAGTTTATTAAATTGTAGCTAATGTTGATAATTTTATTACCCAAACCGCCAGACTACAGACTACAGAATACCTCTCGTTGAAATTTTAACTTTTTTGATACACAGATATACAATGTCTATAGCATGGATCATGTAAAGTGGCAGCGGAGGTCATAAAACTGTCAAGAAACTCAAGAATACTGGTAGTTAAAATTACAAATTCTTCGATATTCATAAATAAACGATCTACGTATTTAGTATGGATGATCATGTAAAATATCAACTAAAGTTATAAAACTGTCAAGAAGCTCATAATTAAAATGTTTTTTCAAATTATTAAAGAGAATGATTCGAATCAAGGATAACATCAAGGGACAATAACCATTATTGAGTCTACATTTGAAGCTGAGACTTAATGAAAAATTTTTTGGTAGTTTTATTGTTTGAGCAACCACTTTACTCAGCTTAGACTATAGAATACTTCTAGTTGGAATTACAAAAATTTTGATGATTATAAATAAACACTATCTATAGTCTGAACCATATAAAGTGGTAGCTCAAGTCATAAAAACGTCAAGAAGCTCATACCATTTTTTTTAACTGACTTGAATTTGTATTACTAGAGAGAAAGGTTCAAATTTTAGTATTTTAAGGGTAATAACAATGGACAATAACTCTTATTAAGTCTATTATTACAGCTGAGACTTAATGGAACTGTTTTTTGGTAGTTTTATTACCTGAGCAATCACTTTACATGACTCAGCCTATAGAATACTTCTTGCTGATGTTTATAATCAAATCTACAGTCTGAACCATATAAAGTGGCAGCTAAAGTCATAAAACCGTCAAGAAGCTCATGACCATTTTTTTTAACTGACTTGAATTTGTATTACTAGAGAGAAAGGTTCAAATTTTAGTATTTTAAGGGTAATAACAATGGACAATAACTCTTATTAAGTCTATTATTACAGCTGAGACTTAATGGAACTGTTTTTTGGTAGTTTTATTACCTGAGCAATCACTTTACATGACTCAGCCTATAGAATACTTCTTGCTGATGTTTATAATCAAATCTACAGTCTGAACCATATAAAGTGGCAGCTAAAGTCATAAAACCGTCAAGAAGCTCATGACCATTTTTTTTAACTGACTTGAATTTGTATTACTAGAGAGAAAGGTTCAAATTTTAGTATTTTAAGGGTAATAACAATGGACAATAACTCTTATTAAGTCTATTATTACAGCTGAGACTTAATGGAACTGTTTTTTGGTAGTTTTATTACCTGAGCAATCACTTTACATGACTCAGCCTATAGAATACTTCTTGCTGATGTTTATAAGTCAAATCTACAGTCTGAACCATATAAAGTGGCAGCTAAAGTCATAAAACCGTCAAGAAGCTCATGACCATTTTTTTTTCAACTGACTTGAATTTGTATTACTAGAGAGAAAGGTTCAAATTTTAGTATTTTAAGGGTAATAACAATGGACAATAACTCTTATTAAGTCTATTATTACAGCTGAGACTTAATGGAACTGTTTTTTGGTAGTTTTATTACCTGAGCAATCACTTTACATGACTCAGCCTATAGAATACTTCTTGCTGATGTTTATAATCAAATCTACAGTCTGAACCATATAAAGTGGCAGCTAAAGTCATAAAACCGTCAAGAAGCTCATGACCATTTTTTTTTCAACTGACTTGAGTTTGTACTACTAGAGAAAATGGTTCAAATTTTAGTTTTTTAAGGGTAATATCAAGGGACAATAATTCTTATTAAGTCTATCATTGCAGCTTACACTCAATGAAAATTTTTTGGTGGTTTTATTACCTGATGAACTTCCATTCGATATAGTTTAGACTATAGAATACTTTTCGTTGAAGCTATAAAATTTGATCGATCTTAAAACGTTTAATTTTTTACGTACTTACCATATTACAATACATATTATTTAATTTATATTCACTGTTTAATTCTTGTTTTTATTCAATTCCTAGGTGTTTAATATTCTTTACAGGGAATCAGTAGTGTTCATGTTTGGTTAATTAGTATGTCGAGGCATGTACCACGGTTCTTCCTGGGTAATACAATTAAACCAATAAATAACACTACATATTTACAGGTGTAGTGGCTTAGATTGTTTAAATAATAACACAACTATAACAATATTCTTGAAATTTTATTAAACTGATGAATAAGTATAAAAAAATTTTAATGACTTTCTGTAATGTCACGTAAACCATAATAATGTAACTACATTTTAAGTCAATTAGGACATTAATTAGTTCAAGCCAAAACTGGTTACTTATTAAAAAAATTGTTTTTAAGTACATAGGTACAAAAGTTATGGATAATTTGACCAAAGAATTATGGTACAAAAATTAATAATAATCAGCACAAATATTGTTTACAATTATAGAATGCCCTATACCGTTGTGGAAAGTTAAATTAAACACCCTGTATAAAATACCAACAATATTGTGGTACGTAACAAAATACGTTAGATATCATATCAGTTTCAAAATTGTTGTGATTAATTATTATTGGAATATTTCATCAAGTAAATTATTAATTATCCACCTGCTGATTTAAGAGTTAAAAATAGTCATTGTGCATAATAAGCAAAAGTCTTAATAATATGCATAATTGTTGCGATCATTAATACTTTAATTACAGGCAAACGACAATCAAGTAAGTAAATGCCACAGTATCAAATATCTTTAGACATACATAAGTAAACCCGTTTTTGGAACTCGATATAGGTAATGGGTATTATTAACAAACTTTCTATTGCCTAATAAATTGTTTGACCTAAAACCTGTATAATAAATTGCAATATACAGTGTGCGAAAATCGTGCTATTCAGCTAAATGTGTAATAGCTGTAACCAATAAGGTCGGGACAGCGGCGCACGCACACCAACTGTTTGCTGTTATTGGAAGATGCGCGAAGACACACCCCAAGTAGAACGACACGCCCACAAATACAAACACAAACAAATCTAGGAGTGGCAATACTTTTATCGCGAGATGAAGGTCTTTGCTTTCGCAACCTGTATACAGAGATATTGTACTGTGACAAAAAACAATCAGGTAAAAGTAAAATATAAATTAATGTTTAGTTTTTGTTGGCTGCAGCTTTTACTGACCTCTTTGATACCTCAAAAAAGTGTGTAAGAGTAATTTCTTTAATTTACTGTGTAATAAGTACCTAGGTAGTTTTGTATCACAATCGTGCAAAATTATAAAAGTTTTTAAAAATTATTTTAGTGAAATCTATGAACCTTTTGGTCAGTTTTGGTGTGCAATAAATACTCTTTAAATAATAAAAAAATATTTTCAAACGATTTATTTTTTAGCTTGATATACATTAAAAAAGGTGAACCACTACAAATTAATGCATTACAATTTCAATTTTTAATTAATCAGAAACCTACAATGAAAGGCGCCGGATACAACGTTTTTATTAAGTAGTCGATAAAGTCATTAATTTGAATGCTGTCATACAGAGCTAATATCGCGCTACTGTAACACAGGTTCACCTACCCACTTATAATACGAAACATTTGCATGGCGTAGGACGAGTAAAAAATTGTGAAAAATATCCTTTTTAATAACAAACGACAACGTCACGTCATCTTGGAACGGAAATGGATACGAATATTATTACAAAATTACAAAATCATCGTCCGCTTTTTCTTCTTTGAAATATGTTTTATAGAACAGTTTACGCAACAACAGCCGTTACTTTAGTAATTATAAAAACGTCATCTTTATTAAAAAGATGCATAAGTAGTACATGGAAGCTGGAATTTGAGTAAAAGTGTTTCAAATCACTATTTACCATAATAAGCACTTATCTAATATTTTAAATAGTTACTACTTTTGTGTTTGTTGCATGGATGAATATTTTAGAAGAAGAATCAGGAGTAAAAAGGGGCAGAGAGGGGGAGACCTAGATTACATCAGATTAGGTACTGTTGGTAAATATTTGGGGATCAAATATAATGGTAGGAGAGGTCCTTCAATAATGTAAGGGTGCCTACAGTCAATTCCCACCCTGATTCACTTTTATTGTCTGTATCACTATATTTGTGAAATTACCGGAATTTCATTTTTACGAGCTACCTAGTGGTAGGAGAGTTACTTTAATAACATCCAATATTGACAAGGATGCTTACAGAAAATTCCTACTCAGAATATCGATATTTGGGCTCAAATGGTAGACCATTCTATTCTATCGAAATTTCATTTTTAAGATATACTTAGAGGTAGGAGAGTTCTTTTTAGTAACGTCCTGTATTGATAACGATTCATAGAAAGGATGACTATTCAGTATTACGATATTTGGAAACAAGAGGGGGGGCTATCTATCGAAATTTAGATTTTGTGAAATACTTAGTGGTTGAAAGGGGTTTTCAATAATTCTTTATATTGGTAAGGACAGACTCCTGGAGTGGATTCCCACTCAGATTCACCAGACAATTAAAATTTTTGTTGTCAATGTCACGATAATTGGAGTAGGATGGAGAACAGTCCTACTGGAATTTCATTCTTATGGGCTGCCAAATGGTTGGAGAGATCCTTCAATAATGTCCCATATTGGTAAGGATGCCTACAGTCAATTCCCACCCCGATTTACTTAACTCACTTAAAATTTTATTGCCTGTATCACTATATTAGGGCAGGAGGTAGACCCATACTACAGGAATTTCATTTTTATGAGCTACCTAGTGGTAGGAGAGGTACTTTAATAACATCCATTATTGACAAGGATGCTTACAGGAAATTCCTACTCAGAATATCGATATTTGGGCTCAAATGGTAGACCATTCTATTCTATCGAAATTTCATTTTTGAGATATACTTAGAGGTAGGAGAGTTCTTTTTAGTACTGTCCTGTATTGATAACGATGCATAGAAAGGATTACTATTCAGTATCACGATATTTGGAAACCAGAGGTAGGGGGCTATCTATCGAAATTTAGATTTTGTGAGATACTTAGTGGTTGAAAGGGGTTTTTTCAATAATTTTTTATATTGGTAAGGACGGACTCCTGGAGTGGATTCTCACCCAGATTCATCTGATAATTAAAATTTTTGTTGTCAATGTCACGATAATTGGGGTAGGATGTAGAACAGTCCTACTGGAATTTCATTCTTATGGGCTGCCTAATGGTTGGAGAGATCCTTCAATAATGTCCCATATTGGTAAGGATGCCTACAGTCAATTCCCACCCTGATTCACTTGACTCTTAAATTTTTATTGTCTGTATCACTATATTAGGGCAAGAGGTAGACCCATACTACCGCAATTTCATTTTTATGAGCTACCTAGTGGTAGGAGAGGTACTTTAATAACATCCATTATTGACAAGGATGCTTACAGGAAATTCCTACTCAGAATATCGATATTTGGGATCAAATGGTAGACCATTCTATTCTATCGAAATTTCATTTTTGAGATATACTTAGAGGTAGGAGAGTTCTTTTTAGTACTGTCCTGTATTGATAACGATGCATAGAAAGGATTACTATTCAGTATCACGATATTTGGAAACAAGAGGTAGGGGGCTATCTATCGAAATTTAGATTTTGTGAGATACTTAGTGGTTGAAAGGGGTTTTTTCAATAATTTTTTATATTGGTAAGGACGGACTCCTGGAGTGGATTCTCACCCAGATTCATCTGATAATTAAAATTTTTGTTGTCAATGTCACGATAATTGGGGTAGGATGTAGAACAGTCCTACTGGAATTTCATTCTTATGGACTGCCTAATGGTTGGAGAGATCCTTCAATAATGTCCCATATTGGTAAGGATGCCTACAGTCAATTCCCACCCTGATTCACTTGACTCTTAAATTTTTATTGTCTGTATCACTATATTAGGGCAAGAGGTAGACCCATACTACCGCAATTTCATTTTTATGAGCTACCTAGTGGTAGGAGAGTTACTTTAATAACATCCAATATTGACAAGGATGCTTACAGAAAATTCCTATTTAGAATATCGATATTTGGGCTCAAATGGTAGACCATTCTATTCTATCGAAATTTCATTTTTAAGATATACTTAGAGGTAGGAGAGTTCTTTTTAGTAACGTCCTGTATTGATAACGATGCATAGAAAGGATAACTATTCAGTATCACGATATTTGGAAACAAGAGGTAGGGGGCTATCTATCGAAATTTAGATTTTGTGAGATACTTAGTGGTTGAAAGGGGTTTTCAATAATTTTTTATATTGGTAAGGACAGACTCCTGGAGTGGATTCCCACTCAGATTCACCTGACAATTAAAATTTTTGTTGTCAATGTCACGATAATTGGAGTAGGATGTAGAACAGTCCTACTGGAATTTCATTCTTATGGGCTGCCTAATGGTTGGAGAGATCTTTCAATAATGTCCCATATTGGTAAGGATGCCTACAGTCAATTCCCACCCCGATTTACTTAACTAACTTAAAATTTTATTGCCTGTATCACTATATTAGGGCAAGAGGTAGACCCATACTACCGCAATTTCATTTTTATGAGCTACCTAGTGGTAGGAGAGTTACTTTAATAACATCCAATATTGACAAGGATGCTTACAGAGAATTCCTACTCAGAATATCGACATTTGGGTTCAAATGGTACACCATTCTATTCTATCGAAATTTCATTTTTAAGATATACTGGAATTTGGTTCTTATGGACTGCTTAATGGTTGGAGAGATCCTTCAATAATTTTCTGTACTGAAAACGATTCCTAAAGACCTAGAGTAGATTCTCACCAAGGTTCACCTCAAACTGAAACTTTTATACCATAGTAAATAAAAAAAACTGTAGAAGTTTGTTCTTTGTCTGATTTTTTTGGCGTGGTCTGATTGTTAGCCCTTGTCCAGAAGGATCTCTTATCAAAAATTTATGCTGATGATGTAAGGATTTTGATTTTGCTTTTTCTACTTTACAAACCTTCAGAAGTACGCAATGTTGCATTTTGGTCAAAATAAGTTGATTTTTCTATATAGTTAGTGTTAGTTATCATTATCGCCATTTGTTTTCGTTAGCAGCTACTTACTTATGTATGTCATGATACGCTTGCAAACAAATTTCTGTTAATAATTTCAAACAATACTCAATAACAGCAACAACAATTCACTCATTTCATTTATCAGGTTTATTACCTTGCAACGGTCACGCAAATCAAAAATAGGTATCAACATTGACAATAAAACGCCTCCATTAACTCCAGTTAGTCAGCAGTAAATATGGTCGTACGTACCGTACGTCCATTACCAGTGAAGGAAATTCATTTTCCTTTCAGAATATACAAACTTTCACTATTTGACACTATTTTCATTATCATCTTATAAAAGAAACCATTTAATTATGTAATTTTAAAAGACTCCAAATTATTCAAGTAAGTATATTCAAATTTCGATAACTCAAACATCAATAAGTTGAACCCTAATTTGGCCCTTAGTCTTGTTTTAGTACATTAGTTTTGGGGTCTTGTTTTCAGACACTCTTGGTCTAAGTATATCGAAATAAATAATTTTTCCTTTACTTTATTATATTATTTTCTATTTCTAACAAACTGTTATGCTCAATTGTCGAGATCAATGTTTTTAGCTTCTATCGGAATCAACATCTGTTAATCAGAGTAGGCTTTGCTCCGGGGCATGCGTAGAGGAAAACCTGCGCGCATCTATTAACCGTCCTAAAGCATTTTACTTATCTTATTATACGTAAACAATGGTTGAACGTACATAATACGTAAATAAAAAATAGTTATTTAAAGGACAGCTGACGGAGGACTAGAAAATATATATAGTCCAACAAATATTAATTAACATTGAGAAATACGTGTAATTTTTCCTCGAATATCTTGATAACTGGAAGATAATATTTGGCGGCAACTTCTATAAGTCGAATTTTCTGGGAGAATCGGTTAATAATGTACGATTTTAACGTATCTTTTTAATAGCAGTGAGGCAGTTCAATTTCTACGACTATTTGTCATCAAAACATATTTTGAAAACTTTGTAAAACCTTAGTATTAAATAATATAAAAAGGTGTAGGTACATAAGTGTCTTTTAAACACGTTAAAATATTCCACCTGCTCAATAATTCCTCGGTATAATTTTAAGTTGTGCTCAATATTAGAATACCTAATGAAATACCTGTTCATTGGTGTAAATGGTCATTGGTCAACAAGCTATTGTAAATACCCGAGTAAGTAGTAATAGTAACAAGTTCTTGTAAACCATCTATTTCGCATGAAGTCTCCTTTGTCTATAACTTTCCGTTTTACGACTTGTTATTGTGAGCATCTAGGTACTTTATGGACCGTAAATAAAGGTAGGCAGGTATATAAATAAGTATAATAATAGTTGTCTGTCCCTGGTGAAAATGGACCTGTCCTTAACTTTTACCTGTCCAAAAATTTTCAGGTATTTATAGATATACATAACTGTTCTGTTCAGGTAGAAAAGATATTTTGTATTGGTTTCAGAGATACAAAAATATAAGTGTATCTACAATACACGGGTAGGCTAAAACTTGAATAAAATATTAGAAAGCAAATTACAAAATTGGTCTAAAAATAAAAATAATTTGGAGAATAAATTGTTAATAAATGGTCTTGTTTATATAATTTTTAAAATTGGATACTTTGATTCCCTAATAAAAAAATTAAAATGTACAGTAACAGTCAATTAATTAAAAAAATATAAAATCAAAAACAGGTAAATTGTTAATATATTAGTTACTCCAAAAATACTAAGGTAATTAAAACGGGATGGAGGTGTTAGGTATGGCTCAGTAAATAAAATAAATTAAAAAATAATCAAAAACAAAAAACATATATTGAATAAGATGTAGACATCCTACTGGAATTTCGTCTTTGAGGTTGGAGCTACCTAGTGGTAGGAGAAGTACTTTAATAACATCCAATATTGACAAGGATGCTTACAGAGAAGTCCTACTCAGAAAATCAATATTTGGGTTCAAATGGTAGACCATTCTATTCTATCGAAATTTTTTTTTTAAGATATACTTAGAGGTAGGAGAGTTCTTTTTAGTAACGTCCTGTATTGATAACGATGCACAGAAAGGATAACTATTCAGTATCACGATATTTGGAAACAAGAGGTAGGGGGCTATCTATCGAAATTTAGATTTTTTAGTGGTTGAAAGAGGTTTTTTCAATAATTTTTTTATATTGGTAAGGACGGACTCCTGGAGTGGATTCCCACCCAGATTCACCTGACAATTAAAATTTTTGTTGTCAATGTCACGATAATTGGAGTAGGATGTAGAACCGTCCTACTGGAATTTCATTCTTATGGGCTGCCTAATGGTTGGAGAGATCTTTCAATAATGTCCCATATTGGTAAGGATGCCTACAGTCAATTCCCACCCCGATTTACTTAACTCACTTAAAATTTTATTGCCTGTATCACTATATTAGGGCAAGAGGTAGACCCATACTACAGGAATTTCATTTTTATGAGCTACCTAGTGGTAGGAGAGGTACTTTAATAACATCTAATATTGACAAGGATGCTTACAGAGAATTCCTATTCAGAATATCGACATTTGGGTTCAAATGGTACACCATTCTATTCTATCGAAATTTCATTTTTAAGATATACTTAGAGGTAGGAGAGTTCTTTTTAGTAACGTCCTGTATTGATAACGATGCATAGAAAGGATTACTATTCAGTATTACGATATTTGGAAACAAGAGGTAGGGGGCTATCTATCGAAATTTAGATGTTGTGAAATACTTAGTGGTTGAAAGGGGTTTTCAATAATTTTTTATATTGGTAAGGACGGACTCATGGAGTGGATTCTCACCCAGATTCATCTGATAATTAAAATTTTTGTTGTCAATGTCACGATAATTGGAGTAGGATGTAGAACAGCCCTACTGGAATGAATTTCGTTTTTATGTGCTGCCTAATGGTTGGAGAGATCTTTTAATAATTTTCTGTACTGATAAGGATTCCTAAAGACCTAGAGTAGATTCTCAGCAAGGGTAACCTCAAACTGAAACTTTATTTCTTCTTTTACGATATTTAGACTAGAGGTAAACATGTCCTACTAAAATTTCGTTTTTTGTGGGGTTCTAGTGGTGAAAAAGGTCTTTCCATGACGTTCTTTATTTGTGGATTTCGAGTCAGATCCACCATAATTTTTTTTAATTCATAAAAGAATATAGCTTACTAAAATACTGAAAAAAAATGTGATAACGTCAAACTGAGTATTTTTTTTATCTTTGGAATATTTGTATTACTACCCCCTCCTTCCCCCTAAAGTAAGCTGCTGCGTTGGTACCGAAATCTGTCCCTGCAGGTAAGTAGTTCGATATTCTTTTGCCTTTATTTCAGACTCACAACAGACGTGAGTAGGTACCTATGCATATATAGGTACGTATTGTATGGTACATTTAACGCGTTTATTGAGAATCGAAAACGAACGTGCGACTCTGAAATGAAGTGAAACAGTAGTGAAGCCCCCACGTGAACGTCGAACAGCAACAACAGCAGCTACGAGGCTACGCTACGACGAAAAGCTGTTGTCTGGCTTGGCTACAGGTACAGGTACGAGTAAAACGGGCTTCATTTGTTATTAAAGTTCACCTCGTTCAGTTTGCATTGAACCGTAGAGAAAGGTGGCGGACGTATCAACCAACAACTAACTAACTAACTACCTTACGTGGTACCAGGTACTATTATTACTACTCCACTAAAATTTACCAGTTATAGTGAGTGAGAAGTGGTTTTCGGGTCGCCCATCGCCGTAGGGCTGGCTCTCTACGCGCTTTTGGAACTCGAAACTTGTTTTTGTTATTATTGTTGTTGTTGTTGTTGTCGTGGTGGTCGTCACGACGAGTATGACGAGTGGGCCCTTTAAAGTTAAAGCGCCATGATCAACAAGTTCCGGTACAGAAAACCCCCAACGGGGAAAAACTGCACTAACGGCACTGTCGCGGAAAAGTGTTTGAAAGTGAACGGTGGTGGCGTTGGCGGCGAGAACAAAGAGAGTGTTAACGTTGTTGTTACCAACGACGAGAGCGATTACGTTAAGTGCAACAATAGCAATGGGAACAAGGTGCTCAATGCGGAAATGAAAACGGAGTTTAGAGTAAGTCTCTCACAAAAAGGACTTTAAATCCTTTAGGAGTAACTGAGATTCCTTTAGAGTTGGAAAATGTCTGCTAAAACTTTCTCCTAAGAATTTTTTCGGTTTTACAGCTTTGAAAAGACAAAAAGTTTAGAACCTACCCATAAATCTTTTCTGTACAAATTAATGAGGACATTAAATCCTTAAGGAATGACTGAGAATCCTTACAAATCTGCCAGCAGTTATTTAAAGTTGGAATATGTCTATTGTAAATTTTCCTAAACATTTTTTCATATTAAATACATTTCTAAAGATAATAAGTTTGTAATCACCCATAAAAACAATTTGTGCACTAAGCGGGACTTTAAATCCTTAAGAAATAGTTGAAGCATCCTTACAGATCTGCAAGTTGCTCTTTTGGGTTTGAAAATGCCTAAAACAAATTTCCTTAAGATTTTTCCAAATGAAAACAAGTTTGAAATTATCACACAACGAAATAAGTCTTTAAATCCTTGAGGATTAACTGTAATTGTAACTCTTACAGGTCAGATGTAGTTACTGTGAGTTGGAAAATGTCTACTAAAAATTTTCCTGATTTTATAGTTTTCAAAAGATAAAAAATAAAATAAAGTTTACCTTGGATTCTTCAAAATTTTTTAGTTTCAACATCACCCCATTAAAAATTATCAGAACAAACTAAACAGGATTTTAAATCTTTTAACAAAATATTGAGCATTCTGGGTTGGAAAATATCTCGTATAAAATTTATTTAATTCTTATTAAAGGGTAGTTAATACTGTATTACCACCCCCAGGGAGAATAGTATTGCACAGTTCTTAGCCCGAATTGTTAATTAGGGTTGATAAATGATTTTCCCTCCAATTTGTTTTCAGTTTTAAACAACAATTTTTGATAACACACTGGAGGGTAGCAATATTCGAACGAATATTTACTTAATTCTGATCTGATTTTAATTATTCTCTACTTATAGATATTTTTATTACTTATGTCATACTATTTTTTTTTATATTAAGTGAAACTTTTCTTCTAATATGATACAATCGTTATTTCTATATCTATTTTTTTTTTTTAAATTTATTGTAGGTACTTATATATTTTATTAATAACAGATTGAAAAGATTAGAGATATAAAAACAATAATTTAAAGTTGGCATTTTTGTGGCTTATATAAACACCTTTTAAAATTATCACAAAAATTATCAAAGGCATTTAAATATGTATATGTCTGAATATAATTTACATATTTCTTAAGATTTTATCGTACCTGAGTTGAGTATATTGGAAGAAAGTACTTTTACATAACCCCTGTGTTTATGCACAAGTGTACTAAGGCGGATGTCTATTACATTTCGCTTAATTAATTACATTCCTAGGCTAATATTATGTGTTACCTACTAGATAAGTATCGGATGGAAATATTTGTAACCGGAAGTTGAACATAAAAATAACATATAATGGTATTCATAGTAAACCAAGTCAGAAGAAAACTTAGCGAAATAATTTTTTCGTTAAGTATTTTAAGTTGGAAAGCGCGTTTTGTAAATTTTCCTAAAAGTTATCTGGGCAAACTATGCAGGACTTTAAATCATTAAAAAATAGCTGAGCATTTTTACAGATCCGCAAGCTGTTCTTTTAGGTTTAATAATGTCTTGACAAAAAATTTTCCTAAAGATTTTTTCAATTTTAAATGTTTTAAGTGATAACAATTTTGGAATTATCACGATAACTAAACAGGTCTTTAAATCCTTGAAGTTGGAAACTGCCTAATAAAAATTTTCCCAAAATTGTTTCCAATTTTATAGTTTTTAAAAGGTAATTAAATAAAGTTTGCAACCAACCTGTAAATCCTGTCTGTACAATTTAAAGAAAACATTGAATCCTTAAGGAATAACTGATAATCCTTACAAATCTGCCAGCAGTTATTTAAAGTTGGAATATGTCTATTGTAAATTTTTCTAAACATTTTTTCATATTAAATACATTTCTAAAGATAATAAGTTTGTAATCACCCATAAAAACAATTTGTGCACTAAGCGGGACTTTAAATCCTTAAGAAATAGTTGAAGCATCCTTACAGATCTGCAAGTTGCTCTTTTGGGTTTGAAAATGCCTAAAACAAATTTCCTTAAGATTTTTCCAAATGAAAACAAGTTTGAAATTATCACACAACGAAATAAGTCTTTAAATCCTTGAGGATTAACTGTAATTGTAACTCTTACAGGTCAGATGTAGTTACTGTGAGTTGGAAAATGTCTACTAAAAATTTTCCTGATTTTATAGTTTTCAAAAGATAAAAAATAAAATAAAGTTTACCTTGGATTCTTCAAAATTTTTTAGTTTCAACATCACCCCATTAAAAATTATCAGAACAAACTAAACAGGATTTTAAATCTTTTAACAAAATATTGAGCATTCTGGGTTGGAAAATATCTCGTATAAAATTTATTTAATTCTTATTAAAGGGTAGTTAATACTGTATTACCACCCCCAGGGAGAATAGTATTGCACAGTTCTTAGCCCGAATTGTTAATTAGGGTTGATAAATGATTTTCCCTCCAATTTGTTTTCAGTTTTAAACAACAATTTTTGATAACACACTGGAGGGTAGCAATATTCGAACGAATATTTACTTAATTCTGATCTGATTTTAATTATTCTCTACTTATAGATATTTTTATTACTTATGTCATACTATTTTTTTTATATTAAGTGAAACTTTTCTTCTAATATGATACAATCGTTATTTCTATATCTATTTTTTTTTTTAAATTTATTGTAGGTACTTATATATTTTATTAATAACAGATTGAAAAGATTAGAGATATAAAAACAATAATTTAAAGTTGGCATTTTTGTGGCTTATATAAACACCTTTTAAAATTATCACAAAAATTATCAAAGGCATTTAAATATGTATATGTCTGAATATAATTTACATATTTCTTAAGATTTTATCGTACCTGAGTTGAGTATATTGGAAGAAAGTACTTTTACATAACCCCTGTGTTTATGCACAAGTGTACTAAGGCGGATGTCTATTACATTTCGCTTAATTAATTACATTCCTAGGCTAATATTATGTGTTACCTACTAGATAAGTATCGGATGGAAATATTTGTAACCGGAAGTTGAACATAAAAATAACATATAATGGTATTCATAGTAAACCAAGTCAGAAGAAAACTTAGCGAAATAATTTTTTCGTTAAGTATTTTAAGTTGGAAAGCGCGTTTTGTAAATTTTCCTAAAAGTTATCTGGGCAAACTATGCAGGACTTTAAATCATTAAAAAATAGCTGAGCATTTTTACAGATCCGCAAGCTGTTCTTTTAGGTTTAATAATGTCTTGACAAAAAATTTTCCTAAAGATTTTTTCAATTTTAAATGTTTTAAGTGATAACAATTTTGGAATTATCACGATAACTAAACAGGTCTTTAAATCCTTGAAGTTGGAAACTGCCTAATAAAAATTTTCCCAAAATTGTTTCCAATTTTATAGTTTTTAAAAGGTAATTAAATAAAGTTTGCAACCAACCTGTAAATCCTGTCTGTACAATTTAAAGAAAACATTGAATCCTTAAGGAATAACTGATAATCCTTACAAATTTGCCTGCAATTATTTTAAGTTGGAAAGTTCCTATTGTAAATTTTCCTTAAAGTTATTTAGAAAAACTATGCAGGACTTTAAATCCTTAAGAAATAGCTGAGCATTATTACAGATCTGCAAGCTGTTCTTTTGGGTTTGAAAATGTCTTAAAAAAAAATTTTCCTAAAGATTTTTCCAATTTTAAATTTTTTAAGTGATAACAATTGTGGAATTATCACGATAACTAAACAGGTCTTTAAATCCTTAAAGTTGGAAACTGACTAATAAAAATTTTTTCAAAATTGTTTCCAATTTTATAGTTTTCAAAAGATAATTAAATAAAGTTTGCAACCAACCTGTTAATACTGTCTGTACAATTTAAAGAAAACATTGAATCCTTAAGGAATAACTGAAAATCCTTACAAATCTGCCCGCAGTTACTTTAAGTTGGAAAATGTCTATTGTAAATTTAACTAAACAGTGTTTTACATTAATTACTTTTCTCAATATAATAAGTTTGTAATCTCATATTTTTTAAATGATAACAACTTTGGAGTTATCACATAGCCAAACAGGTTTTTAAATCCTTCAGCGAAATGAAATTTATTAGTTATTAGAAAAGTATTTCTTATTATTTTTTGAAAATTTTTAACAAAAAGCACAATGACATATCATTATTAGGCACCCTCTTAGCAAATTATAAACAGTACAGGTAAATAATTAAATAATGCTTTTGACTAAAGGCCAGCTGTTAGACTCAAGACCTAATCCACCTAACATCTTATTTTACAAATCTTGTGCACCAGCTTGTGTCCAACTGCTAGCAACTTTTTTGATAATTTTTTGTGACTGATATAACGGAATAAATTGGACTGTTACGGTCCTGGTCAACGACATAACGTACAATAAATTAATAAGTTTTCTGGCGCTAACCAATTTTTTTGTTATACGTAGAGGTTATTACAATATTCAAAAGAAGAATCTTATTTTATTTTATATTTGTACTATTGACAACAACCTGTACTTTACATTTTATATTTATATGGATTTGTATGTATGTGGACAAGAGGTGTTCAAGTAAAAAATAATACTTAGTTGTTGCAAAATCGAGTGTGCTTGCAATATTTACAGCAATAAATAGCACTATTTAATGTCTTCAAGAAACCGGTTTGTTAGCGTGACCGATGCATAGAGATAGATACCTATAGAAAGTACAACTGGTAACAAAGAAGCTCAGCAGGCACTACTTATATTTGAATAAGTAGGTACTTCTGGACACTGGCGTGCCCTAAGATGCCAAAACGACTTAAGAACTTTTTTTATATGAGGAAATTAAGGACAAGGCCTAAGGGAGTGTTGTCAGGACTGTTTTTTTTTTCTATTTGAGAGTTAAAGCGAAAAAGATGATTTTGGAAAGATTTTAAAGGAATATTTCAAAAATCCTCAAATAATTATTATAAAACCTTTAAGTAATTCTTTAAGAATCCCCAGAAGATTATTTTAAGATTGATCAAAGGAAAACAGTTAAAAATCCTCAAAGGAAACTCTTTAAGAGTTTTTATGAATCGTCAAAAGAATCCTTAAAAGAAATTCTTTAAGAATCGTTAACTGTTTTTTTTTTAAGAATCCCCAGAAGATTGTTTTGAGAATCATAAAAGGAAAATGATTAAATACCTCAACAAAAATTTGAGAATCATCAAAGAAAAGAAATTCTGCAAAAGTCCACAGAAATTCTTTTATGAATCTTTAAAAAAACTTTTAAGAACTTTCAAAAGATTTTTTTTTAAGAATCTTTAAAAGAAATTCTTTAAGAATCATTAACATATTTTTTAAGAATTCCCAGAAGATTATTTTAAGATTCATCAAAGGAAAATGGTTAAAAATTCTCAACAAAAATTTTGAAAATCATTAAAGAAAAGAAATTCTGTAAAAGTCCACGGTTTTTTTTTAAAGAACCCTCGCAAGAATTTTTGTTTAATTCTCAGAAGATTGTTGTGAGAATGATCAAAGGAATGTGTTTAAGAATCCTCAAAAGTAATTCTTTACAAATTCTCAAAAGAAATCCTTTAAGAATTCATAAGACTTTTTTTTAAGAATCCCCAAAAAAATTTTTAGAAACCTCAAAGAAAATTTTATGTTGAATGTGGAAAATGGTAGTTTTTTCATTGTTAAATGTAACAAACTTCTTCGTGGCAGACGCTTTGCCTTCTCTAGGGCCAAAATAAAACAACAGATAGTTCATTGCTTTTTAGGTTAAGTTCCCACGCATTGTTCATGTCTTCAAATATTTATCAATCTATTTGTTTTCCATAGAGGTATTTGTACTGTTCCTTTGTTTTATGTAAGAATTATAGACAAATTTACAAAAATATTTTAAGCAAAAACAACTTATCCACTTTAAATTAAATTAAAAAAAAAAGTTTTTTATACCTAAATGTTAAGTCAGTACTTAATAATGGATAATAACATTTAGAGCACACAAATAGCAATATTTTCATGATTGTTTTCTCCGTGTAGTAATAAATTAACCAAAGGTTTAGGATTGGTTAGTGTACAAAATAACCAACGACTTTGTTATTATGTATTTCTAGCAATATTAACTTTTTAACACTTTATTCAAATGAATATTGTGGATATTTTACAAACTAGCCAAGAACACTAACTGGTTAATCTGTCTACTTCTTTTGTGGCCACAAGTATTGTATATTTTGTAAATTAGTTGGATAATATACAAACTAGCCAAGCCAGTACACATACGTAACTATTTTAATGGAAAGACAACTGTCCATCAAAATAACCCCAGTACCTATTATCCAACTAGTTTACAAACTACCAAGTATATTATTACAATTTTGATGAGAAAGCTCTAGTTTAGGACGTATATCAAGCTAGCACGACAAAGTTATTTTTCCGATTTCTACTTGCACTATAATTTGTCGCTAATTTGTTACCAAATCCAAAAATTTGTCGCTCGTGTCGTTTAGCCATAATCAGCTGATATGCTAGCTTGATATCAAGCTAGCACTACACATAGCGTATCTCGAAAACGAAATGTCGTACGATATTATTGTAAAGGCCATAATTTGTCGCTAATTTGTCGCTGAAAGATGACACATTCAAAGAATTTGTCGCTAGTCTTATCTCCAACTGATAAGCGAAAAACTACTAGAAAACCATCAAACTGGCACTACATATGGCATATCTCGAGAAGGAAATGTCGTAGGATATCACTGTAAAGGCCATAATTTGTCGCTAATTTGTCGCTGAAAGATGACACATTCAACGAATTTGTCGCTAGTCTTATCTTCAACTGATAAGCGAAAAACTGCTGGAAAACATCAAACAATTAATCAAGGAGTTCTTTGTTACATTTGTTTTAAGAGACCGGATTTATTTAACAATTTTTTTTAAATTAGGTTTTCCCTGTTTCCACCAAGATGGGCAACACGTTACCTTTTGAGGGTTTGATGGGTTTCCAGTAGTTTTTTGCTTATCAGTTGAAGATAAGACTAGCGACAAATTCGTTGAATGTGTCATCTTTCAGCGACAAATTAGCGACAAATTATGGCCTTTACAGTGATATCCTACGACATTTCCTTCTCGAGATATGCCATATGTAGTGCCAGTTTGATGGTTTTCCAGTAGTTTTTTCGCTTATCAGTTGGAGATAAGACTAGCGACAAATTCTTTGAATGTGTCATCTTTCAGCGACAAATTAGCGACAAATTATGGCCTTTACAGTAATATCCTACGACATTTCCTTCTCGAGATATGCCATATGTAGTGCCAGTTTGATGGTTTTCCAGTAGTTTTTCGCTTATCAGTTGGAGATAAGACTAGCGACAAATTCTTTGAATGTGTCATCTTTCAGCGACAAATTAGCGACAAATTATGGTCTTTACAGTAGATATCCTACGACATTTCCTTCTCGAGATATGCCATATGTAGTGCCAGTTTGATGGTTTTCCAGTAGTTTTTCGCTTATCAGTTGGAGATAAGACTAGCGACAAATTCGTTGAATGTGTCATCTTTCAGCGACAAATTAGCGACAAATTATGGCCTTTACAGTAATATCCTACGACATTTCCTTCTCGAGATATGCCATATGTAGTGCCAGTTTGATGGTTTTCCAGTAGTTTTTCGCTTATCAGTTGGAGATAAGACTAGCGACAAATTCTTTGAATGTGTCATCTTTCAGCGACAAATTAGCGACAAATTATGGCCTTTACAATAATATCCTACGACATTTCGTTTTCGAGATACGCTATATGTAGTGCTAGCTTGATATCAAGCTAGCACTACAGCTGATTATGGCTAAACGGCACGAGCCACAAATTTTTGGATTTGGTAACAAATTAGCGACAAATTATAGTGCAAGTTAGAAATCGGAAAAATAACTTTGTCGTTCTAGCTTGATATACGTTAGTTTAGGTAACAGTTGGTGAGTCATCAAGTAAGTACGCCACTGTCTTTTAATAAACCTTAAGTTTCTAGGCACAAGGTTCGCCTTTGTTGTTCGTTTACCTGTCTGTCTACCTAGATTGCAGCTGGGGCCTTTTACTATTACTAGTCAGTCTGACATGGCGCCGGAGTTCGTGTCCAATAAACTTGAACGTAATCTCTACTCTCTAGAATGAATACTGTTGCCTAATAATAATATAATTGCAACGATTTAAAAAGCACACAGCGATAAATAATAATTCTCAATAACCAAAAATGAAATAAAAAAAGAATACGTGTATTAAGGTCACCAGGTCCTAAAGTGCTAAGTGCTTTTATTCTGTGGAAATTCTTGAAACTCATTACTTGTTAGTCAATTAACTCAAAAACTAATTACTTATGTAAATATGGATTTAAAAAATAAAGATAGTCAAGGATCTCAAGAAAAATCTTGTTCTTTACTGCTTTCGATAAAATATTACATTTTAATTTTTCATCTTTAAAATGTCATAAGATACAGTCAAACTTCAATAACTCGAAGGTCGATAAGTCGAATCAAACTATATATAAGACATAGGTATAATTTTTACTTGATAACTTGAACTTTCCATTCTGTCAAAATTGAATTTCTTGATAATATTTGGCTCCAACTTCGATAAGTCGAATTTTCTGGGAGAATCCCTTAATAGTGAACAACTTTTTAACGTCTCTTTTTAAGCAGTGAAGCAGTTCAGTTTCTACAATTGTTTGTCATCAAAACTACTTGAAAAACTTTTTCTATTTACCAAAAATTAAATCTTATAAAAAAGTGAAATTTTATATGCATATCCAGTAGGTCTGAGAATCGGCTACTATCTATTTTTCATACCCCTAAGTGATAAGGGTTGTCCACCCCTAATTTTTTTATTTTTTATTTTTATGATTTGGCATTAAAAAATACATATAACCCTTAATTTTCACCCTTCTATCACCAACCCCCATTTTTTAATAGCGATATTACGTAGTACTGTAATAATCTTAAACTGTCAGTGGTCGATAACTGATCAATTATTATCAATCGATTAGTCATCCCCGTCAGGCGTCTACTGATGTCACTACTCACCCAGCAAACAGCACGGAGTGGGGATGAGAATGAAGCAGATTTTTTTAGAATTTTACAGGCAGTTTAAATATGTTCTAAGAAGTAAAATAATGTTTTATTATCTATAACATTTCAGAATGATTTGGCAATGTTCAAGAATGTTCCAGAATCTTGAAGATCATTCAAGAATGTTAAAAAAAGTTAGAAAATGTTTTGAATCATTATGGGATGTTCTGGATAGTTCTAAATTCGCGAATATTCTAGAATGTTTCATCAAACGTGTGTTTGTTGACCCTTTTATAAGTGTGATTATTTATTCTGGTATTTCATGGTACTGACGACCATAGATGGCCAAATGAGTTTTCAATCCGGAAAAGGCAAAACAGGAAAGATCATCTTCTTTTTGGTAATCACGTAATCGGGTTGATAAAACCTTCAGCACATTAAGCCGTTTTTAGAGCAACCTCACTACATAATTATTTATAACTGTTAGCTTATTAAGAGACGCAGAGACAGACAGACAGACATCAGTCATGTATCATGCTGTTTTTATAGGAAATGAATTTGGAATTTCAACATCTATTGCTATCAGCAACGAATTAATAATTATTCCGGTAGCAAGGGAAAATAATTATTTTAAATTACACACATTTTCATCGTTCCAATTAATTACAAATAAGAAAATAAACAGGGTGGGGGTGGATTATGTTGGAGGAAGTTAATGTCAGTTTTGTTAATGACAGTATACGTAATTATATTTTAATAGGTTTCTAATTAATAATTGACTAATGTGAATAAATAAACAAATTGATTATAGGTATATTCAAAATCGAGAATAATTTTAATCATATTTTAAAATAATAATTAGACACTTAAACAAATTAAATATTAATTAATGTTATTAGACGAAAGGAGTCCTTTTAGTAAGAATTTTGAAAGTAAGTAAGTAGGTACTTTGCAATTAGAAAATTAAAACCAAAAGGATTTATAATAGTTTTTATTTATTTTAGTTAAAGAATTTTAACAAAAATACTCCAGTTAGTGGGGAAACTAAAAAATTCAAAAAAAAGTGAATTTTTTGTTCTGTAAAGTGAAAAATTAGACTTTGGACTTGATACTGATTAAAAATATTACCATTTGTTTAATTTTAGCCTCATATTATTAAAATTGTTTATATAAACGAGGAAATAGATGGGGAGGGTGTTCTGACAGAGGGAGAGAGTGATTGGAATTGTAATAATCTCAAAATGGTCCTTACAATAATATACAGACTGGGTGATCGTTTTTAGCCTACCCTCTAGACCAGGGATGGCGAACCTTTTTTGATGCCCGTGCCACAAAGTCATAAAAATTCTTTTTTAAATAGGTAACGTGCCACAATAAAATTTCATTCAAATGTTAGCGTGGTGAAACTATACGTAAGTATAATTAAACAAACAAACAAAAACAATTCATCTTTAAACAATTTTTTATTAATCAATGTTTTACAAAAAGCAATATGCTAGAAGCAAAATTCACGTTAAAAAAAATTGTTTTTAATGTGATTTTTGTTGCTGTACACAAGATGATAAAGATTTAATATCTGGTTCATATTTAGTTAATTTCAACAGTACGCATGCAGAGCTCGACTCATCCGTCATTCTATTCCTATATTTATTTTTTATAAAATTTAATTCTGAAAATAGAGATTCACATGCCCACGTCGACCGATGAAAATATTGATAAAATTGCCTTTGCTAATATTTTTAAAGATTTAAACAATTAAACGTGTCAGGAACTGAATTCCATGTATTGTTAGAATTTCATCTTCTGCAATTTTATTTATTTTATCCAATAATCGATTACTTTCAATAATTTCTAAATCATTTCTTAAATCAACAAATTTTTGGTTCTATATGGTACTTGACTGAAATTCAACTAATTCCATTTCTAATTCATTAAAATTTAACCACTCAAGGACTTTTAAATTTAATTTTTTAAATGTTATTGTATCAGGATATAAAATAAATTTTGATTCGACCGCTGCGACAGCAACAACATTCAAGTACCTTAAATACGCAAATTTTTTTATCTAATGCGCATCTGTATATACTTCGAAAGAATTCATGCGATATTTTAATAATAAAATGTATAATTTGACGGTTCTAGTTAACATACTAAGACAGGTATTCAGTACTACAAATTTATATCATCAACTATAAATTAAGTGTAGATTAATAATTTTTAATTCATTTCTATTAAAAAAGATAACTTAAAAAAAAAATTGTTTTTGTGCGTGCCATCAAAATTTTCAAACGTGCCACTTGTGGCACGGGTGCCAATGGTTCGCCATCCCTGCTCTAGACGTATTTTCGGATTGAATTTGAATATCGTTTTCAAATTTTTGGTTAATTAGGTATTAACAATTTCTTTAATTATTATTGGTTAACTTTACGAATTAATGTAAATAAAATCATTTGCCTTAAATCAAATTTTCTCATAGGATATAAATTTTAGACAATGTAAGGAAAAATATGAGGTGTTTGATTTTTAATTTATGATTGATATTCAGGACACGTTCTAACCCCCTCTTAATTTTTGTTTTTAAATTTTCAAACGATTTGATATCATACCAAAACGTTAATAAGATGTCCTAAAATAATTTATTATTATCAATTAGTTAGCGCGCTAAAGCATCCAACCGTCAAAAGTCAACCCCCCTGTGGCTATAATTCCCATTAGTTGGAATAATCAAGACTCCCATTTTATCGAAATAAAGACCCTGTTTAAAATTACCCCCTGACCCTAAAACAACGAAATTTATGTTAGCTTTCGGCATTACCGGAAGTTATAAAAGATCGAAAATATTTTAAAGCCCAACTGATCAAAATTTCAAAATTATATTCAAATTTAGTCCACAAAGTAAATAGTAACTGTTCCTTTAAAGTTTTTAAATCTAATGATATCTTTTAAGTTACATAATTTTTTTTTCTATTGATTGAACCGCACCCTAATATTTTTAGATAATAACCAGGAACATTAATAATCGTGTATCACATGATTATAAACGTATTGAAGCATATTAAGTACATAGTATCTACATGCTCTATAGGCTTGCAATATTAAATGTTCAGTCAGACTCATGACTTGAAGGTTACACTGCCAAAATTGCCAATGAAAAACGCCTTGAAACATCTATCAGAACGTAACCGACTGTTTATTAGGTACAATCACAAAATTACAAAAATAAATACCTTTTTTACTTCTAATTACTTACATATTGAAACATTATTGCCAAAAATGCATTCAATGAAACAGTGCATAAATATTATTGATTAATATTTAAGGAGGGGGAGGGCGTTTTTTATATTTTCCAATTTCATTTATTTATGGCCTATAAGTTTTTTTTAAATTTTTATACTATGTAAATAAAGAAATGTTTGAGGCTGAAAATGCAGACAATATTCATGAGGGTTGCAGAGGGCTAAAAAAATTAAAATATGGAGTAAGTTACCCTCACTGTAATAATTATAGTAGGTATAGGTAATAAGAGGTTCTTATATAGTTTTCCTTTTTTCGTAACATGATAAAAAATATAGAAACTATGTTAATGCAAGAAAAAGCATTCTAATCTATTTTATGTTATTAAGAAACCTTTAATAATCCGATTAAGTTTGTTCCACTTTACTGTAAACCCCAATGAGGCAATTCGTATAGAATAAGTGCCTAAATACGTCTAGACTCTGTCAAATAACGTAAAAAGACTATTTGGAAATAATTTAAGTGTATTAATAAGAGAAAAGCAAAATAAGTTCTTGAATTAACCAAAAAAGGTCAGAAAAAAATTAAAACAAGGAGTGATAGGTAAATTTATAAAAAGATAAATAGGAAATATTAAAAGAAAACGATAAGCCAAAATAAATCGAAAAAAATGAAGTGATAAATTCATAAAAAGAACGAAATAGTAGACAACAGCATAAAGAAAAAGACCATAAAAATTCCTGAAAAATGCTCATACAATGTAATTTGTAATTCATTTTTTTTTAAATTAGGTTAGAACTCACGTTGTTATTTTATTCAGTTGTTTTTTGTTCTATTACGCATGTGCCACAAACAGAACAGTTGACGTCACTAAAAATGCAATCAATATGGCGAACAACCACCATATTGCGATCAACCTAAATAATTTCTAAAACTAACAAATAAAAATACGGTTTTCAATTAAGTTTAATCAACAACTTAATCAAGGAGATCCACGGTCAAAATAACCACAAATATTTGACATAATTTTTTTTTTTTTCTTGCTCTCTTTAAATTTCACCTGCTTATTCTAATGGCTAATGAATAATGAGTCAGGGCAGACTACTTTCATTTTGACAGGTTTGGGTTTTTGATTTAGGTAACTAAAAGAACCAATGTGACGTGGGCCACAATATTCTACATCTACATGGTAAAAACATGTTTTTATATCTCTCTTTCCTTCGCTTTATACGTATATATATATTTATATATATATATATATATACTGTTGTTGTTTTTATTGCCGTCGATGCTCTAGAAACACATTTAATTGATCTGGTGCTTTTCTCAATACGGTGTTGTTGTACCTGTAGTACCTATGTAAGTAATTTGTAATAACCGTTATTGGGGATTGCGTAGGCCCAAAAAGACTAGCTGCCGAGATTACGGTGAAAGAAAAAGAAATAACGAAATGTCAAACGCTTGATTCATATTTCAACTCCTCTACCAAGAAGAACGTGAGGCATGACAATAAAATAAAGATCTATGTATACAGGGTTTTTCAAGTTGATGGGCTATTAGAAGTATATGAATTAGTAGAAGGAATTCAATTCTGAAACTTGGGCTCATTTGGTTATTGTTTATGCCGCTTCTTTTAAAAATATTTTCAAGTTCAATTTACATCCGGTTATACCGGAAGTCGATACCAACTTTGTTATTTTAAATGGAATGGTATATTTTTTACGCTGAATTCGAATAAAACGTGTAATTCTAAGGTAAGTTTAATAACCAACTTGTACACCTATGACGATCGGTTTCTGAGTTAATTTAATTTATAGAAAAAAAAATCGCTACCGCAACCTAAATTATAAAAAATCATAACTTCCACAAAATACGACTTAGAGTGTTGAAATTTTTACTAGTACTAGCTGAATATTAGTGCTAACGCCTTGACAAAATTAAACTAAATAATTTATACAGGGCGTTCAAAATAAAATTCTATAGTTTAAAAACTTCCTATTTTATTTGAAAATTTTGGAATAATTTTGAATTATTACATAAAATAGGAAGTATCCATATAGATCGAAAAAGGACAAAAAAACGAATCGATTGAAAAAATAAAAAATAGTAGGTTACATTTGGAAAAATGAGGTAATTCGTGTTTGAAGTTTTTCAATTTTAGAATTTTATTCTGAACGCCCTGTATAAATTATTTAATTCAATTTTGTCAAGGCGTTAGCACTAATATTCAGCTATTACTAGTAAAAATTTCAACACTCTAAGTCGTATTTTGTGGAAGTTATGATTTTTTATAATTTAGGTTGCGGTAGCGATTTTTTTTTCTATAAATTAAATTAACTCAGAAACCGATCGTCATAGGTGTACAAGTTGGTTATTAAACTTACCTTAGAATTACACGTTTTATTCGAATTCAGCGTAAAAAATATACCATTCCATTTAAAATAACAAAGTTGGTGTCGACTTCCGGTATAACCGGATGTAAATCGAACTTGAAAATATTTTTAAAAGAAGCGGCATAAACAATAACCAAATGAGCCCAAGTTTCAGAATTGAATTCCTTCTACTAATTCATATACTTCTAATAGCCCATCAACTTGAAAAACCCTGTATATATACATTTGAATATTGAACAAATATGTACTGATTTTTATCCAGTGGCATCAAACTAAAAAAATATATTAAATTAAAACTCACTTATAACGTACACGCTTATAAGGGATCACAGTTATAGTTATAGAAATAACTTTTATAACGTACCTACTTATAATTATTAGTTTTATTACGTACTTTTGATATAAGGTAACAAATTAATAATATACGGATCCGAACGTTCAAAAAAATAAAATACGGTTAAAACCGCTTATAACGACATCGTTTAGAATAACATATCGGTTATATTGACCAAAATCAGAGGTCCCGGCCGGCGGCTTAAGGACGTTCCCAAAGAGGAGTTGTGTTCAACTTGTTAAACAGTTCCCCCTATGTAAACTTACATGACTAGGTACAATAAAAAATAGTTGAGATACAGTACATTCTTCCACCTCTGCTCACATGCGCAGAACTACAAAAATGATTCCATTGCGTCGTTTTTCAGATCTGGCAGCATTGTATTTTTACTGTGCTTGAGATACGTGTTGTTTATGTAGAGAAAAAATATGTTACTAGTATTTTATGTTTAAAATGTTAATATGCTACTTATTTATATTAAATACGAATAAATATTTTACTTGTTATAAAAATTAGCTCATTTTTAATATTTTTTTATAACAAAACCAATACTGCTTGTCATTGTGATTTTTACAGAAAGATATTCGTTCGTTATATCTTTAATTAACAGTTGTCAGTTTTTTATAACTATTGTAAGAAATTTACTATTGTTAGGTATTTAAAAAAACATTCGCTTTAACATCGATCGGGATAGGGTTCCCATGTTAAATATGCAAATTTTAATAGTCAATATTTAGAAATTTACTACCGCAAGAACGATTGATTGAAAAAAATTCCTACGTATAAAGGACACTTATAAGTATGTGTATTTTAAATTTCAAAAGAATCGTAAGAAAATTCATTTTTTTGGGAACGTCCTTAATGCTATATATTATAACATCACCGGTTGTTATTACTATCGGTTTTTACGATCATATATAAACAGTCGTTCGATGTCGTTGTAACCGATTTTGACTGTATAATGTACATTTATTCATAAATATTTTTTATTTCAGCATTAACAACCTTTGTGAATTTTAATTAATTCAAAATTTTTTGTAACAATGTATATGTCGCCTTTTCCCTTAATTCAGTTTTGAAACCTTCGATTAAACAAATAACAAGTCGATAAGTGCAAATTTAGAAGTTTAAAAAAAGACAACAGTGTCCACTATACTAAAAAACAATAATATACTTTTATAAACGATTTAATAAAACAAAGAGACTGGAAGCATTGTGTATCTAATTCTCTTTTAACGAACATCTGATATAACGTTCCGCTTTTTAAGGTACCCTCGAGTACGTTCGTTATAACCGAGTATAGCTCTAACATTACTTAAATTCTGTTAGGAAGGCCTAAATACTGCTTAAAAGAAACCATTCGGGTATAACGTACCGTATCAAAAATCCAAGTTGTTCATATGGAGCACTCAATTGAAAAATTAATTTTGTTACTTTTATTATGCACTTCTGATATAAAGTACAAAATAATATCCGAGTCCGAACGTTCAAAAAAATCAAATAACGAAACAGTGTCCACGATACTAAAAAACTATGTACAGTACATACTCTGATAAGGGATTAATAAAAACAAATACTGAAAGCATAGTTTGTAATTCTATTTTAACGAACTCTTGATATAGCGTACAGATTCTTAACATCCCCTTCAGTACCTACGTTATAACCGAGTTTTACTGTATTTAGGAGCTGTGTAGATTAGCGAGAACCTAATGAATTCCCTGATGCGCTGTAACACCTCAAAATGCATAAAATATCGTATAAAATTACCGACTAACTGACTGACTAATAAATAGACAATGTTTACTAATAGGAAATAAAAGGTTAACAAGCTATAAGTTTCCAGGAAGATTTTACGTAACACAACACCTGCATTCAACATATTTTCTCGTCTTCAACGAGTCGACAGTCGACTCGACTGACTGGAAGATTCTTTTGCTAAGAGAAAGATTATTTACGTAGGTATAAAGATTTACACATACATACATTTGTACCTACATGTATGTAAATACAACGGAAATTTCGATGATTCGGTATCAGGTTAATTAACCTACTTATGTACACTGGACCGCATTTACGTATTTGGCCCACTCTCTGACAAACAACGTCGAAGTTGAAATACCTACTTACTTAATTTTTTTTATTAAGTATAAAGTACATAAGTACACTTCCAAACGGTACAAAATGTATTTCTAATTTCTAATAATTGTATGTAACTGAATATATAAATATCATAGAAAATAAAAATTGTAACAATATTTTGAAGTTGATTAAATTTTAAGAAGAGAGTTTTTGCTTATTATTCCGACGCTGCTTAGGAGAGAAAACAACTAGGTAATAAGGGGCTTAATAAAAGCACCTAAAATAAAAATAATATAAATAGTAATAAACTCACCGAATATATCTTCAATACAAATGAGAAGACCTGCAAATAAAAGAAAAGACCGTTAATATTTTTTTCATATACCTACTTAGTTTGTCAAAATTCTTAGGAGGTTACATTTTCACTTAGGGGCTGTTCATAAAATACGTCACACTAAAATTAGCTTTTTTTGACCCCTTCCCCCTACGGTAGTCACTTTCTGTGACCCCCTTGTAAATATTACGTCGCAAAACCCCTCCCCCTGAACATGATAAATTTTGATTGATAATACCTACACAAATTTTGATAGTCAAAAATATTTATTTTATTTTCATAATAAAATTTAAATAAATTAATTTTGTAACAAACAAATAAATAATATTTCTATTTATCAGAAGTCCAAGGATTCTGTAAAAATTCAGTAAAATTTTTTGATGAACGGCGAACGTCACGTTGCCGTAGATCCCCCGTCACCCCTTGTCACATCCTGTCACACTCAGCAAGACCCCCCCCCCCATGTATGCGAACGTATTTTATGAACGGCCCCTTAATAAAAAAATAATTATATCAAATTCATTCTCAATGTACATTTAATGGTTAAAAAACTTATTTGGTTAGTTTGCAAATTAGCTGGTTGGTGTATAAATTGTTCGAATATCTTGTCATTTTCGTGGGAATTAATCTTTCTTCCTCTAAAATAGGTATATTGGCTAGTTTGTATACGTACGTAATATCTAGCTAGTTTACAAACTAACCAAGCATTAGAAAAAGTTTAGAATTTTTATATCGTAGTTTATGAAAATTGATTTATACTTTGAATAGTAATACCCTTGTATCAAATTTTATTAAAATCGTACAAAGCATTTTTGATAAATCGAAGACAAATGTTTTTTTTTTTCAGCTTTGCCACCCTCTCAGGGGTAAACAAAGACATTTGGTATATACAGATAAATTTAAATCGACTTATTTTCATCCCAGGAAGTTGTGCTTGCTCCATGTCCACGGAGATTTGAGACACCCTGTATAATAACCAACTCGTTGGTTATTTTGTAAACTAACCAGGCTTCTTTGGCTAATTTACTACAATCTATTAGCCTGGTGTAAATTCGACCTTTTCTCTCTCTTTCTCATCAGTAAAAAACCTCAACCAACATTGCTGATAACAACTAATTTTTGAAGTAAAAATTACTGAATTTTACTTTTTTGAAATTTATTCATTATTTCAATTTTTATAAGCTCTTATATTTGCTTGGCTAGTTTGTAAATTAACTGGATAGTAAGTATACAAATGTCCAAAAGTCTGATTACTTTGATGGAAAATCATCTCTCCATCGCAAAAACAGTTGCATTATCCAGCTAGTTTACAAACAAGCCAAGAATTGTTCAAACCATACTAGAAATACGCAAATTAACTAGGTAGTGTTCTTGGCTATTTTGTAAAATATTTGGATAAAGTATGAATTTAATATTGCTAGTTGGTTATTTTGGATAGTTTATTACAAATACAAGTCTTTGTATGCTGTACTGCTATTTGTCCAGATCAATAACTGCTTATTTTTAGGGTTCCGTACCTCAAAAGGAAAAAGCGGAACCCTTATAGGATCACTTCGTTGTCCGTCCGTTTGTCAAGACCCTTTTTCTCAGTAACGCGTTGAGGTATCAAGCTAAAATTTATACCAAATACTCAGGTCTATTGTCCCTTTTAGCTGTGAAAAAATCAAACTTCTAAGCCAACGCAATCAAAAGATACAGCCGTTTATGCCGCAAATTTCCGCAAATTTTCGAATCAAAACCTACAGGGTACTTCCCGTAAAACTGAGAATCTTGAAATTTGGAAACGAAGCAACGTCTTATAGCACAGATAAAGGAAAAATTGCGAAAACCGCAAATTTTTAGTTACATCATATAATAAAAATATTTTTAATAAGTTTAAAGTTACTACCCCTTTCCTCATGAACGCGTAGAGGTATTAAATTGAAATTCATATCAAATACTCAGGTCTATAATACCTTTAAGCTGTAACAAAATCAAACTTCTATGTCAACGCAATCAAAAGAAACAGCAATTTAAGCCGCATATTTTCAAACTCGCAACTACTCGCAAGGGAATCAAAACCTAAAGGGTACTTCCAGTCGATTTAGAATCTTGAAATTTGGTATGAAGCAATGTTTTATAGCACATATAAAGGAAAAATTCCGAAAACCTTAAATTTTTATTTAAACATCACATATATAAGAGGTTTGTACGGAACCCTCGGTGCGCGAGTTCGACTCGCACTTGGGCGGTATTTTTTTATTTTACATTTTCTAATAAATTAACCAACAAAGGAGATTGGTTAGTTTACGAAGTAACCAACGAGTTGGTTATTATGTAATACCTGCAATATTAAGTTCACACTTTATCCAGATATTTAGTGGATATTTTGCAAATTAGCCAACAACACTGGTTAATTTGTGTAAGTACTTCCCTTGCGGCTTGTACTTTAGCTACAAATGTTAGTTAGTTTGGAAAATAGCTGGATAGTATACAAATTAGCCAATAGACATCCGTAGTTATTTCACTGACTTTCCACTAACATTTGGACAGTTTCTACATTTATCAACTTGCCAATTTACAAACTGTCTATAAGTACGAAATCATTGGAATACAAAATCGAAATGAAATATTAAAATGATCAAGTATAGTCCCCCATTCATCATTTTTTATTACACATGGTATGTAGTATGTACCTATATAATGAAGAAGGCGATCACTTCTTCGAAGATGATACTATTATGAGTCTCATGTTTTAAACCTTAATGGAATGTGGGCTACGTCATTCCAAATATTGGCGTTTCAAGAATGTTCGTAAGATAGATCATAAACTCGATAAGTAATCTTGTTCAACAAAAGACGTTATTTTTTAAACTGTGGGATCTTAGCATACATAGGAAGAAGAGCTCTAACTCGTTACAATAATGTCTGCATCTCACTGACTCACTCCAAAAGCATTTCCTTTAGAATCTTCTGAGAATTCCTGGTTCAAGTGACGTCACGTTATAATCATTGGGTATTAACCAGTAGAGAAAGTCGGTTTATTTCATTTGCTTGTTGCTCGTCGTACAAAATAAAATAATTTTTTATGCCAAAAGTACCTAACACACCTTTGTAAATTATAAAACGTTTAAAATTTATTTTATTTTAAGTTCATAAAATACGTCACGCTAAAATTAGCTTTTTTGACCTCCCCCCCGGTTGTCACGCTGTGTCACACTTTCTGTAACCCCCCCTGTAAATATTACGTCACAAAAACTAACCTCCCCCTGAACATGATAAATTTTGATTGATAATACACAAATTTTGATAGTCAAAAATATTTTTATAATTAAATTCAAATAAATTAATAAATATCTTTTGTAACGAACAAATAAATAATATTTCTATTTATCAGAAGTCCAAGGATTCTGTAAAAATTTTTGATGAACGGCAAACGTCACGTTGCCGTAGACCCCCCGTCAACCCTTGTCACATCTTGATACACTCAGCAAGACCCCGCCCCCTACCCCACTTGTATGCGAACGTATTTTATGAACGGCCCCTTTATATATGTACTTTGTTGTGTAATCAATACAAATCAATCCAACAGTGATACCAATTAGCGATATTATACGTAGGTAATAAGAATAAAAATTAGAAAACAAGAAAAAAAGACCTAGACACTACGTACTTAGGTAGGTACTTATCATTATTATTAGTTGAAATATTTTTTTCTGCACCTCCCTTTTTATGCTACTTACATATATGTAACATGTTATGTACCTCAATTACATTACATTTGTAAAAGTGAAACGTAAAAGGTTGAAAGAAAAAGGTTGATGAATGTGCAGTAGATATTAATTAGTGTGAAAGATCAGTCGGTAATGAGGCAATTAATGGTAGCAAAACCTCGACATTGCCCCTACATTAGAACGTGTCGATACTTTCAATAGGGCACTTTGTTCATATGTAGGAATTAATGTACCTACAGTATACAATTATGTATGTAGTATAATGTAGTTAGTTAGTTTACTGGTAGGTACGAGTACTAACTTTAGTCTTTGTTGGGAATGACAAGGACAACGTCTGTTAACCCATTCTGTTGCTAATTAAAGTTCCTGCAAAATATGTTACGAACATGCTATTATTGTTTGCCATTGTTGGAAGTGTATAGATAGTAACAATAATATAATTAGATCATTTTTTGACTTCCTTGTTATACTTACTTGGTATATAGAAATATTGATTAAAGTATAGATTTTAAAGCAGTAATTGGATTAAAAATGACTGAAAAAGTAGTATAAGGAGTCAGCATTTTCCTTATAAAAAAATTAAAACTTTACTTATAATATACACGCTTATTATTGACTTTTTATGGTTATAAGGTACATATCAACAGATAATTTTTATGGAGCACTTAATAGAAAAATAACCTTTATAACGCACTTACAATTACTTTTATTTTCGATTTTGTAAGGTGCCCTCGAGCATCTTCGTTATAACCGAGTATCACTGCAACACTACATGAATTCTTTTGAGGAGGCCTAAATACAGCTTAAATGAAACCTTTCGGGTATAACATAACATATCAAAAAACCAAGTCGTTCATATGGAGCTCTCAATTGAAAAATAAATTTTGTAACGTACTTATTTACAGCTTGATTACTCTAATAATAAGATGTGCTTTGAAGATTTTACAGTCGGCGTATATGAAAGAAAGAGAACGCATTCGGAGGAAGAAAGATACAATCAACGCTCGACAAATTACGACAAATAAATATACTAGTTTTAAGACAGGGGTGCTTGATGTCTCCTCTCCGGTCGGTAGTCGTTAATTTAGTTTATACCTGAATCTCCCGATACTGTTATGTACCCAAAATTATTATAAGTACATAGATAACCTTTCAGTAATGAAACGTGTTAATATCGTAGCATTTTGTACAATATATTGGCAGCTTTTATATTCTTTAAAATATAATAATTATATAAAATATTTCGACCATTTTTAAATGAATAGTCGGGCGATTTAGTATGCGCCCTGACAAGTACTCTGCTTCAAACCAAGCATGCAAATGCATCTCTGTGGCTATCGCCAGCAAGGCGTTCGTTACCTTTTGCCATTGCGCATCTTAAGAACTAGTAATCCCGGAGACCATCCTAGAGTAATTTTTCTATACGTACTTCTGATATAAAGTAACAAAATAATATCCGGGTCGGAACGTTCAAAAAAATCAAATACAACGTACGTACGACGTATTTTAGTTTGAGAATTTCTTGTAATAATGTAAATGTCGCATTTTCCCTTAACTTAGTTTTGAAACCTTCGATTAAACAAGTAACAAGTCGACAAATGGAAATTTGGGTCCTCAAAAAGGACAACAGCGCGTCCCCGATACTGAAAAACTATTTATATAATTAATGAAAGCCAAAAGAGTGTAAGCAAATGTGTCTAATTCTGTCTTAACGAATTTCTGTTATAGCGTAATAATTTTAAAGTCTCCTCGAGTACGTTATGATCGATTGAAGGGTTCTAAGTCCATCCCTTCTATTGGCCAGATTCGGCCCTCTTGGACTTATTTAAAAGAAATTTGTAGTTAGAAAACATTTTATGAGATAAATAGATAATGTGAAGAACTTTGTTCTTTAAATAATTTCAACAGTCACCCAGTCATTATGGTATTAACTGTTGCTTGTTTCTGCTGTTTCTTCTTTAAGTAATAAAACCATAAAATTAAATGTTTAGATAATAATTAAAATTTTTAAAACAACATCTACATGCATACATGTACGTAGTTTTTTTGCACTTGTGACTTCAACATTCATTTGCATCATCAAATATCTTTACTGTCTATCAGTTTTGGTACATGTTATTTATAAGTCAACTTTAACATTTAAGTCATTGTTATTATTTTGCTACCAGAAACTATTTACTTAATTAAACTCTATTTTGTCTTAGTTAGTATCCGAAGCCACCGTTGGTTCATATGTGGGTTGTGAAGGTACCTCAAAATCAGTGGCGTAGCTAGGTAACCAAAGCCCTTGGGAAGAAAAATAAAATAGTGCCCCAACTAAACTATTTAAAATCGTTTGTTCTGTATTCCTCGTACTTCAGATTTGTCATAATTCAGATTCATCGTAATACAGTCGAGTCCATAATAAAATAAAAAAAAAAACCAAATACAAATTGTAACTTATTTTAATGAACAAATTTTAAAAGTACTTTATGAAAATAAAAGGAAATTTCTACCTGTTACCGCTCAAAAAATACGGTCCTGTGACAGACACACAGACAGCGGAGGCACGTTAATAGGGTCCCGTTGAGCACCCTTTGGGTACGGAATCCTAATTAAGTAGAGATTTTTAATCCAATAACACCACTTTCTATATTCACCGACTATAGGTACGTTTTACGACGAATCTGGGTTACGACAAATACAAATTTTATCAATACAACTACCTCAAAATATAAATATATAGTTACATTTAAATACTTAAAAGTTGAAAGCTACTTTATAATTAGTTCTTTATTGTGCATAGGTAGCAGGGCACGTCCTGGTTCTACACGCAAAGTTTACGAATGAATAACTGGATAAATTAATATGGTTTTTTTTTTTTATAAAAGTTAGCGGATATTTCTAACACAATTTATAGTTTGTAAGTCAGAGTCCGAGGGGCCCCCTGAGCATGGGGGCCCCGGGGCACTGCCCCGTCTAGCCCTATAACAGTTACGCCACTGTTCAAAATGTTATACTACATTGAATTTAACGCATCCAGAGACAGACACGGTTTCCATGCATGATGCTCCTTATTTATTCCTGATATAACTAGACATTTCATGTAATATGTAATTTTATCCGGTTAGATAAACAAGCAAACAATTATTATACACACATTATGCACCTATATGTATGTATTTTTAAACATACAGTATGCATGAGACGCAAGTGTAATTTCACCTTGATGGTTTTTATCAATTTACCTCTACCTACTTAGTGTATATTTAATATCTACTGTGGAATGCGCCAGGAAATACATAATTATAATCATAATTATTAATCTTCACAGCCCATGGGCGTATTAATAAATATTTACTAGGTCTACCTGTTTGTATAAGACGTTATTTTCACTTTCCAGAAAATCCTCAAAATATGCAGTAAAATAGTGGGGAAGAAGTAGCTAATAGGTTGTTTCAATTTCAGAAAAAAATATATTGCAAAATATCTAAATTTAATAAAAATAAGTATACAGATCTGGTAACTTACGAACCGATTATATGAATTGTATATTTCTCTGTCGCCATTTTCATTTATAATCAATCTTCAAATACATAAAAGGAATTACCTAATTAATTTTTTTCGAATAATTCTTGAACAATGACGTTTGCATCATAATTTTATTCTCTCTCTCATCAGCGAAAAACCTCAACCAAAATTGTTAATAACAATTATTACTGTTTGAAGTCAGATTACTGAATCTTACTTTGTTTATGAGCTTTTATATTTACTTGGCTAGTTTGAAAATTAACTGGCTAGCAAGTATACAAACTGTCTGATGGAAAATCGCCTTTCATCTGCATTATCCAGCTAGTTTACAAACTAACGAAGAATTATAGCTAAAGTGCAAACCACAATGGAAGCACGCATGTATATTGGCTAGTTTCTTTACTATCCAGCTATTAATATTTGTACAAACCAAAAGAGATGTGTTCTTGTTTAGTACTCAGATAGTTTGTAAACTAGCAACTTGATAAATGTAGAAATTGTCCAAATGTTAGTGGAAAGTCAGTGAAATAACTACGGATGTAATTGGCTAATTTGTATACCATCCAGCTATTATACAAACTAACCAACATTTGTAGTTAACGTATGAAGCAGATTTTTTTAGAATATTACAGGCAGTTCAAATATGTTCTAAGAAGTAAAACAATGTTTTATTATAACATTTCAGAATGATTTGGCAATGTTCAAGAATGTTCCAGAATCTTGAAGATCATTGAAGAATGTTAAAAAAAGTTATAAAATGTTTTGAATCATTATGGGATGTTCTGGATAGTTGTAAATTCGCGAATATTCTAGAATGTTCCATCTAATGTGTAATATATTCTTACCTGGGCAACATACATATATGGGTGAATATACGCTATTTGAATTCTAGTGGTCCATAGACAAATTTTACGTTAAACCTATTATATTATTGTTTCTGTATGCTTAAACAATAAAGAATATTGTCTTTTATCTGACCCACACAGTCTAATCAGGATCATTATTTAATTTAAGGCATTAATAGTTTAAAATAGTTATAAATGTATACTCCTCTGGCCTCCCCCATTAGTAGATTATAGTGATTTTATGGCCAGATGCTTCAAATACTTATACCATTACGTTTTCTTTTAACATGATCATATGCTTTGTTTAATATCGAAACATATTTTACCAAAATACACTGTAAAAATATTTATTAGTTTCAATAAAAATAACTTACTTTTACGTCACGTTACAGTAATGTCACTTCATCTGGCGAAATTCAAAGACAAAATTTGACTTGAAACCGTATAGATATGTTTTTGTCGGTGAATTACACGCATACAACAGTGTGAAGTTAGAAGCAAGCTAACGACGTTGAGCAAAACTCCAATAATATTGTTTCAGTTTGCGATTCACTGTAGGAAAGCGTGTTTGTGCCAGTCGTTGAAGTATTTCCTTTGGTAACTATATGTTTTTGTATTTTGTCGTTACGAAATTGTTTATTTGCACAATATATTGTTTATTGTGTGTAGATGTCACGTATTACGTTTGAATGTAGTCAGAAAAGCAAGCGATGTTTTTTTGTAGATTATGCGCGATTTTGTCACTTCTATGGCGTCACTTCTCTGGCATATTTCATACCAGAGGAAGTACGATACCAGGGAAGTGATTTTTTTTCATTAGTATTTAATGTTTTAACGCTTCATTTCACTTGTTCTGAATACTCGAGCATAATCGGACATCATGGCGAGGAAAGAGAGGTTACAAATAAAGCGTCAAGCTGAAAAATTACGCTACCAAAGAATTAAAAATGATCCGGTTAAAAATGCTCAATTAAAAGAAAAATAGAAAAGGTACAAATTAAGAGCATAAATGATATGACTGAAAGGGAACAAAGGGCTATTAAGAAATATGAAGAGAGAAGACTAAAAAGCATAAAGATCGTGTGAAGCTACAATCTACCAGAAACTATCCAGTGACACCACTTGCGTCTGAGAATGAAGACCAACCTCCACTTCCACAAAACAATATCGCTCTGGCTGCTAAGTGGCGATCAGAAACAGCGAAAATTACGAAATAAAGTTATAAAAAAACAAAAATATGAATTTAACCAATTACGTCAAAAGGTACGTGAGTATCAAAAGAAACTAAGAAGCATCGGAAACCAGTGTCACTCCTCTGGTAACACATTTTCCTCTGGCGCTTATAAAATTTAAAAAAATGGAAAAATCTTCTGGCCCTCATCATTACAAATGCAAAAATAGTGTCAAATAGAGAAATTATTAATATTGAATGAAACAGATCAAATTTCCTTTAGGGACACAAAAAAATCAAATACCGTATATTCACCCATATAATAACTTTAATATATCTGCATAGATACAAATGTATTTTAGGTTTATTTTGTTTGGCATTGAACCACCACAACACATGTAGTATTCATGGAGTTGTTTAATGTTTATCCCACCAAAACTGCTAAGAATGTTGGATGAGCAGATACGTATTTTGTTGTTTTCTTACACTCATGTTAGCCATTGTCCATTCAGTATAAATTTTCTTACGTTTACAATACAATATACATACATAGAAACATACGTGACGACTTGTCGTTTCAAAAATCTGATGTGCATATTTAAAGGCCTTATAAGTACAGTTAAAGTTAAAAAGTGCACAGCAGCACAATAAACAATGGATTCCGCGAAGCCAATAATTTACTGTACAGTATTTTTCAAAGAAAATCAACAGTTAATCCGATTCCTCATTCATTTACTTATAAATAATGCAAGACAAAGGTCTCTAAAAATATTGTAGAACATCCAAAGGCTTCAACAAACAAACAATACATCAATTAATTTGTCAAGATACAGCCGAACTGGGCTATAACAAACAATAATCCTGTTGATTATAAGCAGGTGCTTTAGTCTTTAGTTGTCTAACAAACATTTTATTTTGTTGTTTCAGGAGTTATTCTCTCAGCTGCAGTTTTCGAATGAAACGGCCCTTCCGCCGGATTCCCTCAGGAGAGCTCTCGCCGAGAGTTTCTTCGACCAGCAGCGTTTCCAGCTGGGTTTCATGGACGACGCGGCAGAATGTTTCGAGAACATGCTTCTTCGCATCCATATGCACATTGCACATGGCGAGGCCGAGGACATGTGCAACGCGAAACACTGCATACCGCATCAGAAGTTCGCCATGACACTCGTCGAACAGAGCGTGTGCAATTCTTGTGGCGCCACCTCTGAACCACTACCATTTACTCAGGTTAATTTTTTTCGGTTCTCTTTATTTAAAATTTAACTTTTCTCTAAACCCTTAAAGAATCTCATATCAGAAATCCTGTTTCCTATAACTATTTTTTTTTGTTTGATTTTCAATTAGATGGTCCATTACGTGTCAGCATCCGCTCTGACAGCACAAGCAAGACAAATTAACGCAGCTGGAGGATTTATCAACGTTTCCGAGTCTTTTGGGCAACTGTTACGAAGAGCTGGAGGAATGGGAGACATCAGAGATTGTCCGGTAAGTATCTATGATAATTAAATTTGACACCCACTCTATTTACCGGATGTGACTTATTACTTATTTTATTCCACCACGAGTCCATTTCCTCAACTGTTCTCATAAATTAGCGCGCCTTTTAAAGTGTTCCATTCCGAGCAAAATGCAAAGATATTTGTCCACATATGGTCAAAATTATTGTATCACGCAAATAAATAAATACACTAGCAGCTATGCTATGACATGATTGCATAAGTATCTATTAAATGAACATTTTTGTTGCAAACAACATTCTCACGCACATAAATTACGACGTACCTACATAATATGCTTAATACTTATAACCAAACAGGAGCAAAAAGAGATTGGACTTTCGAGAGTCGCGAAAGAGAAAGCGACTCAAAGATACGTGAGACGTATTTTGTTCTAGAATTGATAATAATGAACATTAGCCGACAAATCGATACAAAATCGCAATCTTCATTAAATTAACAGCGCCAGAATTACTTAATAATTAATTACATTAGAAACTTAATAGAATTACGGCCAGTTCGATTGCGGTTACTTAAGCAATAGCAACGTTTTCTTCGAACTTGAACAACAAAAAAGTTTTAAAAATTTTTCTAGTAAATCGAATCGGTTAAAATTTACAAATGACCGTGACTAAATCACCATTGACCAACATTTTCTCTATTTCAGAGTTCTTGTGGGGCCCGAATCCAAATCAGGAGGACCCTGATGAACCGACCGGAAATTGTGTCTGTTGGTGTCGTCTGGGATTCAGAAAGACCCACCCTGGAATACATTACTGACGTCTTCGCCACAGTTGGTACGACCCTGCGCCTTGGCGAAGTCTTCCAAAGCGTCGTGGACAAGAGATGGGCAGAAACAACATTGCACAACTTAGTTGGAGTCGTCACATATTACGGAAAACACTATTCCACTTTCTTCTTCCATTCGAAACTTCGCGTGTGGATTTACTTCGACGATGCCACTGTACGTGAAGTGGGCCCTAGGTGGCAACAAGTGGTGGAAAAATGTCGCCGAGGCCGTTATCAACCCCTCCTGTTACTCTACGCTGTAGCCAGCGGAACACCTGTCAGCACAGAAGATGCTCCGAAGCACGTGATTCCTTATCGATGCGAACGAAATCCGAAGTCTCCCACAAAGAATTTCCTTAAAAGGTCTGTAACCCCAAGTCCCGAAAAACCCAACGTGGGGAACACTAGAAGGGCCATCACCCCTAATCCAGATATTGGTTTCGGCCAGAAACAGCCATTAACACGTTCTTACGATGACTACCAGAATCTTTCTGTGATCCAAGACAACATACGTGCCAGAGAAAATGTCCAAGACGTGGACGAGGTCGATAGTGACATTAAACACGTTGACTATGTCACTAGGAAAACTGTGGAGAGCATGATAATGTCCCATCAGAATCAGAAACCGCGAATTAACGTTCACAGGACTTTAAGTAACGGATCATCGTCAGGGACTGATGGTATTTCACTTCCGGAACATTTAAATGTCCCAAGAAGACGTGACTCCGGTAACTGGAGCGGCGATCGTAACAGTGCCTCATCCTCTTCATCAACAACGATGGAAAATCCTTATCTTTACTTGGTCGGAAAGATGCCCAATGGAAGCAACAGTGTTCCTGGAAGTCCCACCAGAGGAAAAGATAGCCCAGTAACCGGAGGAAGCATATACGATGCAGGATATGATTCTTATTCATTATCATCCAACGATAGCTCCGCTGTGAACACTGCAGCCCATTCAGTGAAGCAAGGCCACCTTGCAAAAATCCCCGAAGACTACATGAACGTACCAAACGAGAAAGTGTCTACAAGTTGCGATATGCTTTGCTACGAAGCCGATGAACTCCTCAAGAAATCGAGGCAACTAGAAGAAGAGCACGATCTTGTTCTTGCTCTAGCTCTTTGTAACGCTGCTGCCACAAAAGCTCGAGCTGCCATGAACGCACCTTACAATAATCCTCAAACGCTTATTTTGGCAAGGATGAAGCACAACACCTGCGTAATGAGGGCGAGGAGTCTTCACAGACGGATGACCCAGACACCGGACAATGCGAGTCAAGGGCGACACTCGAGGCAAAATTCGAGAGATAAAGGAAACCATTCGCGTCAAAACAGCAAGGAACTTTTGGTCCAGTCTGTTCCAGAAAAAGTTGCAGAACCTATTAAGAGTATCGAGATATATGCAACTCTACCAAAAAAGAAAGGCTTTCTGAAGAGCAAAGAAAAGACGATATCAATAGAAGATGCGGAATATATCATTTGTGACAAGAAGAGTACCCGAGAGGCAAGAAGTTCTTCAAAATCTAAAAAGGAAGAGCTCAAGGTTCGTGACAAGAGATCGCGAAGCGAAGATAGAAGTAAAATCCCGAAAGATTTATCAATTGCTCCTGTCCCAGCAGCAACAACAAAAGATAATTCGAATTCAAAAAAAGATAAAAACAAGGAAGATAAAGAAGACAAAAAATCAAAAGACGAGAAGGATAAGGGAAAAAAGCAACACAAAATCCGAAGGAAGCTTCTAATGGGAGGTCTAATCAGACGTAAAAACAGAAGCATGCCAGATCTTACTGACGGAAACATCGACATACCTGCAAAGGACACAAAAGTAATGGTCACAGTGGACGACAGCAAACTAGGAATGGGAGATCCCGAAAAGAAATCGAACATGTGCGGTTATCTTTCGGAAGGGCACCTAGAATTTACCGGCACCACCAGCACTAATCCTAACCTAGAGAGAAGCAAGCTCATGAGAAAGAGTTTCCATGGAAGTGCTGGTAAAGTACTAACTGCAGCTAAAGTACCACCTCCACCACCAATAAGAACAACATCGCAATTAACAGCCAACAAACATGACAACAGTAGTAGTTATGAAGATTCAACAATTCAACATGACTTCTCTCAAACTCATTACGAGAACGGTAATGGTAGTAATCAACATGGTTATGATGTTCCCGATTCAGGACCAATGAGATATCCTTCTGCATTCTTGTCGTCTCAATCTTCATTACCTTACTTGCCATCAAACAGCATCTGTCGTTCACTTCTAAGAAGCCAATACGGCCAAGACGACAGAGACTGGAATATTTCTTCCGATAACTCATTTGAGCAAAATCCTGACGACAATCGTATTGTCACCACAGCCGTTGTCCATCAGGAGCAAAGTCCAATGCATCATGAAACTAGACATAATACTCCCCAAAGTATTGATGAAGTTGATAGTTGTGTGCACGACTCTCTTCAAAATTTAGAGCTTCCTCCTTATCCTAGTCCCATGGGTTCGGTTATTCATTCTCGTCAGGCCAGCGAAGAATTTCCTCCTCCACCATCTGGACTCGACCTCTCAGCTCTTGAAGAACACTTATTTTCAACCGCGAATAATTTTGACCCACAAAATTACCCAGGGTCTACTGGTTTATTAGAGCAATTAAAGCAGAGAAGACAGGAAATCATGACGCAAGAAGAACACAAATATCTGCAGCAAGGAGGAGGAGGAGGAGAAAGAATGGGAGCTTCCAGTGATACTTGGCTGAAAGAACTTCAAGCCAAACAAGAAGCACTTAAGGCCAAGAAAATCGACGACAAAAGCCAAAAAGATGGTTTTGGTGGTTACAGAAAACTATCCACAGATTCCATGAAAAGCGACAGCAGTAAAGTTACTTCTGTCAGAGATCTGGCATCGAAATTTGAAAATATTAACGTCCATCCAGGCATCAGCAAACAGCAAAATGAATGTGCCCAAAAAAGACCACCACAGAATGGTTTCGATACCTGTGGGAATTATCCGACGGACAAAAATTCTTCAAACGTCATCTATGCACAAAGTTTAAGAGAATTATCCAACAGTCCAATTAACATGGGCGTACTCTCTTTGAAGAAAAGAGACGAAGCGGTCGATGCTCCTCAAGCAAACAAAAATACCGACGAAGAAAAGTCAGCAAATACAGCAACAGGCCCCAATCTGGAAATCCTCCGGAATAGACCTCCACGAACTAAAAAGAAAAGCGTCTCGTTTTGCGACCAAGTCATTCTTGTTGCAACTGCAGAAGAACAGGAGGACGACAGCTTTATTCCAAATCCCATTTTGGAACGCGTTTTGAGAACAGCACTTAACAAAAACGAAGACACTGTATCTGAATCTTCGTCCATAAACCAAGAACCGCAACTTAAACCAATTTTCATTGAACAATCGATTACAATCAGGGACAGAGCGGGGTCTGTAGACAATTTGTTCTCTGAACAACCTCCTCCTCCTTCGCAAAAGAGTGAAGATGTCGTGGATGCTCCTAATTTAAAGGTCAATTATTCTCCTCAACTTTCGGAAAGAAATTATCGTCCCCATAATGACTTCAGCCAAGTTACTACTGAGACCCACAAAGAACAGCACAATTTGCCATTTTCAAATTCTTACCCCGTCAGTAATACCTACCCTAATCAACCCCAGATAAATTATGACCAACAACAGTCTAATATGATCCAGAGAAGAAATTCAGACAGCCTCATCAGACAAGCAATTTCTGAGAGCCATAATCAAATTTATCTTGCCAGACAATTGTCTCATCCAGAACAACACTATCCTCCTCATTCTCAAAGTCATGGTGTTGTCAGGCATTCGCCATCAGTATACCAAATGCAAAACGGACCTATATCAAAAAATCAACACTCGCCATCTCCAACTCCATCAGTTAATCACAGTTCCAACAATCCCCAATACCATCCTGGTTATAATCAACCAGATCAAAATAATATCTACCATTATCAGCTCAATGGAAGTAGACAGCAACAGCAAACTGTAGACCTTTTGCAAAACTCTTATCATCCCCAACACCAAAATGGAAATTTGTATCAAAGGCAACAAATTGCTACTGAACAAGGTCAGCACCAATACTACTCTCAGCAAAATGGTAATATCCATCCAAGGAACCAAGTGCGTCCTCAAGATCATTATGCCCAGCAAAATGGAAATTATCACCAACGAGTCCAAACACCCACCGAGCAGATCCATTATCCCTATCATCCCCAGCAAAATGGTAACATTTACAACAGACAACCCACTGCTGATCAACCACAAAGACATTCAGCAGATCAGCCACAAAGACATTCAGTAGATCAACCACAGAGGCATTCAGCTGACCACCTTCAAAATGTGCAATACCATCAACAGAATGGAAACGTGTACCAACGACAACCATATTCTTCTGCAGAAAATCTAAATGGAAATGTCAATCAGCAGCAGTACAATGCCTATCAAAGAGTTCCTCAACCATTTTCAGATTATCCATACAATCACGAACGATCCCAAAATCCTGTCTACTACAGAATGCCCAACCCTGACCAACAGAAGTCCACAACCCAGGACATCACCCAAAATCACAAAAATGCTCTCTATCAAAGTGTTCCTCGTCCAGAAAGCAACCCGCCCTTGAACTATGGACACCATCAAGGAAACAACGGTTATGGTGAAGATCCACATCATCAAAACGGATACTCCCCTCCTCAAAATCAATATTCACCATACCAAATGCCTCCGGTGAAATATATGGCATATCCACAAGGTTTGCCAGCTAGACAACAGCTGAAGAAGACTGTGAGTTTTGGGGACACCCCAAAATGTGGAAATGAATCTCCAACACCAAAAGCTGTAGTCACGCCCATAATTGTTAACCCCCAAATGAATAATAAAGGTGCTACGAATGGTAAAATAAAGTGCAACTTGTGCAGAAAGAAACTAGTTGTGGTACCGAGTATGTACTGTACGGATTGTGAGTTTTACATGTCCAGATTCAAACCGAAGACGTAGTATAGAGTTTAAGTAAAGTTTTTCGCGATAGTTGTTTAAGTAAAAATCGGCCCTTTCTCAATTGTGATATATAAAGAAAATGTTCAAATTTTATTTATGTACAATTGTATTGTTTCTGATGTAATTTAATAATTACATAAGATCTCATTGTTTAGTTTGATAAGATTGCTAGATGTATTAAGTTTTAATTACTTGTAATTTTTATAATTTTATATGGAAGAGTATATGAAATTAAGAAGATAAAAAAAAAAGAAATAAACGTTATAAATTTTACATTTTTTCTTTCCATTTTTACTTAATTAAATAATAGGGTCGTGGATGATAAAGATAAATTATTAAAACAAAATCAAAAGTTTGAAAAAAATTTTAATATTGCTAATTAAATAAGTAATATTATATATATTTTTTTCGAAATATTTCTGATAACGATACTTTTTGAAAACAATTATTTGATCCTTTTACCATTGTGAACACCTTCTGCTTATTTTTATAACTTTAGATGGAAAATTGTCAAATTTTATTGAAGGATACGAGCCCTAACAAACAATTTAATGTATTAACATTCAAGTTTTGCAGACATTGTTGTCATTCTGAATTTCTTTGAATGAGAATAAGATCCATACACAAAACATTTTTATTCTACTTAATTTACAGCATTTCTAAAATAAAGCCAGTTAGGTAGAGTATAATAAATACTCTAAAAAAAATTCTGAATTTTGACAAAGTAAAATATTGTTCGACATCCAGGAACTTCTCATGAGTATCCAAATTATATATAGTTTATTGAGTTTTCCATTCATGGAATTTGACCCCTAACTCAGAAAAATGGTATTTTCGATTTTATAAAATTGCGCTTGTAATATAAAGTCAGTAATAGATAGATGGACTAAATTAAAATATTTAAGGATTCTGGACATAATAGTAAATAAAAAAGAATCTTGAATCCTGATAAGCGAAAATATTGCCTGGCAAAATTTTATACAAAGTTAATCAATTTTCCTTGCATGAAATTAAAGGAACACCCCAACTTGAATAAAGTAATTTTCGATTATAAAAAATTGCATTTATAAAATAAAGTCATATTACAATTTTGTCTGTGTTTAAGGATTCCGAATATAATAATTAGTAGATAAATAAATTCCTAAACCCTAATCTAACACTAGCTATGCCCGCGACTTCGTTCGCTTTCATTCCTTTTTTTGTCCCCTTTAGGGTAAAATGTCTACCAACTTTAAATGTCGTATTTATATATAATCAAAAGCATAAAAAATAAGTTTCAAGCCTCTAGTTTACATCTACTTATCTATCTCTGTACCAAATTCTCATTTAAATCGGTTCAGTAGTTTGGGCGTGATTGCGTAACACACAGACAGACAGAGTTACTTTCGCATTTATAATATTATAGATTAATATAGTTTAATTATAGTTTAAAATAGTTTATATAGCTTAGTATTCAACTACTTTTATTGATCCAAATAAACAAAACCTCTATAACTTTTTACACTTAATATTTTAATTTTCCGGGCCGTAAGCTTTTTGGACGACGTCATTACACAAAAACTTTCATCGGCTAATTTTATCTCCTTCAGGGTAAAATTTTTACAAACATTGAATGTCGTATTTATTTATTTCTAATCAAAAGCCTAAAAAATCTTTAAAAATTACGGAATTTCCGCACAAACTTTCCTATTTCAACCCCTTACAACCCTTTTTTCGCATTAAAAAGTAGCCTATGGCCTTTTTCAGGCTCTAAACTATCTCTGTACCAAATTTCATTTAAATCGGTTCAGTAAATTTTAGGCGAGATTGTGTAGCATACAGACAGAGTTACTTTCGCATTTATAATATTCCGCCAATTCATTTTCATCGATTTTCCCATGGGAATAAGGTATTTTCCCGCAGTAAAATGTAGCCTATGTGTTAATCCAGGGTGTCAGCTAACTCCATACCAAATTTTATTAAAATCGCTCCTGCTGTTTAGACGTGAAGAAGTAACAAACATACACACTCACACACTCACAAACTTTCGCCTTTATAATATTAGTGTGATTTCGTGAGTTAGTACCACTCGAATTATGAAGTTTATCAATTTTTCTCGAGTTTTCCCTGCATGGAATTGAAGACCCTCACTTGATTAAAGTAGCTTTCGATTTTCTAAAATAAAGTAAATGGGAAAATGGGTAAATGCATATCGTTAAGGTTTTGTCTAATTGTTCAACGATTTCAAGCAAAAGTGACTGATAATTTTTTTTCCTGAATCCTGATAAAGGAAAATATTGTCCAACATCCAAATAGGTACTTCTCATGAGTATCCTAATTGTATATAGTTGATTGATTTTCTTCGAGTTTTCCCGGCATTTAAGGGGTTTAAGACCTCCAACTTTCGATTTTCTAAAAAAAATTATTTCTAACTGTAATGTTCTGTCTCAGTGTTTAAGGATTCCAAGGAAAAAGGTAAAATAAAAATTTCCTTGACCACTTACGAAGGAAAGTATGCTCGAACATTGCAAGCATTGATATTAACAAATTCCTTGTAAATAATTGTACCTATAGTAGGTACCTCAATATTTTTTAGTCCTGATCGTGATCCAGTTCACGCAATGCCCTCTTTCTAAAATTCCTCTTCAGAGTAAACAACAGAAATAAAAGAATTTGTGGATTTTGTTGTTTGTAATTTTTTATGTTAGAGACGTACTGTATATAAAAAACAGTTTCCTGTTGTATATTCGGTTCAAGTTGCACAATATTCCCGCTAGGAGTCGACAGCAATCCCAAAAATTCGAAGGGAAACGTTGGTTTACGGAATTCTCTCTCCACATCTGTCATTACTGTCAGAAAGCGAGCAGTTCCATCCAACCAGTAATGGCGCGGTGTTCGTAGCGTTTCGGTGTACAGTTTATCTGTTACGTGTATTTGTAAATTTATTAAATGAATAACAACATTTAGTGTGATAATGAGTGCAAGTGGCGGTATATTGCCTACGTACAGTAGGTACGTGAACGGAGCCCCGATATCCTTTACAAGGCGATCGTTTAGGGCTCGCGAACGAACAGTCTTGTTTTTGGTACTGTTAACGTTCGGCCTGGTCTGTTTCGGGACATTCTTTTTCCTTCCAGAATACCGTGCCACCCAAGGTAGGGACAGTGTTTACAAAGTATACGATCAAATAAAGAGGGCCGGTCCGGACTTGTTAATTCCGCCACCTCCGCACCTGGACGACGAAAAGGGTGCCCTGAGGGTGCTCAGGCACAACGACGCCAGCCAGGAGGATCCTCACGTGCTCGACGACAGGGCCAAGCTCAAGGCGAAAATCGAACAGGACGAACTTTTTAAAGTCCTGGAAAAACCAGACACGAACGACAGGAGATCGTCGTCGTCGTCCACGTCTCGATCGAACGGTGTCCATCAGCAGCAGATCGGACAACCAGACGGAAGTGCTGTGGATGCTGTTTCGGAACAAAAAATTGTGACAGTGCCAGCTGCTCTCAGGGACCATTATCCGATCATAACAGGTGGAGAACCAAAGGATCCAGAAACGAAGGAAAGGAGGGACACCATCAGACAGGTAAAAGAAAGAAACTGAATGAATAATAATAGGTAGCACAGCAGAATGCTGAATTATCTACTTGCAATGTCAATGAGTGACAACACAAAGTTCAGCTGCATCCGTCGTTATTTAAATATTCATCCTTATCGTTTTCGTGAATAATGATTATATTATATAACTAGACTAGATGATAATAATAACAATACGGATAACTATCTTTGTGTGCATTTTGTACGACTAACTGGCCTTCATCTGTACACATTTGACAACAGTAGATGTGTAGTTAAACTTCAGAACTTCACTATACATATACATTATATTTACTAATAACGGTGGCGATGTCCTACTTTTTCAAATACTGTTACCTACATCGTGTAACGTAGGTACCTCGAGGACTAATACACTGACTAAACTGTTTGCATTAGTAAATAGTCTAATAATGTAATAGGTAAAAAGTGCAATCTCTACAACAATCTACTAAATACCTACTACATAAAACGTATCTATACAGAATCCGACAATAATTATCTTAAAATACGTTGACAAATTTTAATGTCTTGAACCTAGTCACTAATTAAAATGTTACAACAAGAACTACGTACCTACTACATGAATAATGTTATGATTCAGAGAAGTTTCTTCAGATTTGTTAATAACTGTGCTTTAGATTTGTTAATTTTAGCTAGCCGGAGCTGAATAATAATTAATTAATTAATTAGTTAATAAGAAACACTAAAAATTACCTCGTCTTAGGAACTACTTGATGCATTAAGAATTATTAGGACTAAGTTCATCATACGTAAGTTAATTTAAGTAAGTTTTAAAAGTAGGTACATCATACATACTAAGGTAGGTACATAAAATATACCATGAAAAGTTACAATTTAAGATTGCATGTGCATGAAATAATTATTCAATGTTGCCCTTTACATACTAATTGTAAGAAAATATTAAAACTCAGAAAAGTATGTGTTGTGTAATTGAATATACAGACAGGGTTGTTAAAAGGTAACGCACAAAATTCAGGTTATTTTTTAGAAAAACGTTAAAACACGTTAATTGATTTAAATTTTTGTTGGTGTTCCTGTGATATTTTGAACTTTCTCTCCCTGCAATCCCTTAATCTGTAGTTAGGTACCACAACTTTTTTTATGACGCAAAAAATCAAAAACAATACGGATTTTTGCATTTTTGACGTATATGTAGCTTATGGCAAACTCAAAAATACATGTTTTTTTTATACAATTGTTGGTGTACAAGTAAAAAAATTTTTCGATTTTTTTTTGGCCACGAAGAAAGGCTCCAAAAATTCTGAAAATAAACATGCTGGTATACAACTGAATAATTTATACTCACGAATTTTTTCAGATCTTTTCACATTTCCCCAAAAAAAAAAAAAGAAAAATAAAATAAAATGTCAAAAAAGTGGTTTTTAGTCCTAGAGCGAGCCAGGAAAGGTACGGGGTGCTGGCTATGACCTCGAATTTACTTTTTTGATGTACCATGTTTTCTCAAAAACCTTTTAGTCGTACAAAAAAAAATTTAATCATGTGCAACTCAGTACACGTGAAAGGAGTGAAACTTCTTCTTTGAATAAGTAATGTTTGGTGAAAGGAAGAGAGAGTACGAGAATTTTCAGGATTTATGTTTTAAAAATGAAAACACATACATACATCAAATTTTTTTCGCCTCTGTTTATTTTTCCAGGTACTTAAGAAACCGTAAACTATCAATAACTACAAGGAATTAAAATTAATACATATCTAATAATACTCACTCTTAAATAAATATTAATTGTTGTTAAATAAACATTTACTGTAATATAACTGTTATGAGATGCCGGTCACTAACAGCTGACTGTAATACCGATATGCGCATGCGCGCCTTTCTATTGTCATAGCTTCGCGAGACGAATCGTTACGAAATGTGTCGTTTCATGGCCTTGAGATTTTACTCTCATCGCGCACCAAGAAGTTTCACTTCAAAAAGTAATGATATAAGTATTTTTCGTAGGCAATTTATTAAACTACAAATTTGATAACCACTATTTTTTCGATAACAGAAACTGTTAACGAGATATTCGCGAAAAACTGTTCATATCGTGACCTTTGAATCGGCGTAACAGTTTTAGCGGCATATGTATCGCTGGGGACTTTTGGGATATTGTTTAGAACGACAAAAGGAAGGTTCGTCCCTAATTTTTCCGAAATTTACCCTTTTTTTTTGTCTTTATTCCCTGAACTATGATGTAACGTGGTAGATACCTCCTTTCGAGCACGTACGTGCAGTGCAATATCGATTGATTCATGCGAAGAATTGACAAAGCCCTCAAAAAGGCACCTAACGTGCCTGCCTCCAGAATTTCTAGCACCCATCCAGTAACTAAAAAATCCCCAACAACTCCTTTCATAGTGGCATAAGCACATACACGACTAAAAAATACTATTATGTACCTACCGTACCTACGTCTTTAATGATAGTGTAGCACAGTTCCTTTGTTAAAATCATCGTGATGCATAAAACAAAAGATGATTTAATAGAAGGTTAGGTTAATGAACCTGCAATTTTCGCAAGACTTTTAAAGTTTAGACGCTCCTCGAAAATATCCATCCCCCTTTGAACGTTTACCCTCCTGCTCAATTCAATTCATATCGTATGTACTCGTACGTATTGTATGTAACTTGAGTACACTTTCTTTTCTATTTGCTTTCAGCTTCGGTGCCATGAACGTTCGCGATGCATGATGCATTTCAATACGTGGCACCTGAATACAATTATAGAAAAAAACCATGTCTTTATTGTCAAGTTACTGGGAAATTCTATTTTATGAAAGGAAAAACCGAGAAAAAGTTTTTTTTTTCTTTTTAATGAAGATGTTTAGATAAATTGGACGTATATCAAGCTAGCATGACAAAGTTATTTTTCTGATTTGTGACTTGCACTTTGATTTGTCGCTAATTTGTTACCAAATCCAAAAATTTGTCGCTCGTGCCGTTTAGCCATAATCAGTTGGTATGCTAGCTTGATATCAAGTTAGTACTACACATAGCGAATCTCGAAAAGGAAATGTCGTAGGATATTACTGTAAAGACCATAATTTGTCGCTGAAAGATGACACAATCAACGAATTTGTCGCTAATTTGTTGCTGAAAGGTGACACTTTCAACGAATTTGTCGCTAGTTTTATCTTCAAATGACAAGCGAAAAACTGCTGGAAAGCCATCACACTCTCGAAAGGTAAGCGTGTTGGACAACTTGGGGGAAACAGGGAAACCCCAATTTAAAAAAATTTGGTAAATAAATCCGATCTCTTAAAACAAATGTAATAAAGAACTCCTTGATTAATTGTTTGATGGTTTTCCAGGAGTTTTTCGCTTATCAGTTGGATATAAGACTAGCGACAAATTCGTTGAATTTGTCACCTTTCAGCAACAAATTAGCGACAAATTCGTTGAATGTGTCACCTTTCAGCGACAAATTATGGTCTTTATAGTAATATCCTAAAATTTTCTTTTCTAGATACGCTATGTGTAGTACTAGTTTGATATCAAGCTAGCATACCAGCTGATTATGGCTAAACGGCACGAGCGACAAATTTTTGGATTTGGTAACAAATTAGCGACAAATTATAGTGAAAGTCAGAAATCGGAAAAATTACTTTGTCGTGCTAGCTTGATATACGTATAAATTGGTGTAATAGTAACAATAGGATGACTAACAATGTGAGTAGGCAATTGCAGCTTAAAATATTAACTACTAGCCTTAGGATGTACGTACTTGGCGTTCATTTATAAGGTGAGAACAGTTTAATTTATGAAACTATATCTTTGGGTCAATTATACCAATATATACAAGTGACAAGGTGGTAGTTATGTGAACTTGACAAATTTAAAGTTATTTCTGAAAGAATGTCACACCTTCTACATTATCAGTATCAGTATTTGTGCAAATAATAATTAGCACATATAATTAGCAATTTTCCACACTATTAACGTTAAATTAGTAGATATTTGCTACAAAAATGTCATTAAAACATATCTACTTATATTCTCGTTTGGAGATAGGTATTACAAAATATTTTTAAGGTTATTTATGGGTACGATTTGCGAGTGAGTGAGTACCTTTCTTATTATTGAAATTCCATAAAGAGGGTCTTGATTTTGTAACATTTAGCGATCCATGAAGCGTTCTCGTTTAAATGCACCTGAAAGATAACGATAAATTGCAACGTATTGTGTGTATGGTTTTTTAAGGTTATGCGATATTCGAAACGAAATGGGGTTAGGTTAGGATTGGTTGTCACATTTGACGTTTTCTGTAATTGTGTTGTGTACAAACTTTGCCTAATAATTTTTATTTCTTGTGCAATATACCACCAACCCTCAATTTTTAATAGCGATATTAGTAGTGTAATAATCTTTAACTCTCAGTGGTCGATAACTGATCAATTATTTAATCGATTAGTCATCCCCGCCAGGCGTCTACTGATGTCACCACTCACCCAGCAAACAGCACGGAGTGGGGATGAGAATGAAGCAGATTTTTTTAGAATGTTACAGTAGGGAGTTCAAATATGTTCTAAGAAGTAAAAGAATGTTTTCTTTATTATAACATTTCAGAATGATTTGGCAATGTTCAAGAATGTTCCAGAATCTTGAAGATCATTCAAGAATGTTAAAAAAAGTTAGAAAATGTTTTGAATCATTATTGGATGTTCTGGATAGTTTTAAATTCGCGAATATTCTAGAATGTTCCATCAAACGTGAAATATATTCTTACCCGGGCAACGCCGGGTATGGCTGCTGGTGATTCTCCAAATTTTACAGCAATTCCATTAATTGACAGCATTATTAGATTGTTAAGTTTATTTGCTTATTATATTATTAATAATACCTATCTTTATACACGCTCAATCAATCATCAATGAGAGGCCATCATTTGTATTATTAGTTTATCGTAGGTACTGATGTCAAATTTTATCGGAATAATTAAATATTGTGTTTTGTTATGTTATTAAATTATAAATCGTACAGAATGTGGAATACGTTCTTTTTTGTATAGGGGGACATGCTACTTCTTGAAAACCTTATCGATTACATTTTGTTATCTCGGTTAGCAACAACAATCTTCGATAATAGTAGTTTATAGGTAAGGGCTTTTGCAGACGGTGCGATATCTTTTAATACGACATATGAGGAGCGCCACATACAGTGACAAAATTAAGTTTTAACTGATTTATAATATATATGCATAAGTATATGTATTATACTCAATAACATTTTTTACAATTTTTGTCTGTCTGTCTGTTTGTTCCAGCTAATCTCTGAAACGGCTGGACCGATTTTGACGGGACTTTCACTGGCAGATAGCTGATGTAATAAGGAGTAACTTAGGTTACTTTTATTTTAGAAAAAAGAAAATAGGGCCCTACGAAAAAAATTAAAACCAAAGAAATATTGACTAATTAATAAATAAATTTAATTAACTCGGGCAACAGCTAGTAATAAATAATTTTTTTTGTCGACGGTATATATATGAAGAAACAATTTTACCTGGAACGGACCTTAACACACTCACTTACTGGATGTTGAGGTACAAACACCATCCAAATTTTATTAGCTACCTAAAATATCAGAGGATATTGTAAAACCACTCAAGATGTCAAAGCCGTATATGTTTAGGTAAACTATACCTTTAAATTAAAAAATAACGTACATATTCTCTATAACCAGTGGCGGGTCGTGGTCGGATACGAAGGGGGTTCACAAAATGAAGAATATGTAATCATCAAAAAGAATTTCACAGTGAGGCATATGATTTTACAAAAAAAGTAAACCAATTTTTAAAATGGTCATTGTTTAGATAGACCAGTAACATTTCAGCTTGGTTATATCTATGATAATCATTTTCTACAGAGTCTATAATACATTCCAGGCATCCTTTAAATGTTCTGCGTTTTCGTAAACATTTTTTACTGTTCGAGTGCCGCGGCGGCCGAAAGCAGACTTGAACAAACTGTTGGATAACCGCGCCGGCGCAGCGTACACATGCTTTTCGTTCACTGCACCTAAACGCTGTATGTTGAGTGTATTTTATCTTCCATTTCACGTGTCCGACTGCTCTCTTTTTAACACACAGAGTACCGCTCTCGCGATATGTTCAGGATCCAACTTGAACCGAAAAAGTTACACAGGTAATTTCGTCAGCGACAAGACAACAATTAAAATATCTTCTATGGGTTACGGGTTGGTGTTTTGTATGTAATTATGAACTATGAGGGTAATGGTAAAAAAGCTAGTACCTATATTATACGATAATTATCAATTATATTATAAATATTAAAAGGATAAAATTATATGGTGTAGGTAGTTCAATTTTTAAGGGGGTTCACTGAACAAATGCACCTACAGTAAAACCGCCACTGTCTATAACTATCAGTAACAGTGAGAATAGATAGTTTTCTTGAAAAGTTCCAAATTAATACCATCGTATCTGCTGTGAACCTAGTACCTCCATAAATTTTTTGAACACGCCTCCCAACCCTTTTAATTAAAGAAAGTAGAACACTAGCACTTTACTGATACAAGATTGCAATCTACTAGCACACACGAATCTGGGTGTGTATATATATATGTATGTTTCTGGATATGTTTAGTACCTACTACCTATCTACAAAACCGCCTGGAACACTACATTTGAAGGAACCATAAAATTTAGGTTGGTATCTAATAATACCTACAACACCACATCCCCAGTAAATCAAAGAGTGAAATACATCAGGATAAAAAATGTCACGATGACTGCAAAGAAAAAAACGAAAAATGAACGGTGGAGTAATTAAATTTAATTGCATTTAAACATCAAGCCCTTTTGAATTAGTGTAATTAGTATCATATTTCATAGGTAGGTACCTAAGTAATCAATGTGAATTAATATAACCAAAGAAATATTCGAATTTCGAAAATTCGAATCACAATGTGACGCAAAAAAAGAACAGTTACACGTATTTTTCATTGTTGATGACAGTTTAGTTCAACTCCAAAATTTGACTTTTCGACGTTCGAGTTATCTAAGTATGACCAGTGGCGGATTTACACATTTACCGCCCCTACTGACACCTGCAATTCTACACCCTAATTCACAATCAATTTTTTGTCAATGAAATTGCAACTTTATGATTGTATTATATTTTTATTAAGTAGATTAATCAACAAATATTGATACGAATTCATTAGGATTAAAAATGTAAGAATGTTAAGAAGAACTTTCGTTGAATGGATATTTACAGCTTTTATTCATTATAATATTATCTTTTTTGTTTTTTTTTTAAATTATCATCATTCTAAGAAATGTATAATATTTATGAAAATTCTGTGCAACAATGTGCAATTTTTTACGTGTAAATTTATTAAATTTTTATTCTACACTCAAACAGGTTGTTAATATCATCAGAAATATCAATAGAAAAGTATTAATTTTCCACATATATATCTACATATATAATATGTTATTGTTATTTTTAAGCAATTTTTTTTTCGGATCCCATTTCTCTTCGAATAGATATATTTAAGTGGTGAAACATATTACACATTAATTGAATAGTGTGGGTGGACCTAAAGAAAAAATTATGGCAATAATTAATTTAAAAAATAGGTAAAAATACTAAATTTAAAATGTAATACTTAAACGCTATTGGAATATTTTAAAAATTCAAAATAACAATAGTATATTTTATAAATAAGCGTTTAGTAATTTTTCATATACAGACGTTAGTGTATTCAGTATACTGTATAGCACTAAAATATTGTAATTTTTGGTTTATTTTTTGAGCCTCGTTTTTTCCGTGTAAAAGATATTTAATTTTAAATTTTTGTAAGACAAAAAAATTTTTGAGCAAACTTTGCCACCCCCTAAAATCTGCCGCCCTAGGCTCTAGTCTATTCAGCCTGCTGGTAAATCCGCCAGTGAGTATGACTATTCCTCTTCCCCTAAATGCTTGGCTGATAGTAACAATTTTTATTTTAAGTAACTGTTAGTGTGTCGCCATCTGTCGGAATTTGTTGCTTTTAATTGTGAAGTAGTTTTTAGGTATTACATTTCATAAAACGTCATTACTCGTTACATTAAAGTCCTTTTAAAATTAACTGTTTTTGCATTTGTTTTTCATTTTATTAGTTTATTGATTACCGCCTTTCAAGGACTACTGCATTGCATAACAATTTAACAGTAAAAGGAAACAAAACGTGTTAAATACTCTGTTTGCTGTTTATACACTTTACCTACGGTCCCAGAAATAATACAGGCGTTTTAAAAAAGTTGCATTAATTTGTTGCGCTCAAGGGAACTAACTGGTTGCATTCCAAAGTAGACAAGCCAAGAGAACCAGACGACGAACGGTACCGTGGGAAAATCAGAATACTGCTACATTTCCGTTTCTTTACCAGAAAAACGTGATGAATATTTTCTATCGTAGATACTAACTATAATAGTAACTATTACGAAGTATCTTTAGCTATTTTAAATTGATTTTCCAATAGATATAACAGCAACATAAATATTATTACCTACACTAACTTTTTTTTCTAATATAATACACGCAGGTAATCATTTTGAAAATATAAATCCCAAAACAGGAATAATTTGGTTATCTGCAACCAAAAACGAAAGAATATTTCTTGAAATTTAATACTCGAACTCGAACTTTGTAAAGACGATTTGTTAATAAATCGAACCAAATTGGTTTGTCAATAGCATTATCAACTTTGTGAAATACGGGAAATTATAATCTAAATAAAATGAAATGTACAGTAAACGCACTTTAACGTGGTACAGTGGTAACAAAAGTGAAATCATCAATGTGCGGTCACAAAAAAAAAACAGTTGCACCCCACTCCAGCCAATGAGCTGCTTGCTGCCGTTAGATATAGGACGGTCTAGCGGTCCTAAAGGGCCAATAGCGTTAAACACGCCCTCTACGGAGGTATTTTGTCTACCTTTATTATTTTTGCACCATTCTAGAGTGCGAGAACAATACTTTTATAGTTATATATGTAGTAAATACATTATGAAAATTCAAATATCAATAAAACGTTTAGTTCACAAAACAAAGGAATGGTCGTAGTCGTAAAAGAGTTCACGGGTTCTGTATGTGGAATGTTACTGTTCTGGATTCGTTTAAGGCCTGACAAATAAACAATAGCGTGCCCACACAATCAGAAATGGCAATAACAATAATTTGTTTCGCTATCTGCTAGTCGTTCGGTTGGTTTTATATTTATGTTAAGTTAAACGGTAGGTAAAAGTTCGTTTGGTCAAGAATGCGGATGAACTTTACTGAACGACGACGGCGACCGACGCCTCACCACTTTATAATAAAACGCCCTCAGGTTATGTCAAAGACCCACAAAGTCGGATACGAATTTCGCGATTCATTCTCGCTAACATTGATACAAAAAAAAAAAAAATAGCGGTCATGTTGAATCTGCAAACGTGAACAATTGTTGGAAGGAAATACGTGGTGCACTTCTACTTTTGTTTGAAAAACGTTTCGAAACAAACACGATTAAAAACCACCTAAACAAATAGATTGAGGAAGGTTACAAACTACACGATTCAAAGAAAATATTTGTGACTAAAAGATTTTAGAAAGTTAGATAGTTGACTCAAAGATATACAAGTCCGCTTAATGCTTTGAGTTCTTGAATTGTTTTACAATACCCCTTGATGTTGTAGGTAATAAAATAATTTGGATAGTATTTAATACATTTGTCACGAAAATTTCTGCTGTCAATCAATTTTTATGTTCATCTGCTATTGGGGCAACACGTAAGTAATTAAAAATAACTAATAACTACAGATTATTCTAAATTTTAACATTGGAAATAAATTTAAATTATATATATAGATACAACAAATAATTAAAAATAATTGAAGTTCTATAGGTAGGTAGGTAGGTACATGCCAATGATTATTTTATTAGATTAAAAAATTCATTCTGTTAAACCTACAAGTGCTGCCAATAGAAGGATATTGATCTGTGCCAGCAGCTATTGAAGGTAAATTAATTAAACGAACCAAAGAAATTGGTGAAAGCACAATAAGTAAGTATACCTACCGAACGAGTACAAGTAACAATAAAGGTGAAAGTAACGCAATTTACGAGAACGGTGCTGAATACTAATACATACATAGAAAATTCTTTTTAGGAGTTCCAGTCTTTTCTATTCATACGTATATTACCTACGTAGTATTTCATTTAATGAATAAATAAACATAAACAGTTTAATAGATGCACTCTTTTACGACTACGACCAATAGCACAGGGTGCACACCATTCCATTCTGTAGGTAGGTACTAAACGTTTTATTGATATTTGAATTTTCATAATGTATTTGCTACATAAAAGTATTGTTCTCGCACTCTAGCATGGTGCAAAAACAATAAAGGTAGACAAAACACCTCCGTTGAGGGCGTGTTTAACGCTATTGGCCCTTTAGGACCACTAGACCGTCCTATATCTAACGGTAGCAAGCAGCTCATTGGCTGGAGTGGGGTGCAACTGTTTTTTTTTGTGACCGCACATTGATCATTTCACATTTGTTACCACTGTACCACGTTAAAGTGCGTTTAGTGTACATTTCATTTTATTAAGATTACAATATGATAGTAAATTATACAAAAATACAGTCGAACTTCGATAACTAGAATCACCGTGTGGTTTCGAGTTATTGAATATTAATTGATACTTATCTATACATATATATGTAAGTGCTTATTTATCATGTTATTCGATTCGAAAAAGTTTGACTGTACCTATTTATTATTATGCATTTAACAAGAATTTACACCTCGTTCGTGTTGTTCTTTCCTACCGTATCCTTATGATCTCGTCTATCAATTAATTAATCTAGTAATTCGAATAATTTTAACCTTAAGACCGAAAACTCAAAACATATAGATACATTAAAATAAATTTCCAGTGTTTTTTTTTGTAATATTTTTGCATCAAAATCTTAAAATAATATAAAATGTGTTTTTCGTATGAAGAATTTATGTACCCGTATAGTCAGTTACTATCCACTTGAATTGACGTTTTTGCTGGGAATTTGCAAAGTAATTGAATTTAATGAACTTTTCCATTGTCCGGCTGATAAAAGAACAATAAATTGTTACTGCTTTTGCATGTTCTTACATAACTCTTTTTAACGGCAAACAAACCAAATAATAACACGGTGGCAATGTGATTTTCTTTTACAATTGTGTTTTATCATTTAAAAACATCATGCACATTATTGCACGCTAACATACTCTTATTGTTAGAAGATAATTACATTTCGTGCAGATGGCATTGTTAATAACCAAATAAAAACTATCTGATAATCATCTAATTCAAAAATAATAATAAGCAAAACTTTCTGGAATACTTCTGTTTATGTTTAACATCGGGGCAATTTAGGAAGGCGATGTAGGTACAAAAATAGGTATAAACGTATGTTATTATTTACATATTTACCTACTTGATACTGTAATATATTTTTTATTTGCTGAAGGTCGTCTAAAATTACGTACTAGGCGGTACCAAAGTAAAACGAAGCATTTAAACAATTCAGAAATAATTGGAATTAAAATAAATCGATTTTATGCCATTGTATTGAAATTCGCATTCACGATTAAAATGTGTGTAATGTGCATCTGTCCATATTTAAATGTCAATTGTTTTGAAACGATAACAATTTTTATCACTGATAACCGTTATCATTAAAAACACAATGTAATGTATTTGATTTTAGAGCGTGTGTTAAAAAGAATACAGTAAGTGGATAGTTTGTACGTAATGTGGAACAATAAACCAATTTTTTGGGAACTACATTACTTAATTATTATTAAACATTTAGAGTAAAACTATTTCTAAATGATCCAAGGAAACGATACAGAAAAAATGAATACTATTGCCATGATAGAAGTTACATTTTATTGCTGCCTGCATCTTTATTTGAACTGAACAGAGCATCCGGTGCGTCACTTTTATATGCAGCACGTAAAAAAGTGGGGGATAACTGGCGCATTCGCATAGCGTCGTTCACTATTACGCAAGCGTATACGATAGTTTACACCTTCATAAGCCAGTAGCGCGTGTACTGTGTACATTTCAGTCTAATCTCTGTTGAGCTTGGTGGTGCGCTGTTCGTTTGACTTTATTTTAATTTATATAGCAACAAAAATACCTAAAAAGATAAGTTATTCATACCCTAATTTCGACACCCGGTACAATCCGAAATGTCGTAATAAGATGCCGAAAACGATAGGGAGATTTTTCGCAACCAACGATACAACGACGACAACGCCAACTGCGATCGCATCCAGCGGAAGAAGAATAACAAACGACGACGAGGAGAAAAAAGAAACAAAGTTTGTTGGCCGGTTGGGTTGGGAGCACTGGGAGGACCCGCCGCAATCCACAGAAACATCGCACATTGCGATCTTCGAATGTACGAAAAGGGGACGTTGTATTATCTGGGACGATTCATCTCTTTTAGCACAGACAGGGCCGTACCTGCACTTATTCATTTATCCAAATAAACAATTTACAAATATAAATTCTGAAACTCACTGCTTCCATAATTTTATCTTTTTCGTATGCTTTGTATTTATAATTTCTGACGGGTATCCACGTAATTGAATCGATTCAAAACTTTCCATTAAAAAATCGAGTCCGCTCCTGATTTATTCCATCCGAACCTGACAATTATTTTAATCGAGTTTAAAAATCGCGCCGGAAATTCTTAAAACGTGGAGCGTTTCTTATCTTATCTCGGCACTATAAGTGCCTGCTGCTGAATGCGTAAATCCACGAAAACAAAAAAAAAATAGCACGAGATAAATCTAACTAATTATAACAACGTGGACTTGATAATTTATTTATCTACTATAACGGTTGATAATTGAACGTTATTTCTATAAGAACAGTAATTATGTGTAATAAATAATTGAACAGGTGTTCGGGTTCTGCATAATAAATTAACTAAATTTTTGTACTGAAAGTATACAACTATTTATTCAATTATTGTTTAGTCTTTTATTTATATTATTATCGAAAATTCTTATTTTTAATTTTTCTAGATTGTATTAAGTAACCCTTCATTGATTTTTAAACATCTACATATAACAGTGGGATATTAATAATTTTTTTGTATGTATTTTAAAAAATCACTTTAGCAAACTTAATGGCTGTGGATCCCACCACAGGGGCCCTGGAAATTTACATACAACATTGTATCCAACCTTTACGTGGCTATGGTCAATAAGGCAGACGAGTTTCGGACGAAGTAATCGCTTTTACAACTAGTCGATGTCGTTCAATGAAATTGGCCAATTTTTTATCAGACGCGTTGTACAAAGGTAGTAATTATTACGATCACGTTCCATACTCTCGATCTCGATTATATAATAAAGACACCTTTAAAAGGGCTATTTAAACTGCAGGCATCTCCAAAGATTATACGTCTTTTAAATAATGAAATTCCTACGTTATAATTTACTGTAATTGGTGAATAAAAAGGCGTTATGTAAGACTGGAAAATAAAACCGAGTTTTTAAGGATATTCAGGATAGAACGAACAAAATAGCTCAAACCCCAACGCCAAAACACGACACTTTAGTTGTCCGAAGCACTTTTCGGTAACAAAGTTACCTTCTTCAGGGACTGAAGTGAACTAAACCTAAAAGAGAACTAATCGTAATATATACTGAAAGTTGTTAAGGTTCAGTGAACATGGTTCAGCAGCATTAGTGATGATGTTCAATGGACCTTGACAACAACAAAACATAATAATTAAACTAGACTAAATAGCGGAGATCCATCAGGGATAGGACCCTTGTCATTGTTAAGTAAAATTTGGTTATTTTTACAAATGTATAAACTTTCAAAACTATCTAGTAGACAATTATTCCTAACTTCCTTAACTAATTTAAGATTATTAATATTAATATTATGTTCTTCAGTAAGAATATGTTGGGCAACACTAGATTTTTCGGATCTACCAAACCGTGCATGAGCTAAATGCTCCTGGAACCTCGTTTGGATCGAGCGTCTAGTTTGTCCAATGTATTTTTTACTACAGTCATTACAGCTAATTTCATATATCCCCGACTTTTCTAAGAAAGGAATTTTATCCTTGGGGTTACCGAGGAGAGTTTGAAGGGAGTTACCACTTGAACTGTATTAGGCAATGCAAAAATCAAGTTTACGAAAAATACCTTCGAATCCTCGAGTAAATCTTGACTCGTATGGCATAGTAATAAACTTGATCTTACTGCTGTCTGTTTGAAAAGTCGAAGATCTTCAAACAGAATTCTTAAATTTACTCTTATTAACTAATTTATCAATGATGTTACTATTGTAACCATTGTCAATCGCAATTTTCTTAATTGTACAGAGTTCCTTATGATAACTACTTTTACTAAGTGGAAAACTAAGCAATCTATGTACAAGGAAATTAAAACTAGCCATTTTATGTTGAACGCAATGATTAGAGTCGTTGGTTATAAATCTAGAGGTATTAGTGGGTTTTCTATAGATATCAAATTCTAAAGAATTCCCATTTCTTATAACCAGCGCATCTAAAAATGGTAGCTTGCCATCTTTCTCCAATTCAACAGTAAATTTGACCGAAGGGAAACGTGAATTTAAAACATCAAGAAAGTCTTGGAGACTTCTGGAGCTCAAATCGAAGATAGCGAAAATGTCGTCCACGTAGTATCTAATTGTAAGCCATATTCGAGGAAAAAACTTTTGGTGGCTAAAGTCACTTTCAAAACGACTCATGAATAGATCGGCTATGAAGGGTGATAAGGAATTCCCCATAACTGTTCCTTCTTTATGTTCGTAGAAGCAACCGTTTATTTGAAAATAATTTTGCCGCATCGGAAAAACCATTTTCTTTAAGTAAATCCTCTAAATATGTCAAAGTAAGCGGAACTGGCACACTTGGAAAAAAGGAACAAACATCAAATGAAACAATAACCTCACTGTCTTTTAGCTTAATATCTTTGAATTTGTTTATGAATTCAATTGAATTCTTAACTGAAAAACTAGGTGGTTTAATTCGGACGTTGTTGAATTCATTTGTCAACCATTTGGCTAGCTTATACGTAAGTCCGTGAACCAATTGCAGAGACAATCGGTCGCACTGACCTACCTGGTTTATAAACCAATTGGTTCACCGACTTATAAGCTAGTCAATTAGATTAAGTATATACCTTCACTTGAAATAGAACAATTGCAATACAGGTGGGCGGATCTATCTAAAAGTGTACAGTTGGTTGCATAGATACGTTCATGCGTCTTTTAGTAAACGGTTGTAATAATTATTAAGATATTGTAAATGCTAAGCACCCTCGACAAAAATATTACAAAACCCATCCCGCTCAATTTGAAGGGCTCAGCAGTTAGTTATTATTATTAAAATACCTCTTGGGAATTTCGAATGGATAATACTTTAAAAATTCTCGAGAGGCTTAGCAATATACCTATGTACGATTCTAGAAGCCACTTCTGCTGTTAAATTCAACAACTCAAAACGCCCACACGAAGATTATTAGAATACAATAAAAACAACAGTGGGCACCCGATTTTCTTCTTTTACATCGTCCACTAAAGAACACGTTCTCCTAAACACTGCGGTATGTGTATGTGGTGGGTCGAACGAACCCAACCCGTTGAATTACATTTTTATTATCATAATCTAAGCCGACGACTGATGCATAGTTACATTAAAATGGACCCGGCGCATGAAAGATGAGATCGTCCAAGTGATAAGGTAAAAGCGATTAATTTTTAACGTGGACGTTGAGTAGTGTTGAATATTAATCCTATTTTCTAGAAATCCTCGAATCGTTTGAGTTTTATTGTTAACGCAGTTTAATACGGCTAAAAACTGACCTGAAACTGAAGAATAATCCGCTCGCTTTCTGAGTTGAAACGTTGCGATGGTACCCGGTACTATGTAGGTATCTTCGTGGTACGACGTTTTGCAATCCGCATGCAAGAGGATTATGAAATAATATGGTTTTATTAAAGTAGGTACAGGAAGTGGACAGAGAACGAACAGGGTTTTAGATTTTGCTTTGGAAGACCATTATTCATACCCCTAAGTGATAAGGGTTTGGACAAAAATTTTTTTTTTATTTTTTTATGATTTGGCATTACAAAATTGATATAACCCTTAATTTTCACCCTTTTACCACCAACCCCCATTTTTTAATAGCGATATTAGTATCTACTGTAATAATCTATAACTCTCAGTGGTCGATAACTGATCAATTATTTATTATCAATCGATTAGTCATCCCCGCCAGGCGTCTACTGATGTCACTACTCACCCAGCAAACAGCACGGAGTGGGGATGAGAATGAAGCAGATTTTTTTTAGAATGTTACAGGGAGTTCAAATATGTTCTAAGAAGTAAAATAATGTTTTATTATCTATAACATTTCAGAATGATTTGGCAATGTTCAAAAATGTTCCAGAATCTTGAAGATCATTTAAGAATGTTTCAGAATGTTAAAAAATGTTTTGAATCATCATGGGATGTTCTGGATAGTTCTAAATTTGCGAATATTCTAGAATGTTCCATCAAACGTGTGATATATTCTTACCCGAGCAGCGCCGGGTATTGCTGCTAGTAAGTAAATATATATAAATTTGAAATTTTACCTCCCGTAAATATGACCCACAAGCGCCGTCACTGTTTTTAGTTACCTATAAATACGTCACGTATTAAGTGGTTCTTGCTTTTGTCATACGGAACAATAAATACCTATAATAAGCACAATGAGAATGCACTGTGTACTTTATATCGATATTCATACCTTTCATCTATTCAATTTTAATGTGGAAACAATCTCGTAAAAATCAAAGTCGGCTCGTTAAGCGTACATTGACATCACGTACACACGCATACAAACACGTTAATATATCTATATACCTACATGCGTATAGTATGTCATAGTAATAGATACGTATATATAAAACCTAGGGCAACTTTTTATATCAACTGTCTGTAACTATGGGCTATGATTAATAATAATGAAATAACGGCATTTTTATTTTTAATGTGCTACTTACCAACCTACACAACATTTCATTAAAATATAAAATCACGTTTTTAAAATGTACCTACACTTCTGCAATTAGAATTTAAAATCTTTAAATTTAAACGTTTCATTTTTCAGTTATGTAATCATGAAAGGGGAAGGATTTTTTTGTGGGCTAAAATCAGAAAGGATGGAAACTCATAGGTAACATAAAAAACTCTTCTTATAATAATTGTTAAAAAAAATTGGGTGTGTATGACTTTCGAATCTAAAAAAAACTTGAATATTAATAAAAATATAAGTTCATCTATCGTTAAGTAGAAGCAGGACTTACATAATAAAATAAGTGTCCTAAAATATTAATAAGTTACATTCTTACGCTGTAATGTTATAATTAGCTCTGTCAAATGTCTATAAAGAGGGCGTGTCAAGTATTGATGTCCTATGAGGCAGAGCTTGCGCTTCAGATTGGGCGCGATTAGGTACATTTGTGCGCATACCAAAATCAATACAAACGCATGCGTAATGTCAGCCAACCGTAATAAGACCCGCCTTCATTGCAGGCACTTTACACGAAACTTTTCCAAGTACAGCGAGCCTAGGCGTGACACATCCTTAATTTTAGATACAACAATTGAAGTATCACCCTAATATTATCAAGCCGAAAGTTTGTGAGTGTGTGAATGTGTATGTTTGTTACTTCTTCACGTCTAAACGGCTGGAGCGATTTTAATAAAATTTGGTATGGAGTTAGCTGACACCCTGGATTAACACATAGGCTACGTTTTACTGCGGGAAAATATCTTATTCCCATGGAAAAATCGATGAAAATGAATTCGCGGAATATTATAAATGCGAAAGTAACTGTCTGTATGCTACACAATCTCGCCTAAAATTTACTGAACCGATTTAAATGAAATTTGGTACAGAGATAGTCTAGAGCATGAGAAAGGACATAGGCTACTTTTTAATGCGAAAAAAGGGTTGTAAGGGGTTGAAATAGGAAATAGTCTGCGGAAATTACGTAATTTTTAAAGATTTTTTAGGCGTTTGATTAGTTATAAATAAATACGACATTCAATGTTTCTAAAATTTTACCCTAAAGGGGATAAAATTAGCCGATGTAAGTTTTTGTGTAATGACGTCGTCCAAAAAGCTTACGGCCCAGAAAATTAAAATATTAAGTGTAAAAAGTTATAGAGGTTTTGTTTATTTGGATCAATAAAAGTAGTTGAATACTAAGCTATATAAACTATTTTAAACTATAATTAAACTATATTAATCTATAATATTATAAATGCGAAAGTAACTCTGTCTGTCTGTGTGTTACGCAATCACGCCCAAACTACTGAATCGATTTAAATGAGAATTTGGTACAGATATAGATAAGTAGATATAAAGCTAGAGGCTTGAAACTTATTTTTTAGGCTTTTGATTAGATATAAATACGACATTTAAACTTTGTAAAAATTTTATCCTAAAGGGGACAAAAAAAGGGATGAAAGTTTTTGTGTAATGACGTAGGCAAAAAGGCTTACGGCCCAGAAAATAATAATATAGAGGAAAAAAAAAATTTAATGCTGCCGAAAGTCACTAGTATTTCACGCGGACAAAGTCGCGGGCATAGCTAGTTAGCAAATAAAGTACATATGGTATATGAAATGAATTTCAGTAGGTATATCCGGTCAGATTGTTAGTTTAAAACTGCCATGTGTAGCGATAATACACAATAAATAAGATAGAATGGTGCTTGACCTTAAAAATTCATAAAAATGATGAAAGCGAATTCGTCACTGTTTTCAAAATTTGAGACATTAATCACATCTACATACTCATACGATATGCCTCAGTAGATATCTAAATACATAACATGAAAATAATTATAAATTTTCCAAGAAATAAATAATAAATGTAGGAGATTAAGAAAATTAAATATGTTATGTTTTATTGTAAAACGCAATTAATAAATGGTAGTCTTAGACAAGGAAAGAGAGGGGACTGGTAACGTTCGATATTACGATAACGAACGATGTGTGACCGAAATCGAAGCGAGCGCCATTAAAAAGGTGACAAACAAAGAATTGTCACCCATTTGGTTTGGTGACAGAAAGTACGTGTTTAGAGTTTTTTTTATGAATTTTGTGATTAGTATAAAATGGTTGGATGTTCTACATACGGCTGCCAAATAGTGAGGGGAAAGTTGTCGTTACTTTTCAGTACTCGTATGTAATCGTTACTTTCGGATCTGGTATTCGTTACTTTGTATTCGGTACTTAGTAATCATTAACGATAGCCGGCAATAGGTAGGTATTAACATCAGCTGGAACCGGTAATGATGCGGTTTATATATATATACACTTTCACAAATGTATATATGTATCGAGTACAGACTTTTATACTACCGAATTTGAAAACCGACCTGTACTGAATAATAACAGATACGACAGATACGTAAGCAGACTTGAGAAAGAGTAATAGGTAAGTTGAATAACAGAGAGCGCTGAGATTTCTACCTCAGTACTTTCGCTCCTATTCGAAGTCGTTGGTGTTCGTACGATACCAATAACAGAAACATAGTACGAGATGCGATATACGATTTACGATACATATACGATATACGTTATACGAATTAGCACGTACGCAGATACGTAAGAAGCGAGTCGGTACCGAGTAACGATTACTTTTGAAAACGAGTAATCGTTACTTCGGGTATTTGGAAGTAACGGATATAAAGTATTCGTTACTGTATTACCCGCCCATCACTACTGCCAAAGTCGCAGTGAAAGAAAAGAGCCTGGAGTTACGTTTCACAGTTAAGAAAAAAATTGCTTCTGTGCAATGCAGAATCATTTTAATCCCAAATATACAAATTTACCAAACGATGCTTCTGTCTATAAAACGACGACTACAATACATTAATATTAACACAGAGACATTACGTATAACAAATATTATAACGATTTTCATTCATGTTTCATCCTTTATAAATTATGCATACAATATAATCGTTAATTTATCCATAGGCGTAGTTACTGATTATGTATAAAATATTGGTGTTATATTCGTCATCAGATAGCAGGTCCGGGGGAAGCCTTTTTGGGTGTATTTATAGTAAACCCTACATACGAAAAACTTCCCTTTGTGAAATTCCACATTCGAATTATATATTGTATTATATAATGTTTATAAAGCGCATGCTGCATGCTCGACTTTATTCCTTCGATTGTTTTGCACTGAAAGGGGTTTTTTCTCCAAAATTCTTCCGAAGAACTGTTTTTCGTAAAGATGGGAAATAAAATTGTTTTTATCGTTTAAATTAAAAACAAAAAAATAAGATTACGTTGCACTGCTTATTTGAGCAGTAATTTTATGTTTATTACGTACGTCATCAAACAAAAAATAAATTCTTATTCCTTTAAATTATAACATTTAATTCAGTTAAATGCAAAATTACATTTATTTAAATTTGAGGTAAATTCCTGTAAGAACTAATGTTCCACAATTTTAAATGTTAGTTGTATTGCAATTATATTATATTAATAATATCTATGCATGTATGATATAAGTAAAGTCTCCTACTTGTTTTGTTTGATATGTTTCTGGTATTACTTATTTATTCTATTTTTTTTTTTTAAAACATTTCGGTCACAGGCGAGATTGTTGTGGGATTCCTTTTTTTCTTTATATCTGCTTTATTTTTTTTAAGTTGCACGAAAGAGAGTAAATGTTTATATGTTACGCCTCTGGCGCAACCGTCCGCCATTAGATTGGTGACGATCGGTCACACTGCCGGACGCCGCGTTATCAGTCCTCTCTCTTTCCTTGTCTAAGATGGTAGTATAAACAATTGAACTTGGACCCAACAGGTTAGCTTGGTTCTTAGAATAAAAACAACATGTGCCACTAGCGGTAGTAAACTTGTATGAGTTATCTGCTATTTATAAGGAACGATATGTAAAAATAACAGAAATGAGAAACATAGAAAGCATTCTATCCATGTGGGAATATGTATCAAAAAACGAATGTGAATAAGAATAAGGGGACATTCTTGTTCCAGTAGTTCGGCTGTAAGCACGTAAATAACTGTAATAAACAAAAAGACTTTTCGAAGAGTTTTTTTTACTGAATCCATTTTCTACTTAATTTCTTACATAAATAAAAAACCTAATGTTTTTTTTTTAATTTTTATCAAATAAACGTTGAACAATATAAGATTAAACTTTCCTATTCCGCACCGTTTTTCTAATAAGCTATAAATGAAATACATAATTCTGAATAGAAAGCGAAACCCTTTGTCGTTGTGTTGCTTTGCAAACAATAAAAGCAAAAACTTTTAAAACGCAGTCGTACAAGTTCAATTAGTGACCTTTAATGGTCTTAACTCGGCGAACTGTACGGATTCTTTCGTAATTTGATCCGAAGATGTTTGAGAATGAGAATGAGAATTGCAACAAAGCAGCAAATAAGAACTACTTTCGTTAAATTTGTGCAAAATAAAAAAAATAAAACACCAGACCTGTAATTATTGTCAAGTTGTACAGCATTGTCGGTTGTCAATCAGACACACCGGTGTGGAAAACACTCGTTCGAAAAAATACGTTTTAACAATACGTTCGAAGAATGTTGTCAAAGGTCTCAAGGCCGAATGGTCTCGGACAGGGTCATATGTATATACACTTTGGCACAAAAGTTGAAAAACTTGTATACTTTACAATTCAATAAAAGATTGTTCTATATTATAAAAGAAGACATACGTCTACTAAATATTAATTGGATTTACATTTTATGTAATTTAATTAATTAGTTGGATGTTCAGAAACCGTGTGAAATAGGTCGTTCCATTTTTAGCCTATAAAGTACGTAGGTATTGAAACGTTAAAAGATAAAGCTTAACTAGCACAAATTGATTAAATCTCTGGCAAAATCGACGCTCTATTTTTAAGGAATTCCCATGAAATAAATTTATTCGGACCTAAAAATAACCTTAAAGATTGTTTGTGCCTCTTAATGAATATTTGTGACTCAAAACCGGTAAAACTAATACAAAACGTACGCGTCATCGAATTAATTAATCAAAATTTTTTAGCTACAGAAGTATCTATAATAAGGATAGAGCCCGCGAAAAGGCTGAGAGTGTGATGGCAAGAGTAAGAGAGAGCGCTGCCACTGAAAGGCTCTCTGTTGCTGTCTTTCTGCAGTTAGGCATGCGTGCGCATCACAGTCTTGAATTTTATTGGTAGACGCTCTTCTTATTAGAAGAGGACAGCAACAGTGGGCGTTTCCTCCCACTCCTGACGTCACACCAGACCAGAAGATTACTTTAGGGCGGCGCGATCTATTATTACATCTCTATGTGCTAGCTGCTCTAGTCCATTATTTTATTTAAAAAAAATTACTGGTCGTTTTCGTTGTTTACTTTTGAACTAAAAAGAAAATATGTTATGTATATGAATTTTGTTGGTAGCATCAAATAAGATAATTCTATGTGTGTATACTTCACTTCACATCGGTAAGTAGGTAATCGGCAAAGGAGGCGGATTTACATGATAAGGGAAGGAAGTCAACAGGGGTTGTTGCTTCTACCTTTTATAAAAAAGAACCAACCGGGGGCTATGAAGGGTGATTTTTATTAAAAATTTCCTTTCCTACATTTTCTAACAGACATTCTTTATTCGATTTAGACTCCATTGCGTCTTCCATTAGGGGGAGAAAATTCGTTTCGGAATTATCACGTGAGCCAGAAATGTTTGGAATAAATATCTTACACTTTGTCAATGTTATAAAATTTAGACGAAGTATAAGTACGAATTCAAATTGCGGAAAAGTGTAGGTAGCTACATTGGACAAATTGAAGGATCGTTTAAATTACGAATACATGAACATCAAAGAAATTTCTAACGAACTCGAGCATTTGTTAATCAAAAAATATTAATTTAATGAACAATTTAAAATAAAAGAAAAACGAGTTAGGCTTTTACAATAAATTAAATTTAATCAAATATTAACTAATTTTGATGTATAATCAAACAATTTTTAAAAAGTAGTTTCTGGTTTTCCTTAAATATTTTTATTAAACACTGCAAACACTAATAAATCATCATTCAACAACATATGGAACATTTTCTATCAGTCACACTGCTTATCTCATATTTTTCAAGCAATTATGAAATCTGTGCTATAATTTATAACGAATCACGTGTTTTAGTAAATAATAAGAATCTACAATGAACAAAACAAAACACTTCAAATTTATCTAACAGTATATTTTAATTTTTTAATATACCTAATAAGTTATCCCATAGATCCATAGAGTAAAAATGGGAGTTCAATGAAATCTTTCAATGATAATTTATTTTTATAGAATAATTTCATGAAAATACCAAATTATTGTGTGTTTACGTTGTACGTGTGTACTATGACGTTAATTTAAAAGATTATGTACATACTTATCTAATCAAATAATTAATTAAGATTTAAAATAGCGAATTTAAACATTTGAAGAAATGTCATCAGGAGTCTATATTGACGTATATCAAGCTAGCAGACAGTTATTTTTCAGATTTCTGACTTGCACTATAATTTGTCGCTAATTTGTTACCAAATCCAAAAATTTGTCGCTCGTTACGGTTAGACATTATCAGCTGGTATTTATGCTAGCTTGATATCAAGCTAGCACTACACATAGCGTATCACGAAAAGGAAATGTCTTAGGATATTACTGTAAAGGCCATAATTTGTCGCCGAAAGATGACACATTCAAAGAATTTGTCGCTAGTCTTACCTCCATCTGATAAGCGACAAACTGCTGGAAAACCATCAAACAATGAATCAAGGAATTCTTTGTTATATTTGTTTTCAAGAGATCGGATTTATTGACCAATTTTTTAAATTTGGGTTTCCCTGTTTCCCCCAAGTTGGGCAACACGTTACGTTTCGAGAGTTTGATGGCTATCCAGCAGTTTTTCGCTTGTCATTTGAAGATAAGACTAGCGACAAATTCTTTGAATGTGTCATCTTTCGGCGAAAAATAAGCGACAAATGGTCTTTACAGTAATATCCTAAGACATTTCCTTTTCGAGATACGCTATGTGTAGTGCTAGCTTGATATCAAGACAGCATACCAGCTGATTATGGCTAAACGACACGAGCGACAAATTTTTGGATTTGGTAACAAATTAGCGACAAATTATAGTGCAAGTCAGAAATCTGAAAAATAATTTTGTCGTGCTAGCTTGATACAAGTTCTATATTACACATTTTTTTGAATACATTATGACATTGATATTTTATAATTATAAAAAATAAAAGTAGATTAATTCACTTTCCTGATAATAATTTATGTGTACGGGAAACCTAAAATAATACCCCCTTTAATTATCAATAATTTTTTTATTTATAAAAATTTTGATTGGTTTGGAATCTTTCTTTTAATTTAGATAAAAAATCATGTCAAGTAATCAACTAAAAAATTAAAAATAAAATAATGTTAATGTTAAATATGCACCTATCGTTAATAAACTTGTAGATATCCATCCATATTTATCTGACAGCATGTTCTCAAACCGAATCAGTTTTCAATCAGGTACTAAATTATTTAATCTTTTTTTATTAAGAAAAATTTTTTGTTTTTCAAAAACTAATAAAATAATAAAAATATGTTATCTATTTAATACATCAATACAACACTAAATTTAATAAATTGATTACCAACGCACTCATTTGAACAAATATTCCAATTTATTATTTTTTTTTTAAATATTAAGTCTTAAAGAAAAGAAATATTTGTTATTCATTTATCTGAGCAAAATGTTATTTAAAAAATACTCTATTTAATTGATTCACTGACCTTTATATACCTAGGCATATTAAAAGAAATACTCAAGATTTTCAGAAAAAAATTGTTGATCCTTGACACTCTAGTAAAAAAAATCGTTATTATGAAGAATTATAAAAAATCTAATAATAAATCCATATATTGACTTACTCTTGTACCCAATATGATTTTTTACAAGAGTTTGCCCTTAACCTGTCACTGAACAAAATTGTTTTCCTAACTGCTAACTTCATCAATATCCTGTCTAGGTAATATTGTTGAACTTGCACCGTATCATATGGTGTGCGATGTGGTTTATTCAATAACACTTTATTATAGAAAAAATCCTCTTTATGGTCACGCAAAAATATAATCATCGAAAACACTAATGATCCGAGGAAAACAATACATTTCACGGCCCAGTATTAATTTTCTATTTTATTAATAGATACTAATTATTATTAGTAGAGCCATGAAGAACTTTTTACATGTCATTAAAAAATTTCAATGTGATCAAAACACTATAAAAGTGTTTGAAATTCTTTAAAAATGCTATAGGTCCTTTTTTAAAGCTTGAACAACTGCCTTCGAAGTGCTTGAAATTCATTTAAAAGTATTTGAAGTCCTTTTAAAGCACTTGAACTAACTTTGAAGAGCTAAAAATCCTTTTAATTTTAATGTGTTTTAAACACCTTCAAAGTACTCAAAGTCCTTGTACAAAAAGCTTGAAACAAAGGTTCATTTAAAAATATTTGAAACCCCTTCAAAATACTTGAAGTCCTTATAACAGTACCTATTTGAGCACCTCTAAAATGCTTGACTTTTTTTTAAAGCGTTTGGCACCCCTTTGAAGTGCTCAAAACTCTTTTCAAGTGCTAGAGTTCTTTTAAAGAGCTTGAAGCCCTTTCAAAGTACTCGAAGTCCCTTTAAAAGCATTAGGAGCCCCTTTAAAGTGCTCGAAGTCCTATTAAAGGCATTGTGGTCCTTTTAAAAACATTTGAAACCTATTCAGAAAACCTGAAACTCATTTGAAATACTTCAAGTCCTTTTAAAAATATTTAAAGCCACTTCAAAATACTCGAAGTCTTTTTAAAAGTATTTGGAGCACCTCCAAGGAGCTCGAAATTTTTCAAAAGCGTTTGGAATCCCTTTAAATTGCTCAGTACCCTTCTCAAGTGCTTAAGTTATTTTAAAGAGCTTGAACTCCTTTTAAAAGTGCTTTAAGCCCCTCCGAAGTGCTCGAAGTTCTTTTAAAGAGCTTAAATTCTTTTTAAAACAGTTCGAAACCTCTTCAAAGTGCTCGAAATCCCTTTAAAAATGTTTGGCGCCCCTTTAAAATGCTCAAAGTCCTATTAAAGGCATTGGTGTCCCTTTAAAAACATTTGAAACCCTTTCAGAAAACTTGAAACTCATTTGAAATACTTCAAGTCCTTTTAAAATTATTTGAAGCCCCTTCAAAATACTCAGTCTTTTTAAAAATATTTGAAGCACCTCCAAAGAGCTCGAAATTTTTCAAAAGCGTTTGGAATTCCTTTAAATTGCTCAGTACCCTTCTTAAGTGCTCAAGTTCTTTTAAAGAGCTTGAAGTCCTTTTAAAAGTGCTATAAGCCCCTCCAAAGTGCTCGAAGTTCTTTTAAAGAGCTTAAAATCTTTTTAAAACAGTTCGAAACCTCTTCAAAGTGCTCGAAATCCCTTTAAATATGTTTGGAGCCCTTTTAAAATGCTCAAAGTCCTATTAAAGGCATTGGTGTCCCTTTAAAAACATTTGAAACCTTTTCAGAAAACTTGAAACTCATTTGAAATACTTCAAGTCCTTTTAAAATTATTTGAAGCCCCTTCAAAATACTCAGTCTTTTTAAAAGTATTTGAAGCACCTCCAAAGAGCTCGAAAATTTTCAAAAGCGTTTGGAATCCCTTTAAATTGCTCAGTACCCTTCTCAAGTGCTTAAGTTCTTTTAAAGAGCTTGAAGTCCTTTTAAAAGTGCTATAAGCCCCCCCAAAGTGCTCGAAGTTCTTTTAAAGAGCTTAAAATCTTTTTAAAACAGTTCGAAACCTCTTCAAAGTGCTCGAAATCCCTTTAAAAATGTTTGGAGCCCCTTTAAAATGCTCAAAGTCCTATTAAAGGCATTGTTGTCCCTTTAAAAACATTTGAAACCCTTTTAGAAAACTTGAAACTCATTTGAAATACTTCAAGTCCTTTTAAAAATATTTGAAGCCATTTCAAAATACTCGAAGTCTTTTTAAAAGTATTTGAAGCACCTCCAAAGAGCTCGAAATTTTTCAAAAGCGTTTGGAATCCCTTTAAATTGGTCAGTACCCTTCTCAAGTGCTTAAGTCCTTTTAAAAGTGCTTTAAGCCCCTCCTAAGTGCTCGAAGTTCTTTTAAAGAGCTTAAAATCTTTTTAAAACAGTTCGAAACCTCTTCAAAGTGCTCGAAATCCTTTTAAAAATGTTTGGAGCCCCTTTAAAATGCTCAAAGTCCTATTAAAGGCTTTGTTGTCACTTTAAAAAATTTAGAAAACCTGAAACTCATTTGAAATACTTCAAGTCCTTTTAAAAATATTTGATGCCCCTTCAAAATACTCGAAGTCTTTTTAAAAGTATTTGGAGCACCTCCAGAGAGCTCGAAATTTTTCAAAAACGTTTGGAATCCCTTTAAATTGCTCAGTACCCTTCTTAAGTGCTCAAGTTCTTTTAAAGAGCTTGAAGTCCTTTTAAAAGTGCTTTAAGCCCCTCCTAAGTGCTCGAAGTTCTTTTAAAGAGCTTAAAATCTTTTTAAAACAGTTCGAAACCTCTTCAAAGTGCTCGAAATCCTTTTAAAAATGTTTGGAGCCCCTTTAAAATGCTCAAAGTCCTATTAAAGGCTTTGTTGTCACTTTAAAAAATTTAGAAAACCTGAAACTCATTTGAAATACTTCAAGTCCTTTTAAAAATATTTGATGCCCCTTCAAAATACTCGAAGTCTTTTTAAAAGTATTTGGAGCACCTCCAGAGAGCTCGAAATTTTTCAAAAACGTTTGGAATCCCTTTAAATTGCTCAGTACCCTTCTTAAGTGCTTAAGTTCTTTTTAAGAGCATGAAGTCTTTTTAGAAGCATTTGAAACCCCTTAAACGTTTCCAGAGACCTTTTACAAGAGGTTGAGGTCTCTTAAAGTGCTTGATGCCCTTAAAGTGTTCAAAAATTATTTTAAAAGCATTTGAAGCCCTTTCAAAGTGCTTGAAACTCTTTTAAAGTACTTGAAGCCCTTTAAATGGGTTTGAAGCCCCTTCAAAGTACGCTAAGCCCTTTTAAATTTCATTAAATCCTGTATATTACGGCAACAATTAATTTAATATAAATAATACGGGGGTCTGAAGTTCTTCCTGTGATTATTTGTAAAACATATCAGCCACGTTTTGTGCGCCACGTGATTTGACTGCGATGACCAAAAACAAAGAAATGTAGGCAACAGAATCAGAATGATCGATGTCCACGAATTTCAATCAGACACTATTGATATTGATGGGCATTCTTTGTTAGGTACACGTACGAACCGGTTGGTTTACAATAGAAAAAAGTGACCGTTGCCATATCATTCTTTTCTACAGATATATATCTATACACTACTTTTATGCATATGATTAAAGTAGGACTTACAGGTACGTAATATACGTATACAGGGTTTTTTCAAGTTGATGAGCTATTAGAAGTATATGAATTAGTAGAAGGAATTAAATTCTGAAACTTGGGCTCATTTGGTTATTGTTTATGCCGCTTCTTTTAAAAATATTTTCAAGTTCGATTTACATCCGGTTATACCGGAAGTCGATACCAACTTTGTTATTTTAAATGGAATGGTATATTTTTTACGCTGAATTCGAATAAAACGTGTAATTCTAAGGCAAGTTTGATAACCAACTTGTACACCTATGACGATCGGTTTCTGAGTTAATTTTAATTTATAGAAAAAAAATCGTTACCGCAACCCAAATTATAAAAAATCATAACTTCCACAAAATACGACTTAGAGTGTTCAAATTTTTACTAGTAATAGATGAATATTAGTGCTAACGCCTTGACAAAATTGAACTAAATAATTTATACAGGGCGTTCAAAATAAAATTATAAAATTTAAAAACTTCAAACACGAATAACTTGGTTTTTCAAATGGCACTCAGGTACCATTTTTTATTTTTCTAATCGATTCCTTTTTTATCCTCTTTAGATCTATATGGATACTTCCTATGTGATTGCATTTGTGTTATAATTGAAGAACGCATTCCAATTAAATCTTTTTTTTTTAATTATAACAACTTGAACTGCACCTAATTGTAAATACATGCCTAATACATACAACCAATATTAATTTAAACAATTAGATTTACAGGCTGCATACAATGCCTATTGAAAATTGTTGAATAGTGCATTATATTAGACACAATATACTTCTGTAATTAATTGACATCAATAGTAAATTTAATTAACTGTCAATCGGCTAGCGATAATTGAATTTCTGCTCGGTTATTTTAAAAGCGGATGTGGTATGACGTGCTAGTTTTAATTTTCTCGAAGCTTTCATAATTCTTTTTTTTTTTTTAAAATTTAACATATTATTAATTTACCATAGGTGCACAAGTAGGTACGTTTAATAATAATAATAAAATAAACAAAAACTGGTCAGGAGGCTTATTATACTGAAGTATGGTACGTAATAACAACGACAACTATACAACAATACAAATTAAATGCATACGGTTGTTACATTTGCATATTAATCTTTAATTACCTTTTGTTGGTTATATTATTACCGGTCTTTGGTCGGCAATTTGATATGAGTATGAGTTCAATAGACAATAGACTTAGGGAAGGTTCACACTGTGGCGGTTACTATTATGCGTCAAGAAATAAAATACAAAATTTCTAGTATTAGGTAGTAGTAGTATCATGTTTGTCCCATCAGCACAGCTTGGTTAGTTTTTAAATTAGTTGGATATGGATAGTAAGTAGATAAACTAAACTGTACAAATGTTTGATCGTTTTGAGGGAAACTCGTCTACGGATGCATATTGACTTGACTAGTTTGTACACTATCCAGCTAGTTTACATAGTAACCAATATTTGTCGGTAAAGTACAAACCAAAAGGGATCATCTACACATATGGTAATAACCAGTGTTATTGGATAGTTTGAAAAATATCCACAGTAAATATTTGGATAAAGTGTGAACTTAATATTGCTAGTAAGTTGGTTATATTGTAAATTAACCAGTCTTCTTTGTTGGTTAATTTATTAGAGAATGTAAAATAAAAAATTAACAGTAAGATTGATATTAAAGTCAGGGCAACATAAACTAACCATAACCTTACTTATCTAAATAAAAACCAGCCTACATTACCTACTGATGGATTGTGTACTAATTTTTGTTTTAAAATAACGCAATTAGGTTAGGTTGCTCTGATTTAAAATTTAATCTTACACTTTATTTATTGATCTGGACAAATAACAGTACAGTGTACAAAAACTTGTATTTGTAACATATTAACCTAATGGGACTGGTTAGTTTCCATATTAACCAACTCGATTTATTTCTAGTAATATTAAGGTTATACTTTATTCAAATACTTAACGTAGATATTTTGCAAATTAGCCAAAGGTGATGGTTAATCTGTGCACTCCCATTACAGTTTATACTTTAGCTACAAATCTTGGATAATTTGCAAACTAGCTGGATAGTATGCAAACTTTCCAAAGATCTGCTAGTTTTGTAGTTAGTAACGGATAGTGGCTAGTTTATATATATGTTTACAAACTAGCCAAGATTTGTCGCTAAAGTACAAACTAAACAGGGGAATTTCACAGATTAACCAGTGTCCTTGGTTAGTTTGCTAAATAGCCACACCAAGTATTTGGATAAAGTGTCAACTTTAAAATCGCTAGTACCTAATACATTATAGCCAACTCGTTGGTTATTTTGTAAACTAACCAGTCCCTTTTGGTTAATTTATTACAATCTACTAGCCTGACGTAAAATAAAAAAGTCTTTGTACACTGTACGATTATTTGTCCAGATGAATAAATAAAGTGTAAGATTAAATTTCAAATCAGGGCAACCTAAACTAACCATAACCTAACAATTTAAAAGTGCATTACATTAAAACAAAAATTACTTAGTACACTGTCTCTGAGTAGGTAATGTAGGCTGTATTTTATTTTTATAAATTAGGTTATGGTTAGTTTATGTTGCCCTGATTTAAAATTTAATCTCACTGCTCACTGATTTTTTATTTAACGTTTTCTAATAAGGACTGGTTAGTTTACAAAATAGCCAACGAATTGGTTATTATCTATTAGGTACTAGCAATGTTAAGTTCACACTGTATCCAAAAATTTACTGTGTATATTTTGCAAATTAGCCAAGAGCACTGGTTTCTATGTGTACCTACGTCCCTTATGGTTTGTACTTTCGCCCCAAATCTTGGATAGTTTGTAAACTAGCTGGATAGTACTTACCCATACAAACTAAGCAATATGAGTATATAGGTAGTTATTTTAGTGGAAACATTTAGACAATTTGTATACTAACCATCTAATTTGCAAACTAGCCAAGTAACATAACATTTTATCGATTCTCAATGTCTCTAGTGTGCAACCAGCTTAGGACAAGAATTTTAATGACTTAGTTTACCGCTTGAATTACATACCTACTACATTCAGCTGAAAGTTACCTATGTAAAGTTGTGTGTATAGCAAGCATCGTATTGCACGATTACATTACACTTTTATTATTATTCTAATTATTATTAGTTTTAAGTGTATACATACTAGTAACTTAGTCACTAAGTATACACTGTTGTATGTTTATTAACACCAACATTGACCAAGTATTTATTTGTTTCAGGTAAGGATTTCTGCACATGTCTACTTCTATTTCTGCTAAGGGTACCTACCACAGCCCTTTTATGGCTTTTTAATGTGAAAGTTCTTGCTCTAGAGGAAAACATGTAAGAAACCCTTTAATTAATAGTTTTACTATTTTTTATGTATCTATTATAACTAGAGGTGGGATTTTATGTAAAAAACATCTTTTTTATTATTTGGAATAACATCCCCGATATATTGTGGATGTACCTATCAGTTTTGCCCTGAAATATTACGATTAACGATCATTTAAAATTACACATTTTGAATAAAACCAAGTCTTAATAAATATTTGCAGTTTTCCCATAAAAACTTAATGTTTTTTACCTTTTCAACACAAAATGGTAAATATTTGACTGAATGAATTATAAAAAAATAGATTATTATTTTATGTAGGTACTAAAAAGCATCACCGCAAAGATATGTAGGTAATACAATAATTATGTACATATTTGCAATTTGACTGGAATTTTTCCAATTATCAAAATAGATTATTCAAAAAATTGGAAATATTATTTAATTACTACCTAATAGGTACATTATCATTATTTTTCCCGGTGCAAGAATCTACAAAAAATTCAGCTCAATAAAAAATAACTTTCTGAAATTTCTGATGACAATTACCTATCTAGGTAGCTAGAGCTAACTGGCTAAAGCGAATCTATTTTTTTATTTACTAAATCTAATCGTGTACGTACATACATAAAGTATAAAAACAAGGAAATTCCTCTGTATATACCTACCTAACCTGCTGCTTATGAAACAACAAACATCCTTGGGTTTTCTACTATTCTAGTTGCCACAACATTACACGTTTTAATTTAATTTCCATTAAATAACCCGATAATAAAAAGTTCAAAACCACTAACCGTATCAATCATTCTACCTAACCTATGCTATGCTAATTGGCAAATAAACTTGAACTTGTTTAAATAATAACAATTTAAATATATAACTATATAAAACGTGAAATATTGCCTTGAATTAATAACTAAATATTATTATTATACGGATGAATACTTTTTACGGAATTTTACAACTATTTTATTTATTTATTTGAATCATGTTTGATTGCTAAAATGAAAACAGTTGCGATACATACCATATGTAAAACATGGTTTTGATCGTAAACAACGCGTTTCTTGTCGAAATAAATAAACCAATGTTTTATATTCAATATCAGTATGTAATATATAAAGAACATTTTTCTTATCACCACAGAAATTAACTTACTTACTTATTATACAAAATACCATACAGCAGTGTAAGTCGGGTTTCATAAGTTGATTTTTTTTAATTTATTTAGTTGATAATAAAATTTAATTTTAACAAATTTATCAACAGTTGGACATATGTAGTCGTATTATAGAAACTTTAATCCAATTTAATTGGACTTATTAGGTAGTTATATTATTAATTATAGAAATTTTAATAAGCAGTTACAACCCCAAAACAATTGCTTCTTTACTTGTTTTAGTTTACAATAACAAGACTATCATAAGTCATAATTACAAGGACGAAAAGGAAATATCAGAAAGAGTGAAGGCTTTTAACTCTTAATAAAACAAGAAGGGAATTAAATAGTATACAAATGGAATACATGTGAGGGTTAATAAGTAGGGAGGGTTTAGAATTGCTCCTAATTAAGTTTGGGCTGAAGGAAAAATAGCTACAGAGTAGGAGAAGACTAGGATTGTTCCAATGTATAAATATGAGAAAGCAAAAACCAAAACTACCAAAATACAATATAAGAATAGGGTGGAATACCAAAGGAACATATGAAATGATTGATGGGTAGGGAGGCTTTAAAATGAGTGAGTGTCATTCATAATAAAATTGCTAAAGGGTTGGAGAACGGCAGAATTGTTCTAATTCATCAAGATGGGGGATGAAAATAAAAAAGAAAACGTAAGGGTGTGTACAGAAGGCGGAGCTTATGAGTAACCATTTAGTCAAAATTAAATTCTCAAATACCTCTAATAAATAAATCCCTTCTTAATCTTGTATTGCCTACATATTAAGTACTCAGAAGGATAGTATAATAAAACATTTAAAAAATATTATTTGAGTGTCTCTTGAAATAAAACATCATTGAACCTGCATTTTTCGAATGTGTCTATTTATCTAGACTCTAGACAATAGATGCAGTAAGTAATTTTAATATTTTATAAACTATTTGTCTAAATAATAGCAATAAAAAGGTTACCTATTGACAATTTATTAGCTAACTGAAATAAGTATTTATTATTATGTAATTTTTATCGTTTCACAACATTACCAAATAATAAGAGTAAAAAGTTACCTGTGGACAATTTATTGGCCAACTAATATACCTAAAAGACTTATTTATTGTTAGTATGTACTTAACACCAAATTGTTTTTTAATAAAATTAAAGTAAAACCAAACACTGTCCCAAATTTTACGTAGATACCTTGAAATACTGATCAACAGCACCCAACTGTAGAACACGTATTTAACTTTGTCAAAAAAAAAATGCAAGGACAAAAGTAATTTATAAAACAAAATCATAAATACTCACCATTCCGAAGAACTTATTTCTGAGGTTTTCCATCACTCCATCACTGGCACTGTCACAACACCTGCAATTACAATTCAGAGTTAATTAAGATACATATCTAATTAAACAAAGTAAATACTGTTTATCATATTACCGTATCCAAAAACTGAAAGGTGTTTATGTATTTATCAATAAATACCAAATAAAAAATCCATCCCTAATTAGGGGACTTTTTCACCTCAAGGAGTATATATACATAAAAACTAATTGAAGACAATTTCCCAAAAAGAATAGTTGAAGGGTGTGAGAAGGTTAGGATTATTCCAATTTATAAAGATGGGGGTGAAAAGGTAAAGCAGAAAACTACTAAATTACAAATTAGGAAGTGGTTGGGATACCAGTAGAATGTATGAGGACTTTAATAGATAAGGAAGTTTAAAAATGGGTGAGAATTGCCGCTCTTAATCACATTTGGACTAAAAAGATAGTAGCTGAAGAGTGGAAGAAGGCTAGGATTGCTCCAATTTGTACGGATGGGGATGAAAATAAAATATAAAACTATCAAACTACCAATTAAGAAGGGGTTGGGATACCAGTAGAATGTATGAGGACTTTAATAGGTAAGGAAGTCTAAAAATGGGTGAGAATTGCTGTTAATCACATTTTGACTAGAGGGATAGTAGCTGAAGGGTGGAAGAAGGCTAGGATTGCTCCAATTTGTAAAGATGGGGATGAAAATAAAATATAAAACTATCAAATTACCAATCAAGAAGGGGTTGGGATACCAGTAGAATGTATGAGGACTTTAATAGGTAGGGAAGTTTAAAAATGGGTAAGAATTGCTGTGAATCGCATTTGGACTAAAGGGATAGTAGCTGAAGGGTGGAAGAAGGCTAGGATTGCTCCAATTTGTAAAAATGGGCATGAAAATAAAATATAAAACTATCAAACTACCAATTAAGAAGGGGTTGGGATACCAGTAGAATGTATGACGACTTTAATAGGTAGGGAAGTTTAAAAATGGGTGAGAATTGCTTTAATCACATTTGGACTAAAGGGATAGTAGTTGAAGGGTGGAAGAAGGCTAGGATTGCTCCAATTTGTTAAGATGGGGATGAAAATAAAATATAAAACTATCAAACTACCAATTAAGAAGGGGTTGGGATACCAGTAGAATGTATGAGGACTTTAATAGGTAAGGAAGTTTAAAAATGGGTGAGAATTGCTTTAATCACATTTGGACTAAAGGGATAGTAGTTGAAGGGTGGAAGAAGGCTAGGATTGCTCCAATTTGTTAAGATGGGGATGAAAATAAAATATGAAACTACCAAACTACCAATTAAGAAGGGGTTGGGATACCAGTAGAATGTATAAAGAGTTATATCTGTAGGTAAGTTTAAAAATGGGTGAGAATAGTTCTTAATCACATTTGGACTAAATGGATAATAAGCTGAATGTTGGGAGAAAGCTATAAATGTTCTAATTTATAAAATGAGAAGAAAATGATAATAAATCGAAATAACTGTACGTGACAAACTGTAAAATTATTTGTAGGTACCTATTATTCAATAACATTTATTCACTCCTAATAACTATGTTTCAATATTATTAAGGTTAATTCTTAATAAGTCATACAATTTGCAAAAATAAACAATCATTTGTAATAATGTATTAAAAACATGTATTGAAACAATAATAAAATACTAATAATTAAATAAGTATGTGCTTAATAAGTCTCCTTTGTTTATTAAATTTAAATTAGGACTTATCTACCTACTTTACTTTTTAATAAACATAGATATGTAAGTACAGTAATGATTTTAATGCCAATAAGTACCCAACTTAATTTAAAATTAAACATGTTAATGTAACTATTATTTAATTCACAAAAATCTTTATAGATAAATACCTGTCCTATAAGTAACTACTTGGTTCTATTTGAGGTTATAACCTTTAACTATATAGGTAGGTCATACGTACTGTACCTTGGTAACCGTTTAGATAGACGGAATACAATTAGTATCAAAAACCAACAAATAAGCAAAGAAAGAGAAACTATTAGATACACTTACTACTAAACTTTGTATTCAAGCAATTTCATTATTTAATTCGATATTTAGAATCTAAACAGCTGTTTACCTAACTAAACTGATTCGACTCATTCGTTTTCAGTTGTTGGTTGTTATCATGAGTCGAGTTGTTTTAACAAAAAACTGCATTTATAACATAAACCTGATTGACAACACTATGAATCTAAAGTAAAATAACTCGTGTAGATGCATTTTACTTAGTTGCAAATTATACTTACTTAAAATTAGTAAAAACAGGTGAAATTAATTAATCACGCCGTACTCGCACCACTCTAACCTGCACTATACAAACGTGGATGATGCCACGAGTGGCGTAATACCACACACATAATAGACAGTGGCGTAACCAAAAAAGTTTCAGTAAAATAGGATTGTTATTAAAAAATATTACAATGAATTATATTATCACAATGTTAAAAAAATAACTATGTTACATTTATAACAACCACAATTATAAAATTTTCGAAAAAATAAGGAAATTGTTAGGGAGTTTTCCAAAAAAAATATCATTTTCGTTGCTCCTGATAATAACTCACAACCAACGACACAGTTGTTTCTCAGATCTTTAAAAAAAATTTTTTTTGGATTTGTTTGATGTTAGATCTTAACGAGAACTAGGTACTTCAAGGGTGAAAATCTCCAAGTTCAGGGGATGATTAATCAATTCAAAGCTTAGTCATTAATTTTCTAGTTGGCATCTAGAGCCCTGTGAGCAGGTGCGTCATTTTCCGAGGGAAAACGACACAATTGGATGTTCTTCCCTTGCTCCTACCCTACAATTAAAACTTTTAATGTAAAAGAAACTGTCGATAATAATGAAAACGTCCAAAGATAAAAATTAATGAAAGAAGAAAATTTTTTACCTCCTATTTTTTGTGTCCTAATGCATCAAAATAAAATTAGGCTGATATTTCCTATTACAGGATTATTTTATTTATATCTTATGGGAAAATAAAAAGGAAATGGCAACATTAATTAGAATTAAAAATGAAAAAATAAATGGGATGTTAGGTCTCCAACTACAGTCTTTTTTCTCTTAACCCCACCAATAATTTAATTAATTTGAAACGAACCAACGTTTTCGTTGTAAATACATAAATAAATGCTTTTTAACTAATCTTTCAAAAATAGTGACAAAAGAAATTGTAAAACCCTTTTTGGCTTTGATTCTACCAATTACAAGATTGAGGGACGACGAAATGGAGATTGTACGAAACTGAGGGTGAAAATGCAAAAAAAGTTCTAATTTGCTACTAGGTCCTATTCTAATTCACTAGCTGTTAGTCTTGTTTGTTGTTTTCTTTATTTAATCCTGGTTTTTGAGATTAAAAAAACATAGAGGGTGAAAAATGTATTAATCTTCTAAAATGCTGAATCAAAATTTGCTACTAAGTCTTGATCTTTCTTAAAGTTCTTCTTTTAATCTTGATTTTGGTCATGTCCTGTTTTTATCTACATAGTCTTGATTTTGGTTTTGGCTTCTTCATTTAAGTTTCATTTTGGAGATTTTATAAAAAACTTAGGGTGAAAAATTTTCAAGAATGCTGAGCTTGAATTATCCACTAGCTCTTGCTCTTGGTCTACAATTAATTCAGTTCATGTAATCTTAATCTTCGTCTCGTTTACTAAAACTTTATTTTGTTCTTGTTCACGTAGTTTTGGTCTTGGTCTTTTTCACTTAGTCTTGGTCTTGGTGTTGGCCTTGCTCACTTAGCATTGGTTTTAATCTTGTTTACTCAGTTTTGACTTTGGTCTTTCCAACATATCTTGTTAAATGTGGAAGAGCAAGACAAGTAAACAATACTACGACACCAAAACTAATTTTGCTCACATAAAAACAACCGAACAATAAATTGTAATTGTGCAACACTGAACTCACCTTTTTCCTCTTTTTCATTTTTCAAGTGTAATTCAATGTATACATACATGTAAATACTTATACGACACACACAAATATGCACAATATCCATGCATATAAGTGTGTCAACTTAATTCAGAACAAATCTGGAACACTCTCGAATAGAACGTTTCCCCGAAAAGGAATAAAAGGGGGAACGTAGGGAACAATATATCATTGCATCGCATCGTGTGGTCGTATTTTTCTTCGCTTCATTATCGCTTTTCTGCGTATTATATGTATTTGTAACATATTAACCTAATGGGACTGGTTAGTTTCCATATTAACCAACTCGATTTATTTCTAGTAATATTAAGGTTATACTTTATTCAAATACTTAACGTAGATATTTTGCAAATTAGCCAAAGGTGATGGTTAATCTGTGCACTCCCATTGCAGTTTATACTTTAGCTACAAATCTTGGATAATTTGCAAACTAGCTGGATAGTATGCAAACTTTCCAAAGATCTGCTAGTTTTGTAGTTAGTAACGGATAGTGGCTAGTTTATATATATGTTTACAAACTAGCCAAGATTTGTCGCTAAAGTACAAACTAAACAGGGGAATTTCACAGATTAACCAGTGTCCTTGGTTAGTTTGCTAAATAGCCACACCAAGTATTTGGATAAAGTGTCAACTTTAAAATCGCTAGTACCTAATACATTATAGCCAACTCGTTGGTTATTTTGTAAACTAACCAGTCCCTTTTGGTTAATTTATTACAATCTACTAGCCTGACGTAAAATAAAAAAGTCTTTGTACACTGTACGATTATTTGTCCAGATGAATAAATAAAGTGTAAGATTAAATTTCAAATCAGGGCAACCTAAACTAACCATAACCTAACAATTTAAAAGTGCATTACATTAAAACAAAAATTACTTAGTACACTGTCTCTGAGTAGGTAATGTAGGCTGTATTTTATTTTTATAAATTAGGTTATGGTTAGTTTATGTTGCCCTGATTTAAAATTTAATCTCACTGCTCACTGATTTTTTATTTAACGTTTTCTAATAAGGACTGGTTAGTTTACAAAATAGCCAACGAATTGGTTATTATCTATTAGGTACTAGCAATGTTAAGTTCACACTGTATCCAAAAATTTACTGTGTATATTTTGCAAATTAGCCAAGAGCACTGATTTCTATGTGTACCTACGTCCCTTATGGTTTGTACTTTCGCCCCAAATCTTGGATAGTTTGTAAACTAGCTGGATAGTACTTACCCATACAAACTAAGCAATATGAGTATATAGGTAGTTATTTTAGTGGAAACATTTAGACAATTTGTATACTAACCATCTAATTTGCAAACTAGCCAAGTAACATAACATTTTATCGATTCTCAATGTCTCTATTGTGCAACCAGCTTAGGACAAGAATTTTAATGACTTAGTTTACCGCTTGAATTACATACCTACTACATTCAGCTGAAAGTTACCTATGTAAAGTTGTGTGTATAACAAGCATCGTATTGCACGATTACATTACACTTTTATTATTATTCTAATTATTATTAGTTTTAAGTGTATACATACTAGTAACTTAGTCACTAAGTATACACTGTTGTATGTTTATTAACACCAACATTGACCAAGTATTTATTTGTTTCAGGTAAGGATTTCTGCACATGTCTACTTCTATTTCTGCTAAGGGTACCTACCACAGCCCTTTTATGGCTTTTTAATGTGAAAGTTCTTGCTCTAGAGGAAAACATGTAAGAAACCCTTTAATTAATAGTTTTACTATTTTTTATGTATCTATTATAACTAGAGGTGGGATTTTATGTAAAAAACATCTTTTTTATTATTTGGAATAACATCCCCGATATATTGTGGATGTACCTATCAGTTTTGCCCTGAAATATTACGATTAACGATCATTTAAAATTACACATTTTGAATAAAACCAAGTCTTAATAAATATTTGCAGTTTTCCCATAAAAACTTAATGTTTTTTACCTTTTCAACACAAAATGGTAAATATTTGACTGAATGAATTATAAAAAAATAGATTATTATTTTATGTAGGTACTAAAAAGCATCACCGCAAAGATATGTAGGTAATACAATAATTATGTACATATTTGCAATTTGACTGGAATTTTTCCAATTATCAAAATAGATTATTCAAAAAATTGGAAATATTATTTAATTACTACCTAATAGATACATAATCATTATTTTTCCCGGTGCAAGAATCTACAAAAAATTCAGCTCAATAAAAAATAACTTTCTGAAATTTCTGATGACAATTACCTATCTAGGTAGCTAGAGCTAACTGGCTAAAGCGAATCTATTTTTTTATTTACTAAATCTAATCGTGTACGTACATACATAAAGTATAAAAACAAGGAAATTCCTCTGTATATACCTACCTAACCTGCTGCTTATGAAACAACAAACATCCTTGGGTTTTCTACTATTCTAGTTGCCACAACATTACACGTTTTAATTTAATTTCCATTAAATAACCCGATAATAAAAAGTTCAAAACCACTAACCGTATCAATCATTCTACCTAACCTATGCAATGCTAATTGGCAAATAAACTTGAACTTGTTTAAATATGTAATAACAATTTAAATATATATCTATAAAAAACGTGAAATATTGCCTTGAATTAATAACTAAATATTATTATAATACGGATGAATACTTTTACGGAATTTTACAACTATTTTATTTATTTTTTTGACTCATGTTAGATTGCTAAACAGAAAACAGTTGCGATATACGATACATATGTAAAACATGGTTTTGATCGTAAACAACGCGTTTCTTGTCGAAATAAATAAACCAATGTTTTATATGCAATATCAGTATTTAATATATAAAGAACATTTTTCTTATCACCACAGAAGTTAACTTACTTACTTATTATACAAAATACCATACAGCAGTGTAAGTCGGGTTTCATAAGTTGATTTTTTTTTATTTATTTAGTTGATAATAAAATTTAATTTTAACAAATTTATCAACAGATGGACATATGTAGTCGTATTATAGAAACTTTAATCCAATTTAATTGAACTTATTAGGTAGTTATATTATTAATTATAGAAATTTTAATAAGCAGTTACAACCCCAAAACAATTGCTTCTTTACTTGTTTTTGTTTACAATAACAAGACTATCATAAGTCATAATTACAAGGACGAAAAGGAAATATCAGAAAGAGTGAAGGCTTTTAACTCTTAATAAAACAAGAAGGGAATTAAATAGTATACAAATGGAATACATGTGAGGGTTAATAAGTAGGGAGGGTTTAGAATTGCTCCTAATTAAGTTTGGGCTGAAGGAAAAATAGCTACAGAGTAGGAGAAGACTAGGATTGTTCCAATGTATAAATATGAGAAAGCAAAAACCAAAACTACCAAAATACAATATAAGAATAGGGTGGAATACCAAAGGAACATATGAAATGATTGATGGGTAGGGAGGCTTTAAAATGAGTGAGTGTCATTCATAATAAAATTGCTAAAGGGTTGGAGAACGGCAGAATTGTTCTAATTCATCAAGATGGGGGATGAAAATAAAAAAGAAAACGTAAGGGTGTGTACAGAAGGCGGAGCTTATGAGTAACCATTTAGTCAAAATTAAATTCTCAAATACCTCTAATAAATAAATCCCTTCTTAATCTTGTATTGCCTACATATTAAGTACTCAGAAGGATAGTATAATAAAACATTTAAAAAATATTATTTGAGTGTCTCTTGAAATAAAACATCATTGAACCTGCATTTTTCGAATGTGTCTATTTATCTAGACTCTAGACAATAGATGCAGTAAGTAATTTTAATATTTTATAAACTATTTGTCTAAATAATAGCAATAAAAAGGTTACCTATTGACAATTTATTAGCTAACTGAAATAAGTATTTATTATTATGTAATTTTTATCGTTTCACAACTTTACCAAATAATAAGAGTAAAAAGTTACCTGTGGACAATTTATTGGCCAACTAATATACCTAAAAGACTTATTTATTGTTAGTATGTACTTAACACCAAATTGTTTTTTAATAAAATTAAAGTAAAACCAAACACTGTCCCAAATTTTACGTAGATACCTTGAAATACTGATCAACAGCACCCAACTGTAGAACACGTATTTAACTTTGTCAAAAAAAAAATGCAAGGACAAAAGTAATTTATAAAACAAAATCATAAATACTCACCATTCCGAAGAACTTATTTCTGAGGTTTTCCATCACTCCATCACTGGCACTGTCACAACACCTGCAATTAAAATTCAGAGTTAATTAAGATACATATCTAATTAAACAAAGTAAATACTGTTTATCATATTACCGTATCCAAAAACTGAAAGGTGTTTATGTATTTATCAATAAATACCAAATAAAAAATCCATCCCTAATTAGGGGACTTTTTCACCTCAAGGAGTATATATACATAAAAACTAATTGAAGACAATTTCCCAAAAAGAATAGTTGAAGGGTGTGAGAAGGTTAGGATTATTCCAATTTATAAAGATGGGGGTGAAAAGGTAAAGCAGAAAACTACTAAATTACAAATTAGGAAGTGGTTGGGATACCAGTAGAATGTATGAGGACTTTAATAGATAAGGAAGTTTAAAAATGGGTGAGAATTGCCGCTCTTAATCACATTTGGACTAAAAAGATAGTAGCTGAAGAGTGGAAGAAGGCTAGGATTGCTCCAATTTGTACGGATGGGGATGAAAATAAAATATAAAACTATCAAACTACCAATTAAGAAGGGGTTGGGATACCAGTAGAATGTATGAGGACTTTAATAGGTAAGGAAGTCTAAAAATGGGTGAGAATTGCTGTTAATCACATTTTGACTAGAGGGATAGTAGCTGAAGGGTGGAAGAAGGCTAGGATTGCTCCAATTTGTAAAGATGGGGATGAAAATAAAATATAAAACTATCAAATTACCAATCAAGAAGGGGTTGGGATACCAGTAGAATGTATGAGGACTTTAATAGGTAAGGAAGTTTAAAAATGGGTGAGAATTGCTGTTAATCACATTTGGACTAAAGGGATAGTAGCTGAAGGGTGGAAGAAGGCTAGGATTGCTCCAATTTGTAAAGATGGGGATGAAAATAAAATATAAAACTATCAAACTACCAATTAAGAAGGGGTTGGGATACCAGTAGAATGTATGAGGACTTTAATAGGTAGGGAAGTTTAAAAATGGGTAAGAATTGCTGTGAATCGCATTTGGACTAAAGGGATAGTAGCTGAAGGGTGGAAGAAGGCTAGGATTGCTCCAATTTGTAAAAATGGGCATGAAAATAAAATATAAAACTATCAAACTACCAATTAAGAAGGGGTTGGGATACCAGTAGAATGTATGACGACTTTAATAGGTAGGGAAGTTTAAAAATGGGTGAGAATTGCTTTAATCACATTTGGACTAAAGGGATAGTAGTTGAAGGGTGGAAGAAGGCTAGGATTGCTCCAATTTGTTAAGATGGGGATGAAAATAAAATATGAAACTACCAAACTACCAATTAAGAAGGGGTTGGGATACCAGTAGAATGTATAAAGGGTTATATCTGTAGGTAAGTTTAAAAATGGGTGAGAATAGTTCTTAATCACATTTGGACTAAATGGATAATAAGCTGAATGTTGGGAGAAAGCTATAAATGTTCTAATTTATAAAATGAGAAGAAAATGATAATAAATCGAAATAACTGTACGTTACAAACTGTAAAATTATTTGTAGGTACCTATTATTCAATAACATTTATTCACTCCTAATAACTATGTTTCAATATTATTAAGGTTAATTCTTAATAAGTCATACAATTTGCAAAAATAAACAATCATTTGTAATAATGTATTAAAAACATGTATTGAAACAATAATAAAATACTAATAATTAAATAAGTATGTGCTTAATAAGTCTCCTTTGTTTATTAAATTTAAATTAGGACTTATCTACCTACTTTACTTTTTAATAAACATAGATATGTAAGTACAGTAATGATTTTAATGCCAATAAGTACCCAACTTAATTTAAAATTAAACATGTTAATGTAACTATTATTTAATTCACAAAAATCTTTATAGATAAATACCTGTCCTATAAGTAACTACTTGGTTCTATTTGAGGTTATAACCTTTAACTATATAGGTAGGTCATACGTACTGTACCTTGGTAACCGTTTAGATAGACAAAAGAATACAATTAGTATCAAAAACCAACAAATAAGCAAAGAAAGAGAAACTATTAGATACACTTACTACTAAACTTTGTATTCAAGCAATTTCATTATTTAATTCGATATTTAGAATCTAAACAGCTGTTTACCTAACTAAACTGATTCGACTCATTCGTTTTCAGTTGTTGGTTGTTATCATGAGTCGAGTTGTTTTAACAAAAAACTGCATTTATAACATAAACCTGATTGACAACACTATGAATCTAAAGTAAAATAACTCGTGTAGATGCATTTTACTAAGTTGCAAATTATACTTACTTAAAATTAGTAAAAACAGGTGAAATTAATTAATCACGCCGTACTCGCACCACTCTAACCTGCACTATACAAACGTGAATGATGCCACGAGTGGCGTAATACCACACACATAATAGACAGTGGCGTAACCAAAAAAATTTCAGTAAAATAGGATTGTTATTAAAAAATATTACAATGAATTATATTATCACAATGTTAAAAAAATAACTATGTTACATTTATAACAACCACAATTATAAAATTTTCGAAAAAATAAGGAAATTGTTAGGGAGTTTTCCAAAAAAAATATCATTTTCGTTGCTCCTGATAATAACTCACAACCAACGACACAGTTGTTTCTCAGATCTTTAAAAAAAATTTTTTTTTGGATTTGTTTGATGTTAGATCTTAACGAGAACTAGGTACTTCAAGGGTGAAAATCTCCAAGTTCAGGGGATGATTAATCAATTCAAAGCTTAGTCATTAATTTTCTAGTTGGCATCTAGAGCCCTGTGAGCAGGTGCGTCATTTTCCGAGGGAAAACGACACAATTGGATGTTCTTCCCTTGCTCCTACCCTACAATTAAAACTTTTAATGTAAAAGAAACTGTCGATAATAATGAAAACGTCCAAAGATAAAAATTAATGAAAGAAGAAAATTTTTTACCTCCTATTTTTTGTGTCCTAATGCATCAAAATAAAATTAGGCTGATATTTCCTATTACAGGATTATTTTATTTATATCTTATGGGAAAATAAAAAGGAAATGGCAACATTAATTAGAATTAAAAATGGGATGTTAGGTCTCCAACTACAAAGTCTTTTTTCTCTTAATCCCATCAATAATTTAATTAATTTGAAACGAACCAACGTTTTTGTTGTAAATAAATGCTTTGTAACTAATCTTTCAAAAATAGTCACAAAAGAAATTGTAAAACCCTTTTTGGCTTTGATTCTACCAATTACAAGATTGAGGGACGACGAAATGGAGATTGTACGAAACAGGGTGAAAATGCAAAAACAGTTCTAATTTGCTACTAGGTCCTATTCTAATTCACTAGCTGTTAGTCTTGTTTGTTGTCTTCTTTATTTAATCTTGGTTTTTGAGATTAAAAAAACAATGAGGGTGAAAAATGTATTAATCTTCAAAAATGCTGAATCAAAATTTGCTACTAAGTCTTGGTCTTTCTTAAAGTTCTTCTTTTAATCTTGATTTTGGTCATGTCTTGTTTTTATCTACATAGTCTTGATTTTGGTTTTGGCTTCTTCATTTAAGTTTCATTTTGGAGATTTTATAAAAAACTTAGGGTGAAAAATTTTCAAGAATGCTGAGCTGAATTTGCTACTAGCTCTTGCTCTTGGTCCACAATTAATTCAGTTCACGTAATCTTAATCTTCGTCTCGTTTACTGAAACTTCATCTTGTTCTTGTTCACGTAGTTTTGGTCTTGGTCTTTTTCACTTAGTCTTGGTCTTGGTGTTGGTCTTGCTCACTTAGCATTGGTTTAAATCTTGTTTACTCAGTTTTGACTTTGGTCTTTCCAACATATCTTGTTAAATGTGGAAGAGCAAGACAAGTAAACAATACTACGACACCAAAACTAATTTTGCTCACATAAAAACAACCGAACAATAAATTGTAATTGTGCAACACTGAACTCATTCAAAAATATACTTGTCACCTTTTTCCTCTTTTTCATTTTTCAAGTGTAATTCAATGTATACATACATGTAAATACTTATACGACACACACAAATATGCACAATATCCATGCATATAAGTGTGTCAACTTAATTCAGAACAAATCTGGAACACTCTTGAATAGAACGTTTCCCCGGAAAGGAATAAAAGGGGGAACGTAGGGAACAATATATCATTGCATCGCATCGTGTGGTCGTATTTTTCTTCGCTTCATTATCGCTTTTCTGCGTAGTATATGTAAATGGGACTTCGGACATATGTAAGCCTTTTGCAACACTTATTTATGTTCCTTTTCAGATGAAACAAAGACCGTTGTTCCAAGCAAAACAACGTAACAAAAAAACTGTTTTGCTTTTCGCAAAAACCGTTTCTTCAGCTGCAACAATCGAGTCGACTCGTTTGTTAACCTACAGGGTGGTCCATCATTAGAATGAAAATGGTCACAACTACATTGAAGCTTCAATCCTTGACTAAAGTAAAATTATTGCTATGCAAGTCACAATAATGGTCTTAGTTTTGGTTTTATTAAATTAACTAGCCTTGTTTAGATTTTTTATTGCTTATGTAGTTGCTGTTGCCATAATTATCTATGTAGGACTTAAATTAAATAGAAATAGCATAAGAGATACTTCTTATTTTATTTCATAATATTTTTTGACTACATCTACTTAGAGGCAATTATCATTCAAAGAAAATTGCCTTTTTTATTATCTAATTTAGTTAGTTAATTAAACTTGTGCTGTTGGATTAACAGCTTGGTTAACAAGTCTCGAAACCCTCCTTCCAAGATCATCATCAATTTTCGTAAGCTCCATAATGGTACGCTCTATAACACGTTCCGTACATCTTCTTAGGGTAAAAGCGATATTGTTGGCACAAGCTTGTCTTTGTTGTTCAGTAAAAACCTCCCTGTAAAGGACCCCCGGTTGCTGGTAGTTATCCTCAATGATTGAATCGATTTGAACGATTTTATCGCAGAGTCTTCTGTCAGGAAACAGTTGGGCAATCCTCGGGTCCACTTCTGGTCCATTGAAACTGTTGGGGTGGTAAACTGGAGCACCATTTTGATTGTTTATGGCCTGACCGCCATCTCTCATGTAGTTCTTAACGTAATGTGGAGCGTTTACTGGCAATTGGAGATAATTTACACCAAGGCGGTGCCTTTGGGTGTCGGCATAGGCTATGAGCCTGGCTTGTAACATCCTGTCTGGAGTAGCTGCAATTCCTGGAATAAAATGGGCCGGATTGAATGCAAGCTGTTCGATTTCTGCTATATAATTGGAGGGATTTCTATTCAGAGTCATCCTTCCAACTGGGATGAGAGGAAAATCTTTTTGGGGTAGCACTTTGGATACGTCAAATAAATTGAAGGGCAATTCCGCAGCTTGCTGAGGAGTACACACTTGGATATAGAGGTTCCACGACGGATATTCTCCTCTGTGGATGGCATTGTAGAGATCTCTGCAAGCGTAATCAGGATCCTGTCCTTCCAGTTGAAGAGCCCTTTGGGCTGTTAAATTCCGAACCCCTTGGTTGGTTCTGTAGTGAAATTTGCAGTATGTTATCTGCCTCTCGGCATTGATAAGCATGTAAGTGTGAGAACTGAACCCGTGCATGTGTCTGAACCCATCTGGGGTGCCCCTGTCTCCATGTTCATAAATGGTTTGATGAAAACATTCGGGACGTAAGGAGATGAAGTCCCAGTATTGATCCCAGTCAGGCAAATACGTTACAGGGTTGCGTTTTTGACTTCTGATAAAACTAATGAAGGCTGTAACGTCCCTTGTGAAGAAGATTGGAGTGTTGTTTCCTACCATGTCGTATATACCATCCTCCGTATAATATTTGACTGCAAATCCCCTTGGATCCCTTCGTGTATCAGGCGAACCCCTTTCGTAGATGACGGTGGAAAATCGTGCAGCCATAGGGGTTTTCTTACCAACACTTGTAAATATTCTTGCAACAGTATACTGACTGATATCGTTGGTACATTCGAAATATCCAAAGGCTCCACTACCCTTTGCGTGTACAACTCTTTCTGCAATACGCTCGTGGGTCCAATGGGTTAGTTGGTCGAACATTGCATAGTCTTCGATAAGGGTGGGTCCTCGAAGTCCAATCGTGACACTGGAGTCGTGGTTGGCAATAGGGTTTCCACCAGTGTTTGTGATGATACCCCTTGAACCATACTAAAAAAAAAATAAAAGATTTGAGAAACAGCCCTTTCAAAGATATAGTTATTATTTTAATTAAAACCTGTTTCTAAGGTAACACAAGCTGAATGTATTTTTATTTCCTTAATGCAAAAAAGATTCTTGACCCCCAACTTAATTTTTAAGTAAAAATTAAAAATTATTCTCCCTGTCCCAAAATCCCAAAATAAAAGATGCAAAAAAATTATGGAGTGTTGAAGTGCAAATATTTTCCTTCTAAGATGATTTTTATTTTCTGGATCACCTTCTCTATTTAATATCAAACAATTTCTGAGATTTTCGACTCCCAGCTTCATTTTCAAGTAACTAATGCAAACAAAATCTGACATTTTTGACAACCAGCCCCACTTTTAAGTAAAAATAAAAAATTGTGGCCGCACTACCCCAAATGGAAAGATACAAAAAAGTCATAAAGTGTAAAGTACGAGTGTTAATATGACATGAAAATAAAAATACAAAAAACTTTCTCCACTCTCCTTTGCCAGTAAAAATGGACCAATTTAACCCAAATTTAATCCTATAAGTACCCTTAAGTTTTTCCAAATCCCCCTCCCTATCAAAATTTTAGGAAAAACTCTTTGGTCTTTGTTACTTTTGTACTTATTAATATAGTTTCTTTTTTTATTACTTATTTATTGGTACTTACTTGTTTGCTTGCTGCATATTCTGTAAGTTGTTGGGCTGCCTCATCTCGCACTAAAGGTCCCGACATTTCTGGTAAAAAAAATAACAACTGTTTCAAAAGGACGATTAGCAAATGTCGAAAATGGTATCTGATGATCCCATATATATAACTCTACCTGTTTTTTGTAGATTAAATTTGTGGTCGGTCATATAAGGAAATTAGGAAGTATATTTAACCAAATGATAACAATTCTGTCGAAGTTCAGTGACTGAGAAACCAATTTTTAAAAATAAATTTCAATTCCTGTTTTCTGCTGATATGGGGTCAAAAAAAATGAAACCTATTTTACGTATCTTTGTTAATAATGAAAAATATACTGGGTGTTTCATCTAAAATTATCCTCAGATGTTGCATTTGTTTAAATTTTATACAAACATGGGTGTAATAGTATTTTTTTATTTAACTTAATTAAACTTGACCAACCCTTAAATATTGATTGCTAAATAAAAATATTTAGAATGGCTTTAGTGTCATTTGACAAGACATGACCTAAATAGAAGCCCAATGTGATTGATATTACATATTTTTGAACAAAGCGTTATTGTATCCCAAACACATTTAATTTACTTTAATTTAAACCACCACCAACCTTATATATTTATAATTACGTAAAAATAAATAATAAATAATCCAATACCTACATTTATTAACCTAATTTTAAATTTCAATTTTAATAAAACGTCAATATTCATTTACAATTTATTGGGGGTCCAATATGTCATGGATTGAGGTACATCAACAATAGTAGTAGGGTTAATGTATGTATATAAAAGTGCCATAGTATTAGGTAAATATTTTTTTTCATGAGTGTTTATTTTTATAATTTTAAAATGTTAAATAAATTAGTTCTTCGACTCCTTTTTCTTCATTTTTTTATTGAAATTTCATGTAAATGGAAATTTTATGTAAATGGAATTTCCAAAAAACAAATTCTTAAAAAGAAGCATTTATTAAATTTTATTTATTTGTTTTGACTATCCATAATTTTTACCTCTCCCCTCTCTATAAAAAAAATTAATAAACTACTCCCCTCCCCTATATCTTCCGAAGTAATAACAAATTTCATATCTTCCCTAAAATTGAAATTAAACTTAAAAGAAAACTACTAATTTAATAAATAAAGGTAGATGAGAATGCTGTTATAGCAATTGATTAACAAAAATTAGTAAGAATTAAGAATAATTTTTTGCATGTATCTGAACAATAAAAACTAAATAAAAAATTTATTTGAATCTTTCACCAGAAATTACCTTCTAAAAAGTTTAATGCAAATTTCTTAGCAATTTGAGAATATTATTCTATTAGGCACTTATATCAACCAAAGCAAAGGTATCTTTCATGTGAGATAATATTATTTAATAGTTTTTTTTATTTATTTTTTTTTACTTTTTTTAATGTCTATGCTTTTTATTACCTACTGCAATTTTATTATTTTAATTAGAGATTCCAATCTTAATATTTGAGAATGTTTAAAATAATAATTATTTTTTTATATTTATATACTTATTATATTTGTATTAATCAATATTGACCATTAGAAAAAAGCGTTTGGGTATTTAAAAAAAATTATCACGTAAGCTAATTAATATTTCTACAATTTATTTATTTTTTATTTTTGTTAATGAATGGTCATGTTCTCTCTAAGTTCGCATTTATTGTTTTTTTATTACCTACTACACTAATTACTACATAAATGTGTTACTACAATTAATTATTATTATTTTTTTTTTTGAGACAATTCTAAACAAGAAAACGCATTTAAACTTCTGCTCGAGTAGGAAGGGCTTGATGAATTGCCCTCGAAACCCTTCTTCCCAGATCTTCATCGATCCTATTAAATTCTTGAATTGTACGTTGAATAACATGATCTGTACACCTCCTTAGTGTAAAAGCCATATTTTCTGCACACGTTTGCCTTTGTTGTTCAGTAAAAACCTCCCTGTAAAGCACCCCTGGTTGTTGGTAGTTGTCTTCAACTATCGAATCAATCTGAACGATCCTATCGCAAAGGGTTCTTTCAGGAAACAGTGCAGCAATCCTCGGGTCCACTTCCGGTCCATTAAAACTATTTGGGTGGAAATTGGGGGCACCATTTTGATTGTTTATCACCTGACCGCCATCCCTATTGTAATTTTTAATACGGAATGGAGAATTAACAGGCAACTGGAGATAATTCACACCAAGACGATGTCTTTGGGTGTCTGCGTATGCTATAAGCCTGGCTTGTAACATCCGATCTGGAGTAGCTGCAATTCCTGGGATAAAATGGGCAGGGTTGAAAGCTAATCCCTCAATTTCAGCGAAATAATTACTTGCATTCCTATTTAATGTCATTCTACCAACAGGGATGAGAGGGAAATCTTTTTGGGGTAAAACTTTGGAAACGTCAAATAAATTGAAGGGTAACTGTTCAGCTTGATGAGGAGTACATACTTGGATATAAAGATTCCATGATGGATATTCGCCCCTGTGGATTGCGTTGTAAAGATCTCGTATGGAGTAATCTGGATCTTGGCCTTCCAGTTCAAGAGCTCTTTGGGCAGTCAGGTTTCGAATTCCTTGGTTGGTTCTGTAGTGGAATTTGCAATACGTGATCTGTTTATCAGCGTTGATAAGCATATAAGTGTGAGAACTGAACCCGTGCATATGTCTGAACCCATCTGGGGTACCCCTGTCCCCATGCTCATAAATTGTTTGATGGAAACACTCTGGACGTAAAGAGATGAAGTCCCAGTATTGATCCCAGTCGATTAAATTTGTAACAGGGTTCCTCCTTTGGCTTCTGATGAAACTAATGAAGTTGGTGACGTCTCTTGTGAAAAATATTGGAGTGTTGTTTCCTACCATGTCGTATATGCCATCTTCAGTATAATATTTGACCGCAAAACCTCTAGGGTCCCTTCGTGTGTCAGGTGAAGCCCTTTCGTAAATGACGGTGGAGAATCTTGCAGCCAAAGGGGTTTTCTTACCAACACTTGTAAATATTTTGGCTACAGTGTATTGGCTGATATCGTGGGTACATTCGAAGTAACCGAAGCCACCACCTCCTTTTGCATGTACAACTCGTTCGGGTTGACGCTCATGGGTCCAATGGGTCAATTGGTCGAACATTGAGTAATCTTCTAAAAGGGTTGGACCCCTGAATCCTACTGTTACGGAGGAGTCATGGTTCGCTATGGGGTTTCCACCAGTATTTGTGATAACACCTCTAGGGCCATACTGTAAAAGTTACAAAATACCTACTTTATAACACTGATTTTTGTGATTTGTTTTTGGTCAACTTACCTCAACTTTGGAAGCATATTCGGTGAGCTGGTTGGCTGCTTCGTCACGATGAAGAGGACCCGACATTTTTACTATTGTTACTAAAAGTATCAGCAATTATCAATGGCGAGTTTCTTTATGACCATAGCACTTTATACTCAGGACGTTGTTGTCTTCCTAGGTTCATTTCGCGGTTAGATAAGGTGATAAAATTATAAAGTAAATCGTACCACATTTGTGGCTTTTTAAATAATTCTCTTCCCAGTAGAAGTACATTGAGCCCATTGATGTTATTCTATTTTTTTTTAACAGGTCAGATGAGTTCATATTCCTTTTATACAGGGTGTGACATTTATAATGAATAAAAAAATACACTTTGGCTTCCTGGTACAAAATAGAACAACAAAAAAAGTTTAATACCATTTTACACTCCAATGACAATTAAACACGCAAATCGTTTTCGAAAAATTGAACTTAAAACGGCCCTGTAAAGTAACCAACCTATCTGTTATTGTGGTCTGGTGGAACTCGATACATTAACTGACATTACTGCAACTATTTACAGAGGCCAGCGTCAAATCTGTCATAATAAAAAAAATTCTTTTTGTTTTTAAATTCAAAAGTGATAAAATTTTATGTTCCAAATGCTACCATTATAAGTGCAACACCCTGTATATTATGTTTTCTTAACCAAAATAAAAATTTAATTACCTATGCATCACTCCTGTTGTAATTGTGGGTAATTAATAGTTAGTTAGTTATTTTTTTTTTCAAATTTGGCACTTTTATAAAAAGAAGCCTGTTGCAACGAGGCGTCTATTTTTGTGTAAGAAACGCTAATTATGCAAATTACCTGGTCGGTTATTTTTATCGAGACTGATTTTTGATTAGGTACTTATAAATAACAGAACTATAGTTCGAACTTTAAAGTGATTTATTCAATAAATAATATAATAAGCAAACCATTCAACTTTTATTTTTTAATTACCTACACGAGATTTACATTAATTTAAGACGTATTTGTGTAAGGAATATTGACCCCTAATGTGGGTAGATCAATTTAATATACAATATAATTTAAGAAAATATTGAACTAATAACTAATTAAAAAATACCCAAGAGGCATTTAAATAAAAGCAGCTTATCAATAATATGATTATTTTACTTGGCTAATTTGCAAATTAACTGGATAGCAAGTGTCCAACTATCTGGTTATTTTGATGGAAAATTATTGTTCCACTAAAAGAGCTACATAAACAAATTGTATAGTTCGCATATTATCCAGATAGTTTACAAATTAACCAAGACTTGAAACTAAAATACCAATCACAAGAGACGTACACATAGTAACCAGTGCTCTTGGCTAATTTGCAAAATATCCACAGTAAATTTTTGGATACAGTGTGAACTTAACATTGCTAATACCTAATAGATAATAACCAATTCGTTGGCTATTTTGTAAACTAACAAGTCGTTATTAGAAAACTTTAAATAAAAAAATTAGTGAGCATTGAGATTAAATTTTAAATCAGGGCAACATAAACTAACCATAACCTAACTTATAAAAATTAAATACAGCCTACATTACCTACTCAGAGACAGTACTAATTTTTGTTTTAATGTAATGCACTTTTAAATTGTTAGGTTATGGTTAGTTTAGGCTGCCCTGATTTGAAATTTAATCTTACACTTTATTTATTCATCTGGACAAATAATCGTACAGTGTACAAAGACTTTTTTATTTTAGGTCAGGCTAGTAGATTGTAATAAATTAACCAAAAGGGACTGGTTAGTTTACAAAATAACCAACGAGTTGGCTATAATGTATTAGGTACTAGCGATTTTAAAGTTGACACTTTATTCAAATACTTGGTGTGGTTATTTAGCAAACTAACCAAGGACACTAGTTAATCTGTGAAATTCCCCTGTTTAGTTTGTACTTTAGCGACAAATCTTGGCTAGTTTGTAAACTAATATATAAACTAGCCAAAATCCGTTACTAGCTACAAAACTAACAGATCTTTGGAAAGTGTGTATACTATCCAGGTAGTTTACAAATTATCCAAGATTTGTAGCTAAAGTACAAACTACAATGGGAGTGCACAGATTAACCACTACTTTTGGCTAATTTGCAAAATATCCACAGTAAGTATTTGGATAAAGTATGAACTTAATATATAAATATAACAAGCAGGTTATTATGGAAACTAACCAGTCCCCTTTGGTTAATTTATTACCTACACTGTACTGTTATTTGTCTAGATCAGTAAATAAAGTGTCAGATTAAATTTCAAATTAGAGCAACCTAAACTAACTTAACCATTTAGATTTGCAATATATGAAAACAAAAATTAGTACACTATCCCTCAGTAGGTAACGTAGGCTGTTTTTTATTTGGATAAGTCCGGTTACGAATAGTTTATGTTGCCCTGATTTTAAATTCAATCTTACTATTAACCAAGAACACTGGTTAATATGTGTATTTCAATTGTGGTTTGTACATTAGCCACAAATCTTGGATAATCTGTAATCTAGCTGGATTAAACACAAACTAGCCAAAAGACGATTTTTCTTCACAATAACCAGACATTTAGATAATTATTTTACGTATACTATCCAGCTAGTTTACAAAATAGCCATATACAACATAAACAAAACATCTCATTATACCTCCCACTATTAAACAATATCGGTATCAGACGGTGTTCATCGCCTTGTAATTTAATTGTAGAGCATATCGACGATGAGGGTTCTACATTATATAACATATGTATGTCCAGGTACAAATTATGTTGTACTACCTAGATATATACACGTGTAATACATGCACATATGTACATATACATGTATTAATTTAATTAGTAATGGATTACCTTTACCTACGCTACGGTAAATTCTAGGTATAGATTCACTTATGAATAAATTGACCACTTTAATTAAATAACGTATATAGCGTAATAATTGAAGAGAACAGGTAATTTATTGCGTCATAGAGGGGTTTAGTTAAACGGAGAGTAAAGGAAAACAAAATACGATCAAACTTCAATAACTCGAACGACGATAGGTCGACAGTAGTAATAACTATGAGATACACGAACTCTCGAATTTCTATTAGTCGAATATCTTGGAGATAACATTTGGCGCCAACTTCGATAAGTCGAATTTTTATATATATTGAAAAAGATATACCTAACCTATATTCCATCCATCCACCTATCAATCTATCTGTAGATAACATGAGATAAATGCATCCAAATGCTAATTTACAGAAAAATTAATGTCTTGCTGTGGTCTGTCAAACTTTTGCCTTTACTGTATACGAAAATAACCTTTTTAAAAAATACAATTTTTCATACCTTCTTTTTGAACAAAGGCGTGTCGTAATTAGAATTAACGACGCCAACGTATTTATGTGTACATATCCGTCTATTTGGCGTTTTTTATCTTGCTGAGAACAAATGGGTTGAACGTAAAGTTTTTATGGATGTCAATCAGATTAAACAAAAACCAAATGTGCCAAAAGCAATTTTAATGTATAGGTAATTAGGCACAAAGTTTCATTTTAGCTTAGGAATTGTGTATACATAGTTGCCCTAAAAATATAATGAAGCTATTTCACTTTGACTTCTTGAAGGAATCGTTAAGTATCCGCAAAAAGGGCGTAACAACTGTTTACGTCACGATACCACGCCTACGATAACCGATAGAGGCGGAGCTTATTTTACCACTGAGGAAACGGATTTTTATGCAACTGACTTGAGCATTTATGAAACATTTAACGATAGGAGTTTAATTATTGTCTTTCAAATATTTTGTGAAATTATGTTCAAAGAGAGAGCGTTTGTTTCATAAGTTCCTCCTAATTAATGTTAATGTTAATTCACGTTCCTGTTTGTGATCGGGCTTTGGTCTTTCAGAAAAGGTAACAGAGCCTGGAACCGTATCACGTTTTACCTGTTCGTCAGGTAAAGGCTTTGCTGTTGTGCGGTGAATACCACAATTTGCGGTATGTAGATAAGAGTCGTTGTTGATGGGATCTTGTGCATTTGATGAAACCGGTATAGATCACGTTGAATACAGAATTGAGCCGTATTATATACGTACATATATATAGTGTGTAGATACCTATAGGAAATATTCATGAAACATGGTCTTCTACAGCAGTGCATACACACATACATACGTACACAGATAGGTACGTAATTTAACGGGAAACGGGAGCAGTTGTACCTACGATATAATCGTATATAAATATATATGTCCCTACATCATTTACATATCTCTATAGGGTCAGGTGGGGTAATTGTGAACGATTTTGGAAGTTTGACTTTTGAAGCTCGACGTATCTTAGATGAAGATTAAATTTAGGCGACTATATGATTGATTTAGGCCCTTGTTTGGTGTTAAGTGAATTTCTGTTGTTAAATATGCAAATTCGGATTTTTTTTGCAAAAAAACTTAAGTTTACAATTACCCCTTCACTTATTAACGCAGTCGAAAACTTAGGGGTAAATGTGAACAATCGTCTTGTTTGTACTGGCTTTATAAAGGTTTTTAATGGGGCAAAAGTGAACAATTCGCTTTCAAATGTGAATTACAATGAAAATTATATTTATAAAGCCGTGTTCACAATTACCCCAAAAATTATATATTAAGTATATAGAAATATTTTCACTGTTTAACATAAAATATTGCGACACTCTTCCTCTGCTGTTTAGCGCGCTAAAGCATCCAACCGTCAAAAGTCAAACCCCCCCCCCCCACCCCCATTAGTTGGAATAATCAAGAGTCCTATTTCATTGAAATAAAGAGCCTGTTTACAATTACCCCACTTTTACAATTATAGTCCGGTCAATTTAGACATTCGAAGCTAGATAAATTCCCACCAAGCTGAAAATCAGTAAGATTGTTTAAAATACGATTAAAAATAAAATTTGAAAGTTCCCCATTTTTCCCTTGTATGGAAAAATTTTTAGGTCAAAGGTCAAAAAAATGAGTTTTTCGCGATTTTCAGCAAAATGGTAAGTTTTATCATAAAAATACTTCAGACAAAAATTGTAGATCATAAAATTATCTATTAAATATGTATGAATATTTTTTTCCTAAGAGCCACCGTTTCTGAGATATCAGGTTAAATGAAACCCAGTCCCTTATTTTATACGCCAGTGTAACCTCGAGACAACATCTGTCTCCTGTTCAATTGTATGCGTGGCTAGGGTCTTATACCTGCTTTATGTCAGTGTGCCCAATAAATGAAATACTGTTAGTCTCAGGGTTGCCAGAGATTTTCCCCAAAAAATAGGGGTATTTTCTGACGATATATTTTTCAGGGGAATTCTTCTGGGGAAAAATTTTCCTCTACAATATTTTTTCTATTTGCACTTAATATTTTCTAGTTCTTGGGGATTTATTTGTCATATAGCTTATTTTGGGGTATTTTAGAGATACATATTTTATAGATAATTTTATGATCTACAATTTTTGTCTGGGGTAATTTTATGATAAAACTTACCGTTTTGCGGAAAATCGCGAAAAACTCATTTTTTTGAACTTTAACCTTGAATAAATTTTTTTCCATACAGGGGAAAGATGAGGAACTTTCAAATTTTATTTTTAATCATATTTTAAACAATCTCACTGATTTTCAGCTTGGTGGAAATTTATGTAGCATTACTCTTATTTTTCAGTCTAATTTGACCGGACTGATCCTACATAGATACATTCGTGTGAAAAGGCAAGTATTGGATAATGAGATTTTAAGAAGCTTTTGGTGGTGGTTCATTGGATCCTGAACGACCTCTACATCACATGTACTGGCGCTATCTTATGTGCATTTTCTTGTGCAACGCGAGCTGCATTCAAAATTAATACATTCTCGTTCGTTCTTTCGTAATATCAAAAAATGAAAAAAAAAAAAGAAAAAGAAAAAGTGAGTACCCACGTAAAGTAGAAGTAGAAGTCCTCATTCAGTTTATGAAACCCGTTTTTCTTCATTCGCGATTTCATTCAGCGCTCGAACATGTTCATAATGTGACAGGCTACGTGAGATCGGAGGAGCAATAATTATCATTTACTCTGGCAGTTGGTATTTCTCATATAACCGACAACAAGGTCCAGTAACTACCTACATACTATGCTAGTGAGACCGAATCAACAAATAAATTAATAGTGTCACTCACATTAAATTAAAAGTAAAAAATTTTGTGAAATAGATAAAGGTAAAAAAAAACGTAATTAATGCAATTTTTTTTATTATGTATTTGTATGTTCTTTAATTCATTTTTAAAGTGATCCTCCGGCTTGGCCAACATTATAACGAAACTTATTGTTGGTTGAGTTACATATCAATTTCTACTTCTATTTAAAGAAAGGTAAAAATTGTGTTTGATTTTTTACATTGTTGTTTATATACAGTATGGGTCTGTTCATAAAATACGTCATGCTAAAATTAGCTTTTTCTTGACCCCCTCCCCCCCGGTTGTCACGCTGTGTCACACTTTCTGTGACCCCTCCGTAAATATTACGTCACAAAAACTAAACCCCCCCCCCTGAACATGAATATGATATATTCGATTTTGCTGTTGTCCTGTTGAAGGCGTTGTTTTTGCTATGTTACATAGTCCGTTAATAATGTTCCTCACCTGTATATTGGGCTATTGTATCCGCAGGCGGACTGTTTGACGCCCGGCGATTCGATGAATAAGTATGAACCAGACGTTCATGTTTTTAGGGGTAAAAGTGAGAAGAGTCGGTAAACAAACAGCTTAATACAATAAACAAACGACAATCAAAGGGACAGCAAAGATGAACTGATGAGAAGAACGAACGTTCATATGTGTGATGTATAAATGTACGTGTGTCTGTTTAAAAGATGGACAGAGAAAGAGATAGAGGAGAAAAAGAAAAACGAAGTCCCTCGTTGGCGTGAAAAGCAGCGTCTGTTGTGACAGGTCCTCCGTGTCGGACGTTTTAGGCGGTCTACCTAAATAAATCACGTGAAAGTTTATTAATGACATACGACACCATTCGAATTTATTGCGAAGAAGGCCGTTTGTGTGGCATTCGGAAGACGGAAACAGAAGATGTGTGGTGTGTGTAGTCGAGACAGAGAGAAATAATAATCGAGGAGGCAGATAAATGTATATCCTTAGAGATTTCTGCCAATTCCAATTACATTATTAATAAATCTTGCGATAAGTAAACTAATTAAAAAAATGAATTTTACGTAGGTACGTATGCAAGATTTTTCAAGTTGATGGGCTATTCGTATTAGTATATGAATTAGTAGAAGGAATTCAATTCTGAAACTTGGGCTCATTTGGTTATTGTTTATGCCGCTTCTTTTAAAAATATTTTCAAGTTCGATTTACATCCGGTTATACCGGAAGTCGATACCAACTTTGTTATTTTAAATGGAATGGTATATTTTTTACGCTGAATTCGAATAAAACGTGTAATTCTAAGGTAAGTTTGATAACCAACTTGTACACCTACGACGATCGGTTTCTGAGTTAATTTAATTTATAAAAAAAAAATCGCTACCGCAACCCAAATTATAAAAAATCATAACTTCCACAAAATACGACTAAGAGTGTTGAAATTTTTACTAGTAATAGCTGGATATTAGTGCAAACGCCTTTATAAAGTTGAACTAAATAATTTACACAGGGCGTTCAAAATAAAACTCTAAAGTTTAAAAACTTCAAACACGAATAATTTGGTTTTTTCAAATGGCACCTACCATTTTGTATTGTTTCAATCGATTCTTTTTTTTATCCTCTTTCGATCTATGCAAAATGAAGCCGAAAATCGCCTTTTCGATTAATTTCTGTTACAAAAAAGAATCAAAAACGAAAGCTTTAATTGAAAGAGAATAAAAAACGAATCAATTGAAAAAATAAAATATGGTAGGTGCCATCTAAAAAAACGAAATTATTCGTGTTTGAAGTTCTTAAACTTTAGAATTTTATTTTGAACGCCCTGTGTAAATTATTTAGTTCAACTTTATGAAGGCGTTTGCACTAATATCCAGCTATTACTAGTAAAAATTTCAACACTCTTAGTCGTATTTTGTGGAAGTTATGATTTTTTATAATTTGGGTTGTGGTAACGATTTTTTTTTCTATAAATTAAATTAACTCAGAAACCGATCGTCATAGATGTGCAAGTTGGTTATCAAACTTACCTTAGAATTACACGTTTTATTCGAATTCAGCGTGAAAAATATACCATTCCATTTAAAATAACAAAGTTGGTGTCGACTTCCGGTATAACCGGATGTAAATCGAACTTGAAAATATTTTTAAAAGAAGCGGCATAAACAATAACCAAATGAGCCCAAGTTTCAGAATTGAATTCCTTCTTTTAATTCATATACTTCTAATAGCCTATCAACTTGAAAAACCTTGTATCTATACGTATACGTACCCTAAGTAAAATTAAAACATAAACAATTCTTTTTCCCTGTGAAACGTGACTCCTGCTTGTTTTTCTTACACTACGACATTTACTGTCATAAGAACAATGACTAACCATTCTTTTATTTTTTTTTTTTCAAAAATATAAATAAATGAAACAACACAATTTCCAAGTTTCTTCACTGCTTGCAACACAATGTCTGGCACCAAAAAAATGGCGTCTGTCTCAATTAAGGCATCAAAACGCGACTGCATAAGATTTACGAGTCTCGTAAGTTAGATTCTATATGTTTCTTAAACTGTTTGTCAAATTGTTTCAATCCCTCACGATTTTAAATTCTTGTCGTTCTGTTTATGCCTATTTATTTTATATTTTCAATTATTTTCCCGATTATCCTCTAAATAGATACCTAAATACATATTTTACCAATAAGGGATTACGACAGAAACAGGAAATGTGGATTTATAATTTATAAGCTCCAGAATACGATGCTAAGAGCTTTTAAGGCGGATAACGTGTTTTGATTTATAGCACATTGAAAATCCATTCAAAATTACAGTTCTGTACCTAATGGAAAAATTGAATTAACACACATACCAACGTTAATCAATTATTAAGCATACATATATATACATATATTACGTACAATCGGGTCGTAAATTTTAATTCCAAAACGGTTAAAATACTGTTTGGACTTAATTTTACAATTTTGGAAGTAAAAATAGTAAATCGTTATTAGTGAAGCCTTTTTTAAATTAAAATTATGATTATGTCGTAAAAACAAATTACACATATGACATGGAATAAATTGTAGCATCAAGAAATCAACACACGGCGCCATCTACTGGATGCTTACACAACCTAGATAGCAAAAGATGGTGAAGTGTTGCGTCGTTAAATTAACTTACACCGCCATCTGTTAGAAACTTATGGAACTTACAAATTATTCCATAATCGAGATAAGAACTATTCTATCTTTTAAGTTGGACCAAATTACACACAGAGAGCCAAATATTAAGAAAATTGGTTGAATAGTTCCGGAGTTTATCTCACACGAACATCGTGACATTGTGGGTTGCCTATATTTCACTAGTTCAACTGAGAAGGCTAGAATTCTCTTAAACATTTTGGAACTTTATAGATCAGGCGTGGGCCCTAAAAAAAATAATTTTTTTTTGGATTCCTTAGATAGGTTACTGACCAGATCAAGATTAATTATTTTACTGACGGAGTTGCCAAATGTCTGAGATTATTCCAGAAGTCTTCATTTTGTCTTACGTCCAATAGGAACAGTTTGCTCCGGATTATTTTAGCAAATGTATTTAAAAATGATATTTGTATGAGATTTTTTTATTTTTCATTCTCTGGGTAATGTTTAAGTTTTATGGTGTTTCTTACGGTAATAACGTGACCGTGGCGCAGCAGAACGGGCCATTAGGATAGGGCTTTAAAAACCGTGAATACCTTTGTTCGGAAGATTGTCAGGAACTTGACTTTTAGCCTCGTTTGCTAACCAAAGGTCGCGTACGCCACGGATATAAAATACCTAAGAACAATGGTGCGAACTGGTTGTCGACAAGCATGCAGCCGCAAAACAACAATAATAACAATAATGGGCAGTAATTAGTGAGCGGACGACTCGCAGAAACAACATTAAATTTGTTTTTCACGCGTCCATCACCTTGCAGACTTTGTCTGCCATTAAATGTGCAGGTACATACAACAACAACCAGAAGCCGGACAGTCATAAAAATAAAGGCTAGTTAGTAAGAGTACGAACAGTCAAAGTTTATTTTTTGAAAAAATCAATAGCCAAGTGTGTCTTTTTTACAAATTAGTCAACATTTTTTCAAAACATACTAACCAGTGTTCTTGGTTAGTTTGAAAAATATCCACAGTAAATATTTTGACAATGTGTGAACTTAAAATTGCTAGTTATAAATGATTGATAGCCAACTCGTTGGTTATTTTGTAAACTAACCAATCTCCTTTGTTGGTTAATTTATTAGAAAATTAAAAAAAAGCATTACTGGTTACTTTACAAAATATCCATCAAGTTGATGATAATGTATTTCTAATATTATTTAGTTCATACTTTATCTAAATACTTATTGTGGATATTTTGTAAATTAGCCAAAGGTAGTGGTTAATCTGTGCACTGCCAATGTAATTTGTACTGTAGCTACAAATCTTGGATAATTTGCAAACTACCTGGATAGTATACACACTTTCCAAAGATCTGTTAGTTTTGTAGCTAGTAACGGATATTGGCTAGTTTATATATTAGTTTACAAACTAGCCAAGATTTGTTGCTAAAGCACAAACTATACAGGGGAATTTTTACAGATTAACCAGTGTCCTTGGTTAGTTTGCTAAATAACCACACCAAGTATTTGGATAAAGTGTCAACTTTAAAATCGCTAGTACCTAATACATTATAGCCAACTCGTTGGTTATTTTGTAAACTAACCAGTCCCTTTTGATTAATTTATTACAATCTACTAGCCTGACGTAAAATAAAAAGTCTTTGTACACTGTACGATTATTTGTCCAGATGAATAAATAAGGTGTAAGATTAAATTTCAAATCAGGGCAACCTAAACTAACCATAACCTAACCATTTAAAAGTGCATTACATTAAAACAAAAATTACTTAGTAGACTGTCTCTGAGTAGGTAATGTAGGCTGTATTTTATTTTATAAATTAGGTTATGGTTAGTTTATGTTGCCCTGATTTAAAATTTAATCTCACTGCTCACTGATTTTTTATTTAACGTTTTCTAATAAGGACGGGTTAGTTTACAAAATAGCCAACGAATTGATTATTATGTATTATGTACTAGCAATGTTAAGTTCACAGTGTATCCAAAAATTTACTGTGGATATTTTGCAAATTAGCCAAGAGCACTGGTTACTATGTGTACCTACGTCTCTAATGGTTTGTACTTTAGCACCAAATCTTGGATAGTTTGTAAACTAGCTGGATAGTACTTACTCATACAAACTAAACAGTATGAGTATATAGGTAGTTATTTTAGTGGAAACATTTAGACAATTTGTATACTAACCATCTAATTTGCAAACTAGCCAAGTAACATAACATTTTATCGATTCTCAATGTCTCTAGTGTGCAACCAGCTTAGGACAAGAATTTTAATGACTTAGTTTACCGCTTGAATTACATACCTACTATCTACACATTATTATTTCAGCTCTTTATGCTATTAGTTTTAAGTGTATACATACTATGTTTAGCATTTTCTAATAAGGACTGGTTAGTTTACAAAATAGCCAATGAATTGGTTATTATGTATTATTAGTTCACACTTTATCCATATATTATGTATGAGAATTAGCCAAGAACACTGGTTAATGCTTGTACTTCCTTTATGGTTTGTATTTGTTTTAAATCTTGGTTAGTTTGTAAACTAGCTGGATAGTATACAAATAAGCCAACATACAATGCGTAGGTATGTTGTTATTTTGGTGTAAAAATTGTTTTGAACTTTATATTGCTGCAATCCCAAACTTTTGGTTGGTTATTTTACAAACTAGCTAGTTTTGGTACGACTTAGCTATTAAACGATGCATTGTGGCTGTCCTAGATGTTAACCGTATTAGGAAATGACATAATTACACTTATTTGCATATTTACAACTACTAACAAAATGGGCATTGGACAGGTAGGCGGTTTGTTTATCCAAAACTCACACATACCAACCTAGTAAGTATTTAACCGCTTATTATTTATTCTGTACATATATACACGCAAACATTTAGTGCTAAAACATATAATTATTACTCAACATGAGTTTGTTACTAAAGATAGCTCCAAATGTTTATCGCCCTAATAAATTATCATGTGAAAGGCTACGTTGGGTTTCTTGCGTGTTTTCGTGCATTATCCTCTTAACCTCATAACACATTTATTGTGGTCATACATATGTACGTAGGTATGTGTACATTATGTATGTAGTAGGTGAGTGACTGTTGAACTTTCTGTTTCAGGTGAGCCTGGACTATTTATACGTACTACGGTTTCCCCTTTTTGTATAGATATAGTAATTATACAACAAATATGTAAGTACAAGTCCTACTGAATTGAATGCTGAATTTGACGATTTATTTCATATACTTTCTTGTCTTTTTTTTTAATATTTATTAATGCACATTATCCAGAACCTTTGAAATTAAAACTTCTGTTTGTAATTCATGAACATTTCATTTATTATTCTGTCAGTTTTAAGGATCTTAAAAGTTAAGAAGCAACTTAGAATATGAAATTAATAAATGCTACAATTCACATAAAATTTTCCTATCGAGGATGAAAGCTAGGAAAATCGTCTTTTAGGAATTTTCTCATTGAGAAAAGAAGCTAAGAAAATATTTTCTTGATGTTACCTGAGAGAAGAATCTTCGCAATACATCGTGGTGTAGGTTGAGTTGCATATTTTAGAACGTGGTGCTTGTCAAATGACTCTTTTTCAAATAAAAATGCATTAGAACGACCTTTCTCAAAAATAACCGTTTTAAATCTATTCTTTAGCCTAAAATTCGTCCTAGTAAAAATATTCGTAAAAAAATGTAATGTGTAGGCATTCAAACAATACCCTTCTTGTATGTTGGGTTGCTTAATTTAGTAGGGTCAGGTGGGGTAATTGTAAACAGGCTCTTTATCTCGATGAAATAGGACTCTTGATTATTCCAACTAATGGGAATTATACAGGGTTTTTCAAACCAAACAAGGACTTAAATAAATCAAATAGTCGCCTAAATTTAATCTACATCTAAGGTACATCGAGCTTTAAAAGTCAAACTTCCAAAATCGTTCACAATTACCCTACCTGACCCTACATAGGTAGTTTAATTAATGTACTTCTACAGGGTTTTTGAAGTTGATGGGCTATTAGAAGTATATGAATTAGTAGAAGGAATTCAATTCTGAAACTTGGGCTCATTTGGTTATTGTTTATGTCGCTTCTTTTAAAAATATTTTCAAGTTCGATTTACATCCGGTTATACCGGAATTCGATACCAACTTTGTTATTTTAAATGGAATGGTATATTTTTTACGCTGAATTCGAATAAAACGTGTAATTCTAAGGTAAGTTTGATAATCAACTTGTACACCTATGACGATCGGTTTCTGAGTTAATTTAATTTATAGAAAAAATATTGTGATCGCAACCCAAAGTATAAAAAATCATAACTTTCACAAAATACGACATAGAGTGTTGAAATTTTTACTAGTAATAGCTGAATATTAGTGCTAACGCCTTGACAAAATTGAATTAAATAATTTATACAGGGCGTTCAAAATAAAATTCTAAAATTGAAAAACTTCAAACACGAATTACTTCGTTCTTTCAAATGGCACCTACCAGTTTTTATTTTTTCAATCGATTCCTTTTTTTAATCCTCTCGATCCATATTGATACTTACTATTTTATTTGAAAATTTTGGAATAATTTTTATTAAAACTTACTTGATACACAGCACTCAAACAGTGTTCCTTTGTGTATATTAAGTTGCCTATTTTAGTAAGTATTTCTGTCAAATAATTTCTTTTTCTGAGAGAATATATAAAAAATGATTATATCCAAAAGTTGAATTTCTGAATCCAAAAAAGCGATACACACTTATGCAGCACTCAAACTATGTTTCTTTAAAAACAATGAAATATTTCAACAAATTTATTAAGAAAAATTCTCTTACAATTGTTTCGACAAATCTGTCATTATCAAAGAGAGTAATAAGAAGTCGTCGAAACAATTGTAAGAGAATTTTTCTTAATAAATTTGTTGAAACATTTCGTTGTTTTTTATTATATTTAAAAATTGTTTCATCAACAATACACCACCAATAGCTTATTAATTATGTTTCTTCGTGTATGTTGGGTTGCAGCTCTTGTCGATGTGCCATAAACGCCATGGTATCACAAGAGCTTCTATTTTGTGCCATCAATAGATGCATTGCATTTTAATTTTGAAATGCCACTGTTCTAGCTCAATTAAGAGTAATGACCCGCGTATGTAGGTACTTATTCATGACAGTAAACTTTCTACGCCACATTTTTTACATGCTGCTGGGTGCAGTTTATGAATAATTTATCTTTATTCAGTCAATTGCTTGTAATAAAAAGAAAACAGTACGTAAATTGAGGCAATTGGCTCTATGTTAAAATGTATTCTGATAATTATAAGTAGGTAGGTAGGTACACGTTAAACTTCATAAAATAAAAAATGGTTGAAAAAATTAGAAATGATTGAACGAAAACAAAAAATAATTTATTAAATTGATAATAAATTATTAAAAAATTACTGAAAACAAAAAAATTATTGAAAATAAAAGGAATGACTGGAAAAAAAAAAAAATAATGATAAAATAATTGAAATATGAAACAAAAAATGATTAAAAAAATTAATGTTTAAAAAAAATAATTGGAATAATTAATAATAAATGATCAAAAATTACTCAAAAGATAAAAAATTGTTTAGAAAATAAGGGACAACTGAATAAAATAACAAATGACTGAAAAACAAAATGAAATAGGATTATAAAAATAAAGAATAATTTAAAAAACAATGAATTATTGAAAAACTGTTTGTTTTTTTTTGTTTTTTTCATTGTTATATCCCCAGTTATTATTCATGAGAATGATAATGTCAAAACCTTTTTCAAATATTTATGAGAGCACTTCTTACTTAATAAGTTGAAAAACGTGTAGCTAATACACTTTCACATTGTCATGATCTTTTACACTTTTACGTCAGATATATACAAGAACGTGCCACTGTCTTATTTACACGTAATGGAAACTGGAATTATTTATTCAATATTTGGAAGAATAATTGTGAATGCTGTATTTTCCAAAAGTAAACCTAAGTGACAAAAAAGGTAATGGTAGAAGTTTCTAAAAGCCATCCAAAGAAATAATATCAATTTATAGCCTTAGATAATCAAAATCCATCAAAGAAAAGAAATTCTTTACTTTTTTTTAAAAGGCCTATATTCTAATTTTACATTTGAAATTTTACAGCATTTCTAACAAATAAAAATAAAGTTACACGTCATTATTTACGACTTTATGAACTGTAATGTTTATTGCACAAGTGCTGAAGCAGGCAACCCAATATACACCACAGTAACATTCATTACAGCATTACATACACTATAAAAATACCATAAATAAAAAATATTTATCAGTCTCGAGAATTTCTACTGATTAAAAGTAACCATGAACATCATTACTTTGGTTTTTATGTGCGTTTGTAATTTGAAGTAGGCAACCCAACATACACTAATGTCTGGCACTGTCACTATTGTCATTTGTTATTAAATTAAAGCCCCCCCCGCCTGCTGCATTTACGTATATAAATTGCATTATATTGTTGTATGATTGGTGGCCTGCCTTTTACCAATTTTTTTTTAATTAATTTAACACACAACAGTCTGTTGTTCGATTATATTATTATCTAGCAGGCTATAAAGAAATTAAATTTTGTATCGACTCCATACCGTTCCGTTATTATCCTTTTCCATTTAATTTACCGAATCGGTTGTAAATTGCTCAAATCTTTTGTGTACGTATCCGCGTCCGTCATTATTTGAAAATTACTGTTAGCTAGTTCCGCCAATTACCGCTATTTAGAACGATGACCGGTCACACAATCGATAAAATACGAATTCGCCGGTTTTTTCTCTTTCAATCGATATACAAAAAATTAATTTCATTGTCATCCGCAACCCGGTTAAAGTTAAAACAACGTTCAATAAACTGACAAGACGAGTTGATACACTTGTCAAACTAATAAGTTGGTAATGTTACTAAATTTAGCTCTTGCTAATCACTTCGTCACACTCATATAATAGCCAGAGAATTATCAAAAATAATGGCAAGTTTGAAATCGTTAGCAAGCGAGTCTTAAGAACTAATTAAGATTTATGTTAAAAATCTCGCGTTGAGAGCCTTTATTACCTAAAACCGGAAATCATTACTCGCGCACCTGTGCTTGTTGAGAAAGGCAACAGCCTCATTTAATTGATCTACCTAACCGTATAATAAAAAAAATAACGTACAGTATAATGCAGTAGATGTCCTTCAGAATCTCATGAGCCTTGACCTTGGGATGCGCAGAGACATAACTCCGCCCACTGTTAACTAAATTTGTGAGCATAAGCTCCGCCTCTCGCTGCTTTCGCGCATTTCACGGTTCATGAAGCTACGCGAGATGGTGAATCAATGGAACCAAGGGCCTTTTTGTTGAAATGATCGATGACCTCAAATAAATTGAGGCAGCTTATAAGTTTATGGTCTTATCTCACATTAAGTATGTTTTTCTGACGAGTCACCAAAGACTTTATAATTAAGAGAATAATAGCAGTCTTTCCAAAAGACTATATTAAATATATGTATAGTGATACAAAAAGTGTGTAGTTAGTTCCAAGTTTTGTGCCATTTTCTCACGTATTATTTGCCTTTCAACTCGTTTTCGGTATTTACACGTGCGATAAATCAAAAAGGCCGCTCCGCTGCTCGAAAATTAGCAAAGTTTGCTTGTTTAAACACCAGGAAATTCTCGGCCTAAGCAAACACCGCCCAACTAACCAATTACGACGGGTTTTATGCACTTTGGACATTTTCCCCATTCCAACAACGGCCAACTCATTATAATTCGTGCCTAATTGCATACAACCACCGTTAGGTAGGTAATTCTAATTTAATTTTACAAAGAATATTTACTTCTTATCAAGACCCTTTTATCGTAGAATTTACTAAAACAAGAATTAACTGACTGCACTTGTCCAAATTAGATAACTAATTTTCTATAGAGACTGTACATCTAAACCATGTTTTGAGCAAAGTAAAATACTTGCTCAGCGTTCCTGCTGTATTACACTGCAGACGCTAGACATTCATTTGTGTCCCACCACCAATGTAATGTTAACGGCTGAGTGGAGCACTGGCGCTGTCTGCTCACCCGGGCTGTGGCGATTAGCGAGTGTCTCATTGGAAAATTTAAGGCTGATTTAATAATCCGGTCAAATTAGACCAAAAAATAAGAGTAAAGCTACATAAATTCCCACCAAGCTGAAAATCAGTGAGATTGTTTAAAATATGATTAAAAATTAAATTTGAAAGTTCCCCATCTTTCCCCTGTATGGAAAAAAATTATTTAAGGTTAAAGGTCAAAAAAGGAGTTTTCGCGATTTTCAGCAAAACGGTAAGTTTTATCATAAAATTACCCCAGACAAAAATTGTAGATCATAAAATTATCTATAAAATATGTATCTCTAAAATACCCCAAAATAAGCTATGTGAAATAAATCCCCATGAACTAGAAAATATTTAGTGCAAATAGAAAAAAGATTGTAGAGGAAAATTTTTCCCCAGAAGAATTCCCCTGAAAATATATCCCCAAAAAATACCCCAAAGGAAAAAAATCCCCTATTTTTTGGAGAAAATCCCCCAATCTGGCAACCCTGAGACTGACAGTATTTCATTTATTGGGCGCACTGACATAAAGCAGGTATAAGACCCTAACCACGCATACAATTGAACAGGAGGCAGATGTTGTCTCGAGGTTACACTGGCGTATAAAATAAGGGACTGGGTTTCATTTAACCTGATATCTCAGAAACGGTGGCTCTTAGGAAAAAAAATATTGATACATATTTTATAGATAATTTTATGATCTACAATTTTTGTCTGGGGTAATTTTATGATAAAACTTACCATTTTGCTGAAAATCGCGAAAAACTCATTTTTTGACCTTTCACCTTGAATAAAATTTTTTCCATACAGGGGAAAGATGGGGAACTTTCAAATTTTATTTTTAATCATATTTTAAACAATCTTACTGATTTTCAGCTTGGTGGGAATTTATGTAGCTTCGAATGTCTAAATTGACCGGACTATAAGGCTGAATTTTAAAAACAATAGAAAATAAATTCAAAATTATCGTTAATGAGTAAATACAAGTATTATTTCTTAAAAACAGATGTATATTTTCTTATCAGTGCAGTTGCAAATAGTACCTACAGGTTAACTGTGAATATGACTGATAACAAAATAATAAATTATTATTTATTTGTAGTATCTACAAATTTCGTGTAATTATAAATTGGTATAAAATTTAATTAATGAACGGTAACTGTTATCGCAAAGGTTAATTTTATTATAATCTTGAAAAGAAAATTATAAAATGCACAATAAGTGTTGTACAATTTTAGAACATTATCGTTCCGTTGCGAAATCACGTTATTATTCTAACAAGTTTACGTTTAAGTAATTAATTTAATTGATATTTGATAAACAAAAGTTAAAAAATAAAAATCAGCAGTTACTATACTTACTAATTTGAAATAATATCATAGTTATAAATAATTATATTAATCTATAAAATTGTATTTAATTAAATAGAAATTCGACCTACATACAGTAAGACATTTATGGAAAATAACAAGCTGGAAAAAAAATAGGAGCCAGATCAAGTTAACATTTCCAACAAAATTTATGGGGTTAGGTTGGGTTAGGTATGGCTTCTGATCCTTTTTGATAAGGGAGTCACTAAGCGGATAGGTATTTGTATACAATATAAGTAAATGTATTGAAACACGAGTAGTAAACTGGGGTAGAGGAAGATCTCGTTTATACGGTTCGAAAATAATAAAGGGGTTAGGTTAGGTTACGTTAGGTTAGGTTAGGGTTTCGATAATAGTGCTCTGAACCTTTTTAATAATATTTATTAGATGAAGAAACGAGACCACCTGCAATGAGGCACAAGAAGATTTCGATTAAATTTAAGTTCACAAATAATTTAAGGGGTTAGGTTAGGCTAAAGCTTTAGACTTTGACTTACAGTCTTTTGGATAAGGACTTTTTGCAGCTCTGATAGGTATGAAGAGAAAATAGTATTGAAAAATATAGGAGCACAGAAGATGCTAAGAAAATTATTCAAAAAAGGGAAAATGAGATAGTGGGGCATTTTTAAAAATTTTGAAGGGTAGTTTGAGGCATAATACTTATTAGAAGAAGAAACTGAAACACCTGCAGTGGGGTAGAAGAAAACTTTTATTAAATTTAAGTTCGCAAATAAATTAAGGAGTTAGGTTAGGTTAAAGTTTTGGACTTACAGTCTTTTTGGTGAGGAGTCTTTCCAGCTCTGATAGGTATGAAGAAAAAAAAGTATTGAAAAATGTAGCAGCACAGAAGAAGCATTGAAAAATATTCAGAAAAGGGGGAAAATATGATAGTGAGGCACATCAAAAGTTTTGAAATTCATAGACAATTTAACTAGTTAGGTTAGAGCTTTTGATCTGGGTATTAAATCTTTTTTAACGAGGGTTTTGCCTAAATCTGATAGGTATAATAAGAATATGGAAAAACTGCAAAAGCCAGGAGCACACAAGGCACTAAGGGAGTAAGTAAGACAAGGGAAAATTATGATAGTAAAGGACTTCTGAATTTTGAAAATTATTATTAGAACCATGACCTGGAGTAAAGAGGGAACAATATCTCGATTATATTTACAGGGTTATATTAAGTTGGGATAGTATTCAGTCCGACGCGACGACCTTACCTTGTGTTGATGACAGTGAAATTAATTATGTATCCTATTTTATCTTACGATTATTATTATTAGCGTAGTAAATTTTTTATATTTTGGCACAATATTTTTTACGTTCATTCAGTATTTTGATATTTAATAGTGAGTACCTACTTTCCAAGTGTCACGTAATAACATGACGACGTGTTGCAAAATTTGTCAACGATGCATCTTTTTAATGAATGGACACCTCGTGGCCGCCACGTACACATACGTACATACAAACACTATAAATTATACAATACATACATATGTACAACCGATAACTTACTGATACGATGTATTTTTTTCTTTCTAATACATATGTACGTATAATATAATAACATTCATTTTTAGAGAACGATAACCTCGGGCGTATTCGGGTGACCAGTGGAAACAAATTAATAATAAAGCACAATTCATTTTTGATGACCGCTTTTATCGCGTTACATGACACGTTAATATCAGTTTTAATTAGGTGCTAGCTAAGGCGATTTAGATTGCAATTCGAGGTAGGGCGTTATTGTTTACTTTTTGCAATTGAAAATGAAAATACTATAGTTATTATCTATGTATATATGGATGTATAATGTAGATGAACCTTCTGACCTGAATTAATGAGCTGATGTTGTTTGCATTAAACACAGTAGCAATGAATAACACAATTTAAAAAAAATATGTTTGAATAATTACATACTAACTTAAAAAACTAAAAATTTGGTTACAACGTACTCAAAAGGACGCTATATAGTCCGGTCAAATTAGACCAAAAAATAAGAGTAAAGCTACATAAATTCCCACCAAGCTGAAAATCAGTGAGATTGTTAAAAATATGATTAAAAATAAAATTTGAAAGTTCCTCATCTTTCCCCTGTATGGAAAAAATTTTATTCACGGTTAAAGGTCAAAAAAATGAGTTTTTCGCGATTTTCTGCAAAACGATTAGTTTTATCATAAAATTGCCCCAGACAAAAATTGTAGATCATAAAATTATCTATAAAATATGTATCTCTAAAATACCCCAAAATAAGCTATGTGACAAATAAATCCCCAAGAACTAGAAAATATTTAGTGCAAATAGAAAAAAGATTGTACAGGAAAATTTTTTCTCAGAAGAATTTCCCTGAAAAATATGTCCGCAAAAAATACCCCAAAGGAAAAAATCCCCTATTTTTTGGGGAAAATCCCCTAATCTGGCAACCCTGAGACTAACAGTATTTCATTTATTGGGCACACTGACATAAAGCAGGTATAAGACCCTAGCCACGCATACAATTGAACAGGAGACAGATGTTGTCTCGAGGTTACACTGGCGTATAAAATAAGGGACTGGGTTTCATTTAACCTGATATCTCAGAAACGGTGGCTCTTAGGAAAAAAATATTCATACATATTTAATAGATAATTTTATGATCTACAATTTTTGTCTGAAGTATTTTTATGATAAAACTTACTGTTTTACTGAAAATTGTGAAACTCATTTTTTGACCTTTGACCTTGAATAATTTTTTTTCCATACAGGGGAAAGATGGGGAACTTTCAAATTTTATTTTTAATCGTATTTTAAACAATCTTACTGATTTTCAGCTTGGTGGGAATTTATGTAGCTTCGAATGTCTAAATTGACCGGACTATATATCAGAAGTTCTGTGAAACAGAATTACACATTTGCTTACAGTCTCTTTGTTTCTATTAATCCCTTATAAAAGTACAAACAGTTTATCAGTATCGTAGACACTGTTGTCTTTTTTGAAAATCTAAATTTGCAGTTTCAAAGGTTTCAAAACTAAATTAAAGGAAAAGGCCAGTGGCGTATAAGTACAAGGGGGGATATGGGGATATATCCCTCTCATGGATAATCCTTTAAAAGGCAAAAATAATAAGTACATCATTTTGTTTAAATTTTATAGCTTAACTAGCAGCACTACCCTGCGTTGCTCGGGTAAGAATATATCACACGTTTGATGGAACATTCTAGAATATTCGCGAATTTAGAACTATCCAGAACATCCCATAATGATTCAAAACATTCTCTAACTTTTTTTAACATTCTTGAATGATCTTCAAGATTCTGGAACATTCTTGAACATTGCCAAATCATTTTGAAATGTTATAGAAAATAAAACATTATTTTACTTCTTAGAACATATTTGAACTGCCTGTAACATTCTAAAAAAATCTGCTTCATTCTCATCCCCACTCCGTGCTGTTTGCTGGGTGAGTAGTGACATCAGTAGACTCCTGGCGGGGATGACTAATCGATTGATAATAAATAATTGATCAGTTATCAACCACTGAGAGTTGAAGATTATTAAAGTACTACGTAATATCGCTATTAAAAAATGGGGGTTGGTGGTAGAAGGATGAAAATTAGGGGTTATATGTATTTTTTAATGCAAAATCATAAAAACTTTTGTCCAAAAAATTAAAAAGTTAGGGGTGGGCAACCCATATCACTTAGGGATATGAAAAATAGATAGTAGCCGATTCTCAGACCTACTGAATATGGATATAAAATTTCATAAAAATAGGTCAAGCCGTTTCGGAGGAGTATGGTAACTAACATTGTGACACGAGAATTTTATATAGATACATATTGGATTAAATGTAATTATCCAGAATAATAATTAAATTCTTTATTTATTTATTAATGGAAATAAATCTAAATGAGTTTAATGGTATTAACAGTTAGTTAATGGTATTGTAGTAGATTCTAAAGAACTAAGTTTGACTTCTTTTAAAATGAAGAAAACGTTAGGGTGATCGTTTTCAGCTGACCCCTAGACGTATCTCCGAATTGAATTGGAATGTCGTCTTGAAATAAAATTTTAACAAATGTTTTCAGTCTATTCTCATTTTTAGGTCGGGTGACATTTCCTTTTAAGGGTTCCGCACCTCAAAAGGAAAAAGCGGAACCCTTATAGGATCACTTCGTTGTCCGTCCGTCCGTCTGTCAAGACCCTTTTTCTCAGAAACGCGTGGAGGTATCAAGCTAAAATTTATACCAAATACTCAGGTCTATTGTCCCTTGGAGCTATGAAAAAATCAAACTTCTAAGCCAACGCAATCAAAAGATACAGCCGTTTATGCCGCAAATTTCCGCAAATTTTCGAATCAAAACCTACAGGGTACTTCCTGTGAACTCAGAATCTTGAAATTTGCTACGAAGTAACGTCTTATAGCACAGATAAAGGTAAAATTGCGAAAACCGTAAATTTTTAGTTACATCATATAATAAAAATATTTTTAATAATTTTAAAGTTACTACCCCTTTCCTCACGAACGCGTAGAGGTATTAAATTGAAATTCATATCAAATACTCAGGTCTACAATACCTTTAAGCTGTAACAAAATCAAACTTCTATGTCAACGCAATAAAAAGAAACAGCAATTTAAGCCGCATATTTTCAAACTCGCAACTACTCGCAAGGGAATCAAAACCTAGAGGGTACTTCCAGTCGATTTAGAATCTTGAAATTTGGCATGAAGCAATGTTTTATAGCACATATAAAGGAAAAATTCCAAAAACCTTAAATTTTTAGTTACATCACATATATACAGGTTTGTACGGAACCCTCGGTGCGCAAGTTTGACTCGCACTTGGCCGGTATTTTTTATTATTTATCTTGATTTATCAATCAAAGAATGATTTTGTTTGATTTCTTAGGATCATAAGGTTACGGCATGTAAAGAACAAAGTGAGTGTTGTCGTGGTCTTGTCATTTCCTTATACGAATACATAATGTTTTACTGTGTTAAACTTTCTTTTTTTATAAATTTCTAAGCTTCACATTTTTAATATATCCACTAACATGTTTGCCGAATTCGAGTACGTTGGGGCTCATAGGTATACATACAGATGTACCTACATAAATTAAACTACATTATGTGTAATACACAGGAATAAGTCGTAGGTCCCAAACTGGGAATTAAAAACTTGCTGTTTAAGAATTGCCAATTGCCAAGGCTATTGATACGGTTTACAATAAGTGTATGCGTCATAAGCGGGCTTCAATGTATAATAAAATTCGCTTATAACGAGCTTTCGATTGTAACGAACATATTATATTTACCTCAAAACACAATTTTAGCTAGCGCAAAAACAAGACAATCGAAAGATATTTGTCTAAAAGAGACTACTGGTGATTTTTTATAAACGAATATAAATTCCTGACTTACCCAATTAATTACCCATGTGACTGGTTTCATCTGAAACAAAAAAAAAACTCTATGAAATATTTTAAATTAACTGTATGATTGATCACCCTTTAAGCTTAAGGATAATTTACACTGTGGTTTAAAAAAAATTGTTAAAAGCTCTCTTAACAAAGACGTTAATGGTAACTTGGTAGTTAACAACTTTTATCTAAGTAATTTTCATCACCAGAGATTTATTTTATATAAGTAGGTACTAAAGATAATGACACGTTTTCTGAAAGAAAAGTAAAATAATAATCCCCCAAGTACGTTGTAACTGACTGCTCACTACTACTACTACTACTACCACCCCAAAATAATTAGATATATCGTAGTTAACGAGGTCTTAAAAGGTGCACTGCCTGAAACAAGTTTTATACCACAAGTCCGTCATTAAAATTGTAAATCCAACCAACCAACCAACCGTCTGTCTGTCTGTTTTAACAGTTGCAGTCAGAGGCCTCGGTCTGGTCGTAAAACTAGCGCTCTAATTAAACCTGACCGGAATATACAAAAATATATATAAACATAGGTACCTACGTAAATACTGATGCCGAAAGACTTGCAGAAGGAAAACAAAAGGACTTGCTTTCATTACCTTTGCCGTAAATACAGATATAGTAGAATTATTTTATCACGTTCGTCACGTAACCTATTTTTGGTTTTAAGTGGATACAGAGTCTGTCTTTGCTGTAATCGTGCAGAAAAAGTGCAGTGAAAACAAAACGTATGTTCTTGGGACAATAATCTACGTACGACGATGATAGGTTCTCGTTTTAATGCTCCATTACAGTAACGTATTGCGATATATCGTTCATATAGTTCAGGGAGTAAAGACAATAATAAAGGTCATATTTCGAAATAGTTAGAGGAAATCTGGAATGAACCTTCCTTTTGTAGTTATAAACGATATCCTAAAAGTCCCCAGCGATACATGTGCCGCTAAAAATGTTACGCGAGGTCAAAGGTCACGACTAACAGTTTTTCGCAAATAACTCGTTAACGGTTACTTTTATCGAAAAAATAATACATAGTTATCAAATTTGTAGCTTAGGAAATTGCCTACAAAAAATATCTGATTACTTTTTTTTGTAAGATAAACAGTTTTCGAGAAAACTTGATTTAAAAAGAATATAATGAAGAGATGGAGATGGAAGCAGAAATGGAATTTGAAGATGAACCATATTGAAGAAAAATTAATATTTAATCATTTTATAATATTTCAGGATATTAACATAAATGCTTTGTTCGAATAATTAAGAATCTGTAATAATAAAAATTAAAAAAAAAAGTTTTTGGAATAAAAACAAAATTAATGTGTTAAAAATTTTAAACATTATTTTTCAAATAAAAACAAATTGATAATATTCTGTTTCTTCAAAAATTCACATTTTTCAATCACAAATACACGTAGATTATGCATATATAGATCTTTCAAAAATAGTAAAAAGTGAAAAAAAATATATAGTAGGATGAAACCTATTGGAAAAGGAAGAGAATATAACAGAAATGAAAGGAAAAATAATTTACGGACGATCTGATGTCGGGAAGGGGAGGGGGTGAGTTTTTAAGGGTAAAAGACGGTTTTCCTTGATTTCCGGAAAAACTACAAGTCTTATGGAAAAAAGTTACAGGGCAAAGTAGTAGGTAATAAAAAGATATACAACTTTTGTATTTACACTTTTGTCACATCACCTCAAAATTTGTGTGAAAAATTCAAATAACCAACTTTTTGGTTTTTTATTTTTATCTTTACAAAAAATTTTTTTTTGTTCACGAAATTTGGTGAAAACTTACCTACTTATGTCCCAAACACGCTGTAATTTTTTTGATTTGAAATATTTATTTTTTCCATATTTTTACTTAATATCCAAAAAGCACCCTAATTTTTAATCGAAAATTCTCACGTCAAAATATCTGCTTTTTTAAAAACGTTGGTGGACTTTTTCTTCGTTGAAATCTCTACTTTCTGATGGTGCGAAAAAAAAATATACATTACTATGGTAAGTTTTCTCAGGAAATGCAAAAAAAACGAAGGGAATTTTATCAAAAAAATGTGACCGCTGCTATTTAATTAATATGAGTGCAGTTGATGAATTCCGGCATTAAAATGGCGGATGGTTGGCCGCGACCTCAATCATCATTCAGTCCCAGGTCCCCGGTCCCGCTGGGATTGATTTGATGCTACCGTGCTTATTCATTCGGGCGCTTAATAATAATCAAAGTTTTTGGTTACCATGCAGCCAAAGTGCATATACATTTCTGCATACGTATTCCTGTGAAATCGTTTCTTCGATCACGGCCCAACGGCACCCGGCTCATTCGAAACAATGGATCAAATTTAAAGAAGCCAAATATGCAAAGTACACACACATAAAAAAATAAAAAAGTAGACTACCATTACAACCTTGCAAAAGTAATGGACAACGCCGGAATATGTACTTACTAGAATGTGAGGAACTTTAATTTATTATTAAAGCCACCAGAGCAAGAGTCAGTGGTGGCATATATAAAAAATTAAAAAATTAGTACAAAAATGCATAGGTAAAAAATTGAAAACGAACAATTACGTCTCATTATTTACAGTTCCGTTAACGTTAACAGTTAAACCAACAAGTGCAGTTATATAAATAACCACTAATTATATTAGGTAGGTACTTAGCACGTTAATTAGAAAATGCGAGGAAAAAGAAAAAAACAACTGACATAATATGAAGACTAATAAACGTTTCTTCCCAGTTTAAAAATATTTTTTTCTAAACTCATTAGGACTTTAAAATAAATTATATTAGCAATGTACAGAAAATATGTAGAAGCTATTCCAGTGGCGTAACATTAACAACAGAATCATAGTTGCTACAATTTTTATAGGTACATACATCACTTGATTTTTTTTTATTTTTTTACACTGCAGTTCCAGAAAAATATAAAAGGAAGTTGCCATGAACAATATTGTAACGTGTTCAGTCACGGAAAACACAATTAGCAAAACAAAACAACGAATTTATTTAATTACTAAAGTTAATTTGACTACACTACAGTTATAAACAAGTCTACACAATTTATTTCACTAAAAAGTCTCTTTTCCCGCTCGCTTCTACTGTGAGCACTCACTATAATGTAGACACTATCTATCTATCGCCTGTTGTTCGCCTATCGACCGTTTCGCTTCCAAACATCAGCTGTCCACTGTCAACTAACTCGGTGTGTGCCGTCTCCGCCTTTTATAGTCTTTTCAGCCTCTTTCTAGGGAATTCTACAGCCGTCTAGTAATCCAATTGTTTTCCCATTGATCGTTGCTGGTGTTTTCTAGATGTTTCAGGAAAGCCGGGAATATTCCTTATGTATTCAGGGAAGATGTTCGTTAATTATGCTCACACCAACTTAATTGACAAGTACTCGTAACAATATTTTCAGAATATAATTTTGAAAATATATGTAGACCTGTCATTTAAATATATATCTATAAAAAAAAATTAATCATGTGCAACTCAGTACACGTGAAAGAAGTGAAACTTCTTTGCCGATCTCTATACCTTTATAACGAATAAGTAATGCTTGGTGAAAGGAAGAGAGAGTACGAGAATTTTCAGGATTTATGTTTTAAAAATGAAAACACATACATACATACATCAAATTTTTTTCGCCTCCGTGTATTTTTCCAAGTGCTTAAGAAACCGTAAACTATCAATAACTACAAGGAATTAAAATTAATACATAATAATAAATACTCACTCTTAAATAAATATTAATTGTTGTTAAGTAAATAAACATTTACTGTAATATAACTGCTATGAGATGCCGGTCACTAACAGCTGACTGTAATACCGATATGCGCATGCGCGCCTTTCTATTGTCATAGCTTCACGAGACGAATCGTTACGAAATGTGTCGTTTCATGGCCTTGAGATTTTACTCCTATCGCGCCCAAAGAAGTTGCACTTCAAAAAATATTACATTCATCATAGGAAATCCAAGAAGTTCAGAAGGTGTTCTGGTGTTAGCTGCATTGAATGCAGCTCACTAACTTGCATAAGATCACTAATTAATAAAGAACTTCATTTATGTTCTTCATAATAAATAATTTTAAATTATATTCAACATGAGTAGTAGCTCCAGAAGAAATAAAGCAAGAATGTATTCCATATCAGTGGAGATTCGTGAAGAAATTATATTATTTATATTATTAACGAAAGTTCCGGACCTCTTCCAAAACTTTATTGCTCGTTCTGATAAATAGACGAGTAGATAATATGTAAATGATCCTATCATTTTCCTTTAGGATACAATACACAAAAAAAACTGTTCATATGAACCCCTTTCCTAGTTGTTAATGCTACGCCACTGCTAATGTAATGGGTGGGTGGCAGTTGTTAGTGCGGGCTCTTCAAGAAACGATTTATAGAGAAGAGGAGGACAGTAAAATGGTCAAAGCACAGCTTTTTATCGAGTACCTACAGATTATGTATTTAAGCACGAATGTGTATGTACATTGTACATACCTACATACATACATAGGTATGTGTTATTCGTCTTGCAAAAGACACACTCGACAATTAAATATTCCGTTTTCGTGCGAACGCGCTCGCTGTCTTTTTTTTTATGTTAGTTGTCTTTTGTAACTGCCACGTACATATATCTATGTACCTGGGGAGAAGAGGGAGTAGTAAATACGTATCTACAACAATCGCAAAGTCCTTACCAGACCGAATAACAAATTAACCTTGCGGTTGTTTCACGATCGTATTTAAATCCGAAAGGAATGTTTCACGTTGTTACAATGAAGACAATTTTTTTTAGAATGTTTGCTCTAGAGCTCTAAACACACACACACACACACACACGCACACATAACGATTAGAGGCGCGTTGTAAATTGTACATTGTAAAAACAATTTTTTCGAATAAATATATTTGTGTAGGTATTCTATTTATATTATTATCGAATAAAATGATTAACGTGTTTATTGTAAATAAAAGTTTAGATTCTTGTTAGGTAGATACTATTTATAAATTGTTTCTGTTTTTAGACATTAATCGCCAACGACCTAATTCGTAAATAGATTCGGTTGCAAAACACATACTTTTGTGTGCTCAATCCTTTTCTTATTAATTAAAACGAGTAAAGGACAAATTGCTCCGACTGTCATCGATTGTTTCATACACACGCAATCTTAAATTTTATAGAGTATACTAGCAGCAATACCCGGCGTTGCCCGGGTAAGAATATTGTGACGTGTTCGGTCACGGAAAACACAATTAACAAAACAAAAATAACGAATTTATTTAATTACTAAAGTTAATTTGACTACACTATAGTTATAAACAGGTCTACGCAATTTATGTCACTAAAAAGTCTATTTTCCCGCTCGCCTCTACTATAAACACTCGCTATACAATAGACACTATGACTTCTATCGCCTGTTGTTCGCCTATCGATCGCTTCGCTTCCAAACATCAGCTGTTTACTGTCAACTAACTCGGTGTGAGCGTCTCGCCTTTATATAGTATTTTCAGCCTTTTTCTAGGGAATTCTACAGCCGTCTAGTAATCCAATTGCTTTCCCATTGATCTTTGCTAGTGTTTTCTAGATATTTCAGGAAAGCCGAGAATATTCCTTATGTATTCAGGGAAGATGTTCGTTAATTATGCTCACACCAACTTAATTGGCAAGTACTCGTAACAATATAACACACGTTTGATGGAATATTCTAGAATATTCGCGAATTTAGAACACCCCATAATGATTCAAAACATTCTCTAACATTCTGAAACATTCTTGAATGATCTCCAAGATTCTAGAACATTCTTGAACATTGCCAAATCATTCTGAAATGTTATATTTTAATAAAAAATTCTTTTACTTCTTAGAACATATTTGAACTCCCTGTAACATTCTAAAAAAAATCTGCTTCATTCTCATCCCCACTCCGTGCTGTTTGCTGGATGAGTAGTGACATAAAGTAGACGCCTGGCGGGGACGACTAATCGATTGATAATAATTGATCAGTTATCGACCACTAAGAGTTGAAGATTCTTACAGTACTAATATTAATTAATAAAAAAATGGGGTTTGGTGGTAGAAGGGTAAAAAGGGTTTGGGTTGTATGTATTTTGTAATGCCACATTATAAAAAAATTAAAAATAAAAATTTTGTTCCAAAACTAAAAAAACAGTTAGGGGTGGACAACCCCTATCACTTAGGGATATGAAAAATAGATAGTAGCCGATTCTCAGACCTACTGAATATGCATATCTATAAAATTTCATAAAAATCGGTCAAACGTAGGTAGTTGTACACTTTTTGAAACTTTCTAGATCATTCAAGAAATTTTTAGAACGTTCTAAGTCGATAATAACAGTTTGTGCTCATTTTAGAATTTTTTTAGATCATTTCAGAAATTTTGAGATCTTTCCGGAAGTCCTTATGACTTAAAAAAGGACAGAAATATTTATTTTCACCTTTTTGCCACCTACAGCCACCCACTTCCACCCACCGCGACCAAAATCCCTTATTCCCACCTGGAGACCAAGGGGTATTTACCACCCCAACAGGAAGTTGATTGGAATAGGTAGAGATAAAGAAAACTCTGTCTTTACGTACGAACATTAGCTTTTTATATATGTATTTAGATTAAGCAGTAGTTTGTTTATAAGTACATACGCTACACCACTGACTGTAATGTAACCCACGGCGGTGACACACCGAGCTACAGGTACAACTTACATAAGACAACAGCCTGCAACCTTTCGATTTATTAATTTCATTATACAATATTATACATTCGTTACATAAGTACTAACTGTAATGACCTGTATAAGGTTCCTAAGATATCTTATAAAAACATTTCTGTTAAATGTTTCAATCTCATAATGAGATCCAACGATTTATAACAGATATCAGTTGGGATCATCAGTGGTCATTAGTTCGACCAAAAGTCAACCCTGAAATTCTGGCAGTGTTCCAGAAAAAAAAAAGAATCCTCAATGTTTACGAAAACAGAGTCCTCAAAATATCACTTATGTATTGATTTTTGTGAATGATGGCTTTTGAGTAGGCACAGTACGTTAACCACGAAATATGAGGATGGGGCTGATATTGAATAATTCAACAGATTTAAAAATCTTAATTGTATTTTTCATTCAAGATCTCAGAATTATATAATCTTATTTCATTATATTCTTTATATTGTGACGTGTTCGGTCACAGAAAACACAATTAACAAAACAAAAATAACGAATTTATTTAACAACTAAAATTAATTTGACTACACTACAGTTATGAACAAGTCCGCACAATTTATTTCACTAAAAGTCTCTTTCAATCGCCGTTACCGTAGCCACTCGCTATCGCTCTCTATGAACTCTATCGCCACTATGGTTCGCCTGTATCGCCTATCGATCGCTTCGCCTCCAAACATCAGCTGTTGTCAACTAAACTCGGTGTGTGCGTGTTGCCTTTATATAGTCTTTTCAGCTTCTTTCTAGTGGAATCTACAGCCTTCTCGTAATCTAATTGTTTTCCCATTGATTTTTGCTGGGGTTTTCTAGGTGTTTCATGAAAGCCGGGAATATTCCTTAACTATTCAGGGAAGATGTTCATTAATTAGGCCCACACCAACTTAATTGGCAAGTACTCGTAACAATATTCTTTTATTTTTCGTATTTAATTACAGTAATACTTCAATAACTTGAAATATCGAACTTCTATTACTCAAATATCTGGATTAGTCGAAGATAATATTTGGTCTTAGTCTTGTGCTAGTACATTTAGTCTTATATATTATAGTCTTATTATTGTTAGTCATGATTTTAGACAACCTTGGTATAGGTATATCGAAATAAATTCTTTTTCCTTTACTTTATTATATTATTTTCTAAGATTGATAGTTTCTACATTTACTTGATGTTTACTAATAAAACTAAAAACGTTAATTTCCACAATTTATTTAGTTTCTATTTCTAACAAACTGCAATATTTATTCATCAAGATCAATGTTTTTAGTCTGATTGAGATAAAAATTAAAGTAAGTAAAGTAGTTATATACCTAATACTTATCTAAATAAATATTTTTTATTCCAAAGTTTTCTGGAATTTTATTAGCCCAATTATTTACATAAAGAATTTTATAAAAGTTCACGTGATTTTCTGCAAGTAAAACCATCACCAGTAAGTATCAAAAAACATTCACGTTTTTCCCTTTTTTTTAATTTTTTGTTATTACAACACTAATGTTTACAATTTATTTGTGATAACTTTTTGTATCTTCTCATTACAAAGTTGTGTTTGTTCTAATTGAATATTTACATAAAGTTGCTGTAAGTTATAAAAATTGTACCTCAGAATTTTTTGTCATCCACACTTTTTTGGCATTTAAAAAAATTCTTCATTTAAGATCATGTATAGGATGTGTAGGTACTTACCCAAGTAGATAAACAGTGTAACTACTAATTACAATTAAAAATATTTTTTAAGATATAGGCCGAAGACTGGAAAAACTTTGGCGGTTGTTGCAGAACGAACAAAATAGCTCAAACCCCAACGTCAAAACACGACACTTTAGTTGTCCGAAGCACTTTTCGGTAACAAAGTTACCTTCTTCAGGGACTGAAGTGAACTGAAAAGTGCTTCGGACAACTAAAGTGTCGTGTTTTGGCGTTGGGGTTTGAGCTATTTTGTTCGTTCTGCAAGATATAGGCCCTTTTGCTTCCTACAAATATTGGTTCATTAAATATTAATTAGAAATTGAGGTTATAATAATATTTTCTAACAAATTGTAATGCTCAATCGTCGAGATCAATGTTTTTAGCTTTTGGCAGAAGTTAATATGTTAATCCTAGTAGGTAGGCTTTGCTTCGGGACATGCGTAGAGAAAAACTTGCGCGTATGTATTAGCCGTCCTAAAGCATTAAAAAAAATTGTGTTGCTTCCTACAAATATCGGTTCATTAAATATAAATTAGAAATTAAGGTCATAATAATACCTTTTTTGGTCTTATAAATTTTCTAGGAATAATGATTGCTTTTATCTAGTATAAAAAAACTTTGAACTTTTAAATTTTAATTCTTATTTTTTTATTAGTCATTATAAATAAGGAAAATTATAAAAACATGTTATTGTTACTATAGTAGGTAATTATTTCATCACACATTGTGGCTTTCTCAGGTGGGAAATATTTTACCAGAAAACACAAAAGTGTGGTAAAAAAACCAATAATAATATGTTTTTATATTATTGTTATGGAATTACAAAGCAATGAATATACGTTAATCAATAGGAATAAATAAAATATAGCAAAGATCAATGGCGAAGGTGCTGGACTCCATTATTTTCAAAGATTTGGGTTATTTATTGCTTAATAATCTGATGGTACGTTGTATGAATTTTATGACGTCCATAAATACAACGTGTAGGTTGTGTGAGTAATATGCAACATGTTAATACAAAAATCGACGTTTGTTTACATAGAATTACTCATTCAGTAGTTGTCGATGGTATTTTTAAAAGTGGGTTAAAAAATGATCTCGCGATGTTGTAACTGTGACAAACGCTGATGGCAAGAACGATGATAGAAAAATAAACGCGGAACAAAAGTGATAATTACTACGTTTGCAAAAACGAAAAACAGATGTTCAAGTAAAATACAAAAAAAAAACAGCACATGAAGTGATGGTTTAAATGTTAAAAAACAATAGTATGGAAATAGTTGTTTCGTAATGCCAAATTTTTGAAATTTAAAATATGACGTTATGTAAGTTTATAAATATGTATTAAAAAATACCGGCCAAGTGCGAGTCGAACTTGCGCACCGAGGGTTCCGTACAAACCTGTATATATGTGATGTAACTAAAAATTTAAGGTTTTCGGAATTTTTCCTTTATATGTGCTATAAAACATTGCTTCATGCCAAATTTCAAGATTCTAAATCGACTGGAAGTACCCTTTAGGTTTTGATTCCCTTACGAGTAGTTGCGAGTTTGAAAATATGCGGCTTTAATTGCTGTTTCTTTTGATTGCGTTGACATAGAAGTTTGATTTTGTTACAACTTAAAGGTATTATAGACCTGAGTATTTGATATCAATTTCAATTTAATACCTCTACGCGTTCATGAGGAAAGGGGTAGTAACTTTAAAATTATTAAACATATTTTTATTATATGATGTAACTAAAAATTTACGGTTTTCGCAATTTTACCTTTATCTGTGCTATAAGACGTTGCTTCGTACCAAATTTCAAGATTCTGAGTTCACGGGAAGTACCCTGTAGGTTTTGATTCGAAAATTTGCGGAAATTTGCGGCATAAACGGCTGTATCGTTTGATTGCGTTGGCTTAGAAGTTTGATTTTTTCACAGCTCCAAGGGACAATAGACCTGAGTATTTGGTATAAATTTTAGCTTGATACCTCAACGCGTTCCTGAGAAAAAGGGTCTTGACAGACGGACGGACGGACGGACAACGAAGTGATCCTATAAGGGTTCCGCTTTTTCCTTTTGAGGCGCGGAACCGTAAAAACAATTACATCAGTGAGTCCTTGAAGGCAATGATATAGAGGGCCTATGTACACTTAAAATAATACGATAGTGCAAATAAAATGGAGAAGGTCAAGAACCTTTGATAATAATATAAATAGGAAGTAAACGCGGGATGAGTCAGTCGATAGATAGGTGACAAAAAAATTATATAGGGTACCTAATAAAAATTCAAAGTTAGATAGATTTGTATCTAAGAGTACGTTTTGTAGGAGGAGTCTTGCTGAGTGTGACAAGATGTGACAACGGAGGACGGGAGGTCTACGGCAATGTGATGTTCGCCGTTCATCAAAAAATTTTACTGAATTTTTACAGAATCCTTGGACTTCTGATAAATAGAAATATTATTTATTTGTTCCTTACAAAAGATATTTATTAATTTATTTAAATTTTATTATTATGAAAATAAAATAAATATTTTTGACTATCAAAATTTGTGTATTATCAATCAAAATTTATCATGTTAAGGGGGGGGGGGTTAGTTTTTGTGACGTAATATTTACAGGGGAGTCACAGAAAGTATGACACAACGTGACAACCGGGGGGAGATGGTCAAAAAAGCTAATTTTAGCGTGACGTATTTTATGAACAGCCCCTTATATAAAATCTCTTTAAATAAATAAATATTTATATAAAAGTTTCTTATTGTGGACTTCGTCTTTTATTTACTTTTTCTTGAAATAGACAATTTATATTTTATTTTAATAATTTTATGAAATTACACCCAAAAAGTAACCCTAAAATACACATATAGGTATGTGCTGATCAGCATATCAATGCAGTTGTGTTATTCAACAATTTAAACGCGTGTGCTGCTAACTAAGCAACAGATATTGTCATAACTAATAAATCTTTAACTTAAAAAAGTTGAACTTTACATCAACATATCATTTATTTAGTATCTTCATAGATACCAAGACTTACAATCAGCTAAAATTTGTTTTGTAATAAATGTAATATTAAAGACAACTTTTATACATACGATGATATCATAAATTAACTAACTAACTAATCTTTAGATAGTATATAGGGTCAGGTGGGGTAATTGTAAACAGGCTCTTTATTTCGATGAAATAGGACTCTTGATTATTCCAACTAATGGAAATTATAGACTGTGGTGTTGACTTTTGACGGTTGGATGCTTTAGCGCGTTAAACAGAAGAGGAAGAGTGTCGCAATATTTTATGTTAAACAGTGAAAATATTTCTATATAATATATAATTTTTGGGGTAATTGTGAACACGGCTTTATAAATATAATTTTCATTGGAATTCACGTTTGAAAACGAATTGTTCACTTTTGCCCCATTAAAAACCTTTATAAAGCCAGTACAAGCAAGATGATTATTCACATTTACCCCTAAGTTTTCGACTGCGTTAATAAGCAAAGGGGTAATTGTAAACTTAAGTTTTTTTTGCAAAAAAAATCCAAATTTGCATATTTAACAACATAAATTCACTTAAAACCAAACAAGGACCTAAATTAATCATATAGTCGCCTAAATTTAATCTTCATCTAAGATACATCGAGCTTCAAAAGTCAAACTTCCAAAATCGTTCACAATGACCCCACCTGAGCCTACACAGGCAACTGCAACTTTATCAAATTGATAAAAAATGTTTTATAGAGAAGATATATTATGGATATATATTAAATTGCTTGAAATATGTACCACCAGCTGCGAAACCCGACGTTCTCCCGGTTAAAAATCATCGCATCAGCTTTGTACCATTAGTATGTAATGAAGAATTTATTTATTAATTATTCAATATTTCATTAGATTTAATTTTTTTCTAAAATACGAGTAGCCTAAGTTACTCCTTATTACATCAGCTATCTGCCAGTGAAAGTCCCGTCAAAATCGGTCCAGCCGTTTCAGATATTAGCCGGAACAAACAGACAAAAATTGTAAAAAAATGTTATTTTGGGATATGTACCTACTGGGTATACATCCATCCATATGCAATTAGTAAAAAGCGGTTATTTTAATATTACAAACAGACACTCCAATTTTATTTATTTGTATCTATAGATTAACCACAGAAAAATAAAATGTACGCGATGAATATTGATGTACAACCATTGAATTGAACCCAATTATTAGCTCATCAAAAGATAACAAGAATAGCAAAAAAAAATGTTATTGTAAATCCATAGTACAAAGTTCACACTCTACTTCCAGGAATCGCTTCTGATAAATGTGTGTTACAAATGTGCGTAGTGTTAATAATGCACTTGATATGTGATAACATTGTTTCATGAATAATTATATTAATTGGCAATTCCACGAAATTCTCAATTTTTCAACCGACTCGATCAAAGTCCTTCCCCATATCTACGTCGTTATAATTTAGAGGAATATCCTAGAACGATAATCCAAATAAATGTGTGCCAAACAAATGAAATTATAAACATTTTTAATTGAATGAAAATAATAATACGTAATATAATTTATTAATATTCATGCTTTTTATCGTTCAACTTTTACGAAGTAAACAAAGTTTTCAGGAAGCATCCGTATTATTAGTGTAGTGCATTAACTTTTTATGAAACCGTGTTTTTCTTTTAATTGCAATTATTTCCTACTAATGGGAATTATACGTAGACTGTGGTGTTGACTTTTGACGGTTGGATGCTTTAGCTTAACGCGCTAAATATACTATACTATATACGTAATATATAATTTTTGGGGTAATTGTGAACACGGCTTTATAAATACAATTTTCATTGGAATTCACATTTGAAAGCGAATTGTTCACTTTTGCCCCATTAAAAACCTTTATAAAGCCAGTACAAACAAGATTATTGTTCACATTTACCCCTAAGTTTTCGACTGCGTTAATAAGTGAAGGGGTAATTGTAAACTAAGGTTTTTTTGCAAACAAAATCCGAATTTGCATATTTAATAACAGAAATCTACTTAAAACCAAACAAGGACCTAAATTAATCATATAGTCGCCTAATCTACATCTAAGGTACATCGAGCTTTAAAAGTCAAACTTCCAAAATCGTTCACAATTACCCTACCTGACCCTACATAGGTAGTTTAATTTATGTACTTCTACAGGGTTTTTCAAGTTGATGGGCTATTAGAAGTATATGAATTAGTAGAAGGAATTCAATTCTGAAACTTGGGCTCATTTGGTTATTGTTTATGCCGCTTCTTTTAAAAATATTTTCAAGTTCGATTTACATCCGGTTATACCGGAAGTCGATACCAACTTTGTTATTTTAAATGGAATGGTATATTTTTCACGCTGAATTCGAATAAAACGTGTAATTCTAAGGTAAGTTTGTTAATCAACTTGTACACCTCTGTGACGATCGGTTTCTGAGTTAATTTAATTTATAGAAAAAAAGTCGCTACTGCAACCCAAATTATAAAAAATCATAACTTCCACAAAATACGACTTAGAGTGTTGAAATTTTTACTAGTAATAGCTGAATATTAGTGCTAACGCCTTGACAAAATTGAATTAAATAATTTATACAGGGCGTTCAAAATAAAATTCAAAAATTGAAAAATTTCAAACACGAATTACTTCGTTTTTTCAAATGGCACCTACTATTTTTTATTTTTTCAATCGATTCCTTTTTTTATCCTTTTTCGATCTATATGGATACTTCCTATTTTATGTAATAATTCAAAATTATTCCAAAATTTTCAAATAAAATAAAAAGTATCCATATAGATCGAAAGAGGATAAAAAAAGGAATCGATTGAAAAAATAAAAAATAGTAGGTGCCATTTGAAAAAACGAGGTTATTCGTGTTTGAAATTTTTCAATTTTAGAATTTTATTTTGAATGCCCTGTATAAATTATTTAATTCAATTTTGTCAAGGCGTTAGCACTAATATTCAGCTATTACTAGTAAAAATTTCAATACTCTAAGTCGTATTTTGTGGAAGTTATGATTTTTTATAATTTGGGTTGCCGTAGCGATTTTTTTTCTATAAATTAAATTAACTCAGAAACCGATCGTCATGGGTGTACAAGTTGGTTATTAAACTTACCTTAAAATTACACGTTTTATTCGAATTCAGCGTGAAAAATATACCATTCCATTTAAAATAACAAAGTTGGTATCGACTTCCGGTATAACCGGATGTAAATCGAACTCGAAAATATTTTTAAAAGAAGCGGCATAAACAATAACCAAATGAGCCCAAGTTTCAGAATTGAATTCCTTCTACTAATTCATATACTTCTAATAGCCCATCAACTTCAAAAACCCTGTATATGTGTATACCTATGAGCCCTGACGCACATGAATTCGACCAAACAAGCCGAGGTTGGAATACCCGGATCTCAAATTCGGATATCCGGATACTCGGATCTTTGGATCCAAATATCCGGATCTTTTGAGACATTTAATGAGAATATCCGGGTACCCGGCTCCGAAAATAGAAATGTAAAAAATTTTGAATAATGACACCGTTTTAAATTGAAAAATCGTGATCGAAAAATTCTAATATCTCGATATCCGCAATCGATTGAATATCCGAGATCCGCGAATCCGCGACTCCCAATATCTGATTTACTGATTTGAGATCCGGATCTTTGAGTATCTCGGATACTCGGATATTTGAGTGTCCGGATAATCAATCGGAAGCACTAATTAAAAGTAAGTAACTTGAAAATTTATAAAGTAAGAAAATTAAATACAGTTAAACATTATTTATGTTTAATACCCGTACAAGATTCTCAAAAGCAAATATTTGTGCGTAACTGTACATTACGTATCGATATATTTTCTCATTGATCGGAAGTTAGATACATGAGAATTTCGTGCGTAATTTTCTTGTAGTAAATAATTGTATCGGATTGTAAATATTTACTATTTAAATGTATTTGGTTGTTTTATTTGACAAATTCAAAAATTTAATCGTATACTACAAACGTCATCAAATTAAGATAAATTGTTTGTTTCAATACAGATCAAGGACCCTAGCAATATAATAGTATTTTTATTAGGTAATGATAGATACAACGATTACAATTTTAAACAAAATTTTCTAAATTACTTTGTGTTCATTTTGAATGATATTTATTATTAAAAAATAGTAATACGAGCCCTAACAATTATCAAGTTTATAGACAAATAATACAAAATTGTTCATAAAATACGTTCGCATACAGGGGGGGAGGGGGGTCTTGCTTAGTGTGACAAGGGGGGACAGGGGGTCTACGGCAACGTGACGTTCGCCGTTCATCAAAAACTTTTACTGAATTTTTACAGAATCCTTGGACTTCTGATAAATAGAAATATTATTTATTTGTTCTTTACAAAATTAATTTATTTAAATTTTATTATGAAAATAAAATAAATATTTTTCACTATCAAATTTTGTGTATCTATTATCAATCAAAATTTATCATGTTCAGGTGGGAGGGGTTTAGTTTTTGTGACATAATATTTACAGGGGGGTCACAGAAAGTGTGACACATCGTGACAACCGGGGAGGAGAGGGTCAAAAAAAGCTAATTTTAGTGTGACGTATTTTATGAACAGCCCCCTATCATAAAATCATGAAATATTCAAATGTTGTTGCTAGGACAATTTTTCAGTGATTAGCAAAATACATCAAAATATAATAGTCCGGTCAATTTAGACATTCGAAGCTACATAAATTCCCACCAAACTGAAAATCAGTAAGATTGTTTAAAGTATGATTAAAAATAAAATTTGAAAACTCCCCATCTTTCCCCTGTATGCAAAAATTTTTATGCAGGGTCAAAGGTCAAAAAAATGAGTTTTTCGCGATTTTCAGCAAAACGGTAAGTTTTGTCATAAAAATACTTCAGGCAAAAATTGTAGATCATAAAATTATCTATAAAAAATATATAAATATTTTTTTCCTAAGAGCCACCGTTTCTGAGATATCAGGTTAAAGAAACCCAGTCCCTTATTTTATACGCCAGTGTAACCTCAAGACAACATCTGTCTCCTGTTCAATTGTATGCGTGCCTAGGGTCTTATACCTGCTTTATGTCAGTGTGCCCAATAAATGAAATATTTTAGTATCAGGATTGCCAGATTAGGGGATTTTCCCCAAAAAGTAGGGGATTTTTTTTCCTTTGGGGTATTTTTTGGGGATATATTTTCCAGGGGAATTCTTCTGAGTAAAATTTTCCTCTACAATCTTTTTTCTATTTGTACTAAATATTTTCTGATTCTTGGGGATTTATTTGTCACATAGCTTATTTTGGGGTATTTTAGAGATACATATTTTATAGATAATTTTATGATCTACAATTTTTGTCTGGGGTAATTTTATGATAAAACTTACCGTTTTGCAGAAAATCGCGAAAAACTCATTTTTTTGACCTTTAACCTTGAATAAACTTTTTTCCATACAGGGGAAAGATGGGGAACTTTCAAATTTTATTTTTAATCATATTTTAAACAAACTCACTGATTTTCAGCTTGGTGGGAATTTATGTAGCTTTACTCTTATTTTTTTGTCTAATTTGACCGGACTATAAAACTCACCTAATTCAATCTAATTGTACTTATTGCGATTATTCTAAAAATAGTTTTTTTTTCTGAATTTCCTTAAGGCTATTTTTGTTCATTATCGTTTGTGTTACTCTACTTGTGACCATCAGAGTTCAAAAAAATACGGAATATTCCAATCAGTACATTATGGGAAGAGTCAATACAGGTCACGCTCCAAACATGAATGAAGATTATGTTATAAGCGTGAATGTTAGATATCAACGTTTGCAGAAGAACTGGCACCACAAATTATAAACATTAACACATCAGTTGCTACAATACAATATTATATGGTACCTACATCATAATTAAATTAAAAATTAATATTCATAAGACGAATATTATTTTTAACCCGCTGTATCTAAATATTCCATTGTATGTCTCGTATGTACCTACATACATTTTGCAACTGTTATGTAATCGCCAATGTAATAACGTAGTACATAATAACAGTTTAATTAAAAATAATAATAATATAAATATTGAGCAAACATTTTCTTATGCTCAACTTCCCTTACACGTTTTTTAAAATTTTATTTTGAACACCCTGTATAAATGATTTAGTTCAATTTTGTCAAGGCGTTAGCACTAATATTCAGCTATTACTAGTAAAAATTTGAACACTCTGAGTCGTATTTTGTGGAAGTTATGATTTTTTATAATTTGGGTTGCGGTAGCGATTTTTTTCTATAAATTAAATTAACTCAGAAACCGATCGTCATAGGTGTACAAGTTGGTTATCAAACTTACCTTAGAATTACACGTTTTATTCGAATTCAGCGTAAAAAATATACCATTCCATTTAAAATAACAAAGTTGGTATCGACTTCCGGTATAACCGGATATAAATCGAACTTGAAAATATTTTTAAAAGAAGCGGCATAAACAATAACCAAATGAGCCCAAGTTTCAGAATTGAATTCCTTCTACTAATATACTTCTAATAGCCCATCAACTTGAAAAACCCTGTATACTTTATAAATATAAAAAAAACAAAATAAACTCAATTGAAAAATTTGTTTTCAATTGACCTTATCAAACTTTTAATAGAGACAAATGGGGCACTGGTTTACCTAAGAGATGTTTCAGTACTCATTTTACAGTGAATGCAACACCAAGAGCTCGCCTTAAATTAGTAAAAACAGTTTTCTCGTGTATTCCTGTTTGAAAATTTTTTTCGACACTTCTGTATTGTAGGTACAAATTATTTCCTACAATACAGTTTCAAAATATTAATTATTATTGGAATTTCCTATAAATACACTTACACATACAAGAGAATGAATAATTATTTTATGCGATTTTGGAATTTTTATGTATTTTTAACGGGGAACGGATACAATAAATAATAAAAACTGGAATGTGTTTATCAAAAGCGTTTCAAACGTGATAACATTAAAGAAAAAAAAGATAAAAAGCAAAATGGCTTAAAACACAGTAGGTTATAGGGCAAAAAAACATATCCAAACGAAATTATGAAATTTGATGGGCAGTGCTCGCCCAGGTACGTTATCATTTGAACTTTGTTACATGCGCATGCTTGACTTAAAAAAGAATCAGTAAAAAAGTCGAATGTTAGAACTTTCTCAGTTCAATTCTTTTAAGTGTAGAAGTAATTTAGTAATCTGAGAATCTAACCAGATAATCTTACCATATAAAGACTCAAGTTTCTCATGAGGGAAGTTTTCATTCAAAAAGTAAATCGAAATTGGACTAGTTCAGTTTTATATTTTTAAGTGAAGAAGTAATTTAGTAACCAGATTTCTTTACAATTGAATAAAGTGGAGTATTTTTGAGTAGTAACAATAGTTAGTAGCTTCAGCAATTTTTAAACAAGCACAAAAAAGAAAATTAAGATCAGAACATTTTTTTTCTTATTAATACAACCAAAAATGGTTTAGTGCTGACACGACTACCCACAAAGCCCAGACTATAGATTACCTCCCCAACTGAAGAAACGATTTTGTGCAACATTAAAGGATATGTGTTACCCTTGTGTTTAAAAGTTTCAAGAATTTTACTTCGAATTTTTCCTGAATAAGTGCAAAACTAAAAATGTGGTTCTGAATCACGTTTTCATTTGATACAATCACAAATAGTTTGACCCTACCAAAAGCAGAAAGTCTAAATCGTCCAACGTTAATTTCAAGTTTCTTATGAGGAAAATTTTCACTGAAAAAAGAAATAGAAACTTCGATTACTTCAATTTTATATTTTTAAGTGAAGAAGTAATTTAGTAACCAGATTTCCTTACTAACTAAAATGAAAAAATGTGTATTTTTGAGTTATATTATGGAGTAATAATATTTAAAAGCTTCAGCAATTATTGAATATTTCTACAAGCTTTAAGCTACCACATGGAAATGCTTCGATTAAAAAAGAACCAATAAAAAATTAGAAGCTTGGATTTCTTTCGGTTTCATCAACTGAAGAAAGGATTTTGTGAAACATTAAAGGATAATGTGCTACCCTTGTGTTTAAAAGTTTCAAGAATTTGAATTCGTAGTTTTTTCTGAATAAGTGTAAAGTGAAAATTTGGTTCAGAATCACGTTTTCCTTTGATACAATCAATAAATGGTTTGTTCCTACCTGGAGTAAAAAACCTAAATCATTCAACGTTATGAGTTTATTCAATTTGACTACATTGAAGTGTTTCAGATTAAATTTAAAAACAAAAAAATTATACGTACTTATATCAAGTTAGCACGACAAAGTTATTTTTCCGATTTGTGACTTGCACTATAATTTGTCGCTAATTTGTTACCAAATCCAAAAATTTGTCGCTTGTGCCGTTTAGCCATAATCAGCTTTGATTTTTCAAGCTAGCACTACACATAGCGTATCTCGAAAAGGAAATGTCGTAGGATATTATTGTAAAGACCATAATTTGTCGCAAAAATAGATGACACATTCAAGGAATTTGTTGCTAGTCTTATCTCCAACTGATAAGTGAAAAAACTTTTGGGAAAAAAGCCATCAAACTCTCGAAAGGTAACGGGGTTGGCCAACTTGGGGGAAACAGGGAAAACCTTATTTAAAAATTTGGTAAATAAATCCTATCTCTTAAAACAAATGTAACGAAAACCCCTTTGATTAATTTTTTGATGGTTTTTCAGCAGTTTTCCGCTTTTAGCTAGAGTTAGACTAGCGACAAATTTGTTAAATGTGTCATCTTTCAGGGACAAATTAGGGTTCTTTACAGTAATATCCTACGATATTTCCTTTTCGAGATATGCTATGTGTAGTACTCAGCTTGTTATTAAGCAAAGCATACCAGCTGATTATGACTAAACGGCATGAGCGACAAATTTTTGGATTTGGTAACAAATTAGCGACAAATTATAGTGCAAGTCACAAATCGGAAAAATAACTTTGTCGTGCTAGCTTGACATACGTAACATTATTGGTCACCCATTTATATTTATCTAGCTGTTTTTTGATAATATGTAATTTTAAAGAATAAATGCCTATTTAATTCAAATTATATGTACTTGTTATTAAAGATAATCGCAGAAATTAATCCAGGATGTCCCTAAATAATTTTTTTTTTATTGCATGGCTTTGGTTTTGCTACCAGGGGTACCTACCAATTTCTACGGATTCTAAAAAGAATATGGAGGATTTCTTTTCAATAACACATGCGATTAAAAGTCGAAAAACTCGTATGCTTGAGCAATAAATATTGGGACAAGAGTCAAACTTCGATAACTCGAACGTCGATAAGTTGAAACTAATTGGTTCGCAGTAGCATCAACTATGAGAAATACGTGTATTGATTACTTGATAACTCAAACTCTTGAACTTAGATTACTCGATCGAATATCTTGGTAACTTGAATATAATATTTGACGCCAACTTCGATAAGTCGAAATTTCTGTGGGAATCCCTTAATAATGTACAATTTTAAACGTATATCAAGCTAGCACGACAAAGTTATTTTTCCGATTTGTGACTTGCACTATAATTTGTCGCTAATTAGTTAACAAATCCAAAAATTTGTCGCTCGTGCCGTTTAGCCATAATCAGCTGGTGTGCTAACACTACACATAGCGTATCTCGAAAAGGAAATGTCGATGATGACACATTCAACGAATTTGTCGCTAGTCTTATCTCCAACTTATAAGCGAAAAACTGCTGGAAAACCATCAAAAAATTAATCAAGGAATTCTCTGTTACATTTGTTTTAAGATATCTTATTTATTTGCCAAAATTTTTAAATTAGGTTTTCTCTGTTTCCCCCAAGTTGGCCAACACTTTACCTTTTGAGAGTTTGATAGCTTTCCAGCAGTTTTTCGCTTATAAGTTGGAGATAAGACTAGCAACAAATTATGGTCTTTACAGTAATATTCTACGACGTTTCCTTTTCAAGATACGCTAGCATACCAGTTGATTATGGCTAAACGGCACGAGCGACAAATTTTTGGATTTGTTAACAAATTAGCGACAAATTATAGTGCAAGTCACAAATCGGAAAAATAACTTTGTCGTGTTAGTCGTGCTTGCTTTTATCTTTGTTACAACCTATGGTAGTTGGATGCTGATAAAATCGTCTACAAAGCCTACACCATTTAAAATTAACAATTTGCCACATGAGGAATTTTCCCATAAAATAAAAAGTGGAAGTTTGGAACCCTTTTCATATTTTACATGGGGAAGTAATTTAGTATATGATTAGATAAAGTAGTTGATTTGACTTATAAGGGGATTCAACCCAGAGAAGTACCTACATATTAGAAATCTTCACACTATTGGCAGTAGCCAATATTTTCCTCATATCATAACATAAACGTATTAAAAATAAATTTAAAATAAAACATTTTGAAATTGTAATCGTGATGATGTAATAAGCTACCCATAAATGGCTGTTATCATCATTAAAGAAAAAAATTCAAAGAGCCGAAATTCATCATCATCATTTTCCCAGCCACCTATCTATCACCTTCCACCTCTTTTATTCTGGGGTCACGCGCTCGCTGATCACACCATCGAAGTGTGCCCAATTAATTCATTATAACATTTTAAATGTTGTTATTATTTCATCGTAATTTATTACTTTATCGCCTTATGCTAATCACTATTTTTACACTCGATCGAGGTTATCGTCATCTGCGACCCCGAACTACAAACATTTACCCAACAGAAAATTATGATGAACACATCATCATCTCGCCTGATGTCGCTTATCATCCGTTGGGCCGATAAAACGTACACAAGAAGCGTGGCCAATGTGATTTGATTGTGACTGTAGTGGGTGGGGGTAGTAACAACAACATCATCGCTCTGGTGGTGGCTACCAGCATAACTATTAATTTGGAAGGCGCACGAATCCATTATCAGTCATTGTTCTGTACGTTGAACAGATTTAATTATATTATTACATAATTACTACTGTGTTGTATCAAAATGGTTGCGGTTTCTGGTAGTTTGGTGAGCATGATAGTGGCAGCCACATGGACGGGCCTGTACTTGTCGACCCATACTAAGGGTGGTGCCGACGATAATGGTAACGTTGGCAAAGGTCCCATGAAGACGGTTGATACGGTCTCTCCCAACTCGCTGTCCCATTATCCCAGAAGTATTTACGACGATACCAACAGGAACCGTGTGTTATGGTCTGACGAATCGTACGACTACAGTTTTGAAGACTTCAAAGACACCACAACACATGACCGAATGGCGTATACTGACGAAAGCAAAACTCTTAAAAGCAATCAACCTGCTGCTGATCACGATTCAACAATCAACATCGTTTTGCTCAAGAGATCGTCAAGGGATCACAGGGAAAATATTAATCAATAGTGGTGTATAATATTGATAAGAAAAATTATTTAATTTTGTCCCATATTGGGGCCATTATTATTTGTGAAGTACCGTACTGTGCTTATTTTTGTGAAGCACAGTACTCTACGTGTGTGTGTGTATGTGTGTATGTGTACAAATTTTTATTGTCTCAAGAAAATTTGTATTGTAAGTAATTAATGATTTTCTGAATGAATGTGACCTCTTTTATGTACCTAATAACACAAAAGAAATATTCTGTAATTATCATGACAAAAAATTGTGTAACGTCATTTGTATGTTTGACAATTTATTTTTAAAGACTGTAATTATTTTTCTATATTTTTTTAACAAAATATAAGCATCAAACGTTAATTAATTTTTTTTATTATTATCTAATTATTGACCCTTAAAAAATCCCAAAAAATGGTACTATGTAGAAGTTTCTGTTAAAAAAAAAAATAAGATTTAAGAATAGCCGAAAAAATAAGTTTGAAGCATATAAATGTATATATATCAAAATATGCTCCTCTTAATTTACCATTGTCTTTATTTTTTATCAAAGATTATATTTGTGTTCTTATTTTTGCAATTCTTTTTATCCACCAGTTAGTTCAGTTGTAATTAATTTGGTCATAATTATTTTAACAAATTAGTCTCAACTAATTTATCATATTTATTTAGTCCTAATTAACTTATTTATTAAATCGAGCCTAATTGATTTAATTGGTTCATTAAAATAAGTCCTAATTATTTTTTCATTAAATTGAGGTCTAATTGATGTATTTATTTAATTAACACCCTATTAATTTTTTATTTTATTAAGTCCTAATCAATTTATTTATTAAAATGAGGCCTAGTTGATTTAATTATTAAATTGACGCCTTACTAGTTGTTTTATTTTATGAAGTCCTTATTAATTTATTCACTAAATTGATCCCTAATTGATTTATTTATTAAATTGACGCCTTATTAATTTTTTATTTGATTAAGTCCTAATTAATTTATTTAAATTTAAAAAAAAAATTAAATATTATTACTATTATTATTATCAGTTTTTTATTTTATTAACCATTAATTTATTTATTGAATTGAAGCCTAATTTATTAAACTGAGGCCTTATCGGTTTATTAAAATAAGTCCTAAATTTTTATTTTTGCTAAATTGAGGTCCAATTGATTTGTTTATTAAATTAACACCATATTAATTTTTTATTTTATTAAGTCCTAATTAATTTATTTAAATTTAAAAAAAAATTAAATATTATTACTATTATTATTATCAGTTTTTTATTTTATTAACCACTAATTTATTTATTGAATTGAAGCCTAATTTATTAATTTATTAAACTGAGGCCTTATCGGTTTATTAAAATAAGTCCTAAATTTTTATTTTTGCTAAATTGAGGTCCAATTGATTTGTTTATTAAATTAACACCTTATTAATTTTTTATTTTATTAAGTCCTAATCAATTTATTTAAATTAAAAAAAAATTAAATATTATTACTATTATTATTATCAGTTTTTTATTTTATTAACCATTAATTTATTTATTGAATTGAAGCCTAATTTATTAATTTATTAAACTGAGGCCTTATCGGTTTATTAAAATAAGTCCTAAATTTTTATTTTGCTAAATTGAGGTCCAATTGATTTGTTTATTAAATTAACACCTTATTAATTTTTTATTTTGTTAAGTCCTAATAATTTATTTATTAAATTGAGCCTATTTGATTTAATTATTAAATTGACGCCTTATTAGTTATTTTTATTTTATGAAGTCCTTATTAATTTATTCACTAAATTGACCCCTAATTGATTTATTTATTAAATTGACGCCTTATTAATTTTTTATTTCATTAAGTCCTTATTAATTTATTTATTAAATTGATACCTAATTCATTTATTTACAAAATTGGGGCCTTTGTGATTTAATTTTTAAATATTATTGTTATAATTATTAGTTTTTTATTTTATTAACCACTAATTTATTTATTGAATTGAAGCCTAATTTATTAATTTGTTAATAGGAGGCCTAACTGATTTATTTATTAAATTGAGGCCTAATTGATGTTTTATTAAATTGAGTCGTAATTAATTCACTATAAATGTAATAATTTTAAAATATTTTTCAATACTAAGTAACTATAGGCAAACAATCTGATGTTGTAATACTTCCAAACTTGATTGAGAATTTTTCAAAACATTTTATTGATAACAGTACAGCAGTATTATTTAAATTGTTATTAGTTTTTCAAAATAATAGCTATCTAATAAATTGCTGCTATCTTGAAGTTTAAGGAGAAAACTATCTACTAAATACTCTTGCTAATTATAACTACATAACGTACTTACTTATATTTATAGCAAAAACCCACTTTGTTTCTCGTATTTACCCAAACCCATAATAATTTATTGTCTTTATTATTTCCTTTGTTCTCTCATTGCGAGATATATTAACAACTCATTGTTAAACAGGTAATTTAATAATTTAAAGTCTATTATTTTGTAATATATACAAACAAATGTTGTAACAGAATTTCAGGGTGCGTAAATTTGTTTTGTCTAACAAGATGAACCGAACTAGTTGCATTTTTATAATGCGTTTAAAGTGATTTTGCCTGGAGATCAAATTATTATACAATTTTATTAAAATAAATAATTTTTACTGAATAATTAGGGCCAAAAACGGTTAAAATGTACAAAGTGTTCCGAAGAGGGCCAGACTGGTGCTTTCAAATGCGTTTTTCTTAAAAAGGGTCAACTTCCGGACCCAGGGCCGAAGTTAGGATTTTCGGGCCCCAAATAAGCGTCCTTAATGATCCTTCAAAAAAAAATTTTACTCCAAAATATGGGATAATATACAGGGTTTTTATTGTAATAATTCAAAATTATTCCAAAATTTTCAAATAAAATAGGAAGTATCCATATAGATCGAAAGAGGATAAAAAAAGGAATCGATTGAAAAAATAAAAAATAGTAGGTGCCATTTGAAAAAACGAGGTAATTCGTGTTTGAAGTTTTTCAATTTTAGAATTTTATTTTGAACGCCCTGTATAAATTATTTAATTCAATTTTGTCAAGGCGTTAGCACTAATATTCAGCTATTACTAGTAAAAATTTCAACACTCTAAGTCGTATTTTGTGGAAGTTATGATTTTTTATAATTTGGGTTGCGGTAGCGATTTTTTTTTCTATAAATTAAATTAACTCAGAAACCGATCGTCATAGGTGTACAAGTTGGTTATCAAACTTACTTTAGAATTACACGTTTTATTCGAATTCAGCGTAAAAAATATACCATTCCATTTAAAATAACAAAGTTGGTGTCGACTTCCGGTATAACCGGATGTAAATCGAACTCGAAAATATTTTTAAAAGAAGCGGCATAAACAATAACCAAATGAGCCCAAGTTTCAGAATTGAATTCCTTCTACTAATTCATATACTTCTAATAGCCCATCAACTTGAAAAACCCTGTATATAATGGTAAATTGGGGGCCCGGGCCTGGGGTACTATTGCACTTAATGCCGCACCTGAAACCTTATATCGACATTAATTGAAAGTTTTTCTATCGAAACAGTATCTGGATATTGACCACCAAAAATTGAGATATGTTTCTCTCAATGCCCTACTTGGACATTGACTAAAAGTTGATGAGTTTCTCAATTAAATTCTTAGCTGATGGACATAGACGAAATATTGAGACTTTTTTTATTAAAACCCTACGTCAATATTGAAAACAAATCGAGAACTTTTGCCCGTAAAGTCGTACCTGTCCGGACCTGTAAACGTTTACTTAATTTTCTTCTTTTATAGTTATTTTAGAAGTGCCCTGTATTTATCAGTGTTGCTCATTTTTCACCATTAAGTTTTCTTTTCATTCCAGACAAACTTAATACAGAATTGGAAAACAAAAGGATTAAAAATATTTAAAAAATGCCATATTTAGACCTTTATCTGATAAAGTAAAATTTGATAAACCGGTTGAAAAATTAAAGTCCTTCTAAATATTTAGCTTGGGTTCATAAAAGCTGACGTGCTATTTTTGTACTTTAAGACTATTACTTGTTGACAACTTTAATTTCTGAAAAATAATGGTTTTAGACTACAAAATGTTTTCACATTAAATTAATAAAATGGCGCAAAAGAATATCATTGTATAATAAAATTCAAAATATAATATACATAGTTGCATTATTTAACAATTTCTCAACGTTTTGAAACAGTTCCTTTAAATACCTACCCTTATAAAAATAGTAACATCAGATGAGTCGAAGTTTATACATGCAATTAAAATTTAATGAAAGGGGAGAAGGGAAGTTTAACTAAATTTTCAAAATTGTTCCCCTAAAAGTCAATAAAAAATGTAACTGTCACCACCACACCCTGTCCCCACAAATAAAATACTTTTTTTGTGTTCTGCAAGATGGTCCCTATAAAGAAAATTAATAAATCAATAAAAAATATTTTAAACTAATTATTTATATTTATTGCAGATGATGAAACATGCCTGGGAAGGGTACGAGAAGTATGCCTGGGGAAAGAACGAATTACGTCCAATTAGCAGACAACCACACAGTGGAAGTGTGTTCAATACATTACCAATAGGTGCTACGATACTTGACGGCCTCGACACCCTTTATATTATGGGATTACATGACGAGTTCAATAAAGCACGAGACTGGGTTGCAAACGAGCTTAATTTTGACGAAATGGTAAGTCAAGCTAATATCAAAATCGACCCCAAAAATTACTTATTCATATTTTAATGTATTTATATCACCCTGTCACCTATCTTGCCGATATCTAAAAAGAATTTTACGACCTCTCAAAGGCAAGAACACCTACAAAGAGATTTTTGAAGTGAAACTTCTTTGGGCGCGATGAGAGTAAAGTCTCAAGGCCATGAAACGACACATTTCGTAACGATTCGTCTCGCGAAGCTATGACAATAGAAAGGCGCGCATGCGCATATCGGTATTACAGTCAGCTGTTAGTGACCGGCATCTCATAGCAGTTATATTACAGTAAATGTTTATTTAACAACAATTAATATTTATTTAAGAGTTAGTATTATTATGTATTAATTTTAATTCCTTGTAGTTCTTGATAGTTTACGGGTTCTTAAGCACTTGGAAAAATAAACGGAGGCGAAAAAAATTTGATGTATCTATGTGTTTTCATTTTTAAAACATAAATCCTGAAAATTCTCGTACTCTCTCTTCCTTTCACCAAACATTACTTATTCAAAGAAGAAGTTTCACTCCTTTCACGTGTACTGAGTTGCACATGATTAAATTTTTTTTATAAAGCAGTAGCCCACGGCGCTTACACAGCGAAGTGTCTATTATACAATTTATTTTAAATAATCTGGAAGTTCCTTTATCCAACTAAATCTAACCGAAAGAAGCAAGATCGATTTTCTCACCACGATTCTCTGATAAGTTTAATTTTATTTTGTTTTATTTTTATTGCAGTACTCAGACGCATCAGTATTCGAGGTGAACATTAGGTTCGTGGGTGGCTTGTTAGCGTGTTTCGCCTTAACCGGCGACGTCCTATTTAGAAACAAAGCTCAAGAAATTGCAGACAAACTATTGCCAGCGTTTAACACACAGACCGGCATTCCCAACGCTTTAGTCAATTTTAAAACTGGGGTAAGTTGATTTTTCTGTTGTTATAATATAATACAGTGGATTTCGTTTATAACGACTTCGGTTGTAACGACCTTCTGGTTATAACGACATAACACATGAGCCTTGAATTTGAGGAGTAATATAAGAAGAATATTTGGCTGTAACGACTTCGGATGTAACGTCCGTCGATTTCGGTTTTAGCGACTAATTTTAATGAACTATTAATTACAAGATGCTAGAAATCTCATACTCATAGATATTGCGACCGAGTCTAAACACAAAACTTTTTTATCTTTTGTTTACATTCACAGATAGTCAGTCAGCAGTTGTACTTAGTAATTGTTTATAAATGTTAAGGTTGATAAAGTTAAATATAAGAATCAGTTACTGGCTACTTTTATTGCTATATTTCCTTCTTTCATTCTTTCTCTTTCTTTTTATAAGGCGACTTCCGGATACAGCGACGGAATTTAATGGTCCTTTTATCGTCGTAATAAACGAAATATACTGTATAATGCTAAAACAAAATTGACTTCAAATGATTGTGACCAGGAATGTAACAGGTAACAAAGAAGAACAAAATGGATAAAGATTTGTTTAAAAATAACTCCACGTCTTAAGATGGCGTCCAACAGCTATCTTGAAACTAGCCTTCTAATAAATCTTACAACCAGCGTAAACTCTACCGAGACATTGAAATTCCTTTTTTCTATCTAAACCCTACCTGGCCATTAACTAAAATTTGTGAATTGCCTCTACCTGGACATTGAGTGACAATGGAGAATTTAGTCTCTACATCTAATCCTACAGGAATAGTGAACGAAATTAAGGTTATTTTCTATCAAATAACTACCTGGACGTTATCTAAAATTTTTATTTCGAAATTCTATCTGATTATTGACCAAAAATCGAGATCCCCAGTGGACACTGACTAACAGTTGAGAATTTTCACAATTAAAATCTAAGCTAATGGACCTGGGTAGTATAAATACTAAATTTTTTTTATTACCTAAAGCCCTGCCTGGATATTGACTATAAATCGAAAATTGTTCCTCACAACTCTACCTGGACATTGAGTAAAATTTTTATTGCGAAATTCCATCTGATTGTTGGCAAAAAATTGAGATATTTTCTATCAATATCCTACATGGACATTGACATAAAGTTTAAAATTTTCTGTATGAGGTTCTTACATGGACAATGACTAAAAATTGAAATTTCTTTTCTAATAAAGCCCTACTTAGACACTGACTGAAAATTATGATCTTTTCTCTAACGAAATATATCTGGATATTGATCAAAACTCGAGATATTTTTCCATCAGTGCCCTACGTGGACATTGACTAAAAATTGAGAATTTTCAAAATTAAATTCTTAGCTAATGGACATAATATACAGATTGAGATTTTTTTTATTAAAACCCTGCCTGTATATTGACTAAAAATCGAGAATTTTTGCTATCAAAACTCTACCTGGACACTGACTAAAATTCTTATATCAAAATTCTATCTGAATACTGACAAAAAATTGGGATAATTTTAGTTTAAGTTTAGAAATTTCTGCATCAAATTCTAACTTGCACTAATGTCAATCAATATTCAGCTAGAGTTGTGATAGAAAAGACTTTCAATTTTTAGTCAGTGTTCATATAAGATCCTGAATCGGTTGTTAGTCAATGTCCAAGTAGAGCTTCGATAGACATAAATATTTCAGTGATTGTGTAGTTAAGATTTAAATATAAAGAAAATCACAATTTTCAGTCAGTGGTCAGGTAAGTCTTGATACATAAAATTCATTCTATCAATGTCCTACATGGACATTGACATAAAGTTTAAATTTTCTGTATAAGGTTCTTACATGGACAATGACTAAAAATTGAGATTTCTTTTCTATAAACCCTACTTAGACACTGACTGAAAATTATGATCTTTTCTCTATCGAAATATATCTGGATATTGATCAAAACTCGAGATATTTTTCCATCAGTGCCCTACGTGGACATTGACTAAAAATTGAGAATTTTCAAAATTAAATTCTTAGCTAATGGACATAATATACAGATTGAGATTTTTTTTATTAAAACCCTGCCTGTATATTGACTAAAAATCGAGAATTTTTGCTATCAAAACTCTACCTGGACACTGACTAAAATTCTTATATCAAAATTCTATCTGAATACTGACAAAAAATTGGGATAATTTTAGTTTAAGTTTAGAAATTTCTGCATCAAATTCTAACTTGCACTAATGTCAATCAATATTCAGCTAGAGTTGTGATAGAAAAGACTTTCAATTTTTAGTCAGTGTTCATATAAGATCCTGAATCGGTTGTTAGTCAATGTCCAAGTAGAGCTTCGATAGACATAAATATTTCAGTGATTGTGTAGTTAAGATTTAAATATAAAGAAAATCACAATTTTCAGTCAGTGGTCAGGTAGTCTTGATACATAAAATTCATTCTATCAATGTCCTACATGGACATTGACATAAATTAAATTTTTTATCAAGCTCTACTGGACATTGACTAAAAATTGGATTTCTTTTATATCTAAACCCTTACTAGACACTGACTGAAAATTATGATCTTTTTCTATCGAAATCTACTTGGATATTGATAAAACTGATGAGTGATTTTTCCATCAGATGCCCTACTGGACATTGACTAAAAATTGAGAATTTTCAATTCAAAACTTCTACCTGACATATATATATTGAAAGATTTTTTTTATCAAAACCCTGTCCTGGTCATTGACTAAAATTGAGAATTTTTGCTATCAAATCTCCTACTGATAAAATTCTTTATCGAAATTCTATCTGGACATTAACAAAAAATTGGGATTATTTTAGTATCTAATTTTAGAAATTTCTTTGTATCAAACTCCTACTTGGACACTAATTAAAATATTCATAGGTTTTGATAGAAAAACTCTCAATTTTTATCAGTGTTCATATAAGATCCTAATCGTTGTCTAGTCAATGTCCAAGTAGAGCTTCATAGACATAAATATTTCAGTGATTGTGTAGTTAAGATTTAAATATAAAGAAAATCACAATTTTCAGTCAGTGGTCAGGTAGTCTTGATACATAAAATTCATTCTATCAATGTCCTACATGGACATTGACATAAAGTTTAGAATTTTCTGTATAAGGTTCTTACATGGACAATTACTAAAAATTGAGATTTCTTTTCTATTAAAACCCTACTTAGACACTGACTGAAAATTATGATCTTTTCCATCAAAGGAAATTGTGATTTTCTCCATCAGAGCCCTGTCTGGTCATTGACTAAAAATTCAGAAATTTATCTGTCAAACCCTACTTACTTATATTATCATTGAAATTTATAATTCTATTCTATCGAAATCTTACTAGGACATTAACAAAAAATTTTAGTTTTTTGATATCAATTTTTGAATTCTCTTTGTTGATACCCTATCTGGACATTAATTAAAAACTGAGATTTCTTTTCAGTAAAACTCTACTTGAACACTAACCAAAATGCCGCATTTTATCTATCAAAGCTCCACGTGGTCACTGACTAAAAATTGGGATTTTATTTTATATGTAAATCTTACCTATACAGTTACTGAAATTTTTTTCTAACGAAGCTCTACTTTGACATTGACTTAAAATTGATTCAGGATTTTTTCAATCAAAATCGTATATGGACACTGACTAAAAATTTAGTCTTTTCTATCAAAATTCTACCTGATTATTGATTGAAAATTATTACCTTTTCTATCATAGGAAATTGTATTTTTTTTCCACCAGAACCCTGTCTGGTCATTGACTGAAACTTGAGAAATTTATCTGTCAAACCCTACTTGGATTATTATTAAAATTTATAATTCTGTTCTATCGAAAATCTTACTAGGACATTAACAAAAATTATAGTTTTTTGATATCAATTTTTGAATTCTCTTTGTTGATACCCTATTTGAACATTAATTAAAACCTGGAATTTCTTTTCATCAAAACTCTACTTGAACACTAACCAAAATGCCGCATTGTATCTATCAAAGCTCCACCTGACCACTGACTAAAAATTTTGAATATTTTGTGTGGAAACGCTAACTGGAATGTCACTGAAAATTGTAACTTTTTTTATCGAAACTCTACTTCTGGACATTGACAAAAAATTGAGAAATATTTCTATCTAAACCTTACCTGGACATTGATAGGAAATTGCGAAATTTACCTGGTCATTGGGGAAAACTAAAAGTTCCATTATATCAAAACTCTACTTGGACATTGATTAAAAATTGTGAATCTCTGTTTATTTCTATCTAAACCTTACCTGGACATTGATAGGAAATTGCGAAATTTACCTGGTCATTGGGGAAAACTAAAAGTTCCATTATATCAAAACTCTACTTGGACATTGATTAAAAATTGTGAATCTCTGTATTGGAACTCTACTTGGACATTGCATAAATATTGTATGGTTAAATCTCCAATAATTTTTTTTTAGGTGAGCAAAAATTACGCCTGGGCTAATGGTGGCAGCATCCTGTCGGAATTTGGAACATTACATCTAGAATTCGCATATTTGAGTGACGTGACCGGAAATCCGATCTACAGGAATAAAGTTGACCACATACGCCAGTTCCTTCGAACTTTAGACAAACCTAAAGGACTTTATCCCAACTATCTCAATCCCAAGACAGGAAAATGGGGTCAACGTAAGTACTGAATTTGTGGTGTCATGAATCTTTTTATTATCCTTCATAGTTATATTTTAGTAAAGAATGTTGCACGATGTGTCATTTAATACATTTATGCAAAATCGATTTTTAGATCATATATCGATGGGTGCGCTGGGAGACAGTTTTTACGAGTACCTATTGAAGGCATGGATACAATCGAACAAAGAGGACGACGAAGCCAGACAACTTTTCGACGATTCGATGCAAGCAGTTATGCAGAACATGTTACAAAAGTCGGCAGGTGGTCTCAGTTACTTTGCCGAACTTAAGTTCGATCGCTTGGAACACAAAATGGACCACTTGGCATGTTTCTCAGGTAATAAAATCGTATAGGGCAAAACAGACATAAAAACACACATTTAGCAACGCCATAAAATCTCCAAGAAGACATTACAAAATTTTTTGAGAAAAAGAAAATTATTATAATGAAGAGAAGAAGTAATAAAATCGATTCTTTATTTGCACTATAGTCTGAGTCATTTAAAGTGATGGCTCAGGCAATTAAACTACTATCTAAAAGCTTTCTTATATTAATACTCACTCCTTGACATTAAAGAAAATATTTTAATTTCTAGGTGGACTTTTCGCCCTGGCTGCTAAAACATTGAAAAACGATTTATCAGAAAAGTACATGGATGTTGCGGAAAAGATAACGCACACTTGCCACGAATCCTACGATAGAACTGCAGTAAAACTGGGACCAGAAGCGTTCAGATTTACAGATTCCTTGGAAGCTCGTGCTTTAAAAATGAACGAAAAGCAATATCTGTTGAGGCCAGAGGTCATAGAATCGTATTTCATCATGTATCGTTTGACGAAGGACCAGAAGTACAGAGAATGGGGATGGGAAGCAGCAAAGGTATCAATGTCAATTAATTTTTATTTTAATAAAATAAGTCATTTCACACAATCACCAAGCTTGAGTAATTTCTAAATAGAAGTTCAGTTGCTTGCTGGAATACTCCTGCCTCCACTCCTTCCTATTTTGAGCTTCCTCATAGCATTCCACAACTTTTTTTCTTTTTTTGATAAGCCAAATTGTGGATGGTTTCATTAAAGGCATTCCGCAACGTTGTAAAATTTGGTTAGTTTCCAAGCAGAAGAAACTCTTCATCACAAAATCAGAAATCCATCGACTGGTTGGATCGCACTTACACTTCTTCCTGTCTTGGATCTTACCATTTCAGTTTTTTCTTTCTCTGGTAAAATAAATCTTGATAGTTTCTTTAAAATTTTTCACAATGTTGCTAAATGTGATTAGTTTGCAAACTCCACGAAGGAATAACTGATCATCACAGAATCAGAAGTCCATCAACCATTTGGATCATACCTCCTCTATTTCATCTCCTGACCATATTTCTAACAGTCCACAGTAATTTTTTTACACTGTTGCTGAATGCGAATAGTTTCCGAATTTCCCAAAAGACGGAAAATCTCATCATTACAAAATCAGTAGTCCGGCTATCTGCTGGAATGCTCCTCCACTCTTTCCTATTTTGATCTTCTCCAAAAAATTCCACAGCTATCTTTTTTGATTAGCCAAATCTTTGATAGTGTGACGTGTTCAGTCACGGAAAACACAATTAGCAAAACAAAACGAATTTATTTAATTACTAAAGTTAATTTGACTACACTACAGTTATAAACAAGTCTACACAATTTATTTCACTAAAAGCCTCTTGTCCCGCTCGCTTCTACTATAAACACTCGCTATACCATAGACAATATAACTTCTATCGCCTGTTGTTCGCTTATCGATCGCTTCGCTTCCAAACATCAGATGTTCACTGTCAACTAACTCGGTGTGAGCGTCTCGTCTTTATATAGTCTTTTCAGCCTTTTTCTAAGGAATTCTACAGCCTTCTAGTAATCCAATTGTTTTCCCATTGATCGTTGCTGGTGTTTTCTAGATGTTTCAGGAAAGCCGGGAATATTCCTTAAGTATTCAGGGAAGAAGTTCGTTAATTATGCTCACACCAACTTAATTGGCAAGTACTCGTAACAATAGTTTCATCAAAGGCATTCCACAACGTTATTAAATTTGGTTAGTTTCGAGAAGAAGAAACTCATCATCACCAAATCAGAAATCCAGCGACTGGTTGGATCGCACTTACACTTTTTCTTGTCTTGGATCTTACCATTTCAGTTTCTTCTTTTTTTTGTAAAATAAATCTTGATAGTTTCATTAAAGTTATTTACACTGTTGCTAAATGCGATTAGTTTCCAAATTCCAAGAAGAAAAATCTCCTCATTACAAAATCAGTAGTCCAGCTCTCTGCTGGAATGCTCCTCCACTCTTTCCTATTTTGAACTTCTCCATAAAATTCCACAGCTTTCTTTTTGATAAGCCAAATTGTGGATGGTTTCATTAAATACACTCCACAACGTTATTACATTTGGTTAGTTTCAAAGAGGAAGAAACTCATCATCACAAAATCATAAATCCATCGAATGGTTGGATCGCACTTCCACTTCTTCCTGTCTTGGATCTTACCATATAAGTTTTTTCTTTCTTTGGTAAAAAAATCTTGATGTTTCATTAAAGTTATTTACACTGTTGCTAAATGCGATTAGTTTCCAAATTCCAAGAGAAAATCTCCTCATTACAAAATCAGTAGTCCAGCTATCTGCTGGAATGCTCCTCCACTCTTTCCTATTGTGAACTTCTTCATAAAATTCCACAGCTTTCTTTTTTGATAGCCAAATCTTGGATGGTTTCATTAAAGACATTCCACAACGTTATTAAATTTGGTTAGTTTCAAGAGAAGAAACTCATCATCACAAAATCAGAAATCCACGACTGGTTGGATCGCACTTCCACTTCTTCCTGTCTTGGATCTTACCATTAATTTTTTTTTCTTTGGTAAAATAAATCTTGATAGTTTCATTAAAATTTTCACACTGTTGCTAAATGCGATTAGTTTCCAAATTCCAAGACGGAAAATCTCATCATTACAAAATCAGTAGTCCAGGTATCTGCTGGAATGCTCCTCCACTCTTTCCTATTTTGAACTTCTCCATAAAATTCCACAGCTTTCTTTTTGATAAGCCAAATCTTGGATGGTTTCATTAAATGCATTCCACAACGTTATTAAATTTGGTTAGTTTCAAGAGAAGAAACTCATCATCACAAAATCAGAAATCCAGACTGGTTGGATCGCACTTCCACTTCTTCCTGTCCTGGATCTTACCATATCAGTTTTTTCTTTCTTTGGTAAAATAAATCTTGATAGTTTCATTAAAATTTTTACATGTTGCTAAATGCGATTAGTTTCCAAATTCCAAGACGGAAAATCTCATCATTACAAAATCAGTAGTCCAGTATCTGCTGGAATGCTCCTCCACTCTTTCCTATTTTAACTTCTCATAAAATTCCACAGCTTTCTTTTTGATAACCAAATCTTGGATGGTTTCATTAAAGCATTCCACAACGTTATTAAATTTGGTTAGTTTCCAAGAAGACGAAACTCATCATCACAAAATCAGAAATCCAGCCACTGGTTGGATCGCACTTCCACTTCTTCCTGTCTTGGATCTTACCATTTCATTTTTTCTTTCTTTGGTAAAATAAATCTTGATAGTTTCATTAAAATTTTTCACAATGTTGCTAAATGCGATTAGTTTCCAAATTCCAAGAAGGAAAATCTCATCATTACAAAATCAGTAGTCCAGCTATCTGCTGGAATGCTCCTCCACTCTTTCCTATTCTGAACTTCTCCATAAAATTCCACAGCTTTCTTTTTTGAAAAACCTAATCGTGGATGGTTTTATTAAAGACATTCCACAACGTTATTAAATTTGGTTAGTTTCCAAGAAGACGAAGCTCATCATCACAAAATCAGAAATCCAGCCACTGGTTGGATAGCACTTCCACTTCTTCCTGTCTTGAATCTTACCATTTAATTTTTTTTTCTTTGGTAAAATAAATCTTGATAGTTTCATTAAAATTTTTCACAATGTTGCTAAATGCAATTACTTTCCAAACTCCACGAAGGAATAACTGATTATCACAGAATCAGAAGTCCATCGACCATTTGGATCATACCTCCTCTATTTAATCTCCTGACCATATTTCTAACAGTCCACAGTTAAGTTTTTGATAAAGCAAATCTTGGTTGGTTTCATTCGAGCTATTTCACGCTACTGCAAAATGTTTTTAGTTCCCAGATTTCAGCAGTCCACTGACTATAATGGAATACACTTCCACACTGCTTCTTCTCTTGAGTCTGTCCTCATTATTTCCTAATGTCCTTTTTGTTAATAAATTTTCTTATAGTTAATTGATTTTCATATTGATGATTTCTACAGGCATTGGATAAGTATTGTCGGGTTCCTGGAGGATACTCAGGACTCAAAAACGTGTACAACGAGGAAACTGGGCTTGATGATGTGCAGCAGAGTTTCTTCCTAGCCGAAACGTTGAAGGTGAGTACTTTTGGATGTTGCAATCACTTAAAACTTTTTGTCTTAAGTACCAAAAGACCATTAATAAAGAAATATATTCTGTGGAACTACTTGTGAAGTAGCTTTATATGATAAGTCCATTTTTCATTCAAGAATGTTCCAAAATATTTCTAGAACGTTTTGGCTAGTTCTGGCCATTTCGGCACTCAATTCCTAGCTACCATAAGTTCCCTGTGTGTGATACACTATAGTTCCAAATTGGGACCTTTTTCTTGGATGGGAGACGGAGAATCAGAAATGTTTCAAAATCTCATGGGTCTGCACAGACATAAGGTCAAGGCTCATGAGATCCTGAAATACTGTTCTATGGAATCCCCATGGGGTTATGGGGAACGATTAAAATTGACCTTCTGTTGATAATAATTTCTCATAAATGTTTTCTTGTATTGTTTCAGTATTTATATCTCCTTTTCTCTGACGACGACCTGATATCATTGGACGACTGGGTCTTGAACACGGAGGCGCACCCCCTCCCCATAAAAACGGTCAACCCGTACTACAGGGAGACGCCGATGTGAACATATCTGTCGTACCGACGCCAGTGCAACAATGATAGTGATGTTGACGTAAATAATATTAACATTATTAATAATAATCGAAGGACAAATTAATAGGAAAATTATTTATTCGACTAATATATTAATTGAAATATATTGTAATTAATTCTATATAAAAAAAAATACCAAATGCACGTAAACGTGGGCTGAAGAAAAAGGGGGGCCGGGCGGGGGGTTAAGTAGAACACTCGTTTCGCAAAACGATATACATACAAACATGTATATGTATAGTAATAGGGAGGTATATGTATGCGTGAGTGTGCGTGTCGTACGTAGACTTTGTGACGTAATACTTACATACATACATACATAAATATGAATGATAATGGTAATTTCATCCGATATCTGTGATCAGTGCAGAACATTGTACATATATACATATACATTACATATATATATGAAGAATGTTACACTAATTAATTAATTAATTAATTATTATTAGTAGGTACTATCGTTTTTTCCTTGTAATTCTATGTATTAATTATATCTAACAGAGTGTTTGATGGACTTATCGACTTAATTATTAAATAAATAATAATTTTTAGTTTACAGTGTTGATGGCACGAGACGAAACAAAACCCTTTTTTCTGCAATTTAGCTCATCAACTATTTTAATTCATATTTGAAAATGACCACAAAAAATCTTTTCAGGCTCTCTAAAAACATAAGCATGAGCAAAACTGTCTCATTGCTCCACTATGGTGTTAGCATTACATTAGAGGAGGGCACGTCTTAATTTTAAGCGTCTTCATTATGACACAATACATAACAATTGAGCAAATGTTTTATTTTGCTCACAACCTACAACTAATTTTTAGAATATTTTTATTATTTTATTACACGACTTGAAATATGATAAATAAATTAAATTTAGTATTCAGTCCAGTTCTAAAAAAAAAATGATTAATTATTAAATATTAACAAATTATTTTATTTGTAAGATGTCAATATAATAAAAACAATTAAAAGACACCAAATGCTATATTAATTAAGTACCTATAAATAAAATAAAGACAAAATATACATTGATAATGTAATTAATTGGTGAGCTAAATTGTTTCTGGTAATTCACAATAACATAAATTATTACGTGGCATTTAAATAATACCCAACTGTTAGATTGTTTCATTTTTCGGCAATATATTTTTCTGGTCTACCTGAAAATCTGATACTTTATAAAAACAGAACTAAATTCTATGGTGACGAGGTGTTTTCCGGAATGTTATGCCGTGGTCCTGTCTTGCTCCTTCACTAGACATTTCGCCAGTCTAAACTGCTGGCATCCTCAGTAAATCTCTGCATAACAGCCCAGAAAAGCCTACGATCATAACTAAATTCTAAATGAATTACAGGCTTGGCTTCACGCATCCAAAATTTCGATTTCCCATATTAATAACACGGAGATTTTTTTGGAAAAAGTAAATGTAGAACTTTTGTAGGACATTAAAGGGTTTAATAAATATGGGAAATTCGACTCGCACTCAGGGGATCGATTTGGTGTCGAATAAAAATAATTCACCTCAATTTTTAGCTCTTTAACTCAAACGGTTTTCGAGATTTTCAAAAAAACCTGTTTTTTGGATTTTATTTTTATTTTTATAGTGAAATTCAAAATTAATTGATGATTATTTTTTTTTCTAATTCTTATGAGTCTAAGACATGAAAAAATGATATGGTCATGATTCTTAAACGTAAGGCCGATTTTGAGGGGAGGAAAGAAAACTAAAATCTTAATTTTTTTAGCCTTTCTGAAATATGTCACTCACCAAAATTCGTCAGAAAAGTTATTTTATACTCCTTTACAATCAGGATTTTTTTTGGATTGTTTGAAGTGGTGGAACTATATTAAAAACATTAAAAACAATTTTTTTTACTAAAATCTCGCGTTTTAACTAACTTATATTTTTTTTTTTTAATTTAAAACAATGCATACAAAATATTTTTTTACTTAAAATTCACAATGACATTGAAAATTTTTGATGAGCAATGTCATTGTGAATATTAAGTAAAAAAATATTTTCTATGCATTTTTTTAAACTAAAAAAAATAAAATGTTAGTTAAAACGCGAGATTTTAGAAAAAAAATTAAAGTTTTTAATTTTTTTCATATTGTTCCACCACTTAAAAAAATTTAAAAAAAAAAATCCTGAGTGTAAAGGAGTATAAAATAAAATTTTCTGACGAATTTTGGTGAGTGACATATTTCAAAAAGGCTAAAAAAATTAAGATTTTAATTTTATTTCCTCCCCTAAAAATCGGCTTTTCGTTTTAGAATCATGATCATATTATTTTTTTATGTCTTAGACTCATAAGAATAAAAAAAAAAAAAATAATCATCAATTCATTTTGAATTTCACTATAAAAATAAAAATAAAATCGAAAAAACAGTTTTTTTTTGAAAATCTCAAAAATCCGTTTGAGTTAAAGAGCTAAAAATTGAGGTGAATTATTTTTATTCGACACCAAATCGATCCCCCGAGTGCGAGTCGAAAAAGCCGCGGGGGCAGATTTTCCTTTGCTACAAAAAAGTTTGTTTGAGCAAACATTGTCCGACCAACAGTTTTTGAGTTATAGGGTTTGAAAGGTGAATGTTAATTATAAATAATTGACATCAAATCTTCTCCTACGTATTTTTTATAAAAAAAATGTTTAATACTGAAAAATGGGGTTGAACTCGAAAAGATTTCTTCCCCCCTTGTTATTCATATGGGACATTGAATTTTTTTAATTTTGTTCCCAAAGGAAATTGTTTTTTTTTTTATTTCAGGTAGGACAGTAATAAAAAATATCGTTTAAAAATGAAACACCCTACGAAACTTAAAAAAAGTGTTTTTAACAAATTGAATATCTTCAATGCAATTAACATCATTAAGAAAAAATATTTTTAACTTCCTTCACATATGTACAGAACAATTATTTGTTTTGGCCGAATATAAGCAGACCATACATAAAATTACATAGATAATACATTTTCAAAAGTTTGAAACTACCACCTGTCTTCCATACCTAGCAAACAATCTAGTCCAAGCCCGTTAGGCTTGACTTGCATCCCATTCCAATTTTTTTTGTCTTTTTTTGCAATACATATTTAAATAAAAATATAAATAACGACAAAAATGATTTTAATTTTTTGTAATAGTAATAAATAGAAAATAATTATGGTTGCAACTTATAAGAAGGAGTCAATTAAACAAAATATTGATTTGTAGTTGTCCCAGAATAGGAGTAGTAGGTAAATAATATAATAGTATCGATTGTATTATTGTAAAATTGACCACCAAAATTAATTATTTATTTATATTTTCAACGGTTTTAGTTACTGATTGATATATACATTACTTAGATAGACACAAATTATGAATTATGATACATATGAGGTTACATAATTGGAAGTAATTTATGGGAGTGTATTTTTTATTGATATATAAAATGTACTAAGTAAGTATGTAAATTAGTAAGAAGAAGAAGAAGAAGAAAAATTATAAGTCTTGTATTATATCACTTACCTATAGGTACGATTAGACAAAATTTTTGAAGACAGCTAACGATTATTAATTAATACCATATTATAGGCCTATAGATACTACTGTAGGCATCATACATAATCATAAATAGTTAATAAATTTAAAAAATAAAATTGAACTGTTGTTAATTTCTTGTTAACCAGATGTATTGCCAAATGTTTTATTACTTAAGCAGGTACATATCTTTTATTTGGGATTAATTTGTATATTTTATAAATATTTCTTTTTTAATGACTGTTTCTCGCAAACAGTTCCTGAAAATAAACGGAATAGTATCAGTGTTGTCTTTTGATTTCTAGCAAACCATAATTGCCCGTATGATATCGTGATCATGTAAGTCATACAAGGTGGCCCATTTAATTCTATAATTTAATTACCTAGTTTAAAAATTGTTTCTACAAAAGTTATTGAAATTTAAGGAGACCGACCATCTGATTCTGCAATCAGGCACCGAGTCCAGGTACCGGGAGAAGTCATGTGTTATGCAATTTTTCTATTTTTCTTACTAAGAATATCGGATTCTTAACACAAAAATGAGTTTAAATATGCCTGGCAAAATTTTCTTCCATTGGTACTTACTAGGGACCAATGCCAGCATTGAAATTTCACAAGGGGGGTAAAATACGTTCGCACACAAGGGGGGGGGTCTTGTTGAGTGTGACAAGGGCGGACTGAATTTTTACAGAATCCATGGACTTCTGATAAATAGAAATATTATTTATTTGTTCGTTAAAAAAGATATTAATTTATTTAAATTTTATTATGGAATTAAAATAAATATTTTTCACTATCAAAATTTGTGTATTATCAATCAAAATTTATCATGTTCAGGGGGAGGGGTTTAGTTTTTGTGACGTAATATTTACAGGGGAGGGGGGTCACAGAAAGTGTGACACAGCATGACATCCGTGGCGATCAAGAAGACGAAATGGATTATATTATCTTTAGCCACCAGGAAAGCAAGCATTGAACAAGCAAAAAATTATTTTTATTTAACTAGGATGATCTCCCACTCATATCCCACGATATAAATAAAATCAGGGCCGGACCGTGAGTTTAGGTGGCCCTGGGCTAATACTACTTAGGGGCCCACCTAATTACTCAAAGTATAGAAAAAAATGAGACAGTAAAATATTTGATTTATATTACTACATAATATATTATGAATTCTTTTCTCATTATAGTCTTTTTTTTGACTTTGACTTGATTTAGCTGGGGGCCCCTTGAATCCACGGGGCCCTGGACTGAAGCCCAAAAAGCCATATGGTAGATCCGGCCCTGAATAAAATACAACGAAATGTACAATTAAAATACTGGCATAATCAAAAACGACAAATAAAGTTAATAGATTTTAATTTTGTTTTCTTTTTGTTTCACTTAATTTACTCAAAATAATAAAACCACTTATTCGTAAAATTCTATTGCTGTCTTTTAATTTCCGTTTAACTAAAAATTCCTTATAACCCAATAAAAGGACCGGGCCCCAATTATTTCACTATACTTATCTGGTAACTTACGGAACCGAACATACATGTCACATATTTGTTTGTTGACATTTTATTTTATTTGGTCCACATTAGTTGAATAAAAATTATTTGGGAGTTTACACAATTTTTTATTGAAACTATAAATGTCTAACTATAAAATCAATTATTATAAATCATCCAGCCACGAATGTACACAAAATTCTCTATTTACCTGAATTATTTTTGGTTTGTAAATTTTGGATAAAATGGCGATATTGTTGGCATATTTTTGCTCATAAATCAAATAATTTCTTTCCTTGCTGAATTTTATTTGTTTAACTTAGGTACCATATTTATGCGTAGGTAGGTACCTACATGTATTTTTACTTTATTTACATTTTATGCATATTGGGAAGAGAGAATTTAATAAAACAGTGTGTGAACACCATAGACGTAGTAAGAATAGACTGAACAGTCCCGACAAACCGTGTATGAAAATGTGGCCAGAAATTAAAAAGAGAGAGACTGCTTTGGGAGGAGTTGCTGTCTCTCTCTCTCTAACTGTGCGATGGAGGGGAGAACAGTAAGCAATCAAATTACATCGATGGTAACTGTCAACGAAAATCGTCTGCTACCCCTCGCCTCTTCTTCCCCCTCCAGCGCACAGTTAGACGGAGACAGCAATTCCTCCCAAAGCACTCTCTCTCTTTCTAATTTCTGGCCAGCAGCCGAGGCTCATGTTCAGTCTATTCTTACTACGTCTATGGTGAACAACACTCTATAACCAAACTCAAGACACTAAATTTCTTTGCAAAAAATGAAAGTTTTCGTTCATACTGTTTATTGATAATTTTTAAGTTTATTTGTTTAAATAGCCTCGAGACTGATAGTTGTATCATTAGATAGGTAGTACTATTGTTCTGTTTTGTAAGCGACATTTATAGTTTTTGTTTAATTTAGAAATTTTATTCAGATTTGAGCGCCTTAAACATGGCTTTTTCGTTTTTTAACGTTTTATGTTTCAAAACTATCAAACAGTATGTACTGTGATTTTCATCTCAGATAAGACTGATAAGCAGAAAATATTAATTCTGTTATTTGATACGGGTAATTACATTTAGAAATGGTAAAGGCTGAATGTATCTTGTATATTAAAAAATATCCAAATACTATAATTTATTTACGTTTTATTTAATATTAGTCCCCTTTCTCAGCTAATAATCAATGGCCTGTCACTTTCCTGCTTTAATTTGTCACAACCCTGGAAACACATTTTTCTCTGGCGCTTAGGGGCCGTTCATAAAATACGTTCACATACAAGGGGGGTGGAGGGGTCTTGCTGAGTGTGGCAAGATGTGTCAAGAGGGGCCGGGGGGTGTCTACAGCAACGTGACGTTCGCCGTTCATCAAAAATTTTACTGAATTTTTACAGAATCCTTGGACTTCTGATAAATAGAAATATTATTTATTTGTTCGTTACAAAAGATATTAATTAATTTATTTAAATTTACTTAATTATGAAAATAAAATACATATTTTTCACTATCAAAATTTGTGTATTATCAATCAAAATTTATCATGTTCAGGGAGGGGGTTAGTTTTTGTGACGTAATATTTACAGGGGGGGGTCACAGAAAGTGTGACACACCACCGGGGGGGGGGGTCAAAAACAAGCTCATTTTAGCGTGACGTATTTTATGAGCAGCCCCTTATAAAATTAAAAAAAAAATGGAAAAATCTTCTAGCCCTGCTCGTCATTACAAATGCAAAAATAGTGTCAAATAGAGAAATTATTAATATTGAATGAAACAGGGACATAAAAAAAGTAATACCGTATATATCAGAAACTAACGCATAAACAAAGGAAAAGAAAGAATCATTTTTATTGACGTTAACGAATAAATGTTAAAAATGTCTACCGTTTTACTTCATCAAAAAACAACCCCTTCTCTTGCGTACTAAGAGCCGTCACCCCTTAAAGAATCTACCAAAACCTTTTATATTTATGTATCACTGTATTAAGTACAAAAGTAAACTTTATTTATTATAAATGGAGTTTCTTGTTACTTTTCGATGTAGACAGTCAGTCAGAAAATATTTATTAAATAATAGACACACAAAAGAATTTTTTTGTTGACTTGTGCAATTTTTTAAAAAAAATATTTTTTGCGACACGTTGAGCTTGGTGATGTCTCAAGTTCATTCAGTTTGTCTTTTTGATCGCCTTGGTCCTCCTAACATTGCCTCACTGAATATTTAAGGAACGTTTTGCTATTGAGAGTGGTTGTTACACTCTACAGAGTGTTTCAACATAAGAGTGAGTAACAATGTGAATCAAACAAACCTTAGCAATTTTTACGTTTTAAGAGGTTTTTCGTTAACTAGAAGTTCTTTATATAGGTAATGTTTATATTGTGTTTAGAAATTAAAATACATTTAAGTCCTCCACTATTTCTCTATATCTATGTTTCTGTCTCTAGCCAGCCCTTTATGCCTCAAAAGGGATCGTATGGTCATATCTCTGATTTTCCTGATTGACCTCCACAATGTTCTGTTCTCCTACTTTTTCAAAAACACCTCCTCATTTCTAATAATTTTTTATTCAGACACTGGATTTTGACATTCGCCTCTTAGAATACTAATATTTTTCGTTTATTTTTTCCCAACTCTACCTACCCCCATCGGCGTAGCGAGGGAGAGATAAGCAGGGAGCATTAGTCCATCCCTAAACTGTCCATTTACTCACCATCCTTGAAGATTAGTATAAGTAATAACTTTAATTTTTTTATTTGTTCTGAATAAAAATTATTATTATTTTTTTGATCTTGTTTTCAAATTCGCGCCCGCCCCTCAATAAAACCTTAACTAAGGTTTTGTACTACTCCCCCACCAAGATGTTTTTGTTAGACACAATTTTTTATCGAATTATAGATAGACCATAAAAATTTGAACACCCAGTACACGTCTTTTCCATTAAGTCCCTAACCTACCATAACCCCATGGCAATAATAACATGCGTCTGTTATTCAAGAGAGGAAGAGGAAAAAAAAACAAATTGGAGCGAAAACTTCCTGAACAGAGTTCACCTTGTTCCGAACCAATTAACTGTTCCACGTGTCGTGTTTACGCATACGGCAACGTAACATTAACCAGAGTGCCGATACGATGAAAATAAACAAAACAAAGAACCATAATTAAATCTGACAGATACACCCACGCCAGTCACGCATGCGCACTCGTCTCGGGCGCACGCTGCTTCGCAAGCATCGCCAATAAATTTGATAGTTCGGTTGAAGCGCGCGAATGTTGGCTGACGCTCGCTATTTTCGGTGTGATGTGCGGATAGGGCTTTCGAAATTTTCGAAAAACTGCGCGCAACCTTGTTCAACCTACACAAGATTAAAGGATTACAATCAACCATGATGATGTGGAGTATTGGGGGTGCCATTGTTCTTTTGCTGATTATCAACCCTGGTATGCCGAAAAAAAATGAAATAAGAAAAGTATTTTGTTGCACTAATTTATTTTTGTTTGCTTCAATTTAAAAATTCGAAATTACTATTTTTCAAAGAACTGAACTAGACAGAGTATAAAATTCAAAACGTTTTCAAGACGATTCTTCTTGAGACAATAAACTAATAATCAAGAAAAAGATTAGATTATTTTTGCAAATTATTTGTTAAAAAGTTATTGATTCTACCATGAGGATCCTGACCAATAATCACCTTTTCGAAATTCAAAAGAATTAATGTATCCTTCTACAAAAGTAGTAATGCATTTTATAAAAAAAAAAATACTTAATTTCTATTAATTTAAATTTTAAAATAAGTGCTTATGCATATTAGAACCAGTTTCTAAAAAATGTCGTAAAATTAGGTATTCCAAAATAAAATTTTTAAAAAATACTGAAAACAAACAAAACTAGTCGATAAAAATATTTTTATTTCCTTGCCTCGGTTGAAACGAATTTTTTTTTCGTGAAAAAGTGACTTAATTTCAAAACCCAAGTTTTCCAAAAATAGAAACAATTAGAAAACACAAAAGGGGTCTATAAATAAATTTTGGTTTTTGTTTAATGAATTTTTTAATTAAAAATAATTTCATAAATTAAAAGATTGTTGAAAATGCCACTGATCTTCTAAGATCAAATTAAAAAAAATCTAAAAATAGCTGAGACAACCAAAAAAACTGGTCCACAAACACGTTTTGATTACTATTTAAATTAATTTTTGAATTAAAAAAGAGTTTTTAATCTGAGTTTTCTGAAAATAAGACTGAACTTCAAAAATAGAATTTTTTAATTAAAAATAAAAAACGTAAAATTGTTTAGTTAGTTTTTCAATGATATAAAATAATTTGTACCTCGAAGTTTTTTGCGCCACATGCTGATTCGAGTTATCGAAGCTGAGTGCAAGATGAGAGAGAAGGTCAGTTATTATGAAAGAGGTAACATAAAGTGTACGTATAATACAAAAAGTAAAATAAGACGAAAAGTGTCAGATAAGTATTACTAAGTATAAATAATAACTAATAGTGCAAATTTAGTATTTGGCACTGCATTAAGAAAATTTGTATTTCGACCACCCTTTAAGAAAACTTATACGATTAAAATAGATTTGTTTTACTTAAAATAGTTGCGGGCAAGCACCTTTTATAACTGTGCCAAATTTTGGTTCAATAAATACCATTAGTATATTATTTGGTGACATCCTCACATATTTAGGGATCTAACAAATTTCACCAAAAAAATTCACTTTTATCTTTAACTTACTACTGAAGCAATAGTTTTAATTATTTATGCACTGAATGTTTTTCTATTTTCTTTTCAATGAGCTTCCAAAAAGATATTCTGAAGTCAGTCCAATTTAAATGCTATCCAGTTTTCTTACTACTACTACTACTACCATACAACTATAAATAGAACACTTTTCTCGAACCTAGTCCCTTTTTATTTTAATTCATAGAACCAAATAAAATTGCAAATTACAATGCATATAAAGCCTCAAATAAAGGGGGATGACCTCTCAACGTGAATAACCAAGTAGAACTAAAAGCTAAGAAACTAAAAAAATATTTTCTATTTTAAATTTTTAAGCTAAATTATGGCCGAGTCTCTTGTGGTTTGGATACCTTTTTACGTATTATTTGATTTAAACCTTATTATCAACCCTTTCCCCATTCAAGTAATTTTTAAATTTTAGTTCGTTGAGTTGATTTATTTTAAAAATTTTATTTGCGTACATGTATATTAAAACCTATATCAAGCTAGCACGACAAAGTTACTTTTCAGATTTCTGACATTTCACTGTAATTTGTCGCTAATTTGTTAACAAATCCAAAAATTTGTCGCTTGTGCCGTTTACCCATAATCACCTGGTATGCTAGCTTGATATCAAGCTAGAACTACACATAGCATTTCTCGAAAAGGAAATGTCGTAGGATATTACTGTAAAGGCCATAATTTGTCGCTGAAAGATGACACATCAAAGAATTTGTCGCTAGTCTTATTTCCAACTGATAAGCGAAAAATTGCTGGAAAGCCATCAAACAATTAATCAAGGAGTTCTTTGTTACATTTGTTTTAAGAGATCGGATTTATTTAACAAATTTTTTAATTAGGTTAAGTTGGGCAACACGTTACCTTTCGAGAGTTTGATGGTTTTCCAGCAGTTTTTCGCTTATCAGCTGGAGATAAGACTAGCGACAAATTCGTTGAATGTGTCTTCTTTCAGCTACAAATTATGATCTTTACAGTAATATCCTACGACATTTCCTTTTCTAGAAATGCTATGTGTAGTTCTAGCTTGATATCAAGCTAGCATACCAGCTGATTATGACTAAACGGCACGAGCGACAAATTTTTGGATTTTGTAACAAATTAGCGACAAATAGCAAGTGCAAGTCAGAAATCTGAAAAATAACTTTGTCTTGCTAGCTTGATATACGTTATAATAAATATCCAGGCAATGTCCTCATGATAGTTAACAGATGTACAGGGTAATTGAATGGATTTTAGAACAGCAAAACGTTTTTTTTATAATGTACTTTACAAAAGAAGTATCTTAATTCTACTCCACTCATATTACTATGTATGTACAAGTTAGTGGTTTAGCAATTTAGAAATTAAAATTAAAAAAAAAAGCTTGAACACTTCACTCTACTTGCCAAGTAAAGCTGCTTGAGCAGGCTGATAATAAATAGCCCGACATGTTCAAGAAGTAGGTGCTTGGGTGGGTGCTTCTGTTCACAAAACAAAATCTCTATTTTTAGTTAATACGTATGTACTATATAGTACGCGTTGGAGAGGAGCTAGACCAAACGGGAACATTTGGTTTATACCTTTTTTTAATAACCGCCACTTTACTTTTACTAGGTATCAAGACCTAAACGTACAAAGCAATCTGCGAAGCGTTATTTTCTTTTCTGAGTTTCGAGGCTGTTTTAACTCCATAAGTCATGGGTCGCCAAACTTTTTTGATAATCGACCCCTATATAATTTTTCGAAATCTCCATCGACCCCCTTAAAAGCAATTAAAACTTTATTAGATACTATCTTGTACATTTATTTAATGATTTTAAACATTTATTAAATTAATGGTACATTGTGTAACAATAGTTTTATGAAAAATATATTAATGTTGAAATTTAAATACCTTAATATTTATTAAATAATAAGTAATTATAAATAAGTAGAGATAAAAAGTAAAGTAACTACACATTTATTGCTTCTTAATCATTGAGATGGGTGTGCCTGGTGTTTTTTTGGAAGGTTCGCTATATTGGGTTCAAAATTGGTCAATTTTAAACTTAAATCCCCTCGAAACTCCACATTTAATTTATTTCTGTACTTAGTTAAGATTGAATTTACGTGACTGAAACCGGCTTCGACCATATAGCAACTTGGAAATACTAGCATAACTGGCTGAGCTATTTCGTAAAGTTTTACATATTTTTGCATTATATTTATACATGCTCAATTAGATATGTGTGATTTTCGTATTAAGAACTGTTTTTTCTTCGACCCCCAATTGACCCTTCCGATTCGGATTGACCCCCGCTTTTGTTAAATAGACCCCTGGGGGCCTATATAGACCACTTTGGCGACCTCTGTGTTAGGTAGTCTCTATCTATCTATACCAGGGATGGCAAACCTTTTTTGATGTCCGTGCCACAAAGTCATAAAAATTCTTTTTTAAATAGGTAACGTGCCACAATAAAATTTCATTCGAAATGTTAGCGTGGTGAAACTATACGTAAGTATAATTAAACAAACAAACAAACAAAAGCAATTCATCTTTAAACAATTTTTTATTAATCAATGTTTTACAAAAAGCAATATGCTAGAAACAAAATTCACGTTAAAAAAATTGTTTTTAATGTGATTTTTGTTGCTGTACACAAGATGATAAAGATTTAATATCTGGTTCATATTTAGTTAATTTCAACAGTACGCATGCAGAGCTCGACTCATCCGTCATTCTATTCCTATATTTATTTTTTATAAAATTTAATTCTGAAAATAGAGATTCACATGCCCACGTCGATGAAAATATTGATAAAATTGCCTTTGCTAATATTTTTAAAGTTTTAAACAATTAAACGTGTCAGGAACTGAATTCCATGTATAGTTAGAATTTCATCTTCTGCAATTTTATTTATTTTATCCAATAATCGATTACTTTCAATAATTTCTAAATCATTTCTTAAATCAACAAATTTTTGGTTCTATATGGTACTTGACTGAAATTCAACTAATTCCATTTCTAATTCATTAAAATTTAACCACTCAAGGACTTTTAAATTTAATTTTTCAAATGGTATTGTATCAGGATATAAAATAAATTTTGATTCGACCTCTGCGACAGCAACAACATTCAAATACCTTAAGAAGGCGAAACTGGATACGCAAAAATTTTTATCTAATGCGCATCTGTATATACTTCGAAAGAATTCATGCGATATTTTAATAATAAAATGTATAATTTGACGGTTCTAGTTAACATACTAAGATAGGTATTCAGTACTACAAATTTATATCATAAACTATAAATTAAGTGTAGATTAATAATTTTTAATTCATTTCTATTAAAAAAGATAACTTAAAAAAAAAATTGTTTTTGTGCGTGCCATCAAAATTTTCAAACGTGCCACTTGTGGCACGAGTGCCAATGGTTCGCCATCCCTGATCTATACCATACAATGTGTAAAGCACTTATGAGTCGTAAAATTAGAATTCTGATTCGATTTTTTGTTTAGTTTATTTGTCAATAAAAATTCATTATAACAGATGGTCCTTCGAGCCGGATTTTTATAAACTATTCAGTGATAAACAGTAATTGAAGTTAATGATAAAAAAAAGGGTGTCGTCTTCAACTCTCTCTTTTCCATGGAGGTCAGTTCATAACTTCCAAAGCCCACTTGTGTGGGATAAACTTTGAAACTATTCGACCAATTTTTATGAAATTAGGCTTACTGTCTCTTATTTAGTCCAACTTAAAATAAGGGATAGTTTTTTGGTCCAGCTTGAAATACAGGACAGTTTTTATCTCGATTATGGAATTATTTCTAAGGTTCATAAGCGTTTCTAATAGATGGCGGTGTAAGTTACTTTAATGAGATAACACTTCATCATCTTTTGTTGTCTAGGTTGTGTAAGCTTCCAGTAGATGGCGCCGTGTTTTGATTTTTTGACGCCGCAATTTGTTTATGTTTACAACATAAAAATTTTACTGTGAATAGGAAGATTTTATTTACATATATAGGTACATACACTAATGGTAAAACTTTAACCATTCTATTAAATACATGTATTTTCAATGTACGGAATATAAATAGGTCTGATAAAATTATCATGACCTAAAGCTAGCTGTGCTTGTTTGTTGTACTGCCCTACACTGATGTATGAATTTCAGTACCTATCTCATTGTCAGTCTCAACTACTGTTATAACATTTCAACTGACATAATTTTCTCATCCTATCCAAATTATTAGCCCAGACGTCTGAACGATAACATTTAATAGCAATTAAGAAAAAAATAATTGGAGCAAGGCCATAAAAATACCAACGAAGGCCAGAAAGGAAATTTAAACATTAAACATCTTCCTTTTTCGACGATGATATAATAATAACAGGCGGTCCTTCGAGCCGGATTTTTTAAAGCAATAATTTTTTATTAAATACATATAATGAATAGAAAAAATTTGAAATTGTTTACAAATATACACAAGCAGGTACGTAGTACGTTAATTCTTAAACAATTGAATAAATCATAAGACATACATATGTATTATGTACTATTCTACTATTATTTATTATTATACAAAATACTGACTGCACTTTGACGTATTCAAACAGGTGTTATAGACACAATATTGTGTATATGTTGAAATACACTTGTATAATAAACAAGTATATACAGTGTGGCCCATTTGGAATTAGGACACCTCTGTAAAGTCGCTGTTTTTAGTCCGATTTTGATAAACTTTTTTCCAGATTATTTCTCATGGAAAGCTGCATTTTGTGGCAAATTGATAGAATGCTATCGCAAAAATCAAGGCCTACTGTGCAATTTATTTGAAGCGAAAATGCGAAAAGTACTATTAGCAATTTTTTTACGTGGAAACTAATTACACCACTGTATTCAGTGACCCTTAAAATGGGTCTGTACCAAATTTCATCCGAAAATACCGCATATTAACATTTTAATTATTAATTGTAAAAATTAATTTATACACGAAAATGCAGTGTGAAGATCAAGTAACTCATGAAATAAGTGAATAAAAGCAACTCATACAAAAAATTAGTTTATTGAACAAAATATTTTAGTAAAAGAAAGTAAAATAATTGGGCTAAATTAGATTTTCGTGGCTTCTTCTTCTTCTTTTTTGTATGAATTGCGTTTATTCACTTATTTCATGAGTTACTTGATCTTCACACTGCATTTTTGTGTATAAATTAATTTTTAAAATTAATAATTAAAATTATTAATATGCGGTATTTTCGGATGAAATTTGGTACAGACCCATTTTAGGGGTCACTGAATACAGTGGTGTAATTAGTTTTCACGTAAAAAAATCGCTAATAGTACTTTTCGCATTTTCGCTTCAAAGAAATTGCACAGTAGGCCTTGATTTTTTCGATAGCAAATCTTTAAAATCAATAATTCTGGAAAAAAGTTTATCAAAATCGGACTAAAAACAGCGACTTTACAGAGGTGTCCTAATTCCAAATGGGCCACACTGTATATCTACATTATGACACATTGATTAATATGATTTTCCAAAATGATTCAAATATGTTGCTGACTTCGAAAACATCAGCCAGTGTAAAGTCGAACGAGATAATAATAATAGGGGGAAAAATATTGCCTTATTGACCTTCTTCTAGGTTTAAAAAAACAAATTATGAACTCAATTCCAATATAATATGATAATTAAAAAAAACTAAGTATGTATTATCAAATTTTCATAACATATTAAAAAAAATTGGATAAACAAGTAAATAATCAACCATCCCGCTAGATGGGGTTAATTATTTACCCCATTAGTACCTATCTAGTAAAAGTTTGGTGTGTATCAATAATTTTCTTTTTGGACTGATTGACGATCATATTATTAAATTAAATTAATCCAAAATGTCAAAAAAAAAATTAATGTTACAATTTTCTGTCCATATTTTTTCATAAATGACCAGTTTGTAATAACTAATATAACAATGGCTTTATCTGCAATATTATTTGTTTATGCGGACGTACAGTGAAGGTACTATCATATCTTTTCTGACCTTGCAACTCCATTCACTTCCGTATATACTAAACAGAAATACATACATATGTATTTACCTATATTGGTATAAAGCACAAACTAATTACAAATAGATATATATAAAAACTACTTGCCTAATTAACTATCAAGTAAGGGCGTTGACAATAGCAAGGACTTTTGGGACGTTAGAGTGAGTGATAGCGGTCACCCGGTACACCACCCCAACCCTACTCACTCGCTTGCTTGATCTTACTAACCGTTTTTCTAACCCTTTCCCCTCAACTCTTAAAACTAATTATTTTATACTGACCCACATAGTGCTCTTTTAGTTACCCCCAAACGGAACTTTGGAAGTTGGTCAGGTCTAATTTTGCTGTACAATTATTATATCAAAGTTTCGTCTTTCGTAAAGTCAAACACGTTGCATATTTAAATTAGAACAAATGTAATTTAATGAAATATAAAACAATTAATGAAAAATTAATTTTGGTCAAATATGAGCACTATGTGACACATTTAGTTAATTATCGAAATGTCCTATAGATACAAACATCTAATTTTCCGACCCTGTACATTTTTTCTAGGTATACAAAAGAGTAACAACTATTTCCAGTATCTACCATACAATTAATTAAATATCAACACCTGTCAAAACAGATTTAATTATAACTGCGGAAACGTTTCAACCAAATAAAATCCATAATCGAATTTTCAATGTGGAATCACTCTGTGGCTCGGTTTTAATAATGTGACGCACGCAAATTCCACGCCTGTTCCGTAAACTGGCCCAGAATTTCGTGATTTTGGTTATTTTTATCGCTTCGCTTACTAAAAATTACTTATTACATTACAGATGCGTTATAATAGCAGTCAGTATCACGCGAGCTCATCGATTTTACATCAACTGGTGTTGAAAACGATTAACAACTGGCCGAGCCTTTTCCGAAATAAATTAAAATGGACATACGCCTGATAATCTTCTAATACAGTGTCACATGTAATAAAATTTTACATTTTAAAATTAAAAGTTTTCTTGTAGTAAATACAAAATAAAGTAGTCAAGAGTGTCTCCAATTTTGGCCTAATTAATCCAAAATTAGTTTACTATACGTAAAATAGACGAGATATAGGTTTTTCAAGTTGATGGGTTATTAGGAATATATGAATTAGTAGAAAGAATTCAATTCTGAAACTTGGGCTCATTTGGTTATTGTTTATGCCGCTTCTTTTAAAAATATTTTCAACTTCGATTTACATCCGGTTATACCGGAAGTCGATACCAACTTTGTTATTTTAAATGGAATGGTATATTTTTTAGGCTGAATTCGAATAAAACGTGTAATTCTAAGGTAAGTTTGTTAATCAACTTGTACACCTCTGTGACGATCGGTTTCTGAGTTAATTTAATTTATAAAAAAAAAATCGCTACCGCAACCCAAATTATAAAAAATCATAACTTCCACAAAATACGACTTAGAGTGTTGAAATTTTTACTAGTAATAGCTGAATATCAGTGCTAACGCCTTGACAAAATTGAACTAAATAATTTATACAAGGCGTTCAAAATAAAATTCTAAAGTTTAAGAACTTCAAACACGAATAATTTCGTTTTTTTAGATGGCACCTACCATTTTTTATTTTTTCAATCGATTCCTTATTTATCCTCTTTCGATCTATATGGATACTTCCTATTGTTTTATTTTAAAATTTTCGAGTAATTTTGAAATATGACTTAAAATAGCCAATTTTAATATTTATCGCACAAAAAGGTGTGCCTTGGAAAAATGACAACTAACGGCAATCGATGCAAAATGAAGCCAAAAATCGCATTTTCGATTAATTTCTGTTACAAACAATTATCCAAAATGAAAGCTTTAATTGAAGTATTTATTATAATAATTTGTCTCGAACATCTCCCTTACAGAAATTAAGCGATAAAAAAGGTTTTACTGTGATTTGCTTTGATTTTCGTTAGTTTTCAATTGTCCAAGGCACACTCTTATTACGCATTAATTTTTAATGAAATTATCTGTATTTTAAAAATTCTAAATTACTCAAAATTTTTCAAATAAAACAATAGGAAATATCCATATAGATCGAAAGAAGATAAAAAAAGGAGTCGATTAAAAAATAAAAAATGGTAGATGCCATTTGAAAAAACGAAGTTATTCGTGTTTTAAGTTCTTAAACTTTAGAATTTTATTTTGAACGCCCTGTATAAATTATTTAGTTCAATTTTGTCAAGGCATTAGCACTAATATTCAGCTATTACTAGTAAAAATTTCAACACTCTAAGTCGTATTTTGTGAATGTTATGATTTTTTATAATTTGGGTTCCGGTAACGATTTTTTTCTATAAATTAAATTAACTCAGAAACCGATCGTCATAGGTGTACAAGTTGATTATCAAACTTACCTTAGAATTACACGTTTTATTCGAATTCAGCTTAAAAAATATATCATTCCATTTAAAATAACAAAGTTGGTGTCGACTTCCTGTATAACCGGATGTAAATCGAACTTGAAAATATTTTTAAAAGAAGCGGCATAAACAATAACCAAATGAGCCCAATTTTCAGAATTGAATTCCTTCTACTAATTCATATAGTTCTAATAATATCATCATATATATATAAATAAGTGGTAAAGTAATAATTCAAAATTATTAAAAAATTTTCAAATAAAATAGGAAGTATCCATATGGATCGAAAGAAGATAAAAAAAGGAATCGATTGAAAAAATAAAAAATAGTAGGTGCCTTTTGAAAAAACGAAGTAATTCGTGTTTGAAGTTTTTCAATTTTAGAATTTTATTTTGAACGCCCTGTATAAATTATTTAATTCAATTTTGTCAAGGCGTTAGCACTAATATTCAGATATTACTAGTAAAAATTTTAACACTCTAAGTCGTATATTCTGGAAGTTATGATTTTTTATAATTTGGGTTGCGGTAGCGATTTTTTTTCTATAAAATAAATTAACTCACAAACCGATCGTCATAGGTGTACAAGTTAGTTATCAAACTTACCTTAGAATTACACGTTTTATTCGAATTCAGCGTAAAAAATATACCATTCCATTTAAAATAACAAAGTTGGTGTCGACTTCCGGTATAACCGGATGTAAATCGAACTTGAAAATATTTTTAAAAGAAGCGGCATAAACAATAACCAAATGAGCCCAATTTTCAGAATTGAATTCCTTCTACTAATTCATATAGTTCTAATAATATCATCATATATATATAAATAAGTGGTAAAGTAATAATTCAAAATTATTAAAAAATTTTCAAATAAAATAGGAAGTATCCATATGGATCGAAAGAAGATAAAAAAAGGAATCGATTGAAAAAATAAAAAATAGTAGGTGCCTTTTGAAAAAACGAAGTAATTCGTGTTTGAAGTTTTTCAATTTTAGAATTTTATTTTGAACGCCCTGTATAAATTATTTAATTCAATTTTGTCAAGGCGTTAGCACTAATATTCAGATATTACTAGTAAAAATTTTAACACTCTAAGTCGTATATTCTGGAAGTTATGATTTTTTATAATTTGGGTTGCGGTAGCGATTTTTTTTCTATAAAATAAATTAACTCACAAACCGATCGTCATAGGTGTACAAGTTAGTTATCAAACTTACCTTAGAATTACACGTTTTATTCGAATTCAGCGTAAAAAATATACCATTCCATTTAAAATAACAAAGTTGGTGTCGACTTCCGGTATAACCGGATGTAAATCGAACTTGAAAATATTTTTAAAAGAAGCGGCATAAACAATAACCAAATGAGCCCAATTTTCAGAATTGAATTCCTTCTACTAATTCATATAGTTCTAATAATATCATCATATATATATAAATAAGTGGTAAAGTAATAATTCAAAATTATTAAAAAATTTTCAAATAAAATAGGAAATATCCATATAGGGTCGAAAGAAGATAAAAAAAGGAGTCGATTAAAAAATAAAAAATGGTAGATGCCATTTGAAAAAACGAAGTTATTCGTGTTTTAAGTTCTTAAACTTTAGAATTTTATTTTGAACGCCCTGTATAAATTATTTAGTTCAATTTTGTCAAGGCATTAGCACTAATATTCAGCTATTACTAGTAAAAATTTCAACACTCTAAGTCGTATTTTGTGAATGTTATGATTTTTTATAATTTGGGTTCCGGTAACGATTTTTTTCTATAAATTAAATTAACTCAGAAACCGATCGTCATAGGTGTACAAGTTGATTATCAAACTTACCTTAGAATTACACGTTTTATTCGAATTCAGCTTAAAAAATATATCATTCCATTTAAAATAACAAAGTTGGTGTCGACTTCCTGTATAACCGGATGTAAATCGAACTTGAAAATATTTTTAAAAGAAGCGGCATAAACAATAACCAAATGAGCCCAATTTTCAGAATTGAATTCCTTCTACTAATTCATATAGTTCTAATAATATCATCATATATATATAAATAAGTGGTAAAGTAATAATTCAAAATTATTAAAAAATTTTCAAATAAAATAGGAAGTATCCATATGGATCGAAAGAAGATAAAAAAAGGAATCGATTGAAAAAATAAAAAATAGTAGGTGCCTTTTGAAAAAACGAAGTAATTCGTGTTTGAAGTTTTTCAATTTTAGAATTTTATTTTGAACGCCCTGTATAAATTATTTAATTCAATTTTGTCAAGGCGTTAGCACTAATATTCAGATATTACTAGTAAAAATTTTAACACTCTAAGTCGTATATTCTGGAAGTTATGATTTTTTATAATTTGGGTTGCGGTAGCGATTTTTTTTCTATAAAATAAATTAACTCACAAACCGATCGTCATAGGTGTACAAGTTAGTTATCAAACTTACCTTAGAATTACACGTTTTATTCGAATTCAGCGTAAAAAATATACCATTCCATTTAAAATAACAAAGTTGGTGTCGACTTCCGGTATAACCGGATGTAAATCGAACTTGAAAATATTTTTAAAAGAAGCGGCATAAACAATAACCAAATGAGCCCAATTTTCAGAATTGAATTCCTTCTACTAATTCATATAGTTCTAATAATATCATCATATATATATAAATAAGTGGTAAAGTAATAATTCAAAATTATTAAAAAATTTTCAAATAAAATAGGAAGTATCCATATGGATCGAAAGAAGATAAAAAAAGGAATCGATTGAAAAAATAAAAAATAGTAGGTGCCTTTTGAAAAAACGAAGTAATTCGTGTTTGAAGTTTTTCAATTTTAGAATTTTATTTTGAACGCCCTGTATAAATTATTTAATTCAATTTTGTCAAGGCGTTAGCACTAATATTCAGATATTACTAGTAAAAATTTTAACACTCTAAGTCGTATATTCTGGAAGTTATGATTTTTTATAATTTGGGTTGCGGTAGCGATTTTTTTTCTATAAAATAAATTAACTCACAAACCGATCGTCATAGGTGTACAAGTTAGTTATCAAACTTACCTTAGAATTACACGTTTTATTCGAATTCAGCGTAAAAAATATACCATTCCATTTAAAATAACAAAGTTGGTGTCGACTTCCGGTATAACCGGATGTAAATCGAACTTGAAAATATTTTTAAAAGAAGCGGCATAAACAATAACCAAATGAGCCCAATTTTCAGAATTGAATTCCTTCTACTAATTCATATAGTTCTAATAACCCATCAATTTGAAAACCCCTGTAGATTGAAGACAAGAATAATTTAGTGTTGGTCTTGGCACTGCACTGACCTAGAACATTTGGTCTTGGACTAGATTTTAGGCAGAGCATGGTGGTCTTCTTACAGTTACTGAAGTTAGTCCAGATGTTGTAATTGTAGTAATGAGTTAAACAAACAGCAACGCCCCTGCTTTTGTTTGTTTAAAAACTACTATCAAATCTCAAAATAAAAGTACAACCACAAGTTCTCTTATTTTATAACCTCTACACTCTATGGCACACCATGGAGAGAACAAACCATAGATAACATTAATACGTTCTAATATCCACAACAAAGTAGCATATATAATTAGTCTTGGTCTTAGCAGTGGCGGTTTTACTGTAGGTGCATTTGTTCAGTGAACCCCCTTAAAAATTGAACTACCTACACCATATAATTTTATCCTTTTAATATTTATAATATAATTGATAATTATCGTATAATATAGCTACTAGCTTTTTTACCATTACCCTCATAGTTCATAATTACATACAAAACACCAACCCGTAACCCATAGAAAATATTTAAATTGTTGCCTTGTCGCTGACGAAATTACCTATGTAACTTTTTCGGTTCAAGTTGGATCCTGAACATATCGCGAGAGCGGTACTCTGTGTGTTAAAAAGAGAGCAGTCGGACGCGTGAAATGGAAGATAAAATACACTCAACATACAGCGTTTAGGTGCAGTGAACGAAAAGCATGTGTACGCTGCGCCGGCGCGGGTATCCAACAGTCTGTTCAAGTCTGCTTTCGGCCGCCGCGGCACTCGAACATTAAAAAATGTTTACGAAAACGCAGAACATTTAAAGGATGCCTGGAATGTATTATAGACTCTGTAGAAAATGATTATCATAGATATAACCAAGCTGAAATGTTACTGGTCTATCTAAACAATGACCATTTTAAAAATTGGTTTACTTTTTTGGTAAAATCATATGCCTCACTGTGAAATTCTTTTTGATGATTACATATTCTTCATTTTGTGAACCCCCTTCGTATCCGACCACGAGCCGCCACTGGGTCTTAGTGTTGCTTTTCGTCATAAACATAAACGTTTATCAACAAATTTGTTTATCCCAAGGAGTTCCTAGTTAAGAGAATCTTACTAACAAGTATTTTTCTTAGTCTTGGTCTTGATCATTTATTTTTACTCTTTATCAGTACGTATTCAGTTTTTCGACAGTATCAATGATGAGGAAACGCAATACGAACACGTGATTAATATATTCTTGGTTTTAGTCTTGGCCTAGCACAATTGCTAGCAATGCTTGGTCTTAGTTAGTCATTCTTGCTCTTGCTCTTGGCCTTGGTCTCGTAATTTAATTTTGGTTTCTTTAGTCTCGGTCTTACAATCAATGTTGTTTCGGACTTGGTCTTACAAAATTTACAAGATCCAGAGAAGACAAAATAAGACTGCTTCTGCTTTTGTCTGTGAGTCATCAGCAGCCAGTAGTGGCTGCAACTTGATGTTGGATGAACTTTACTGACAATGAGACAGAGTTCATGGGTGATAATGATTTCATCAGGAGGTTCTTTTGTAGACATTTGTAATACAAATTAAAATAATCAAGTTGCATAAATCAAACATGAAAAGTCTTTCAAAATTCTTGGGAACAACACTTAACTAACATGACACGAATTTGCTTTCCAAACGAAAAATTCTTTAGATTAATTACATCATCAAGGATTTACTAGGAAGTAGTTTATTATTTTGTTGCTGGAGCTTAGTAGGTTCAAGATATAACGTAAGTATTCAACTTCCAACATGTTGTTGTTATTTTTTTTAAATTCCATTTTACCTTTAATATTGATGCGTTTTGTGCCAAGTTATTTCCGATGCTTCAGGCGACAAAATTAGCTACTGCACGCCTTGTCACAATGAATTCGTAACACAAAATGTTCTATAATAGAACCTTACGATTTAAAATTATCTGTTATTATATCAGTTTTCCACTTTAATCCACATTTAGATACACGGGTGCGACATTATTACAAACACTTCAAAGACCTACACCGTCTACAAGTCTGTAGAATGAAGATTGATGATCGTAATTAGTGTTAAGACTTTTTTTCTTGTGGTAGACAGAAGAATAGTACCTACATAATTATAAAAATTTACAGTATAACTGGTGCAATTTATTAGCCTTCGGCAGAAATGTGGTATTTAACTTAATTGTTTGCAAGTCATTGCAAAAAATATTGTTATAAATTATTATTCCTAGTTACAGTGGCATTCAAGGCTACTACTAGTAACTATACATAATTCTACACTAGAGTTTTATTTTAATAAGATTAAAGGTCAAAAAAATGAATTTTTCGCGATTTTCAGCAAAACGGTAAGTTTTATCATAAAAATACTTCAGACAAAAATTGTAGATCATAAAATTATCTATAAAATATGTATATCTAAAATACCCCAAAATAAGCTATGTGACAAATAAATCCACAAGAACTAGAAAATATTTAGTGCAAATAGAAAAAAGATTGTAGAGGAAAATTTTTCCCCAGATGAATTCCCCTGAAAAATATATCATCAAAAAATACCCCTAAGGATAAACAATCCCCTATTTTTTGGGGAAAATCCCCCAATCTGGCAACCCTGAGACTAACAGTATTTCATTTATTGGGCACACTGACATAAAGCAGGTATAAGACCCTAGCCACGCATACAATTGAACAGGAGACAGATGTTGGCGTATAAACTAAGGGACTGGGTTTCATTTTACCTGATATCTCAGAAACGGTTGCTTTTAGGAAAAAAAATATTGATACATATTTTATAGATAATTTTATGATCTACAATTTTTGTCTCAGGTATTTTTATGATAAAACTTACCGTTTTGCTGAAAATCGCGAAAAACTCATTTTTTTGACCTTTAACCTTGAATAATTTTTTTTCCATACAGGGGGAAGATGGGGAACTTTAAAATTTTATTTTTAATCATATTTTAAACAATCTTACTGATTTTCAGCTTGGTGGGAATTTATGTAGCTTCGAATGTCTAAATTGACCGGACTATAAGAAATGGTTGGTGTAAATAGAAAAAAAAGAGTAAGATCGCCTACTCAAAGGCGGATATTCGATCACCCGGACAATAATAACGTCACGGCAGGACAGTTAATGGCCGTCATAAACTCAATTTTATGAATAATTTCATTTACAAGATTTCAGTGCGTATAATGCTCTAGAAAACGACAGACTAGACCTCTATCTGTCCACGCGAAATAACCGCAAATGCTCAATATATTTGTTTATTCGTTTGCGATTCGTTTATTTACTAACAGTATTTGACTAAACGAACTGACGAACATCTTTTGGGAGACACTAAAAAAGCGCAAGTTTATTCGAAAATAGTTCAGCACATAACCAGCTGATGTTAGCTCTGAAATCTCGCTTTTAAATCATTTACGGGCTATTTTGGTAACTGTCTGAAATGCATTATTTGGTACGCGTACATAAAATGACCACATCAGACACCGAATTTTTGTACAAAGAGCCGCCAAAGATAGAACGAGATTATCGTGCCCTGTGCAACCCCTACTGTATGTATTTTAAAATATCAAAATATTATATATCAACGTGGGATAAAGTGCACATTAACTGTAGTTATGTACACGAAATGTCGGAAACCAGTTGAAGAAATTATAAAAAAATACCGGCCAATTGCGAGTCGAACTCGCGCACCGAGGGTTCCGTACGAACCTCTATATATGTGATGTAACTAAAAATTTAAGGTTTTCGGAATTTTTCCTTTATATGTGCTATAAAACATTGCTTCATGCCAAATTTCAAGATTCTAAATCGACTGGAAGTACCCTTTAGGTTTTGATTCCCTTGCGAGTAGTTGCGAGTTTGAAAATATGCGGCTTAAATTGCTCTTTCTTTTGATTGCGTTGACATAGAAGTTTGATTTTGTTACAGCTTAAAGGTATTATAGACCTGAGTATTTGATATGAATTTCAATTTAATACCTCTACGCGTTCATGAGGAAAGGGGTAGTAATTTTAAAATTATTAAAAATATTTTTATTGTATGATGTAAATAAAAATTTACGGTTTTCGCAATTTTTCCTTTATCTGTGCTATAAGACGTTGCTTCGTACCAAATTTCAAGATTCTGAGTTCAGGGGAAGTACCCTGTAGGTTTTGATTCGAAAATTTGCGGAAATTTGCGGCATAAACGGCTGTATCTTTTGATTGCGTTGGATTAGAAGTTTGATTTTTTTTACAGCTCCAAGGGACAGTAGACCTGAGTATATGGTATAAAATTTAGCTTGATACCTCCACGCGTTTCTGAGAAAAAGGGTCTTGACAGACGGACAACGAAGTGATCCTATAAGGGTTCCGCTTTTTCCTTTTGATGTGCGGAACCCTAAAAAATAGTTAATTACGAAGGAAAACTAGAAAAACTACAAGAAAAGAGTGTGGAGGAGGTGTCTTTTATTTTATCACCCTGTATATTATTTTTATAAATATCAGCTTGAGAATATCAAACATTTATCGATAGATAGGAAAACAACAATTTCCTGTGTAAATGAAAACATTTATTCATTTTAGGAAATCATTAAGAGAATATTTGATTTCTATACAAAAATTGTAATATTTAATTTTGAAAAACTGAAGACACTAAAGATTTTGATAATGACGTAAAACTTTTAAGTAGTACTTATAAAAACTCAGTTTTGGAAAATAATATTCAGTATTAGAATGCCCAGCTAAGAATATATCACACGTTTGATGGAACATTCTAAGTATTCGCGAATTTAGAACTATCCAGAATCCTATAATGATTCAACATCAAACAATCTCTAACTTTTTTTAACACTGGAACATTCTTGAATGATCAAGATTCTGGAACATTTTTGAACATTGCCAAATCATTCTGAAATGTTATAGATAATAAAACATTATTTTACTTCTTAGAACATATTTGAACTCCCTGTAACATTCTAAAAAAATCTGCTTAATTCTCATCCCCACTCCGTGCTGTTTGCTGGGTGAGTAGTGACATCAGTAGACGCCTGGCGGGGATGACTAATCGATTGATAATAATTGATCAGTTATCGACCACTGAGAGTTGAAGATTATTACAGTACTAATATCGCTATTAAAAAACGGGGGTTGGTGGTAGAAGGGTGAAAATTTAGGGCTGTGGCTGTGCCACATTATAAAAAATAAAAAACAATTTTGTAGCTTAATTCTATTCCCTAAACAAAATTTAATTGCAAATGTGCATAAGAATTGCCTGACGATAAATTTTGTTTTTCTTTTTTGTTGTTCAATTCTACCAAAGTTCATTTCTATCTATGGAATCTATTTCTTCCTTATATTCTCCATATTCAACACTTAACCCTTCCCAACTCTTGTATTATATTTTGAAGACAAAATTATCTAAGAAGTAGATTTTTTGATATCCAGGTATAAAAAAAGTTTTGATGTATTTTTCTATTAATGGACACGTACCGGGAGGAAATACACCTCGTAATAATAAAAGTGTGTATAGGTACCTACTACTTCAGAAGCAATAACAAACAACAACCAAGAACCAACTGAAGTACCTACTCGTTCCAAAACACCGGATACGGTTGCACGTGGTTTTAAAACCAGACTTCCTAGTTTAAAATAAATAAGTGGATCAAATAACGATAGATATTCCACTTCTTGAACATATGCAGATACATATTATCACTAGGTGCAGGAACAATAATTATAAAGATTCTCTTTTATCACCCTTACAGTTAGTTCTACAGAGATCTGATAAACAAATGGAAACTTGTAGTATAAGTAACAGTGGCGTAGCTAGACTTAGTTCATAGGGGAACGCGGCCATCAAAACATCAAATTAGGATAACTGACAAGACATGTATTAAAAAAGGGTCCGTTCCCATTTCGCGACCTACTCACTTTGTTCGTGTTGGCTTTACATACCGTAACCTTGTGATCTTAAGGAAACAAACAAAATCATTCTTTGATGAATAAGTCAAGGTGAATAAAATAAAGGAAATGTCACTGACTGAAAACTTTCGTTTTGGCCCCCTTTAGGTTAAAATTTTTACAAACTTTAAATGTCGTATTTATATCTAATCAAAAGAGATATATCCCCCATATACCCCCTTTTGATACGTCACTGATCATTCATTACTATCATAATACATAGATAGATAGCAATATTATATATACATAAGTAAATGGTTGAGGTCGCCGTGTAAGCGCCGCGGGTTATAAATGATATCAACGAGCTATGTCTTTTGCAGACTAGAGGTCGTAATATTAATTAATTGATTAATTAATTACCCATTTTTATATAAAAGACCATTATTATCACTGTAACATTATCAGATGACTTCTTAAGCTTCAGAGAGAAGAAATTCTGATTTTTAATTAGGTAGTTCTGGAGGTGTTTATTGTTCTATATTCCATTAATTTCCTCATCAAAAATTATAAAATAGGTTTAGGTACAGATTAGTGTGAAATTAGCTACCGTTTCGATTATCAACATGTACATAAGGTGTAGAGTTGTAGACTTGTCGACAAAAAACTTTCGTTACGTAAGTAATGTTTACCGGGTCAGCATTGTTGATTAAGTATTTAATTGTTTTAGAGTACCTGTAGACTTATGGTAATACTAATATACATAGGTACCTACGTTATGTGCCAATGTAATGGAAGTAAGGTAATTTCGCTTTCAATTAACCTCAGCAGTCTTGGGTTTACAGCCGATAAAAGAGCGTTACCCTGTTAATCTATTATCTGAAATTCTGCTTTGTTCCCGTGTAATTTCGCTTCGTATCGAACGAGAAATGTTGTACGTAGAATACGTACTTATGACTTTTAAGAGAGAGTGAAATACCTATCAGTAATGCATTTCAATTAAAAGATGATAAGGAATGAAGCAGATCTTTTTAGAATGTTACAGGGAGTTCAAATATGTTCTAAGAAGTAAAATAATGTTTTATTAAAATATAACATTTCAGAATGATTTGGCAATGTTCAAGAATGTTCCAGAATCTTGAAGATCATTCAAGAATTTTCAGAATGTTAAAAAAAGTTAGAGAATGTTTTAATCATTAGGGATGTTCTAGATAGTTCTAAATTCGCGAATATTCTATCAACGTTTGTCTAAATTTAAATAATGTTATCTACTAATTTTTAAAAAACTATAATTTTATCGAAAAGTGAATTTAAATTGGCTGGCGGCACGTTTCTTTTTGTTTAAAACAAAAAAAAAATCCCCGTAGTTTTTCGTTAAGAGGAAAATCTTTTAGGGCGCCAGAAAAAAAATTAATTTTTAACGACTACCTATTATGGTATATATAACAAATTATTTCGTGGCAAAGGGAAAAAAAAACGTTTTTCTTAAATTAGTCATAAATGCTTGGTACGATTTTAGTAAATGAATAGAAATATTCATAAGGGTAGGTACTACTTTTTAAAGTAAAAATTCAATTTTCTACGACAAGGGCGTAAACCATCCCCAAACTTTTTAGGAGGGTTAATTAATAACATAATTTTTTTTAAAGAAGGGTACATGGCTTGGCTTCATTTTCTGTCTCTTATTAGAAATCTATATGTACAACAGTTTCTAAAAAATAAGTTTTTTCATCGATGATTTCCGACAAGAATTCTTGAAAACTCGAAGATGCATCGTATTACTTGAATAAAATTGGATATAAAATTTATCCAAAGACCTCACACTGCATTCCAATAGTGAATGAACGCATTCATAAGTCGAACATCAAGGGAGACGCCAAAAATTTCGAGTTATAGAGTTTTCAACTTATGGAGTTTTGTATTTTTCTCATGATGTCTGATTCATTTTTTATTATTGTTGAAAGAGTACTCACATTGTCGGCAAGTTCTTAAAGTCGGTAACTTATTTTTGTTCGAACAATAGAGGTAATAAATTCCAAATGATCAAGTTGTAAAGGTTGTAAAATAAAACGTTGCTATGTTCGAGATACAGAGGTCAAATTTAATTTTTCGAGTTATAGAGTGAAAATATGTACCAAAATGGGGAGGGACTCGGTGATTATTTCGACTAACAGAGGGTCAAGATTTCAAGTAATTGAGGTTTTGGTGTTTGAAGGGAAGGGAACAAAACATTTTTTCGAGATTTGGAGGTTTTTGACTTATCGAGGTTCGACTTAACGAGGTTCTACTGTACATATTTTTTTTTAAACAATAAAAAAATATTCTGGGTATAAAAAAAAATAATTAATCAGTACACGTGAAACAAGTGAAACTTCTTTGGCGATCTCCATACCTTTATAACGAATAAGTAATGTTTGGTGAAAGGAAGAGAGAGTACGAGAATTTTCAGGATTTATGTTTTAAAAATCAAAAACACATAGATACATACATCAAATTTTTTTCGCCTCCGTTTATTTTTCCAAGTGCTTAAGAAACCGTAAACTATCAATAACTACAAGGAATTAAAATTAATACATAATAATACTCACTCTTAAATAAATATTAATTGTTGTTAAATAAACATTTACTGTAATATAACTGCTATGAGATGCCGGTCACTAACAGCTGACTGTAATACCGATATGCGCATGCGCGCCTTTCTATTGTCATAGCTTCGCGAGACGAATCGTTACGAAATGTGTCGTTTCATGGCCTTGAGACTTTACTCTCATCGCGCCCAAAGAAATTTCACTTCAAAAACATTTATTTCCTAATAAGTGGTATTATTTGTTATACTACGCCACTGTATTCATCGTTATCATTCACCTTACGTGTGGCCCCCTAAAATCAGGGCTAACATTAAGCGCTGGAACAATTTGCTTGATTGGCCTAAATTTAGTCCTGTTATTAGGTACTATTAAGTATATCTATATCTGTAGATATATAAAATAGTAAATGCTAGGGTGAGTTGATAAGAAGATAATAGGTATTAAATTTTCTTTATTAGGATATTAAATTAAGCACACAGAAAAACCTTTGAGGTACTTGAAAACTAAATCAATCAATTAACCTTCATCACTTCAAGATTTAAAAAAAAAAGGTTTAATAATTAAATAAATGTACTCTTGATAATCATCGATACATAGATCGAAACGATATTGTCGAGTATGAACATACAATAATTTAATTTGGTGAACTTTTCCATCGTTTTCTTAATTTTCTATAAATTCTTAAAAAAAATATTGTTGCTATATATAATGGTAATTTAATCCTTCTTTTATACATTTATTTTAATTAATTTTAATTAATAGGAAAATTGTTTTTAAATTTAAAATATTTTCTGACATAAATGTGACTACTTTACACTTTTAATGTGATTTTCTTTTTCTTTTATGACTCAAAACCACTAGAAATTACCAAAACTACCCACGCTAAAATTTTAATTTAGACTGTGATATACCTATGTTAGAAGTTAATTGCTTTTAAATTAAATTGTTGATTAGTTCAAAAAAATACTTATAAGTTGGCTTACATGTTAATTCATATTGATTTTCCTTAATGACACTGTATATTGATAGGTAGATGTAGATATAATGACACCCACAGCAAACGCCACGCCTCATCAACCTATTAATGTTTAGTAGATTTAATGAAGTTAATTGCTTATTAGATCCCTCACGTCTAATAATCTTTATAATAAAGAGAATATGACGTTTTTTAATCGACCAAAATATAAAAAATAAAAATAGCACTTACTGAAAAGAAATATTTTTTCTAATAACATTTCAATTAAATTAAATAAAGTTTTAAGAAATTTATCATTCTGCTTTATTTGTTATGTTTAATCCAAGTTAAACCTTGAACGAGTCCCCTTGGTAATGAAATTGTCTCCTTGAGGGGCGTGGCTTCATATTTGAAACACGAACTAGGATAAATCACTCTGTATAGTGAAAAATAATATAACAGCAATGTCACACAAACAATAATAAAAAGAGTAAGTGTGACATTTTTAGTAAAATATTTTAATTACTTAATGGTAATTAAGTATTTATTATTCCATAAACTAATTAGGGGCTGTTCATAAAATACGTCACGTTAAGCTTTTTTTGCCTACCTCCCCCCGGTTGTCACGTTGTGTCACACTTTCTGTACTAACCTAACGTAACCCTCCCCCCCTGAACATTATAATTTTTGATTGATAATACACAAATTTTGATAGTAAAAAATAATCTTTTAATTTTTATTTAAATAAAGTTTTAATTAACCTTCATTCTACTTTATTCATCATGATAAACTATAGTTAAACTCTCAGCGAGACCCCTTGATAATGAAATTGTCCCCCTGTAGGGTATGGCCTAACTGTCGGAAAACAATTATTTAGATAGATCCCCCTGTATAGTAAAAGAACATTAAGGGCAACAACCTTAATCGTTTCCTGCAACATAAGGAAACCCCGAGATTCCTTATGTAAATGTCAAATTGGCCATTTTGCGCGAAAATAAGCTATGTGGCTCCTCAACGATAATAATAATAAAAGAAAAACATTTATTATGTCATATCGGATATAACCTATTTTCCTGAAGGTTTTTGGTGCATTTTCCCAACAAAATTGCCTCTATTTTGCACGTCGCCGTCTAATATGAAACTGTCAATATTTAATATCAACATGAAAGGTTACCATCATACCTACAAAAATGTTATTTGCAGTATTAAAGAGCACGCCAATATTAGGACATAGTTTGTGTCTACTCAAAAAGAAAAAAGTATCAATAAGGCAATCACATGCGCACTAACCAAATTTTAAAAAAAGTAAATTAGTTGCTTTGTACATAATTGTATTTCAAAAAAAAAACAAAACAATCCAAAGTAATTCCATAAAAATTTTGAATGTAAATTTTCTTATAAACCGTTTCGCCACAATGTGGCTTCATCAAGTGGATAAAATACAATAAATCATATTACATTTCTCAAACCTTATACAGGGTTTTTCAAGTTAATGTGCTATTAGAAGTATATGAATTAGTAGAAGGAATTCAATTCTAAAATTTGGGCTCATTTGGTTATTGTTTATGCCGCTTCTTTTAAAAATATTTTCAAGTTCGATTTACATCCGGTTATACCGGAAGTCGACACCAACTTTGTTATTTTAAATGGAATGGTATATTTTTTACGCTGAATTCGAATAAAACGTGTAATTCTAAGGTAAGTTTGATAACCAACTTGTACACCTATGACGATCGGTTTCTAGTTAATTTAATTTATAGAAAAAAAAATCGCTACCGCAACCCAAATTATAAAAAATCATAACTTCCACAAAATACGACTCAGAGTGTTGAAAGTTTTACTAGTAATAGCTGAATATTAGTGCTAACGCCTTGACAAAATTGAATTAAATAATTTATACAGGGCGTTCAAAATAAAATTCTAAAGTTTAAGATCTTCAAACACGAATAACTTCGTTTTTTCAAATGGCACCTACCATTTTTTATTTTTTCAATCGATTCCTTTTTTTATCCTCTTTCGATCTATATGGATACTTCCAATTGTTGTATTTGAAAATTTTCGATTAATTTTGAATTATTACTTAAAATAGTCAATTTTAATATTTTTCGCATAAGAAGGTGTGCCTTGGAAAAATGATAACTAACGACAATCAAAGCAAAATGAAGCTAAAAATCGCATTTTCGATTAATTTCTGTTACAGAAAATAATGAAATACGAAAACTTCAATTGAAGTATTTATTATAAACATTTGTCTCGAACATCCCCCCAACAGAAATTAAGCGATAAAAAAGGTTTTACTGTGATTTTGCTTTGATTGTCGTTAGTTATCAATTGTCCTGGGCACACTCTTATTAAGCCAAAATTAATGAAAATATCTATATTTTAAAAATTCTAAATTACTCAAAATTTTTTAAATAAAACAATTGGAAGTATCCATATAGATCGAAAGAGGATAAAAAAAGGAATCGATTGAAAAAATAAAAAATGGTAGGTGCCATTTGAAAAAACGAAGTTATTCGTGTTTGAAGTTTTTAAACTTTAGAATTTTATTTGAACGCCCTGTATAAATTATTTAGTTCAATTTGGTCAAAGCGTTAGCACTAATATTCAGCTATTACTAGTAAAAATTTCAACACTCTGAGTCGTATTTTGTGGAAGTTATGATTTTTTATAATTTGGGTTGCGGTAGCGATTTTTCTTTCTATAAATTAAATTAACTCAGAAACCGATCGTCATAGGTGTACAAGTTGGTTATCAAACTTACCTTAGAATTACACGTTTTATTCGAATTCAGCGTGAAAAATATACCATTCCATTTAAAATAACAAAGTTGGTATCGACTTCCGGTATAACCGGATGTAAATCGAACTTGAAAATATTTTTAAAAGAAGCGGCATAAACAATAACCAAATGAGCCCAAGTTTCAGAATTGAATTCTTTCTACTAATTCATATAGTTCTAATAATATCATCATATATATAAATAAGTGGTAAATACAAAAATTTAATTTGGCCACTACAATGAGTAGGTAAATATTTATTCTAAAAACATTTTTTCTTTCTCAAAAAGAAAATATGTAACTCGTTATATTTTTCTTAGAAATTTTATCTACGAATCTATATTGGGACGTCCATTTTGAGAAGGTGAAGTGTGATTCTATTAATTTAGGCACATTCTCTTTTCCCTAGTGAGATTTTATATGATGACATGATATAATCAGACCCTCCTCCCTCCTCATTACATCAAGTATAATGTACCCTATAATGAATTTTTAATTTTCAAAAAAAAGTGACGTGAAATTCTTAACGACCCTCCCCCTTTTAAATAAGATTGGTTAAGATTTTAACGTAATTAATTGATAAATTTTTATATATGTAGGTACATATCTAATTAGGCATTAAGTAAAGTATTCTAAGTAAATAAAAAAAAGGAATTAAAATTATTGTAGCATGCATTAATTATGCCCCTGTTAATAATTTATTTTAATTTAATTGCTTTTGGGAGATAATTGTCACGTAAAACATGGGCTTGTCGTAACCTTGACATTCCATAGGGTGTTTCCGAACAATTCGACCTATTTAATGTTATTAGGTAGGTAGGTGACTGGTGACTAGCCCATGACCTATATGGCACTAAAGTTGCCTTCATGCGAACGATTACATCTTAGATTTAAAAACCTACAAGTAGTTAACTGGGGTCATCAGCTGGAGGAAGACAATATTTTTATTTTTGACCACAATTTAACTTTAATCTCTTTAACAATATTAAAATACAAATTTTGAAATATACCCTACCTATATAAGTTGTTTTTATTTAGATGATGCACAAAGCTTTTTAAATTCGTCACATTATTAAATTGCCAATAAATGAGTCAAGTACCTAATATAATAATTTATTGGTTGATCTTATATAAGAGTTGGACAAAAACAACCATTTATTAATTTAATTTAGCCCTTGACATTATTTTCTGACTCACTTCAATATTGTATTTTTATAATATAAGTACTATAAAGAACTGAGAACATGTAGGGGAGACCGGGGCTAGTTGTCACAAGGGCAAGTTGTCACAGTGTTAATTACAAGAAAATAGGGGGAGCTGAGTGGTAGCGCCATCTACCCAATAATTGGCAAAACGTTTAAGAATCACACCACAAAGTATCCTGCCTTGGGGCCTTAATATGCCTTATCAATCTATGAAAAAGCGTTTCAGGTGTGTCCACGTAAATTTAGGTTACAACGAATATTGTGTTTTAGTGAAGCCGTTTTTAATTTCCAGGTAAGAATTAAGCGGTATTTATTTTGGTATAGATAATGGTTTATTAATTAGTGAAGAAGTACTTCCGATTAGTTTTACTGTAAGCTGAAACCAGGTCACATAAATGAAAAATGTCGTTTGGGGCAAGTTGTCACGCCATGCCAGGGGCATGTTGGCACTGTGACAATATGCCCCATGAATAATTAAGATATGAATTTTAATATTATATGCTTAATACACTATAATACACCTTCTTTTAGATGGTCCGAAATTATAAAAGAAAAACAAATAGAACAGCACGCGTGCTGATGTTTTGCTTAGAGCTGCTAAGGCTGTTAAGGACAAAACCCACCGTATTTCAATCAGAGAAGCTGCTAGGGATTTCAATGTTCATTACAGAACGTTAGCAAGATTTTGCAAAAAAGTTACGGATGATGAAGTCGCTAATAATCTTCCAAAGGTTCAGATGGGATACAAAAAACCTCGAAAAATTTTTGATGACGAAGAAGAGTTACAGCTGGAAAAATATATAAAAAAGGCATCTGATATATATTTTGGTTTAACTCCCGTAGAAGTCAGGATACTAGCATATGATTACGGAAATATCCTTCAGAAGTCAGTGCCTAAGAAGTGGTGTGATTCTCACATGGCAGGTCCTGATTGGTTTTCAGGATTTTTAAAAAGGCATTCAAGATTGTCGATACGAACACCACAATCTACAAGTTTATCCAGAGCTACAAGCTTCAATAAAACTAACGTTTCCGCTTTTTTTGAAAATTTAGGCAACTTGTATGATCGTTATCATTTTCGTCCAAGTGACATTTACAATATGGATGAAACGGGAATCACAACCGTACAACGTCCTGATCGTATTGTTGCTAGGAAGGGATTTCGACAAATTGGTGCCCTGACTTCTGCTGAGAGAGGAACCCTGGTAACAATGGCTATTGCGGTATCTGCTGCTGGAAATAGTATTCCTCCGTTGTTCATATTCCCTTGTGTACACTTCAAAGATCACTTTTTACAGGGTGCACCTGTAGGAAGTGTTGGAGCAAGTAATACCTCAGGTTGGATGAAAAGTGAAGAGTTCCTGATTTTTCTGCAACATCTAGTCACTACAGTTAAGTGTACGAAGGACAAACCGATTTTATTGTTACTAGATAACCATGAATCTCACCTATCTATACCTGCCCTAAACTATGCAAAGGACAATGGCGTTGTGATGCTTTCTTTTCCGCCTCATTGCAGCCATAAATTGCAACCACTCGACAGATCTGTTTTTGGTCCTTTAAAAAAATATTTAAATTCTGGTTGTGCGTCATGGTTGAAGACACATCCAGGTAGAACTATTACTATCTATGATATACCAGGAATTGTTGCAACTGCTCTTCCATTAGCAATTGTTCCAAATAATATAACGTCTGGATTTAGAGTTAGTGGAATTTATCCATTTAATAAGGATATTTTTACTGACGAAGAGTTTCTTCCTAGTTATGTAACAGATCGCGAAGATCCAAATAAAGAACCGTCAGATGTGTTAGAAGTTGAAAAGGAAAACACGCGTTTGACAAACATGTCATTCGATTCACCTTCAACGTCTAATTCTCAACCAATTCCTTCGACATCAGCTCAAACAGATACAACAAGTATAGCCTCAACGTCCATTCTATCTAAAAAGTCTTTGATTTCCCCAGAAATTGTTCGACCATTTCCTAAAGCCGGTGTAAGAAAAAATATGAGACAACAAAGAAGAAAACGCAAGACTGCTATTTTAACAGACACTCCGGTAAAGGATGAACTAGAAATGCAACAATCATCAAAAGTAAAAGCTAAGCAAATAAAGCGAAATGTGTTTTCTGCAAAAAAAAATAACTTAATCAAAAGAAAGCGGAACAAAAAGTCTTTACCAGAATCTTCATCTGAAGAGGAAGAAGAAACATTTTGTCTAGTATGTGAAGACAGTTATGGTGAATCGAAAGATCCGTGGGTGCAGTGCACCCAGTGTAAACAATGGGCTCACGTAAAATGCACTAACGGAAACCCATTTTATGTCTGCCACAATTGTGATTCGGATGACGATATGTTATAGTTTTTTCATAATAATATGTTTCATAATATAAATTTTTTACTTTAGAATACTTGACGTTAAGTTTTTATTATATTATCGTTTTATTTTTATTAAAGTTGTGTCTATTTTTTTTATTTATTGTTGCAATTATTTAGCTTGTGACAATTTACCCCGCTACGGGTGACAATATGCCCCGGCATGGGGCATATTGTCACGCATTACACACACAAAAAAAAAAATTTTTTTCTCCTAAAATATTCAAAATTTTCGAAATGTAAAATATGCCCAACGATCTCCAATGCATAGTTTATGATACATAGAAGAAGCAGGCCAACCAAATCAAAAACAGATGAGAAAAAAAATTGAACACTAATTTTGCGACAACTAGCCCCGGTCTCCCCTACATTATGATGACCGATGCTGTGAAGTGCACTGTAAATAAATATATTTGTATTTTAGTTGGCAAAAATTCAATTTTTTTCTGTTTTATGTGGGTGTTAATGAATAAGTGGGCAATAACGTCTTCGAACCAAAAAAAAAAATGTGTTGTTAATTCTTTCTTATAATCTCCTTTATTGCACAATAAATGTGCTAATTTTTAAAAAATGATCATCATACTATACACAAAAGTCACATAAAAATATTATTTTTTATGTTTATGGTTGATCTAACTACAGCGCAACAAAATTTTAATTTGGTCACCCAAAAAAATTAAAAAAGAGACATTTAAAATATGTAAAAATTTACAGGGTGGAAATTAAGTAAGGGGCCGTTCATAAAATATGTTCGCATACAAGGGGGAGGGGGCGGGGTCTTACTGAGTGTGATAAGGGGGGCGGGGGGTCTACGGCAACGTGACGTTCGCCGTCCTTCAAAAAATTTTACTGAATTTTTACAGAATCCTTGGACTTCTGATAAATAGAAATATTATTTATTTGTTCGTTACAAAAGATATTTATTAATTTATTTAAATATTATTATTATGAAAATAAAATAAATATTTTTCACTATCAAAATTTGTGTATTATCAATCAAAATTTATCATGTTCAGGGGGGGGAGGTGTTTAGTTTTTGTGACGTAATATTAACAGGGGGTCACAGAAAATGTGACAGCGTGACAACCGGGGGACGGGGTTCAAAAAAAGCTAATTTCAGTGTGACGTATTTTATAAACAGCCCCTAACGCATAAATTCAGTAATTCCGTTGACACTATTTTTTTTTAAATTATCAACATTCGACTTATCTAAGTATATAACTGTATTTCAGTTTCAATTTTGACTTGACAATTAGAAACTGCTGTTTTATCCTTCACCCCAAAATGAGATTTATATTTTTGCCAAGAACTTTAAGACACTCTGTATACTAATCACTTAAGCGTTTAATACCTACTAAGTAGAGGTATTACCGAACGGAAGCAATAGCTCAATTACCTAATTAATTATTGTCATATCTAAATTGCTTATATGGCCGGAGGTACGGCCCTCAAAATTGTTACACTTAATGATGCTGTGCTATTGGTAATGTATAGATAGATACGATGCGAAATTACATCCTTCTATTAAATTTACAAAAGAAATGGAAATAAATAAGTCTATTAATTTTCTTCACCTAACTTTAAGTAATATTAACAACAAACATGAATTTTCTATATTTCATAAAACTACTCATGGTTATACACGCTAAATCGTTCCACCCCTTTAATCATAAAATAGCAGCTTTCAATTCCATGTTACATAGATAAGTTTATTTTCCCTTAAACAAAAATAATTTTGAAATTGAATTAAATAGAATATTTCACATCGCTATAAACAACGGCTATCCAGTTAGTTTAATACAAACTTTATAAAACAAAAAACTCTATAAAAAAACATTTAATCTTATCTACCCCGTAATTAACTCCAATTCAAATAAGTATTGTTCTATCACATACTTAGGAGATATTTCTTTAAAATTCAGACATATGTATACTGTTAAAATCACATAATCTAGTTATGTACTTCTTTTAAAACCAGCAATACTTTATCTAAATTTATAAAACATAACAAAGATGAAACTGATAAATCATCAATATCTGGAGTTTATTTACTTGAATGTGGTGACTGCAATCAAGTCTAAGATGTTGGGCAAACTGGGAGATCTTTCATTCATAGGATTCGTGAACATAAACGTAGCTACATCAATAAAAAAACGGATTCTACCTACTCACAACATTTGTTGCTTGAAAAACACTCTTTAAATGATGATTTCAAAATTTTAAAAGAATTACCCAAAAGTATTAAACTCAATTTAACAGAAAGTTTGTATATTAATAAATATAATAAATTAAATGTTTTACTTAATGATCAAATCGAAGTTAATAGGTCTCCTTTGTTAAATTTGTTTTCAAAAATTTAATTCCCCCACTTATTTCTCACTTTACTTAGTATTTACCGTTTATATATAAACCGATATTTGTAGCTTGTTAATAATAAGACTCATCTTAACCTGAACAAGCCAATGTTTGGCGAATTGATTAATAAAATTATAATTGATACTTTTCATCGTTTTGTTCGCTTTCTATTATAAAAAAAAAATACCGGCCGAGTGCAAGTCGAACTCGCGCACCGAGGGTTCCCCGTACAAACCTGTATAAATGTGTGTAACTAAAAATTTAAGGTTTTCGGAATTTTTCCTTTATATGTGCTATAAAACATTGCTTCATGCCAAATTTCAAGATTCTAAATCGACTGGAAGTACCCTTTAGGTTTTGATTCCCTTGCGAGTAGTTGCGAGTTTGAAAATATGCGGCTTAAATTGCTGTTTCTTTTGATTGCGTTGACATAGAAGTTTGATTTTGTTACAGCTTAAAGGTATTATAGACCTGAGTATTTGATATGAATTTCAATTTAATACCTCTACGCGTTCATGAGGAAAGGGGTAGTAACTTTAAATTATTAAAACTATTTTTATTATATGATGTAACTAAAAATTTACGGTTTTCGCAATTTTCCTTTATCTGTGCTATAAGACGTTACTTCTTACCAAATTTCAAGATTCTGAGTTCACGGGAAGTACCCTGTAGGTTTTGATTCGAAAATTTGCGGAAATTTGCGGCATAAACGGCTGTATCTTTTGATTGCGTTGGTTTAGAAGTTTGATTTTTTCACAGCTCCAAGGGACAATAGACCTGAGTATTTGGTATAAATTTTAGCTTGATACCTCCACGCGTTCCTGAGAAAAAGGGTCTTGACAGACGGACGGACGGACGGACGGACAACGAAGTGATCCTATAAGGGTTCCGCTTTTTCCTTTTGAGGTACGGAACCCTAAAAAATCTTCAGATGTACTTATATATATATTTTTATTATTAAACAAGCAACCCTTAATTTTATTGGTAATGGTAGCAAACCCAAAATCTTTTACGTTCATGTACTTAGTTACTTTTATTTACATTTGTTGTTATATCTTTTGCTGATTATTCAAATTTCTCATTTTGTTCGTCTATACCTACGTACTACTTTAGTAATGACTCGCTATTTTTGTACCCAACTGTAAAACTACGCTAAAAATTCGGAACATAGCACCGCGTCGACCGGATGAACGGTTGTTTGCTTTTGATGCTAATGCTAACTTTACTACTGCTGGAACCTTGCGCTTTCGATTACGAAACCGACTCATGTTCTCCTGCTATCCAAATTTCAAAATTCTCTTACCCCTTTACTTTTCGCATATCTGGCATTCTTTCGGCACACACATCACAATCTCAATCGAAGTGAAGACCCTCTTCTAAGTCATGCGGCTTTGTCATATTCCGTTCTTGATTTTCGATAATTCCTGCATAAATTACGAGAAGTATTCACTGTTGCGTGGCAAGACAGAGAAAGAACGAGCGAGCGATTATATTCCATCCAGTCTACTTACTGCATCCACCGCACCGTCGAACAGCTTGAAAAGTCGCACATTTACATCCGTGCCGGTTTATGTTCTCCTACTAGCGAGAGAGGCCAAATCCGACAACTTCTGTCAGTCATTTTGGATGACATTCGCAAACGGCCGTATCAGAATTTTGACGATGGTCAAGAACGGCACAATCGTAATCGACTTTTCCACATCGAAATTAATACTGTAATAATAAAGGAAAGCTGTTGCGGCTTTTCCAACTTTTCTCGCCCGGAAAACATACGACCACGTAAAGCCAGGCAGCAACGAATGAGTGAATGAAACCGAGAGTCGCTCATGTTATCCTGATACATAAAAGGCTTTATTTCTCAAACACTCCCACGCTTCACAATTATCAATTTTGATACCGACGAGTACTCGTCATTCTTCAAGAACAGACACGCCTTTTTAAAAGAAATTTTTTTCGGTGCAATTTACTATACCTATAATTTGTATATTTTGCTTTTGAGGCAAGCTATTATCTAATAAAGTCTGAAATAATGCAGCACACGCCATCTGTAGCAAAAACATAGAACTAAATAAAAGCTCTGGTTTATGGTTAGTAGCAAAATCAATAATCGAGGCGGGAATATAAATATTCAAACATTTAATTAATTAATTGATAATTCAAAATAGCAAGACACTTAAATTTCAAAATACATAACGAAATATGGTAGATAATAAATAACAAAATAAAAATAAAAGTTCAAAACGTCTCGGAATCTCCAAATCTTCGAATCAATTTTGAATGACAATCACGTTCATCAGAACCGGACGACACTATGATTTTATCGTTAACGTTCGGACTCGGGTAATTTAAAAAACATACAAAATACTGCACTTAAAAATAATTTACTTATTGTGAACGTTTTTATAAATTTACTAGCAGTAATACCCGGCGCTATTCGGGTAAGAATACATCACACGTTTAATTGAACATTCTAGAATATTTGCGAATTTAGAACTATCCAGAACATCCCATAATGATTTAAAACATTCTCTATCTTTTTTTAACACTCTGAAACATTCTTGAATGATCTTCAAGATTCTGGAACATTCTTGAACATTGCCAAATCATTCTGAAATGTTCTTGTAATAAAACATTCTTTTACTTCTTAGAACATATTTGAACTTCCTGTAACATTCTAAAAAAAGCTGCTTCATTCTCATCCCCACTCCGTGTTGTTTGCATGCAGGGTGAGTAGTGACATCAGTAGACGCCTGGCGCGGATGACTAATCGATTGATGGTAAATAATTGATCAGTTATCGACCACTAAGAGTTGAAGATTATTACAGTATGTACCAATATCGCTATTAAAAAATGTTGGTTGGTGGTAGAAGGGTAGAAATTAAGGGTTATATATATTTTTTAATACCAAATCATAAAAAAATAAAAAAAAATTTGTCCAAAAAATAAAACAGTTAGGGGTGGACAACCCTAATCACTTAGGGGTATGAAAAATAGGTAGTTTCCGATTCTCAGACCTATTGAATATGCATATAAAATTTCATAAAAATCGGTCATGCCGTTTCGGAGGAGTATGGTAACTAAAATTGTGACACGAAAATTTTATATAGGTATGTATTAGATATTTAATAAAAAATTTAATCAAATAAAGATTTATTTTATATAATATAAATAATATACAATCAACAAGAGACTTGAATAGTTTTAACCTTTAATAACTTGATGGAAATCCATATTAACAAGTAAAAATAAATTTAAAAGATTTCCACAATATTTTACCCTTACATGGGGAAAGGGGGGGGGGGTCAAAAATTGTCAAAATCGTCCTTACGTAATTAATGAATGGCCCCTATGTGGAATCTGACTTACTTTTTATGTAGCTATTTTTGTGCTCTAATAAACGTTTTCTGAAATTCCTGTAAGTCTGACCAATACATACCTATATACTTTATGGCATGACCCACAGCTTCGTCAACGGAAATCTAGTTTACTTTGAGCAAGTAATTAAAAAAATTAATTTTGTTAAACATATGTTTGTTATTTTTTAATTTGTCGTGGTTGTATCAAAAAATATGTTAAACTAACTCTTGTGGAGGCCCTGAGCACAAACCCTCATTAAAATCCTGCCCTTCCCTATTCATCATACATACATTTTTGAAAATATTTATTTTATCGTTCCCTACTTATATACATAAAAAAGGAGATCACTGAATCTTAAATGTGGAGGATACGCCAGTAAATAATTTGATTTAGAAATAAATGGAATAATTTACAACTATTTAACATACAGAATAAAAGAAAATCTAGAAAAATTAGGATAATGGAACAAGTAACTCAGAATTAATAAAAAAACAGTATTTCTTCTAACTGAAATACAACCTCTAACAACTATACTTATTGTTTTATATTAGTTGCAATGTTTGATCAGCCTCTTATCTAATTTTTTTTATGCACCACCTTGTTTTAGCTCAGAAAATTAATATGTACAAGTACATACGTTTTAGTGCCAAAATGTTCAGTTAAAAAAATGTGTTTCTCATTATTGCATTAAAAATCGTTCCAGAAGTGATAAATTTTTAATTTTTATAAAACAATTAATATGACGTTTTGATAAAAAAAGTAGGTTGCTATTGATAGTAGGTAAAATAAAAGAGGTCGAAAAATCGTATATTGAATATACGATAGTTTGTTGTTTCTTAAATTTTTGATCGAAAAATGTCAATTCAATTTAATTGAATTGTGAGTTCTTAATTAGGTGAATATTTTTTTAAAATGCACATTTCCTTACGTAATTTAATTCAAACCTACAACAAAGTATTAAGTAAAATGGAAGTATTCTGTGGAAGGATTTCATTCTCAATCAAATAAATCCAGAGTGACAACAAACAAATATTTCGCAACCCAACCAGTAATAATTTAATTTAAATAATAAGGCTTCTACGATCGAATACCAACCAGTAATACTTGATTTCGTTTCTAAGATGGGAATGGAAGAACAAAAAAAAAACATCAAATTGTGCTTTTTCAAAATAACTAAATAGGTACAGTAGACTTCATTTATAACGAATGCGGTTATAACGACAAAACACGTAAGTCCCTTAAATTTAAGGAGTAATTTAAGAAGAAAATTTGGCTGTAACGACTTCGGATGCAACGTCGATTTCGGTTTTAGCGAATGATTTTAATGAACTATTAATTACAAGATGCTAGAAATCTCATACTGACTGATATTGCGACCGAGTCTGAACACAAAACTTTTTTTATCACAGATAGTCAGCAAGCAGTTGTACTTAGTTATTGTTTATAAATGTTAAGGTTGATAAAGTTAAATCTAAGAATCAGTTACTACTGGGTAGTACTTTTCTTGCTGTCTAATTTCCTTCTTTCATTCTATCTCTCTTTCTTTTTATATAGCGACTTTCGGATATGGCGACGGAATTTAATGTTCCTTTCGTCGTTCTTATAAACGAAATATACTGAATAGCAACCGCTCAACATCGAACAGGGAATGAATCACACTAATATTATAAAGGCGAAAATTTGTGAGTGTGTGAGTGTGTATGTTTGTTACTTCTTCACGTCTAAACGGCTGGAGCGATTTTAATAAAATTTGGTATGGAGTTAGCTGACACCCTGAATTAAAACATAGGCTACTTTTTTCTGCGGGAAAATATCTTATTCCCATGGCAGGGCTGTAGCTAGAGTCGAATTTGAGGTAGGACATCATTGGTTACAGATAGGGCGGAAGTAAAAAATTGATCATAATTGATCTGCCCTCGAAGCACGGGCTCCTAAATCAATCACCATTCAATAGCTATTCGTAAACAAATAATTTCTGTGACAGAGCATGAGCATGTATCTAAGAACTACTAAATCCTCAATGATGAAGAACAAGCGAACAAGATGGTTGAACTTCCAAATTTGGATGTAGAGATCTACGTCTGAGTAAGAGTGAGGTAATAATTAATTGTTGTGTGGGGTGATACGAGTAAATAGATACGACCAAAAATACCATTTAGATCATATTGTTTCTGCAAACTTTGTGCAATATCAGAAGGAATACTATGGCTAACATTATCAACATGTGTTGACCAACCTGTTGCCATGGACCTAGGAGTAGCGATTGTATTTTGTGCTTCCACCTGTTTTGAGCAGTGAGGTTCTTCATGGTCAATTTTCTCTTCAACTCTCCGTATATCCATCGCTAGATCAATGAATCTTCAATTTATAGCAATAAAAATAAATTTATTCAATTTATAGCAATAAAAATAAATAATAATAAACTTTACTAATTAAAAATAAACCAAAACGTCCTCCTGTAACAAAAAGTGGTGTATACCAATTATTTTGCAATGATTGTGATGCAACTTACATAGGAAGAAGTGGTAGAGCTATTGAGACACGTTTAAAAGAACACGTTTATAGCATAAATAGAAAACTTAATAAAACAGGTTTTGCAGAGCATTGCATTAATTCACAACATTCATTTTGTAGCAACAATGTAAAAATTCTTCATTCTGATATCAACAATAGAAAAAAGTTATGTATGTTAGAAAATTTGGAAATCAAAAGAGCCATTCAAAATAATTTAAATTTAGTAAATAGCCAAACAGAACTTGTCTCAACAAACTCCCCACTTCTTTTGAGTAACTTGTAATTTATGTATAAATATGTTGTCACTAGTGTTAAGCTTTAGTAGAACTTACTCTTGATAATGATCGCCATTCGATCGAAACAATATTGTCGAGTCATCGAAATAAATTATTTAGTGAAACTATTTTGTTTTATTATTTTTGAAAATAAGTTTTTAATAAAAATAACAATTGTAGGTATCGATTTTTGACTAAAACACTCTTTACCGTACACTTCACTTAACCAAACTACAAACAATCATAAAAAATCTCTAGTTTATGTTTATTTTAGTTTAAAGAGGGATTCTCCGTATCATAGATTGCAATATAGCCCATATTGCAATTCCTATATGCTACGGGGAATCCCCTCTGCATTACAGATATTATAATTAAATAGACCCATTGCTTCATGTGATGGCGCTTCAAATGCCGTCTATACACAGAACAAAGAATTATTATAATATGAAATGAATTTAACAAACTGTGGTATGTTCTGAAAAGTTTAGATATCTATCGCTACAATTTTTTTATCTCAAAGTATGCACAAGCAGTTTAATTATAATAATTTATCTTAGTTTTTGGTATTTTTAAAGTAGGGCATTGTGATTTCAAGGTAGGGCATTGCCCCACAATGCCCCCCCCCCCCAGCTACGGCCCTGTCCCATGGGAAAATCGATGAAAATGAATTCGCGGAATATTATAAATGCGAAAGTAACTCTGTCTGTAGGCTACACAATCTCGCCTAAAATTTACTAAACCGATTTAAATTAAATTTGGTACAGAGATAATCTAGAGCCTGAGAAAGGACATAGGCTACTTTTTATTGCGAAAAAAGGGTTGTAAGGGGTTGAAATAGGAAAATTTGTGTGGAAATTCCGTAATTTTTAAAGATTTTTTAGGCTTTTGATTAGAATTAAATAAATACGACATTCAATGTTTGTAAAAATTTTACCCTAAAGGGGATAAAATTAGCCGATGAAAGTTTTTGTGTAATGACGTCGTCCAAAAAGCTTACGGCCCAGAAAATTAAAATATTAAGTGTAAAAAGTTATAGAAGTTTTGTTTATTTGGATCAATAAAAGTAGTTGAATACTAAGCTATTATAAACTATTTTAAACTATAATTAAACTATATTAATCTATAATATTATAAATGCGAAAGTAACTCTGTCTGTCTGTGTGCTACGCAATCACGCCCAAACAACTGAACCGATTTAAATGAGAATTTGGTACAGAGATAGATAAGTAGATGTAAAGCTAGAGGCTTGAAACTTATTTTTTAGGCTTTTGATCAGATATAAATACGACATTTAAAGTTTGTAAAAATTTTACCCTGAAGGGGGTAAAAATAAGGAATGAAAGTTTTTGTGTAATGACGTCGGCAAAAAAAGCTTACGGCCGAGAAAATAAAAATATAGAAGAAAAAAATTTTAAATCCTGCCGAGTCACTATTCCAGGCGGACGAAGTCGCGGGCATTGCTATGTAGTAAGATTGTCTTTGGTTCTTTAGTTCTTCGTGGTCTGTAACTGCTTATGAACTCCTATTCCTCATATACCATACTTTCCAATAAATTCACGCTCGAGTGAGCACGGATAAAGTGGTGGGAGCCAAGAAACCTACACACATGTGTAGACAGACGTACATGTGTTGGTAACTTCCTCCACTCTCTCTCAACCAAGTCACGCCCTCCCTCTGCTCGTTAGTTGAACGAAGAATAAATATTTCGTGATTTACATAAAACATAAATATTCATCAATGGTTTCTAATATTTAGTTGTAAGGCAAATTTCATTGGTAATTTTTGTTGAGTTTTATGTACAGGTCCTTTCATTATTTATTAGATATCAAAAAAAAACTTATAATCACCCACCATCTAGGCGGTAGGTACCTACTACTAATTGGTTTTTGTTTTTGGAATTTTATAATAATTACGTACCTTTTTTGGTATAAATAAATAAAAAAGCAAATAAACTCAAACTTCGATAACTCGAACAAATTGATTGATAATAGCGACAACTATATCTATCAGTAGGTAACCTTTTTAGGCACTTTTTTTTTACTATTTTGAAATTAAACATTTTAAGAACAGAACCATAAAAATTAATCTATTTTAATATTTTTTATCATTAAAAAACCAAATAGGTATGACCAAAAAGTGTACAATTATTACAATTATCTATATTAGGGTCCGTTCATAAAATACGTCACACTAAAATTAGCGTTTTTTTACCCCCCTCCCCCCCCCGGTTGTCACGCTGTGTAACACTTTCTGTGAACCCCCCCTGTAAATATTACGTCACAAAAACTAAACACCCCCCTGAACATAATAAATTTTGATTTTAATACACAAATTTTGATTGTCAAAAATATTTATTTTATTTTCATAATAAAATTTAAATAAATTTGTAACGAACAAATAAATAATATTTCTATTTATCAGAAGTCCAGCAAGACCCCTTCCCCCCTTTTTTATGCGAACGTATTTTATGAACGGCTCCTTTTAAAAAATTAATAAATAAACGAATGTTATGATGCTCCCACCAGTAGTACCCATATTTATTTATTAAAACCTTTTGACACTATTATCTATTAAGTAAGTACAAGCAATACAGCAAAATCAATAATTTGCAAAATTACATATTACAGTTGAGCAGTGAGTTGAAGTTGAAGACTCAACTTCTCCCGGATCATTCTACCAAAATCGGGATGAACTCTTGTAAAATTAGCAATAGCTCTGTTCTGAATAAAATCGGAAGCATCCTTCAGTGCCATAAGACCATTCCCCAGTACAATATTTGTTACCATCCTCTCCTTAGCCCCTTCGTCCAAAACTCTCACCCAAAGTACCCTTGGTTGTGAATAGGGATCGTCGTTACCATTATCGTATCTGACTGCATTACCATGAATTGGGAATTCGGGAGACAGTGCTTTGGCTCTGGGATCTGGCTCAGGTCCCCCAAAACTATTCGGATGATAACTGGGAGCACCATTTTGACTGTGAAGAGTAAACTTCCCGTCTCTGCTGAAATTTCGTACTCGGACGTTGTCGTTGACTGGAATTTGATTGTAATTAACCCCCAGACGGTACCTCTGAGTATCCCCGTAAGCAAACAAGCGTCCTTGGATAAATCTGTCGGATGACGGTTCGATTCCAGGGATTAAATGGGCTGGATCAAACGCTAACTGCTCTATGTCTGCAAAATAGTTGTCGGGATTCCTCGTCAACTCGAATCTTCCAACAGGAATCAGTGGATAGTCGGCGTGGGGCCAAACTTTGGAAACGTCAAACGGATCAAAAGGACTCTCTAACGCTTGTTGTTGGGTCATAACCTGAATGAACATTCTCCAAGAAGGGTAATTCCCTCTTGCAATGTTATTGTACAAATCCCGGATGAAATAATCAGGATCTTCGCCTGCAATCCTAATTGCTTCTTGGGGATCTAAATTTTTAATGCCTTGATCAGTAAAGTGATGAAATTTGCAATAAACCAGGACACCTTGGTTGTTTACTAAAGCAAATGTATCTGCTCCATAACCGTGCATGTGTCTGTAACCGTCTGGTATTCCCCTGTCGGTGTAGACGACCATTGTTTGGTGCAGTGACTCTGGACGCAGTGTTAAATAGTCCCAGAACTGTTCCGGGTCTCTCAAATGAGTCACAGGATTCCTCTTTAACACATGGATAAAACTCATGAAGTTGACGGGATCTTTTACGAAGAACAAGGGAGTATTGTTTCCAACCAAATCCCAGATACCGTCTTCAGTATAAAATTTAATGGCAAACCCCCGGACGTCCCTAACACTATCAGCGTACCCCATTTCTCCTGCCACAGCTGAAAATCTTACTGCAATAGGAGTTCTTTTGTTGATAGAGGAGAAAACGGATGCTGCAGTGTATTGGGTGATGTCGTTGGTGACAACAAAGTAACCAAAAGCTCCAGCCCCTTTGGCATGGACAACCCTTTCAGGGATGCGTTCCCTGTCGAAATGAGCTAATTCGTCGACCATGTCGTAATTTTGAAAAAGAATTACCCCTCTCGGGCCTGCTGTAAGAGAAGCGTCTTTTTCCACAATTGGGTTTCCACTGTTTGTGGTGGCTGGGCCAGTTGGCTGGAAATAAAGTTGATACACTCAAAGTTTTTAATTTTATTCTTTTTGGATAATTTATTTTAAGCACATTTTTTTATGGTTACTGTGAATTGAGGACAATTGAATGGAAAATAATGAAACCAAAGAAGATTTTTTTATTACAGTCAAACTTTGATAACTCGAAGGTCGATAAGTCGAACTTAATTGATTGGCAATAGCATCAACTATGAGAAATACATGTAAGATTTACTTGATTACTCGAATCGAATATCTTGATAACTCGAATATAATATTTAGTACCAATTTCAAAAAATTCGAATTTTATGGGGGAATCCCTTTATAATGTAAAATTTTAACGTCTCTTTTTAATACTATGTTATTAAGCAGTGAGGCAGATCAGTTTCCAGAATTATTTATCTTCAAAATGTCACTTTAAAAGCATTGTTTCTTGGTCAAAAAATAAATTTTACATAAAAATGGAAAGTGGTGAAAGAAGAAAAAAATATTATCTACATTTATCAATTCATCTATCCGTAATATGATGATTATTAATTCTACTATGAGGATTTTGAATTAAGATTAAAAAATTCACTGATTAATAATCACTTTTTCGAAATTCAGAAGAATTAATTTCTTCTATATAAGGGGCTGTTCATAAAATACGTCACAGTAAATTTAGCTTTTTTGATAACCTCCCCCTCGGTTGTCACGCTGTGTCACACTTTCTGTGACCCCCCGGTAAATATTACGTCACAAAAACTAACCCCCCCCCCCTGAACATGATAAATTTTGATTGATAATACACAAATTTTAATTGTCAAAAATATTTATTTTATTTTCATAATAAAATTTAAATAAATTAATAAATATCTTTTGTAAAGAACAAATAAATAATATTTCTATTTATCAGAAGTCCAAGGATTCTGTAAAAATTCAGTAAAATTTTTTGATGAACGGCGAACGTCACGTTGCCGTAGGTAGACCCCCCGTCGCCCCTTGTTAAACCTTGTCACACTCAGCAAGACCCCTCTCCCTCCCCCTGTATGTGAACGTATTTTATGACTAATCATTTATTCGAAATTCAGAAGAATTAATTTCTCCTTCGAAAAAGTAGAAATGCATTTTATTAATGTGTTATATTATTAAAGAAAATACTTTATTAAACGATGATAAAAGAAGTAAAAATACTTAATTTCTATTAACTGAAATTTTAAAGTGAGTACTTATTCATATTAGAACCAGTTTCTCAAAAATGTCGTAAAATTAGGTATTCCAAAACTAAAATTTTAAAAAATACGGAAAACAACCAAAACTGGTCGATAAATATATTTTTATTTCCCTGTATCGGTTTAAACAAATTCTTTCTCATTAGAAAGCGACATAATTTACAAAATTAAGTTTATAAAAAATACTAAAAATGGAGACAACTTGAAAACACAAAAGTGGTCTTTGAAACGTTTTTTTTTCTGTTTTACTGAATTTTTTATTGAAAATAATTTTATAAATAATTGAAATATTCTTGAAAATGTCACTGAACTTCCTAGATAAAATTAAAAAAATTCTAAAAATAACTGAGACAACCATAAAACACACAAATGGTCCGTAAATTCTGTTTAAATTAATTTTTGATTTAAAAATTATTTTGTAACGTGAAAGTTTTCTGAAAATGTGACTAAATTTCCGAGTATGTAGTTCGGTCAATTTAGACATTCGAAGCTACATAAATTCCCATCAAGCTGAAAATCAGTAAGATCGTTTAAAATATGATTAAAAATAAAATTTGAAAGTTTCCCATCTTTTCCTGTATGCAAAAATTTTTATTCAAGGTCAAAGGTAAAAAAAAATTGTTTTTCGCGATTTTCAGCAAAACGGTAAGTTTTATCATAAAATTACCCCAGACAAAAATTGTAGATCATAAAATTATCTATAAAATATGTATGAATATTTTTGTTCCTAAGAGCCACCGTTTCTGAGATATCAGGTTAAATGAAACCCAGTCCCTTATTTTATATACGCCAGTGTAACCTCGAGACATCTGTCTCCTGTTCAATTGTATGCGTGGCTAGGGTCCTATACCTGCTTTATGTCAGTCTGCCCAATAAATGAAATACTGTTTGTCTCAGGTTTGCCCGATTAGGAGATTTTCCCCAAAAAATAGGGGATTTTTTTTCCTTTGGGGTATTTTTTGGGGATATATTTTTCAGGGGAATTCTTCTGGGGAAAAATTTTCCTCTACAATTTTTTTTTTTATTTGCACTAAATATTTTCTAGTTATTGTGGATTTATTTGTCACATAGCTTATTTTGGGGTATTTTAGAGATACATATTTTATAGATAATTTTATGATCTACAATTTTTGTCTGAAGTATTTTTATGATAAAACTTACCGTATTGCTGAAAATCGCGGAAAACTCATTTTTTTGACCTTTAACCTTAAATAAATTTTTTTCCATACAGGAGAAAGATGGGGAACTTTCAAATTTTATTTTTAATCATATTTTAAACAATCTCACTGATTTTCAGCTTGGTGGGAATTTATGTAGCTTTACTCTTATTTCTTGGTATAATTTGACCGGATTAAAAAAAAAATGCAAAATTGGTCAATAAATTCATTTTTGTTTATATTTTAGTTAATTTTCGAAGGTTTTTGTGTCAAATGGTGTTTCGAGTTATCGAAGTCCTACTGTATTTTAGAAAATAAAAATATTTTGCTAGCTACTCAAATAAATCTTTCATTTTTTGTAATTTTATTTCACAAATTAATTAAAAAAAAATATGAGTTGAATTACTGAATGAACAAATAAAAAATAATAATAATGATAATTTATTTACCTTTGCTTTTTGGGCATATTCCAGAAGTTGGTTAAGAGCAGGTTCACGGATTTTTACTAACGACATTATACCTACTACGTAATATTTACGTTCTTTAGGATGGTCGTATTGGTAACCAAATGATTTAACTAATTATTGGATATTATTTAAAATGTAAACAAGCTACTGCATTTTATATTACGCATCTTGTCAGGAAGTGGACAGTCTGCGGCTTATCAGAAAGAAGTGCATTTTGAAATCATAAAAAACTTAAAACATGAGTTCCGTAAACAAATTGTTTGATTTAATGCTAATATATTTTTATTCTTTATAGAATTCAAAATAAGAAGCGGTAAACAAAAAATGTGAAATAACTTTGAAATATTATTGTAAAGACCATAATTTGTCGCTGAAACATGACACATTCAAAGAATTTGTCGCTTGTCGTATTTCCAACTGATAAGCAAAAAACTGCTGGAAAGCCATCAAACTTTCGAAAGGTAACGTTTTGCCCAACTTGGGGGAAGCAGGGAAACACTAATTTAAAAAATTTGGTAAATAAATCCGATCTCTTAAACCAAATGTAACAAAGAAGTCCTTGATTAATTGTTTGTGGTTTTCCAGCAGTTTTTCGTTTATCAGCTAGAGATAAAACTAGCGACAAATTCGTTGAATGTGTCATCTTTCAGCGACAAATTATGGCCTTTACTGTAATATCCTACAACATTTCCTTTTCGAGATACGCTAAACAGCACGAGCGACAAATTTTTGGATTTGTTAACAAATTAGCGACAAATTATAGTGCAAGTCAGAAATCTGAAAATGTTTTATTTTTCCAGTGTTAAACCGGAAGTAAATATTTCAAATATATTGTAACGAATTTTCTAGTCAAAGTATTTATTTAAACAATTATTTATTTAGCACTATTTATAACACTTAAACACTAACTTAAAACTACCATTTATATCACAACAATTCACTTATTTATATAACAATTTATTTATATCACTTTGTCTATTATCGGTTTTAATTCACGCACTGATGCTTTCTTCAACTAACTGTCTCTCGGTCCAAAGATATATACTATATATACACCTTTAGGACTTTCTAGACAATTCGAAAAGGAAATCCTGACGATTCTCGAATGATGAGTAATAATCAGAAAGTCCTCGACTATTCCAGAATTGAACTTGTTACTTGTCGCCTGAGAATGTAAATTGATAACACGAAAAGTACCGTGAGCGGTGTTTACGCCGTGAGTATGTTAGTTGATAACAAGTACATGCCACGAATTGTTATCGCGCACACGTACTGTGTCACTGGTCGCTACAATATTTTTTAGCATTTAATCGTTTTACCATAAAAGTTTAATTCAAGTTGCAGTGCTATTTATTAAATTCCTAAATGACAATTTCGCCACACAAATTGGCGCTTCTTAAGGTGGAAGAGCTCAAATTTACTCAAATTTCTTCCGCTTGTAAATACCATTATATAACTGTGTTTACTTTTCTCCAAAAAAAAAATTCACTCCGCTTTATGGCTTTGTTTGTTGGAATTAATTACTCTACCAATTACTACCCACATTCCTAAAATAATAAATATTTAATGAGATCCGCAGCTACAACAAACAAACACTAGGTACCTATAATTATATACACTACGACCAACCGAAATGCACCCTATTGATTTTGCAGGATAATACCAGGAAGCGTGTGCTTTATCAGTCCTGAAAGCCCCCCTTGGTCCTTCTGCTCTCCTACTCTCAAATTATTTAGATAAGCTGAACTAGATTCAGCTTAGCGTCGACGATCGCGTGTGCCACGCCACCGCTAATCCGCTTATCTCTTATCGATTCGACGACGCGACCGACGCCGCGACGCTCCAAAAAACAACCCCCGACTCGTTCATGCGGTCCTGTCTCGAAGGACGCCATTTTCGGGAAAGCTCTCGACTTTCCCGGAAAAGCTGCCTTCAGCTATCGACAACTTTCCACGCTTTTCAGGACCGCTTTCATGAAATCCTGGTCGGAAAAATTTGACCGCTGTGAAAGTTCTCTCGGCATGTGCTTTTCTCCTTTATTCTCATACTGATAATACGATACGACCGTCGTAATGCAATTCATTGCCCAAAAGAGAAGATAAGAATGTTATAGACGATAAATTCTTAATTTTCAGATTTTTCCTGAATTTGATCATGATTTAAGGGTCTTCCTATTGGTCCAGAATTGACTATTACAGTTTAACTGGAAGAACCCTATATTAGGGGCCGTTCATAAAATACATTGGCATACAAAGGGTGGAGGGGTCTTGCTGAGTGTGACAAGATCAGACAGAAATAATATTGAAAGTATTTTAATGTCTTCTTTTGGTCCAATTTTGACGATTCTGGTAGTGTCCTGAATATTTTAATGATCACATACTTTTGATGAGCCCTCAGAAAGATAGAAGAACGTAATTTCTTTATCTCATCCTAATACGATAAGATCTTCCTTTGGTCCAGATTTAAGAATTCGGTTTCAACTGGAAGTGTCCAAAATATTTTGACAATCACAATGATGAAAACTCTTGAGGGATCCTCATCAGACATATGAAGTAATGCAGACTTATTCCTAGTTCCCTAAGATTTTTCTCTAACGCAAATCTGAAAATTCTATTTCAACTGGAAGTGTCTTAAATATCCTGATATATCATAGTGATGGTCTTTTGTTGGATAGTCAAAAAGATAGACTGGTGGAAAATTTGTAATTCTTAAATTTCTTTCTTAGTATTAACTAAAAGGTCTTCCTTTGGTCAAAAATTGAAGATTTCAGTTGACTGGAAGTGACGCAATTTTGATGGACCGTCAGGTAGACATGATTTTCAAATTTATTGTTAGTACCTACTATAAGATCTTCCTTTGGTCCAGATTTGATGATTCTTAAAGAAAATGGTTTCTCCGATGACATTGTAGCTGAGTACATTACTCTAACTTCAATGTGCATGCGGCAAAATTATTTTCAAATAAACGGTTGCTTCTACGAACAGAAAGAAGGAACAGCTATGGGGAATTCCTTATCACCCTTCATAGGGCCCATCTATTCATGAGTCGTTTTGGAAGTGACCTTAGCCACCTAAAGTTTTTTCCTCGAATATGGCTTACAATTAGAATACGTGGACGACATTTTCGCTATCTTCGATTTGAGCTCCAGAAGTCTCCAAGACTTTCTTGTTGTTTTAAATTCACGTTTCCCTTCGTTTAAATTTACTGTTGAGTTGGAGAAAGATGGCAAGCTACCATTTTTAGATGCGCTGGTTATAAGAAATGGGAATTCTATTTGAATTTGATATCTATAGAAAACCCACTAATACCTCTAGATTTATAACCAACGACTCTAATAATCATTGCGTTCAACATAAAATGGCTAGTTTTAATTTCCTTGTACATAGATTGCTTAGTTTTCCACTTAGTAAAAGTAGTTATCATAGGGAACTGTGTACAATTAAGAAAATTGCGATTGACAATGGTTACAATTGTAACATCATTGATAAATTAGTTAATAAGATTAAATTTAAGAATTCTGTTTCAAGATCTTCAACTTTTCAAACAGACACCAGTAAGACCAAGTTTATTACTATGCCATACGAGTCAAGATTTACTCGAGGATTCGAAGGTATTTTTCGTAAACTTGATTTTTGCATTGCCTAATACAGTTCAAGTGGTAACTCCCTTCAAACTCTCCTCGGTAACCCCAAGGATAAAATTCCTTTCTTAGAAAAGTCGGGGATATATGAAATTAGCTGTAATGACTGTAGTAAAAAATATATTGGACAAACTAGACGCTCGATCCAAACTAGGTTCAAGAAGCATTTAGCTCATGCACGGTTTGGTAGAGCCGAAAAATCTAGTGTTGCCCTACATATTCTTACTGAAGAACATAATATTAATATTAATAATCTTAAATTAGTTAAGGTAGTTAGGAATAATTGTCTACTAGATAGTTTTGAAAGTTTATACATTTGTAAAAATAACCAAATTTTACTTAACAATGACAAGGGTCCTATCCCTGGATCTCCGCTATTTAGTCTAGTTTAATTATTTTTTTTTTTATTGTCAAGGTCCATTGAACATCATCACTAGAAACCGGATTATATGCATTTGCATATTTGCATATGCATTTGCTTATTTCAGCCATTCTAAGCGGTAGTAGCATATTTTACCTAAGATCTACTTATAATGCATATTATCGGTACATTTACAATATTCTTCCAAGTGCAGTGCACTCATCCTGTGTTCCGAAATGCGATAAAAGTGGTTGTTGCGTCTCAATATTCTATTCATTTCTATTTGTATTTCTTCTGGAATGTTTATTTATTATTATAATGTAATAAATTGTCGGCATTTAAAAATTGAAAGTTCGGGCTCTTTTGAAAGTCATTGTTTGCAGACCGGACGTGACTATTTCTCATTTCTACATTTTATTGCATCCCAATATTGAATTCTTTTGTACGTATTTTCAGTTTCGTCTATTTAATGTTAAATGACCCCCAAATAAGGTTAATTACCATTTTACATTACTGTACTTATTATTGCCTATCAAAAAAATACTTATTGTATGCTGATTTTGAAATAAAAAAATGTTAATGGTTCCTAAAATTTTTCATTTAATTTCGCATATTCTGCCAATTTTTGTGCATATTTCAAGCATTTTTCATGCATATTTGCATGCATATAACAAGCTTTTTATGTTGCATATAATCCGGTCTCTAATCATCACTATTGCTGCTGAACCATGTTCACTGAACCTTAACAACTATCAGTATATATTACGATTAGTTCTCTTTTAGGTTTAGTTCACTTCAGTCCCTGAAGAAGGTAACTTTGTTACCGAAAAGTGCTTCGGACAACTAGTGTCGTGTTTTGGCGTTGGGGGGGGGGGGGGGGTTTGAGCTATTTTGTTCGTTCTTCAACAACCGCCAAAGTTTTTCCATTCTTAATTTTTTTTAGTATCATAAGTTCATAAGATCTTCATGGTGCCCAGATATGGCAATTCCACACGGAGAAAAATAATCATGATTTTATTACTTGATGAGTCAAGCAAAATTTTTATAGTAAATAATACTAGAATTCTCATAAAATGTACTTGGTGGTATAAAACAATTTTTCATTCTTTCTAATAATTAGTATTAGAATAATCAAGCTAAATAAGTCTAGACTTTTTTCTCCTTGAGCGTCTGGTCGTCCATATAATTGACCGATTTTTTTTTTGCGTTTGCTAGAATTCTACCAATATTTTCGTGTTTGTTTTTTCCTTGCAGTTGAACTGGAAGTGTTTTGAAGAACATGGTAAGACAAGTAAAAAATTCGTTCGTTCATTTCTCATCCGCGTTTCAGATAGTAATGAAAGATTACAATTTTGAGTAACTGTATGTTTTAAATATTTTTGTAATACCTCTAATATTTTTCTTGACGCTTTTCATTGAAAGTAAAAGTTTATCTAAACCTCAAAGCTCATCTCGTCATCTATTATGCATTTACATATTTATTATCCCTGACTGAAAAAGGTCCGCAAAGTACTTAGTCTATACATTTATTGATTTTATAATGCCTTCGACTGGAAAAGCTCGCTATAGGTACGTATTACTACCACTCGTCGCCGAGGGGAGAATCACGATTTTCTTCTGTATTCCTGTTAAAAGTAACATTTGTTTGGGAATAGATTTCCACGGAAAGCGCGGGAAACTCCTCGACTCGTTTCGAGGAACGAACGGGTGCTGTTTATGCTATCCTAGTCGAAAAAGTGCCAAGTTATTCGAAACCGGACATAACTTACATCCCTCGGAATGTTTACGATCATCAAGATAAAGAGGGAACGTTTCAAACGAGTTCTTTTTATTTTATTAGGCAGGTACTCACTCACTGGCTCGCACAAAGTACCTACCTAATAAAAATAAATGTTTCGACTTTATATTCCATTCATTCGAGCGACGAGCTTATTTATTTTCAAAAGCGTGACAATATAAAACTACTTGATTCATTGAATGAATGTTAGTTTTATTTAATTGGATAAAGACAGAAGAGTAATTTTGTCTTGCTGGGGGTTGTTTTCATATTTTGGAATTTTATTAATGGACTGCTATTATTAATTATTATTATAGACAGTTGGAAGGACTCTCTCTGAATAGAAAAACAAAATTAACAATCCCAAATCTAAAGAGAAATAAGGGTAAAGTTGCGCATAAATGATTTGTTAAAAAATAAAAGGAAAATTTTGAGGGCAGATGTATTTTTAAATTACTATATATTTGAATGATATTAAATAAATATATACATAATAAATTAAAATTGCATTTGTTGGAGTTTGGAGCAGTTCACCCTCAATCCCAATACATCCAGTAAATATTTTCTATTATGTATTTCCAAACTGGATAATTTTTCCAAGCGCTCTGTGTAGTCTATTATAATTTTTTTATCTTCTTAAAGGAAAATAATTCAACCCCTCCCACCATAATTGAATATGAGCTTTTTAAAGTGTTCTAGGTATTATTTGGCAACGATTTCCGATCGCACATCAGCCTCTCAAACCAACCCCGTCGGCCCTTATGCAGTCCTGTTGGTTTCCAATATTTTCGGCCAAATATGTAGGGCAATTTTGCCAATAATTTCAATCGTGCCAATTCTGCAAACGATTTTCGATAGCTTACCACTTTCGGGCCTCTATGTAAACGTTCGTATCTGAACTGTTTTTGCAATAAGAATTGGGGGAGAAAAGGGCTTTGGTTTCGCTGACTCTGGAATTAGCAACAGAAACAGGCTTGCTGCCTGCTACTACTATCGACCAGACAGACAGACACGCTTTGGCAACACAGACACACAGACAACGTACGAAACTTGAGTTCAAGTTTGATGAGGGTTGGTTGAATGCAGCCCTGTGTCGTTTATGCTACCCTGCTAGAAATAGATGAGCAGCAGTGCCACCATTCAAGGATATACTCGTACCTAACTAAATGTAAGTTAGAAAGAAGAAAGGGAAAGGACACTCCACTCACTCATTCACAAACAACAGAAACGGATACAAAAAAGTATTTATCCTACGTAATCTTATGGCCATTATTGGTCATTGACCTTATTACTAATATTACTATGATCCATGGAATTTTGTTCTTCCAAAAGTGTCTCCACTTCTTTATAATAAATACTTTCCTTGCTTGTAAATTCAAATGAACATAGTCTGTTTTTGTTTGTGATTTAACTATCAGAGCACAGAAAAAATGTAATGACGTCTCTGAACTTTTAACTGATTTTATAAAAGCTGAAAGCTGATTGATGGTCGTCAATGACACTCTTTGGCACACCTAACCAAGATCCAAAAAAATAAATTTCTTCGGAACACTCTATGATATATATTCTGACCTGACCAGGGTCCAGAAAAATGTAATAAGATTCCTGAATTTTTATTTATCTGATTTTATAAAAGGTAAATTGCTGATAAAGACATTTTGAGTTTCTTCGGGATACCCTTTGATATAATTGGACCTAAACAGTGTCCAAAAAATGGTATGATATCCCGGGGAATTTCGTGAAAGCTGTAATGGTCTTCAAAGACAATTGAAATTTTATTGAAACACTCTTTGGTATTTTCTGACCTGACCAGGATCCAGAAAAATGTAAGAACGTCCCGGACTATTTTACTGTTTTATAGAAAATGGATAATAAAGAAAGTTTGGAGTTTCTTCGGGATATCCCTTTGAAAATTTGACCTAAAGAGTTTTCCAGAAAAAAAATGAACCCTAGTCTTTGGGAAATTTGGTCTACAAAGACTATTGGAAATTTTCATTGAAACACTCTCTTTGATATATTCTGACCTGCCCTAGGATCCAGAAAAAAGATTATGGATTCCTGAACCTTTAAATTTTATGAAGGTTAAATAGTTGATAAAGACAATTTAAAGTTTTTTCTAGAACCCTTTTAATAATTTGATCAAAGGATCCAGAAAAAAATATGGATATCCCTAAAGTTTTTGGAGAATTTTTTTGAAAGCTGAATAGTTTTCAAAGATAATTTGAATTTTTTTAAAAACACCCTCTTTGGTTAAATTCAAAAACCTGCCCTAGGGTCCAGAAATAATGTTATGATATGCCTGAAATCTTTTGGAAATTTTAAAGGTTGAATGGTTTTCAAAGAAATTGGGAATTTCTCTAGAACACTCTTGATATATTCTGACCTGCCCAAAGGATCCAGAAAAATTTGTGAAAAATTCCTGAATTTTTATTTTCTGAAAAAGGTAAATTGTTGATCAAAGAAAATTTTGAAATTTTTTCGGAACCTTTTGATAAAATTGGACCAAAAACCAATGTCCAGAAAACAGTATGATATCCCAAAAAACCTTTGGTGAAACTTAATAAAAAGCTGAATGGTCTTCAAAGACAATTGGAATTTCTTCTGAATATTCCTGATATAATTTAACCTCACCAGAGTCCAAAAAAATGTAATGACGTCCCTGAATTGTTAGCTAATTTTCTGATAGCTGAATTGAAGTCAAAAACACTTGGAACTTCTCTGGGACAGTCTTGAATATAATGTGAGGGCCCAGAAGAAAATGTACTAATGTTCTTAAGGAAATGCTTAATTGGCAAGGTTTTTTTAAATATTTCATTGTTAACTTGATGAGAACCAGTATATTAACTTTTTTTACATGAGCTGAAGTAGTCAGTCACTGAATCCTAGGAATCATCAACCAAAATCTTGCACAAATCATCAAATTATTTTGGCGGTCAAATTTTTTTGAATACTTCTTATTTAAAATGGTTTATGGAGTAAAGCTGACACCACTGGATTAACACATAGGCTACGTTTACTGCGGAAAATATCTTATCCAGGGAAATCGATGAAAATGAATTCGCGGAATATTATAAATACGAAAGTAACTCTGTCTGTATGCTACACAATCTCGCCTAAAATTTACTGAACCGATTTAAATAAATTTGGTACAGAGATAGTCAGAGCTGAGAAAGGACATAGGCTACTTTTTAATGCGAAAAAAGGGTTGTAAGGGGTTGAAATAGGAAAGTTTGTGCGCGTAATTTTTAAAGATTTTTTAGGCTTTTGAATTAGATATATAATAAATACACATTCATGTTTGTAAAATATATTTTAGGGGATAAAATTAGCCGATGAAAGTTTTTGTGTAATGACGTCGTTCAAAAAGCTTACGGCCCAGAAAATTAAAATATTAAGTGTAAAAAGTTATAGAGGTTTTGTTTATTTGGATCAATAAAAGTAGTTGAATACTAAGCTATAGATATAAACTATTTTAAACTATAATTAAACTATATTAATCTATAATATTATAAATGCGAAAGTAACTCTGTCTGTCTGTGTGTTACGCAATCACGCCCAAACTACTGAACCGATTTAAATGAGAATTTGGTACAGAGATAGATAAGTAGATATAAAGGTAGAGGCTTACAACTTATTTTTTAGGCTTTTCATTAGATATAAATACGACATTTAAAGTTGGTAGACATTTTACCCTAAAGGGGATAAAATTAGCCGATGAAAGTTTTTGTGTAATGACGTCGTTCAAAAAGCTTACGGCCCAGAAAATTAAAATATTAAGTGTAAAAAGTTATAGAATTTGTTTATTTGGATCAATAAAAGTAGTTGAATACTAAGCTTATTATAAACTATTTTAAACTATAATTAAACTATATTAATCTATAATCATTATAAATGCGAAAGTAACTCTGTCTGTCTGTGTGTTATGCAATCACGCCCAAACTACTGAACCGATTTAAATGAGAATTTGGTACAGAGATAGATAAGTAGATATAAAGATAGAGGGTTGAAACTTTTTTTTTTAGGCCTTTGATTAGATATAAATACGACATTTAAAGTTTGTAAAAATTTTACCCTAAAGGGGGCAAAAATAAGGAATGAAAGTTTTTGTGTAATGACGGCTTACAGCCCAGAAAATCAAATTATAGAAAAAAAAAATTTTAAATGCTGCCGAAAGTCACTAGGTATTCCACGCGGACGAAGTCGCGGGCATAGCTAGTCTTCCATAATTCCCTTCCACATTTTCCTGTTTTCTGATATTCACGAATTCGTAAGAAAATTAAGTACACGTACAATAATATTTTCTTAAGTCCAAATAGTTTCAAATTCAATATACTTCCACTGCCAGTTAAGTTATAATGAATGCTATCACAGTCGAAAAAGTAAAAAGTGAAATATTTCAAATATTTGGCGCGTGACTGAGCGAGGTGAAGACCTCTAAATGCAGCGTCGTGGACTACGGAGCAATTAAAATGCATGTTTTGCATCGGAAATGCACGGTGCATGTCTCGAATGGCCGTCACTCGTCAGGCATTTATGTGAGCCTGCTTCGGTTAAAAGTGCATTTTATCCTCAGGGAGCCCCCTAACCCGGTCGAACTCTTGAGATGGTCTTTCAAGCATTTCTCCACTACTACGTAATAAAAGCACAAAAGGGACAAAAAGTAACCAACCGACCGACCGAATAACCGATTGATCGTGGTGTGTATTCAGAAATAAGAAATGCAGGACGTTCTTCTACTCTCCTGCTAACAAAGATCCGGATTCTGCGTTTCACCCTCGATCGAATACGTGTATTGAAAAAATTAGAGATTAGGGGGGAAAGGGGTTGTTTTGAAATTTTAAGAATAAATTAAAATTAATAAAGGCATTTAGGTATCGAAATATGGACATAAAAGCATTTACCTGAAGGTTTATTTTATTTATTGGTTGATAATGTTCCAAATTAGAAATTAGAAGGAAATTATAAATAATTGAATATATTAAGTTTTTTCACCCCAATCGTGGATGGATATTGTAAAATTAGTTAACAATTTGTGTAGGTACAAATTAAAGAAATTAATTGTCAACGATTAGGATATTGCAGAGACTAAATTAGAAATAAATTAATAGGTACAAAATCATAAAATCTACCCCCTTTAAATTAATAAGATAATCTTTTAAATTTTAGTAATTTTTATTTATTCATTTATGATAAATTCTGAAATAGATTATATAATAACCAGTTAGGAAAAATATATAAAATTTCAAACCAATAAATAAATCGATATGTTCTGTTAGATTAAAAAGTAAAAAAAAAAAACAAGAGATTGGAATAAGAATTTTTTATAAGGGACAAAATTTCTAGAAAATTTTCAAAATTTACTTCAATTTTGGGTATTGTATCAATTATATCTAATATATAAAATTCTCGTGTCACGGCTCGATCGATTTTTCTGAAATTTTGTGTGCATATCGATTAGGTCTGCGAATCGTCGAACATTTAATTTTCGCCCTCCTAAATGTCAAGGGTGGTCCACCCCTAATCTTTTTTTTTAATATTTCAGACAAAAGTTTTTGTTTTTATTTTTTTATGATGCAGCATACAAAAATACATATAACCCTTAATTTTCACCCCTCTACGATCAACCCCCATTTTTTAATAGCGATATTAGTACTGTAATAATCTTCAACTATCAGTGGTCGATAACTGATCAATTATTATCAATCGATTGGTCATCCCCGCCAGGCGTCTACTTATGTCACTACTCACCCAGCAAACAGCAATGAGTGGGGATGAAAATGAAGCACATTTTTTTTTTTAATTTTATAGGCAGTTCAAATATGTTCTAAGAAATAAAAGAATGTTTTATTATTTCAGAATGATTTGGCAATGTTCAAGAATGTTCCAGAATCTTGAAGATCATTCAAGAATGTTTAAGAATGTTAAAAAAAGTTAGAAAATGTTTTGAATCATTATGGGATGTTCTGGATAGTTCTAAATTCGCGAATATTCTAGAATGTTCCATCAAACGTGTAATATATTGCTGCTAGTATTTATTTAAAATTTGCCTTATATTAATTAAAATGTTGCAGATTGAATTGTAACAAACTAATTAGCATAAATAATAAACAATAAATCAAACAATTAATCCCCTTTAAATTAATAAAACAATCTTCTAAATTTTAGTAATTTTTATGTATCATTTTTTGATTAGATAATAATTAGTAATAAAAAAATACATAAATTCAAAGTAATACATAAAATCAATTAGAATAGAAACTAAGGAATAATAAATAATAATAAAAAATTTTCAAAATTTTACAAATTTCGCCCACATGCCTCTTTATTTATATTTATTATATATCTACAAACCAGTTGTTATATTGTCGATATTTTATAAATTATTGTTAATAAATAAATTTAAAAAAAAATCGTCTCAAATTGACATTTTAGACAGTATAAATATTTTCTGTAATTATTTTGATTGATACGTAGTAAAATGATCACAAAAATTATAAATTAGTTAGGTTTTGGATAACCCTTTTTTAACCCCAATTTTGGATGCTGAATAAATTATTTAGTTTATTTAAAAACCGATTTGTTTTACACTAGAACATTGGAGTGTTTTAATTATAACAAAGTCGGGATTATTTTTTAATAAATTCTAATATAAATTAAATAATAATTAGCAACAAAGAAATTAAATAGAATCAAAATAATAAATCGTATCTTCTGTTAGAATAAAAAACTGAAATATATTAGGCTGAAATAATAATAATTTAATCAAAATTATCATCAGAGTAAAAATAATCGATACTATTAAAAAAAAATTACAAATTTTTCACCTATGCCTTCATTTTATTTTTAATATTTTATCTATCTGCAAATATTATCGATTTTATATAAATTTTTATTATGTAATAAGCTCAACAAAATAATCATAATTAACACTAGAAAAAATTTTTAAATTTTGAAAATTTTGTACGCATGCCTGACTTGAGAATTATTTTAATTTAAATAATTTTCAGAATTAATTTACAAAAATATTATCTATTATTTATACAATGATAGTTAATTTTTAAACAAAAAAAAAATACTAATACATACAATCCTTGCAATTAATTATTTTTCTTATCAAATCTATTTTTATCATATCTGAAGAAAACATTTCTTCCATTTGTTTGTTAATAATAATGTCTAATCTGCTTCAGTTATCCAAAAACATCAAATCTACATATTAATAATGTAAAATTTAAAAGTCAGTATCTTTTATAATAGAAATCTATTTATTTATTTGTGTATTTTATGTATTAATTAATATTAACTAAGACCTAACCTTTACAAAATTTATTGTCCTTGTCGATCTTTCATTCCCTTTACATGACAATAAGAAAGGGTCCACTGACTGACTGACTGACTATGTGTATGTGTATGTATATATGTGTATGGTATAGAACGCGAAAGGGTTAAAAGGGATTATCCCTTGTAGTACGAAATATGACGTCAACAGGGTACCAGGTTACCAGAACACCCCGAAAGTCATCTTCCACCATGTGCAACCGTTACATATACAGAAACACGCACCGACACATACAAACGTATATACGTATTTGTGTAGGTAGTAAAATTAAAGGAGGGGACGTGAGTGAAAAAGAAGAGTTGTAGTGCCGTGAGGAAAAGAGATAACGACACTTTGAGTTCGAAAGGGCAATATTTTATCCTTAATTGTCTAGGGGAAGTCCTTTTTTGACGTCAACAACAGACCAGGGAAACATGTTTGCGAAGGGGTGAACTTGCCAGTAGGCCGATGAAAGCAACACCCTTTCTGTCATAAAAGCTGTATAATATGTATGTACAGTTAGGGAGGAAATAAGTGAGGGTAGAACAATACCGCAAAAATTAAAAGAAAGAATTTAAAAAATAATTAATAATAAATATAAGAATTAACATAAAAGTATAACATTCGAATATAGGGGCCTTTCATAAATTACGTTCGCATGCAAGGAGAGAGAAAGGGGTCTTGCTGAGTGTGACAAGATGTGACAAGGGGGGACAGGGGGTCTACGGCAACGTGACGTTCGTCGTTCATCAAAAAAATTTACTGAATTTTTACAGAATCCTTGGACTTCTGATAAATAGAAATATTATTTATTTGTTCGTTACAAAAGATATTTATTAATTTATTTAAATATTATTATTATGAAAATAAAATAAATATTTTTCACTATCAAAATTTGTGTAGATATTATCAATCAAAATTTATCATGTTCGAGGGGGTGTGTTAAGTTTTTGTGACGTAATATTTACAGGGGGGGTCATAGAAAGTGTTACACAGCGTGACAACCGAGGGGGGGGGTTAAAAAAGCAAAATTTAGTGTGACGTATTTTATGAACAGCCTCATAATAAGATAATATTAGTGATATCAGATATTTTCGCTAGTTAGAATTTACGAATTTTTCTCATCTACTATTACGATCAGAATACATAAAAATTGAGACAAAATTTAAATATTGTCCATCTACTTGCTGGCTTTATTTTATAAATGCAATTTTATAAAATGGAAAGTTATTTTTTTCAAGTAGGGGTCGTTCTTAAATATGATGCATTTGTGCTTATAATTTGGATACTGCCATGATTAATATTTGAGAACACATACAGGGTTTTTCAAGTTGATGGGCTATTAGAAGTATATGAATTAGTAGAAGGAATTCAATTCTGAAACTTGGGCTCATTTGGTTATTGTTTATGCCGCTTCTTTTAAAAATATTTTCAAGTTCGATTTACATCCGGTTATACCGGAAGTCGATACCAACTTTGTTATTTTAAATGGAATGGTATATTTTTTACGCTGAATTCGAATAAAACGTGTAATTCTAAGGTAAGTTTGATAACCAACTTGTACACCTATGACGATCGGTTTCTGAGTTAATTTAATTTATAGAAGAAAAATCGCTACCGCAACCTAAATTATAATAAATCATAACTTCCACAAAATACGACTTAGAGTGTTAAAATTTTTACTAGTAATAGCTGAATATTAGTGCTAACGCCTTGACAAAATTGAATTAAATAATTTATACAGGGCGTTCAAAATAAAATTCTAAAATTGAAAAACTTCAAACACGAATTACCTCGTTTTTTCAAATGGCACCTACTATTGTTTATTTTTTCAATCGATTCCTTTTTTTATCCTCTTTCGATCTATATGGATACTTCCTATTTTAAGTAATAATTCAAAATTATTAAAAACTTTTCAAATAAAATAGGAAGTATCCATATGGATCGAAAGAAGATAAAAAAAGGAATCGATTGAAAAAATAAAAAATAGTAGGTGCCTTTTGAAAAAACGAAGTAATTCGTGTTTGAAGTTTTTCAATTTTAGAATTTTATTTTGAACGCCCTGTATAAATTATTTAATTCAATTTTGTCAAGGCGTTAGCACTAATATTCAGCTATTACTAGTAAAAATTTTAACACTCTAAGTCGTATTTTGTGGAAGTTATGATTTATTATAATTTAGGTTGCGGTAGCGATTTTTCTTCTATAAATTAAATTAACTCAGAAACCGATCGTCATAGGTGTACAAGTTGGTTATCAAACTTACCTTAGAATTACACGTTTTATTCGAATTCAGCGTAAAAAATATAGCATTCCATTTAAAATAACAAAGTTGGTATCGACTTCCGGTATAACCGGATGTAAATCGAACTTGAAAATATTTTTAAAAGAAGCGGCATAAACAATAACCAAATGAGCCCAAGTTTCAGAATTGAATTCCTTCTACTAATTCATATACTTCTAATAGCCCATCAACTTGAAAAACCCTGTATGTGTTCTCAAATATTAATCATGGCAGTATCCAAATTATAAGCACAAATGCATCATATTTAAGAACGACCCCTACTTGAAAAAAATAACTTTCCATTTTATAAAATTGCATTTATAAAATAAAGCCAGCAAGTAGATGGACAATATTTAAATTTTGTCTCAATTTTTATGTATTCTGATCGTAATAGTAGATGAGAAAAATTCGTAAATTCTAACTAGCGAAAATATCTGATATCACTAAAATAACAAAGTTGGTGTCGACTTCCGGTATAACCGGATGTAAATCGAACTTGAAAATATTTTTAAAAGAAGCGGCATAAACAATAACCAAATGAGCCCAAATTTTAGAATTGAATTCCTTTTACTAATTCATATACTTCTAATAGCACATTAACTTGAAAAACCCTGTATATTGGATTTTACTTACGAACCTTAGCGATAAAATATATATTTAAATATTTCACATATTTTTATATTAGCCACAATATTTAAGCAGTTTTTTCATACCATATTTTTTTAATGTGCCATGATAGAACGTACTACTAAATAGCTCAAACCCCGAAGTTATTGATCACTAATGAAAACTACAGAAAATTATCACAAAAATTATAAATTAATTTGGTTTTGGATGACCCTTTTTTTCAGCCCAATTTTGGATGCTGAATAAATTACTTAGTTTATTTAAAAAACTATTTATTTTATATTGGAGAGTTTTTATTATAACAAATTGAGGATTACTTTTTAATAAATTCTAATATAAATTAAATAATTAGCAACAAAGCAATTAAATAAAAATTTAGAAATTATTGGTCTGGAATAATCAAGGCAAAGGCAATGGAAACTTTAAAAAAAAAATTCAAAATTTTATTACAAATATGTATGCATTTTCATTTACTAGGAAATTTTTTGAAAGTAAAAGTAACTTCTTTCATGCTTTATTTATTTGTTTGATTGCAATGATTGATGATCTATGTTACGGACCCCCTTTTTTTTCTAAACTCAAAATGGTGTTTGTCATCCCCAACTATTTCACCCTCTCTTCTTTGCATGATTCCAGTTAACAATAATGTTTTTGTTGATTTAATTGTTTAAAAATTCTCTCATCTATTTGTACATGGCTACCAATTTATTCTATTTGCAGTCATACAATATTTTCCCCTCATTATGTTCCCTAAAATTCCTTTTAATTATTTATTTTATAGGGATAATAAGCCTTTTAGAAAATAAAAAAAGGTGAATTTTTCCTCTGCTTTAAATAAATATGATGATGAGCCTCATGGGTTTCCTTATTTTTTACAATCACTATTAGTAGGATTCCAATTAACAATTTTCTTTATGTATTTAAGTGTTAACGAATTCTTAAATATATTTGTGTCAGTCTTATTTTGACACGGTAACTACCCAATTCCATTTGAAGTCATTTAGAATTTTCCCTTGTTATGTTCTCTAAAATTCCTTTTAATTATATTATTTATGGGTGGATATCAAATTTTTATTTGCTGTATTCATTTGTTTGAATATGAAAATTAGTCTCATTGAGTTCCTTTTTTCTTCCAAACCTAAATTAGTCTTCTTCTTCCCTTAATTTTGATCCACCCTTCTTAGCAAGATTCCAGTTAACAATAGTTTTTTTTGCTGATATAATTTTTCAAAAATCATCATCAAGTTTTCTGGAATTTTTCCCTTATTACATTCTTTAAATTTCCTTTTAATTATAATATATTATTTATGGGGCTCACAATCATAACCCTCTTCATCAGCTCACCACTTTTACCATTTCAAAACTTTTTTATCAGCCCACTGTTCTTTAAATGATTTCCTAATTCATTGCCTCACAATTTTTTCACCCTCCTACACGGAGAAAACAATAATGAAAATATTGCTAGAATTCTAGCAAACATGACTAAAAAATCTGTCAATTATATGGACGACCAGACGCTCAAGGAGATTTTACTAGAAATGTCTATTATAGTCAATCTACGTTCGGTGTTGAGACTGAATTCTAGTAAAATTGACTTGATTAGAAAACATTTTTTACACTTCACTTCTTTTCACTAATTTTACTAAACTATTCTCATTCTAGTATTTTTTTCTTTACGACACGACACGATAAAATAATCGAGAGGTAGAGAAAAAAAGTCTAGACTTATTTAGCTTGATTATTCTAATACTAATTATTAGAAAGAATGAAAAATTGTTTTATACCACCAAGTACATTTTATTAGAATTCTAGTACATATTATTTACTACAAAAATTTTTCTTGACTTATTAAGTAGGTAATAAAATCATTTTTCTCCGTGTACTTTTGTCTGTATTTATTTCCTTTTTTATTTCGAGGGTCACATCGTACGCCTCTGACTGTACTTTAAAAATCTGTAGTAGTAGCCAGCCCCACGTTGAATTCAGGATCAGTCGGTCGGTTCGTTCGGGTGTATACAAACAACCAAACACATAAACACACAGACAGACTTATACAGACCTACGAACACCCAAACACAACAGCCTTCGTGTCTCGAACCGCGCCACGCCTGACACCCTAAAAATCTCCTGCATAAAATACTCTCGATGTCTGTTATGTTCTCCTAGTCGTATGCTGACGTCAGTTCTATTGTTCTTACGCCCACGCAATTAACCCTTTCGCCTAATGCACCCCACAACAACTAAAAAACAAATATCAACAATCCACATTGAATTTATAAATTCATATGTGAGAAACTGAATGTATAAGTGAAGAGATAAATTCAATGCATGTTGGAGTGTTTGTTCGGTTTGTATTGTCAGCTTTTACGTAGTAAGTAGTTGCACACAGAGAAGAATTATCGATGGTGTACAATGTATATACACGTATACGAATGTATGTTGTTTATGTTTGAATGTGGCGAGAGGTCCTTTTTGTGTCACGATTCTTTAGTGCCGAAATATGTAGTCAGAGTCACTCGGTTACTAAAGTACGATTATGTTATCCTGGTAACTGAGAGACTTGTGGAATTTCTTTTAGCTACGGAACAATTTTCGGTATAGCACCTGAGGCAAAATTCAAACAATTCTATTTATGTATTATTTATTCAGTTAGTTGTTGGTTGATTTACATAATTTAGGTTAATAAATCAAAACAGCTTAAAAATAAATGAATGTAAAATGATGCAGACAAAAAATTACCAGAAAAGGAAGAAAAAAAAATTGAAAGTATATCTGAAAGTAAATAAAACGATATTCTTTTTTTCTTATTAATAAAATAAATAATTAATTGATTGTTTGTCATTTAAAAATATGTATGTAATAATAACCATTTATTTAACAGTCCACATTTATTTTAAATAATTTTAATTAATAGAAATTCCTTTAAAAACAATGTAAACAGAGCAACCAACCACATGTTCCTGGGCTAAAAATAAGTCGACTTAATCGAATTTATTTATCTATTTGTGAAATTGTTTCGTTTGGGGTGGTAAAGATTAGAAAAAAAATAGCTAATTGTTGTAGGCGTTACTTGTTGAATCTTCATATTTAAAATAGAAAGAAAGGGAATAAAACGATGAAAAGTTTCAATTATAATTTTATTAGTCACATTAATGGCTTCTTCAGTTGAAGATGAGTCTGATTAACAAGTTACAAATATCGGTTTATATATAAACGGTAAAGACTAAGTAAAGTGAGAAATAAGTGGGGGAATTAAATTTTTGAAAACAAATTTAACAAAGGAGACCTATTAACTTCGATTTGATCATTAAGTAAAACATTTAATTTATTATATTTATTAATATACAAACTTTCTGTTAAATTGAGTTTAATACTTTTGGGTAATTCTTTCAAAATTTTGAAATTATCATTAAAAGAGTGTTTTTCAAGCAACAAATGTTCTACGTAGGTAGAATCCACTTTTTTATTGATGTAGCTACGTTTATGTTCACGAATCCTATGAATGAAAGATCTCCCAGTTTGACCAACATCTTAGACTTGATTGCAGTCACCACATTCAAGTAAATAAACTCCAGATATTGATGATTTATCAGTTTCATCTTTGTTATGTTTTATAAATTTAGATAAAGTATTGCTGGTTTTAAAAGAAGTACCTAACTAGATTATGTGATTTTAACAGTATACATATGTCTGAATTTTAAAGAAATATCTCCTAAGTATGTGATAAAACAATACTTATTTGAATTGGAGTTAATTACGGGGTAGATAAGATTAAATGTTTTTTTATAGAGTTTTTTGTTTAATAAAGTTTGTATTAAACTAACTGGATAGCCGTTGTTTATAGCGATGTGAAATATTCTATTTAATTCAATTTCAAAATTATTTTTGTTTAAGGGAAAATAAACTAATCTATGTAACATGGAATTGAAAGCTGCTATTTTATGATTAAAGGGGTGGAACGATTTAGCGTGTATAACCATGAGTAGGTTTATGAAATATATAAAATTCATGTTTGTTGTTAATATTACTTAAAGTTAGGTGAAGAAAATTAATAGACTTATTTATTTCCATTTCTTTTGTAAATTTAATAGAAAGATGTAAATTATTTAGGAAATTAAAAAGATTATTAAGTTGACGATCAGAACCATTAAAACAAACAAGTATGTCATCTACATATCGATACCAATAAAAGCAATTTATGAAGAGATTATTTTTAAAGATTTTATTTTCTAGATCAATCATAAAAAATTCGGCAAGCAAAGGACTTAACGGTTAACCCATATCTAGACCTTGATTTTGTTCATAAAATTCTTTATTAAATTGTAAATAATTTTGTTTAAGAGTTAAAGTTAAAAGTTAAATTATATCATTTAAGAGAATAATGTTTACTTTATTTTTGTGTAAATGTTTGTTTACTATTTCTGTTACCTCATTAGGGGGCATACTAGCAAATAAATTAGAAACATCGAAAGATGTGAATTTACTATTGGAAGGTAAAGTTAATTTGGAAATTTTGTTAATCAATTCAAACGAGTTTTTCATAATAAACGTAGTTTTGAAATAAATTTGCAAGGAGTTGTGTATATGAAACAACTGGTCTAATGGGTAAACCCTGTTTGTGTAATTTTAATAAGCCGTACAAATCAATTTGCGACCTTTGTCACTGTTGCGAGAATTTGATGTATTTTTATAAATAAACATATTTTTAAAACTATCTAGCTTCTAGCAAATAATTGTTTCCCATTTCCTTAATTAATTTAAAGTTATCAAAATATTAAATACTATGATTTTCACTAAGGATATGTTGAGAAACACTGGATTTTACTGTTCTACTGAAACTGGCATGAGCTAATATAAAGAAAAACCTTAAATTTAATATATCCTATACCTTTTTTTATTTTAAAACAAATAATTCTTTAAGTAAATATATAAAAAATACCGGCCAAGTGCGAGTCGAACTCGCGCACCGAGGGTTCCGTACAAACCTGTATATATGTGATGTAACTAAAAATTTAAGGTTTTCGGAATTTTTCCTTTATATGTGCTATAAAACATTGCTTCATGCCAAATTTCAAGATTCTAAATCGACTGGAAGTACCCTTTAGGTTTTGATTCCCTTGCGAGTAGTTGCGAGTTTGAAAATATGCGGCTTAAATTGCTGTTTCTTTTGATTGCGTTGACATAGAAGTTTGATTTTGTTACAGCTTAAAGGTATTATAGACCTGAGTATTTGATATGAATTTCAATTTAATACCTCTACGCGTTCATGAGGAAAGGGGTAGTAACTTTAAAATTATTAAAAATATTTTTATTATATGATGTAACTAAAAATTTAAGGTTTTCGGAATTTTTCCTTTATCTGTGCTATAAGAGTTGCTTCGTACCAAATTTCAAGATTCTGAGTTCACGGGAAGTACCCTGTAGGTTTTGATTCGAAAATTTGCGGAAATTTGCGGCATAAACGGCTGTATCTTTTGATTGCGTTGGCTTTAGAAGTTTGATTTTTTCACAGCTCCAAGGGACAATAGACCTGAGTATTTGATATAAATTTCAATTTAATACCTCTACGCGTTCATGAGGAAAGGGGGTAGTAACTTTAAAATTATTAAAAATATTTTTATTATATGATGTAACTAAAAATTTACGGTTTTCGCAATTTTTCCTTTATCTGTGCTATAAGACGTTGCTTCGTACCAAATTTCAAGATTCTGAGTTCAGGGGAAGTACCCTGTAGGTTTTGATTCGAAAATTTGCGGAAATTTGCGGCATAAACGGCTGTATCTTTTGATTGCGTTGGCTTAGAAGTTTGATTTTTTCACAGCTCCAAGGGACAATAGACCTGAGTATTTGGTATAAATTTTAGCTTGATACCTCCACGCGTTCCTGAGAAAAAGGGTCTTGACAGACGGACGGACGGACGGACAAACGAAGTGATCCTATAAGGGTTCCGCTTTTTCCTTTTGAGGTGCGGAACCCTAAAAACAACAAAGATAAATCAGATGTATACAAGTTGATGTGTGAGAATTGTAACAAAGCGTACATAGGTCAAACTGGTAGATTCTTTAAAGAAAGAATAAATAAACAGCTAAAAAGTTTCGAAAATAAAAAATGTAATTCAACATACGCAACCAACTTAGCAGAAAGTTCTCACAGGTTCAACGAAATTTTAAAATTTTACATACCGAAAAGAGAGGTCTAAAATTAAACTTATTAGAAAGTCTCGAAATCAATAAATTAAAAAGGATGGCCTAATTTTAAACCATCAACTAGATGTCAATTATTCTCCATTACTTAACTTCTAGTAATTTTTTTGCTCAGAAAAATCCTCCCCACCTCATGTTTCTAGTATAATATAAATAATTTGTAATTTAGTTTAATTTTATAATACTTCTTCCACCTGAGGAAGCCACTGTATGGTGGTGAAATGTGCAAGTGGTGCAATAAAAAAATTTCACTTGTAACTAACTATCTCCGTAGTGGTGTTCTTATTTTATTAATAAATAAATATATACAGTGTGGCCCATTTGGAATTAGGACACCTCTGTAAAGTCGCTGTTTTTAGTCAGATTTTGATAAACTTTTTTCCAGATTATTGCTCATGGAAAGCTGCATTTTGTGGCAAATTGATAGATTGCTATCGCAAAAATCAAGGCCTACTGTGCAATTTCTTTGAAGCGAAAATGCGAAAAGTACTATTAGCGATTTGTTTACGTGAAAACTAATTACACCACTGTATTCAGTGACCCCTAAAATGGGTCTGTACCAAATTTCATCCGAAAATAACGCATATTAATAATTTTAATTATTAATTTTAGAAATTAATTTATACACGAAAATACATTGTGAAGATCAAGTAACTCATGAAATAAGTGAATAAAAGCAACTCATACAAAAAATTAGTTTATTGAACAAAATATTTTAGCAAAAGAACGTAAAATAATTGGGCTAAATTAGATTTTCGTGGCTTCTTCTTCTTCTTTTTTGTATGAATTGCGTTTATTCACTTATTTCATGAGTTACTTGATCTTCACAATGCATTTTCGTGTATAAATTAATTTTTAAAATTAAATATTAAAATTATTAATATGCGGTATTTTCGAATGAAATTTGGTACAGACCCATTTTAGGGGTCACTGAATACTGTGGTGTAATTAGTTTTCACGTAAACAAATCGCTAATAGTACTTTTCGCATTTTCGCTTCAAAGAAATTGCACAGTAGGCCTTGATTTTTGCGATAGCAATCTATCAATTTGCCACAAAATGCAGCTTTCCATGAGCAATAATATGGAAAAAAGTTTATCAAAATCGGACTAAAAACAGCGACTTTACAGAGGTGTCCTAATTCCAAATGGGCCACACTGTATGTTTATACATAAGTCTTGTTTTTTTTCTGTCATGTGGTGATTCGAGTTATCCAAGTTGGACTGTAATTATAATTTTATATTTTGTGTGATATTAAATTTTTTTTTAAATAAAAATCTCATATTTGTTTGGTTAAAAAATTAGCGACTAAACTGTAAATATAATGTACATATGTATTCGTTTTACTTTGGACGTTTCGTTTTGCATCATTTATTATAATAAAAATTCACTTCAATCCTTCTGATCCTTGGGGTGAATATTACTATTATATTATTACTATTATGATGTGGGTGGATTCTTGGCACTTCCTCAACACACCGCACCCCCTTTCTGCTACCCTGTTAGACTACTGACGTCATATCTATTGTTCTCGAACCCACGCAATTAATCCTTTCCTTTCCTTTGCTACTTACTCTGTTTACTATTCTAACAAACCGCTTATACAACATAACAGAACAGTCGTGGGTCTGTCCACTCAATTTGAAATTTGATCAGTATCATTAGTAAATTTATATCGTAGAGGTTAGGTAGGTATTAAGCCGGGGTAAAACGAAGAGTCCACGAGGCGAAATGTTGTCTGTTGTGACCGAATTTTCGTCATGCAACCCTAATACTAAGAAGACGCCTGGAATTTCTTCTAGCAACGGAACAATTTTTGGCACGCACTCACTCACTCGTTCATTCAATTGGGTTCGTTCATTCATTCTGAGATTTAGAGAAAATTCTTGAATAAAGTTAGGAATTTGCACAAGACAAGAATTAAATAAATGATCCTTTATTTTAGTACCCAGGTACTAGCTAAACTTCCAAGTAGGGAAGTAGTAATTGATTTCTTTGAAGGGAAGAAATATAATTAGTTGAGTGAACTTACAAAAAATATTTTTAGTTAATGAAAATTTATTATCCTCACAAGCACAGTAGGTACACTGTGGTATCCGATGGTCATCTTTAATCCTTTAATAATTTTACGCACTCTTCTTTAAAAAAAAAAAATTTTTTTATATGTAGTTTCTCGATCATGGTATTACAAAATTATTTGTTAAATTTTCTGATAGCTTTCTGAATATTTACTTGCATTTTACGTGAGTAAAATAAACTAAACAACCACATGTTTTTTTTTTGTGTGGTCTGCCTAATTTCTGTTGGTGTTCAAGCGTTTCGCACACATGGGGTGTAATAACCATAAATACTCTTGAGCTGACGTGAGACATGTCCTCTTTTCGATAAAATTTTTGTTACTTGCCTCGTGGATCGATTTCCTGTGGGAATTTTTCTTATATGCGGTGTGGGTTCGATTAGTTTTGATGACGTATTAGTACGAGTCTTTAAAAGGGCTGCGACGTGATTTTTAAGGCATTTAATTCGATTCTGTTGATTCAATTCTGTTTCATATTCAATTCTGATTCAATTCGATATATTCAATCCTGGTTCAGATTCCATTCTGATTCAATGCTGTTTCATATTCAATTCATCCAATTCAATTCAATCCTGGTTCATATTCAATTCTGATTCAGATTTCAACAATCATATTCAATTCAATTAAATTCATTTTAATTCGTATTCAAAATCAGAGATTATAATTTGTTTTGTGTCTTTATTTGTATTTTGTGTGTTTTTGAGTTTTTGTTTCAAATTGGATTAATTACTTACATTTCTAACAGATATGATAATTATTTTATTATTCTAAATTAATATTATTTTGTTTTATCATTTTTATAATTTTAATTGTTCCAAATTTAATTTCACTGTTTATTATTTTCTTTTATAACTATAGAATTCTGTTCAATCATTTATAAATTTTTAAAACAATTTCAATTCAGGTAAATCTCTCTAAATTAAATAAACTACAATTTTAAAATAATTTCAATTCAGATAAATCTCCCTAATGAAATAAACTACATTTTTAAATTAATTTCAATACAGGTAAATCTCATTAAATTAAGTAATTTACATTTTTAAAATAATTTCAATTCAGGTAAATCTTACTAAATTATATTTTAAAATTATTTCACTTAAAAAGTTTTTCAGGCTTAACATTAATATTTCATTTTTAAATTTTTATAATCTGTGTATATTTTCGAAAGGGGTAAAACATCTTGTGGTTCAATCTTAAGTATGAAATGCCTTGTTGTAAGTACTAATATTTTCTCCCGTGGTGATTTTGGGAGTATTTACGCAACTTGTACTTTATACACATATTTTTATTTTTATTTTTTTCCAACCCCGTTTTTTTTTTCTTGGTTTTTGGGGCTTCCATACTGGACTCCAGACTCATAAATTAACTAACAAATATGTTTTTGGTTTTAAAATGTGCTAATGTTTGTTGGGATTAAATTTCAAATTGTGTCAAAATTTATCAAACATTCGGGAAATTGGGTTTTGTTTACATTTTGTGAATTTTTCATAAGTTTTTCTAAATTTTATTACACAAATTATTTTTCATTTTTGTTGAGCCTGAGAACTACAAAATTTGAATTTATTTTTTTTCAAGTTGTTTTTGATTTCATTTTATTTGAGAATTTTTAAATTATATTTACAACAATTTCTTATTGATTATTTTACATATATTTTATTCGGGTTTTTGTTTTATTGTGTTTTTACTCTTTTATGTGTTTTTGTGAGCCCTGATTTATATGTGTTTTATTGAATTTTCTTGTTGATTGATTATTTTTAGGTGCATTTTATTTTGTGTTGGGTTTACTCTGCAATTACATATATATATATATACCTGATTTTATTTTTGCATTGGATATTTTGATTTTTATGTGTTCTACTTGAATTTATTTTTTTTTTGCATTGGATATTTTTGATTTACATGTGTTCACTGGAATTTATTTTTACCTGGATATTTTGTTTTACTATTTTACTTGGATTTGACATTTTGATTTATTTGTGTTTTTCTTGAGTTTATTTTTTAATTTTGCATTGATATTTTGATTTACCATTTTATTTGAATTTAATATTTTGATTTACCTATTTTACTTGAATTGATTTTTACATTGGATATTTTGATTTTCATGTGTTTTACTTGAACTTATTTTTATATTTGATATTTTGATTTACATATGTTTCACTGGAACTTATTTTTTACATTTGATATTTTTATATATTTGTGTTTTATCTGAATTTATTTTTTTAATTGGAATTTTTATTTATGTGTGATTTACTGGAATTTGATATTTTGATTTTTATGTTTATTTGAATTTGTTTTTAAATCATTTAGTGGCTGAGATCGTGGTTTTCTCTGTCAGGCTCTTTTTCCACGCTAGCCACAGACTGAGTCTGACACTCTCATTTCCAAATTTACATTTGATTTTGATTTTGAATTAAACAGTAGGAATGAATTCATTGTCTTTTATTTAACCTTGTTCCTCTAATGGTAAACTCGTACCAGAGTAAAATTTTGTCACTTTTGGCAAGATCTGGCTTTTCAACACAACGAAGGGTAAGAAGTTTTTGACGATCACGTTGGCCTAGGTAAGTTACACTACAACACCTACTCCTAATTAATTTCCAAAAATAATTTAAATTCACAGTAAGATCTTTAGTATTTAAAGTAATCAATAAAAAAAATTATTCACATTAGTTACCTGTTTACTTAATAAACTCTAGCCACTGTAATTATTTATTATAAATGTATTATTATTAGATTTCCCACTGATTACGTTTTCTTATTATCATTTTTTTCAGTAACACCTGAGGGTAATAAAAATAACAACACCAGTGCTACTAACCGAGAAAAGTATGCCAAGTATGTGGAGCAGTATTTAAGGGCCCGCGAAAGAGGTGAACTTAGGAAAGCCTGTTCGACAAGGGGGGCAGCACCCCAGCCCCCCAGCAGGGTCAATACCACCGCCAGACTAATAGCTTTGCGCGAAGTCATGAGGGATGAGATACAGTTGAAAGAACAACCGATCGATGCATATATTATCACATCATACGACGAACACATGGTACGAGTACATTAATAAATAATAATTTTATATGCATATTCAATAGGTCTGAGAATCGGGAACTATCTATTTTTTATAATAATATATAATATAATTACAGACCGAATACACTTCGGATTACGACAAACGAAGAGAATACATTTCTGGATTCAGCGGTACCTACGGTGACGTTATAGTAACGATGAAGAAGGCAGCGTTGTGGACTGATGGTCGTTACCATCTTCAGGCCGACGATCAGTTAAATTGCAAATGGCTTTTGATGAGAGAAGGGAACCAAAACGTGCCAACCAAAGCAGATTGGCTTAAATCGGAATTAAAACCGGGTTCAAGAATTGGAGTCGATCCAAAATTAATACCATGGTCAGATTTCAACGAACTGCAGTATCAACTGCAAGGTACACAACTGGAACTGGTCAAGTTGACCACCAATCTGATTGACCTCATTTGGGTCAACCATACCGCGTACCAGAAAGAAAAAGACGCGTTCGTTTTGGACATTAAATATTCCGGTAAGAAATAATAAATATGCAACTCACCAAACCAACGTGTCTATATGTTGTAGATAGTTTGAACTGTACCTGAAAAATAAAATTAAAAGAAAAATTAGACATAATTAAATAATAGTTAAAAAAAAAATGTTAATTTTGATACACTTTAGGTAAACCATGGTTGACAAAAGTTAAAGAACTTCGTGATGAGTTGAACCAGTATAAAGCAGACGCAATGGTGGTGACTGCTTTGGACGAAATAGCATGGCTCCTGAATGTCAGGGGTCGCGACATACCCTGTAACCCTTTCCTACGTAGCTATGTTATAGTTGGTCACACTTACGTCTACCTTTTCGTTGACCCCACTAAGCTCGTGAAAAACAACGTCACAAAACACCTCAACGCTGAATATGGAATAACGAAGTCTTCATTGATGTAAGTTAGAAAAATAAACTTGAAATTAATAAATTAAATTGTAAATTGGATACCAAATGTAAATTACGATTTCTAAGTAGTGAACCAGATCCATGGGAGTCTCTTTTGTGGTTTCCTTGGACCATTTAGGCAAATGCTGGGGTAGTAATATTCCACAGATAATCTTTCACTTCTCTTCTGTCTTCATTTCGTCCGTCTCATCTTTCTCCCCTACACCACCACCCACCCATTCCCACGATTCCTCAAGGAGGCTGAAGAGGGCCTTCCGCCCTACCCCCCCGACTTTGCACAAGAGTGTAGGCCGGGGGGGGGGACAGCCCGCCCACCAATATTGGTGGGAATGAAATACCCAAAAGTTTTTTTTTATCCATGGGAGTCTCCACTGGTCGGTCCAACTTGGATGTACACAGGGTTTTTCAAGTTGGTGGGCTATTAGAAGTATATGAATTAGTAGAAGGAATTCAATTCTGAAACTTGGGCTCATTTGGTTATTGTTTATGCCGCTTCTTTTAAAAATATTATCAAGTTCATTTTACATCCGGATATACCGGAAGTCGATACCAACTTTGTGATTTTAAATGGAATCGTATATTTTTCACGCTGGATTCGAATAAAACGTGTAATTCTAAGGTAAGTTTGATAACCAACATGTACACCTATGACGATCGGTTTCTGAGTTAATTTAATTTATAGAAAAAAAAAAATCGCTACCGCAACCCAAATTATAAAAAATCATAACTTCCACAAAATACGACTCAGAGTGTTGAAATTTTTACTAGTAATAGCTGAATATTAGTGCTAACGCCTTAGCAAAATTGAACTATATAATTTATACAGGGCGTTCAAAATAAAATTCTAAAATTGAAAAACTTCAAACACGAATAACTTCGTTTTTTCAAATGGCACCTACCATTTTTTATTTTTTCAATCATTCCCTTTTTTATCTTTTTTCGATATATATGGATATTCCCTATTGTTTTATTTGAAAAAATCCATTTAGATCGAAAGAGGATAAAAGAAGGAATCGATTGAAAAAATAAAAAATGGTAAGTGCCATTTGAAAAAACGAAGTTATTCGTGTTTGAAGTTCTTAAACTTTAGAATTTTATTTTGAACGCCTTGTATAAATTATTTAGTTCAATTTTGTCAAGGCATAAGCACTAATATTCAGCTATTACTAGTAAAAATTTCAACACTCTGAGTCGTATTTTGTGGAAGTTATGATTTTTTATAATTTGGGTTGCGGTAGCGATTTTTTTTTTCTATAAATTAAATTAACTCAGAAACCGATCGTCATAGGTGTACAAGTTGGTTATTAAACTTACCTTAAAATTACACGTTTTATTCGAATTCAGCGTGAAAAATATACCATTCCATTTAAAATAACAAAGTTGGTATCATTTTCCGGTATAACCGGATGCAAATCGAACTTGAAAATATTTTTAAAAGAAGCGGCATAAACAATAACCAAATGAGCCCAAGTTTCAGAATTGGATTTCTTTTACTAATTCATATACTTCTAATAGCCCATTAACGTGAAAAACCCTGCATACATATATTATACAAGGTCAGGTTAGGTTAGGTTAGGTTCAAAAATGTAGTCTGTATGTTGAGAATTTCAGAAAACACAAACTTTCTTATTCTAAATGGAACACCCTGTAGGTATATTTTTACATATTCAAATGCAAACGATTCATAATAAAAATCTGTATTCGAATATCTAAAAATTTACAGGGTGTTCCATTTAGAATAAGAAAGTGTTGTTTTAAATTATTATTAAATAAATATAAACGAGAGTTTCAATGATATAATAAAATACAGGGTGTCCTATTTAAAAAAACAAAGTTAATGTCCATTTGTGATACCTATAATCGGAAGTGAAACTTAATTGAAAATATTTTATCATATATTATGAAATCATTAGATACGAATGCCAAAATTTTCAAAATTAAATTCTCATTAAAGATACACCCTGTATATTTATTTATTATTTCTGTACACCGTATCATTCCAAATGGCATTTTTGACTACATTTTCCAATTTTGTAGTGTCTACGATTATGATGACATTTGGACAGTCTTGCCAACGCATACCCAGGCTTGGAGGGTGGTTCTTGTACCAACAACTTGTGTGTTCAGTCCAGGAGCGAGCCAGGCCATCGTCGACCTTATACCCGAAGAAAAACGACTTTTCGAACAATCTCCGATCGCATATTCCAAAGCGAAAAAGAATTCGGCAGAGATCTTGGGAATGCAGAATGCTCATCTTAGGGATGCTGCAGCCTTGTGCAGATTTTTTGCACACTTAGAAATGAGGGTAAATTTACTTGTGAAAAAATTCCGACCACGAGCAGTATTTTTTTATCTTTGTTTTTCTTTTAGCATAGCCAAGGAGACGAATTCGACGAAATGAAGCTTGTGAGCATAATAGACGAATTTAGATTTGAGCAGATATTAAGCTTAGGTGATAGTTTCAATACAGTTGTTGGGTTTGGTTCTAATGGTGCCCAACCACACTACCAACCCAGCCCTTCCACCAACGCAACAATCTTTGACAATAATACCATCGTTATAGATTCAGGAGGACAGTATTATGGTAAAAATTTGGATAATGTGGCCGAGGGCAAATTAGGAAGGCGAAGTGTGCAGTAGTAGCTCAATTATAAAACATCCATCACTTTCATTAATGAAGATCACTTCCAATGACAAGAACTGGAACTGAGAGCAGATGTTATGAACCTCGCCTTCCTAAACTGACTCGGTGATTTAAAATGAGTACGTACAAATTTTTTAATGTTGTGTTCTTTTGAAGATGGTACCACTGACGTCACACGAACGACCCACTTGGGTGAACCGACTGAAGAACACAAAAGGGCCTACACCAGGGTACTTATGGGTTTAATACAGTTTTCGTCGTTAATTTTTCCAGGAAACATGAAAATGTCTGTGGCAGACGTCATGGCCAGACAACCCCTTTGGGAAATTGGATTGGATTACATGCATGGAACAGGTCATGGAGTTGGGTCATTTCTAGGAGTTCATGAATGTAAATAAACACATAAATATGTTTCCTTATCTTGTATATATAATGACCCCCCTCTTGTTCTGTCCTTTTCCTTCTCCTATTTTGACCTGACATTATTAATTTTTAGCTCCAATACTCGTCCACTACAACAGCTTTAGTGAAAACGACCAAGTATTTGAACCTGGCTATTTTCTATCAAATGGTTAGTTCCCTTTTTGAACCTTCACATTCATTCTATTCTCAAATATTGGTCACAAGATTACCAAAAACAAAAAATATTTTTTAGAGCCTGGATACTACAAAGAGAACGAGTTTGGGGTGAGATTAGAAAACGTTCTTGAAGTTGTCGAAAAACCTTGGCTAAAACATTCTTCTGGGCAACCATTTTATGGGTTCAGGGACGTTACATTGGTACCGTTCGAACCAAAATTAATTGATTTCCAATTACTTAATGAAAACCATGTAAGTATTTTTTTTTTGTTGATATAAGCATATTTCTTAGTAAATGAGTAATAAAATTAAGACAAAAAACTTTTTGCTCAGAAACAATTTTCTCATAATATTTCCTTTTTGTTTTTATTTTTAGAAGAGATGGTTAAATGAATACAATAAAAGGATAAGAATATTGGTGGGGGCTGAGTTGAAACGCCAAAACCGAACTGCCGGGTTCTACTGGATGATGGACAGGACGAAATACATTCCGGTGAATTCTTCGAATTTAATTTTACTTTCCATACCACTTTTATGTGTTCAAATAGTCGTTGTAATATTTAGTCGTCTAGAATTCACGTAAATAAAGAACAATACGTAAACAAAGTCGTTTATAGAACTAAATTAATAAATGTACCATGTACCTATGTGTATTAGACTAAGTGCCACAATAATATTATAATTTATAATTTATTATTAGCACAATTACCTACCTATGTGGACCATGTATGCCTTACTATGTTACATGAAAATACATGAGGAGATGAATTTTCTCTTGCTAGATTCTGATAGATAGAATGTGGTGTAATAAAGAGAAATTTAAAGATCCATTCTTTGCTTTTTAATTCGTTTTTGTTTTGATAAAAAAAATTGGAAATTTGAAAGGGTTCCATCAAATCTTTGGTTTTGCAATGTGACTGAGAATAAAAAGTGTTTAATAAGGTTTTAAAGTTTTAAATACAGTTGAACTTCGGCAACTTTGTCCGCGTGAAATCGGCAGCATTTAAAATTTTTTTCTTCTATAATTTGATTTTCTGGGCTGTAAGCCGTCATTACACAAAAACTTTCATTCCTTATTTTTGCCCCCTTTAGGGTAAAATTTTTACAAACTTTAAATGTCGTATTTATATCTAATCAAAGGCCTAAAAAAAAAGTTTCAATCCTCTATCTTTATATCTACTTATCTATCTCTGTACCAAATTCTCATTTAAATCGGTTCAGTAGTTTGGGAGTGATTGCGTAACACACGGACAGACAGAGTTACTTTCGCATTTATAATATTATAGATTTTAACAAAACTATTACTTGGGTTTTGAAATTATTAATAGTTTGTTTAAAAAAATTTAATTAACATGAAATATTAATAAGAAAACGTGCTCGGGCGCCACTTTGTCAAACAAAGAAAAGAATAAATGAAACGACAACTTTCTTGGGCACCGGGTAGTGCATCGGTGGTTCCTGCAGAATCCTGAAGCTTTAGAGAGCTCGAAGCTCTCTTAAAAAAAAAACAAATAAAACTTGAAGAGTATATTAACAAAAATTACACACAACAAAAACAACAAAACTTACAATAACACATGTAGCCCACCAAAAAGAAAGGTTCCCTGCTCCAATGTAGGGACTGGAAGCTGGTTTCAGGGTATAATCGGGGACTTCTCGTGCTGTGTTGTGAGGCAAGAGGATATCAGCGAAATAGCTTCATGGACCAACCTTTTAATCTTCAGGGGGCCGCCTGCAGGAACTTATCGGCCTCTAACAGGTTATTGAGATTAGTTGGAAACCAGAGCTTTGTCTATTTGCCTTTATAAAATAGATTTCAGGATGTCTTCACCCCTACCCTTTAATCCCAGCCCCCTAATCCAACCGGAACCTATTCTAAGAAAATCTCAATGGGCTGACAAATAAGGGCACAAATAAAAGAGCTGAAAAAATTTCCTAAAACTAAAAAATATTAATCAAATGTTAAAAAGTTGTTCGCATTGAAGATGCTTAAAAAAAACGGATAAAAAGGGAGGAGTAGGGGTGTCTGTCGTTAAACAAACATGCACTCAAGATACACCCCAGATACCATAAAAAATTTTGACTAATAAAAATATATAAATTAAAAAGTGAGAAAAATTAATTTAATGAAAAGATTTAAAATTGGCCACAAAGGCCCAAAAGATTACAAATATACTGTTAGATATTTAAAAAAGAGACCACGTGGTAATAAGGAAAATTTTGTAAAAAGAAATTAATCAAAGTTACATAAAAAAAACTGAATATTGAGTGAATAAAAAAAAATTTTTAAAAGAAATAATTAATTTAAATGAATTTTACATGAACTATTAAAATGCAAAGGTAAGTGGATCAAAAAAACTCTCACGCAAAACCAAGCACAGAACACCAACAGAAAAACACACATACACGTCACGTCAGTGTCGAGGATCAAGGAGAAAGACCTCGAGCACCGACCGGAAAATTTCATCGATCCCTCCATCGATCGCCTAGTCCTGCGCGAAGGTTGTTAGCCTTGATGATAAGACGGAAGGTCGATCAACATTAAGAAATAATCAACAAAACTGAACCAAGACAAACACAAACTGAATCGAAATAAATAAAACTTCAGTAACGGGATTTTTCATAGAAAAAAAACGTTACAAGATTAATATAGTTTAAAATAGTTTATATAGCTTAGTATTCAACTACTTTTATTGATCTAAATAAACAAAACCTCTATAACTTTTTACACTTAATATTTTAATTTTCTGGGCCGTAAGCTTTTTGGACGACGTCATTACACAAAAACTTTCATCGGTTAATTTTATCCCCTTAAGGGTAAAATTTTTACAAACATTGAAAGTCGTATTTATTTATATCTAATCAAAAGCCTAAAAATTTTTTAAAAATTACGGAATTTCCGCACAAATTTTCCTATTTCAACCCCATACAACCCTTTTTTCGCATTAAAAAGTAGCCTATGTCCTTTCTCATGCTCTAGACTATCTCTGTACCAAATTTGATTTAAATCGGTTCAGTAAATTTTAGGCGAGATTGTGTAGCATACAGACAGAGTTACTTTCGCATTTATAATATTCCGCCAATTCATTTTTATCGATTTTCCCATAGGAATAAGATATTTTCCCGCAGTAAAACGTAGCCTATGTGTTAATCCAGGGTGTCAGCTAACTCCATACCAAATTTTATTAAAATCGCTCCAGCCGTTTAGACATGAAGAAGTAACAAACATACACACACACACACTCACAAACTTTCGCCTTTATAATATTAGTGTGTTTAGAAGATTCAATGTTTGGTCCCAAAAAAACTGAACTGCCTCACGTTAAAATCGTACATTATTAAGGGATTCCCCCAGAAAATTCGACTTATCGAAGTTAGCGCCAAATGTTATCAAGATATTCGAGTAATAGAAGTTCAACAGTTCGAGTTATCAAAAAATTCGATTTATCAACGTTCGAGTTATCGAAGTTTGACTGTATATATCTGTTATTATAAAGGTGTGAACATTTTTATAAATTGATAGATAAAAGAATTAATTAAATGATGATTTATTTCACAAATTATGAACAATAAACAGGGTTGTTCATAAGTAACGCACAAATTTATATTTCCTGAAAATCAGATACTGTTGAATTTTGATACAACAGAATATGTATATTCACATCACAAATGAACAAAAAAAATCGAAGAAACAGGAAAGAACAATTGGATTGTATTCAGTGAATTGTAAAAAAGAAATTTGTCAATCCGGATCTGTCCTCCTGATTTAAATACAATACAATAAGTTTTAAAATTATTTATTTTAACAAACAGGCCGTCATGTTATACCAACAAGGAGCACAACTGTCTATTTGGTTGCATAATAAGTATTTCATTGATTATTTATTTAATATAAAAATTAGTTCTCTCTAAAAAAATGTCTATCTAAACATAAAACTGAAAAAAAAAAATATGTCTGTCATGCATTAATACAATTATAAAAAATATAAACATTCCCAGAAAAAATTTTTAAATAGGCACAATCATTATTTGCTCCTGTTAATGGCAAAATTAAATAGTTACTACTTTGATTAAATTGGATCCTTAAATATATCGTAAAAAATAAAATTAAAAAATTTTGAATACAGTAATTTTAAAGATTTCTCTAGATGGCAGCATTGTGTTTAGATATAACTTGAAATAATCAACAACAACATATGATTGGATAAAATATTGTTAAAATTGTAAATTTTTGTAGAACACAAGAAGAATTAAAATGCATAGTTCTCTACAAAGCATAAATTTTACCAAAAACAATTATAAAAAAGAGGCAAAAAAATATTTTGCTCCACTATCAAATAAAATAATTAAAAAAATGTTGGTACTCTTCAGTTTACTAAATAATATAAAGTTAGCTAATTTTTGTTATTATTGAAGTAAATTTTGAACACTTTTCATAATAGTAATAGAAATATATTTTTTGAAAATTTTAACTACTGAAAATTTCGCTCTGTGGGAAACGTCAATGTGACATTTAAATTTTAAAGCTCGCTCTGTTTCTGTTTGTGTTACAGGCTTACAGAGATAAAAAACAGAATGGATGACTCATTTGTGTTTACCGATTTTATTGGCGACTAACACCTGAAACTTTCCTGTGATAAAACCTGCTATGATTAATTCGTAAAAGTAACAACCCTTCCGCGTCGTTCGGGGTTTAAATAAAAGTTATTTGTATTTGTTTGTATTAAAAGAAAAAATGGAGTCAGAGCATCCCAAAGTTAACATTCCGGACGCTAAGGAACGAATAAAATTCCTAACAAATTACGGTAGTAGCATAGAAGTTGATTTTAATGTTCCAGCAGTAAGGTATTGTTATTTATAATAAATGTTAAATAATTTTATACCTACTAGCATAATAATGTTGTAGATATTTTCGTTCGGGTCAAGAAATGACCCGGATGGCGAACTTATATTTGGAGGAGGGCAACCTAGAACATGCCTACGTTTTATACATAAAATTCATGACACTGTTTCTTGAAAAAATCAGGAAACATCCTGGATACAAAACAGTACCATCACACCTCAAAGAATTGATCATGGGCAAACTTAAAACTATCATGCCAGTTGCTGAAAAACTCAAACAACAATTAATGGAACAATATACACTAGAATACAAAAGGTATCTTGATGAACTAGTAAGTAAAAAGATTTGATATAATAAACTATAATTATGCTTTTTTTATAATAATTATAAATTTATTTAATTTACCCCCACTTGAATTTTTTAGAAAAAGGAAGAAAAAAGGAAAGAAAAAGAAAGGGCTGAAGCTGAAAAGCTAGTTATTAATACCACAAAACCAACCATGAGAGCAGATGGGAATATTCCTACCGTTCCAATGGTAGGACTAGACTCGATTAGTTATCCTGAAATAGCAGATGAAAACAGAAAAAGCCCAGAAAACAGTATTTTACCAAGGTTAGTTAAGTTGTTAAGAGAAATGATAAATGCATAAAAATTTACCCCTACATATTTCAGTTATTATCTCTTAGTATCTAGTAGACCTAGTTCAAACTTTGTTGATATACGAGGCAGATCAATTTCCCCCCAAAGGGGCTAACTGTCCAGGCTTTTGCAAACATACATAAATTTTCGTAGTAACTGAAAGTTCGTTGGGTACTTGATAAAACATACATTTTTAAATATTTCAGTAAAATATTTGTTAGCAATGACACTGTTCTTATTTTTGGCCTATTATTACAAACCGTTTACAATAATTACATTTTCGTTTATATTAATTAAGGAATGTCATAAACTCATTAGATTTTTATTATAGCTAAAGATACTCATGTAGCAGCTACAACAAACCTTTTTATACTGGTTTTATTTTCACTTGGAAAATCTTAAAATATTAAAAAAAAAACACCCTTTTACTGGACATTAAGTTTTTGTCTTTTGTTGCTCAACACCACTAATTTTTTAACAGGAAAGTAGCAAGTATTTTTATGGCTGATTTTATTTTTAGTTGCAGTAAACCTACCGTTAATCGGACTACGAAGCCAAAATTGAATTTAGAAGATAGCATTTATTCCCAATACAAAACCCTAAGACTGATTGTAGTACCTGCGAAAACTGTTACCGAGTTTTTGCGAATAGCCAATAAAAACACGTTGGTGAATAAGGAAACGTGCGGTATTCTAGCAGGAATAGCTGTACGTATTAGTAAAATAATCAATCATTTTTTTTTTTTTCAGTTTATATACAAATTAAGTTACGTTTATCTATTCAAATAATTATCTTTTTTAAATATTTGACGGAGAATTTCAATTAATTAATTAAAAAGAAATATTTAAGTTGTATCTAACTAACAAATAAAAAATTATTAGTTACACTTCTCAATCGAAATATGTAATTGATTAAGGGGCTGTTCATAAAATATGTCACGCAAAATTAGCACTTTTGACTTCCTCTCCCCGGTTGTCACGCTGTGTCACACTTTCTGAGACCCCCTTGTAAATATTATGTCACAATAACTAAGCCCCCCCCTGAACATGATAAATTTTAATTGATAATACACAAATTTTGATAGTCAAAAATATTTATTTTATTTTCTTAATAAAATTTAAATAAATCAATAAATATATTTTGTAACGAACAAATAAATAATATTTCTATTTTCAGAAGTCCAAAGATTCTGTAAAAATTCAGTAAAATTTTCTTGATGAACGGCGAACGTCACGTTGCCATAAACCCCCCGTCTCCGTCCCCCCTTGTTACATCTTGTCTCACTCGGCAATACCCCTCCCCCCTTCTTGTATGCAAATGTATTTTATGAACGACCCCTAATTGGTTTTATAAATATTTGCTGAAAAATCTAATTTAAATAATTATTATAAGAAAATATATGTATATGAAGTTGCAACTTAGTAAAAAAACAATTTTTAGAAAAACAATCAGTTCGAAATAAGCCATTTAATCATTCCAAAGCAAACTGGTACTTCTGACACTTGTTCAGCAACGAATGAGGAGGAACTCAGTGAATTTATCAACGATAACAATCTTTTTTCTTTAGGATGGATTCATGTAAGCGCTTTTTGTCCTAAATAATTATTTATTTATAATTCCAAAAGAATGAAACCCGAAATCTATTTACGATCATTTCTTTAATTCCAGAAACTAAAAATGTTCTGATAAAAATCGTTAGTTATAATATATTCCTATTAGCCTTTAAGTACATATACAGGTTGCGAAAGAGAGAACCTTGACATGGGAATTTAACTATACGAATTGCCGCTTCCTAGATGTGGGCGTGTCTTCGTAAAATTCTCGATAGCCAATTGGTGTGAGCGCATCATCGCTGCTACTATTATTAAGAGCGGCATATTATCGTATAGGCCATTGCTAAGATCCTCATTTTCGCACACTTTATACAGGGTTTTTCAAGTTGATGGGCTATTAGAAGTATATGAATTAGTAGAACGAATTCAATTCTGAAACTTGGGTTCATTTGGTTATTGTTTATGCCGCTTCTTTTAAAAATATTTTCAAGTTCGATTTACATCCGGTTATACCGGAAGTCGATACCAACTTTGTTATTTTAAATGGAATGGTATATTTTTTACGCTGAATTCGAATAAAACGTGTAATTCTAAGGTAAGTTTGATAACCAACTTGTACACCTATGACGATCGGTTTCTGAGTTAATTTAATTTACAGAAACAAAAAATCGCTACCGCAACCCAAATTATAAAAAATCATAACTTCCACAAAATGCGACTTAGAGTGTTGAAATTTTTACTAGTAATAGCTGAATATTAGTGCTAACGCCTTGACAAAATTGAATTAAATAATTTATACAGGGCGTTCAAAATAAAATTCTAAAATTGAAAAACTTCAAACACGAATTACTTCGTTTTTTCAAATGGCACCTACTATTTTTTATTTTTTCAATCGATTCCTTTTTTTATCCTCTTTCGATCTATATGGATAATTCCTATTTTAAGTAATAATTCAAAATTATTCCAAAATTTTCAAATAAAATAGGAAGTATCCATATAGATCGAAAGAGGATAAAAAAAGGAATCGATTGAAAAAATAAAAAATAGTAGGTGCCATTTGAAAAAACGAAGTAATTCGTGTTTGAAGTTTTTCAATTTTAGAATTTTATTTTGAACGCCCTGTACAACTTATTTAATTCAATTTTGTCAATGCGTTAGCACTAATATTCAGCTATTACTAGTAAAAATTTCAACACTCTAAGTCGTATTTTGTGGAAGTTATGATTTTTTATAATTTGGGTTGCGGTAGCCATTGTTTTTTTCTATAAATTAAATTTACTCAGAAACCGATCGTTATAAGTGTACAAGTTGGTTATCAAACTTACCTTAGAATTACACGTTTTATTCGAATTCAGCGTAAAAAATATACCATTCCATTTAAAATAACAAAGTTGGTATCGACTTCCGGTATAACCGGATGTAAATCGAACTTGAAAATATTTTTAAAAGAAGCGGGATAAACAATAACCAAATGAGCCCAAGTTTCAGAATTGAATTTCTTCTACTAATTCATATACTTCTAATAGCCCGTCAACTTGAAAAACCCTGTATATTATGTAGTAGTAGTAAGAGCTTTATTTAAACAAAAAAGTTATATCTACATCTCCACACACAAAAGGAAAAAAAAAGAAACATATTTTATTCTCCAACCTACAAAATTTTATCATTATATATTTAAAATAAGTACTTCCCTTTCTTTTTCCTTATAATATGTTTTTTTTCTGTATTTTCCTCCCCCCTTTCCACACCTCTTCTTTTTAAAAATTGTGTCAATAGGTCAGACCACCACCATCCGCATTTATTATCCTTCCAAGTTCCTCCTTTTCAGTATTCCTCGTTACTTCTTATAATACATGCTCCATTGATTCACTCTTCTCTCCACATACTCTACATAATCTCTTACCTTCTTCCATCCAAAACTTATTCTCATTACACTCATTCCCCGTTCTGAATCTAGCTATTATCTTTATACCTTTTCCTTCTCTTAGATGTCATGGCACCCCATCCCCTTGCCATTCTACCCATATAAAATCCCTCATACCTTTCGCGTATCTTGATTCGCATATTTTTCTCAAATCCTCACCTCTTACTATTTCATTACATCTTTTGCCCACCATCCTACTCACATTCAATTCCTTTCCTCTCCGCTCTTCCATTTGTTCTTTACTTATTGCCCCTTCCACATCATATTTATTTTTTGTCCCGATCCCCAATATATTTTTCTTCCATATCCCTTTTCTTAAGTCCCCTTCCGGTAATTCTCCCAATTTTTCTTCATATTTTACAGCTCTCCTTGTATCTTCCACCATTTTCCCACATTTTGTTTCCCTTCTGAAAATGTAGTCTGGGGTACTTCTTTCTAAGCGCAACACCCATTTTATATACCTTTTGTAAATATTTTCTACTATTCTATACTCTTTCCATCCCCATATCTCGACTCCATAAAAGACTATACTTTTTACTAACGTTTTAAAAAGTACCACCCTTCTTTCCCAGTTATTTCTGCACAATTTTTGTCCTATTCCCCATATTCTCCCCAGCATTGTATTAGCTTTAGCTGCTTGGTTACTTATGTGCACATCGTCTTTGTTGTTTTCTGTCAGCATGTACCCCAAGTAGTTGCATTTTTTAACCCTTTATATATGTGCACATATAAATAAAAAATCTTCAGATTAATGGAAATGTTCAAATTTTTTTTGAAGTAAAATTCCCTATTTATATATTTTTTTATTATTGTAGACTCATCCAACCCAAACAGCATTCCTTTCAGCAGTAGATCTTCACACTCAGTACAGTTACCAACGTCTGTTTGATGAATCAATCGCTATAGTTTGTGCACCAAGATATAACGAGTAAGTCATGCCATACATTTCTTCAATTTTACTATTAATTATTAAGTATATAAAAAGTATCTAATAATTATTTAATTTTAAGGAACGAAATTTATACGTTAACCCAAGACTACGGTTTGCCATTGATTGGTAATTGCACGCAGAGTGGTTTTCACACACACCCGAACGAAAAACCAATTTACAAGGTAAGGTGGAAAAATTGATAAATATTTTCATTTCACTATAACTACATATTATTATACATGGTGCGCAAATAGCACTGGTTATAGAAAAATATGGTTCAAATAAAAGATTCACCAAATGAACTCATTAGTATTCCGAAATTATTTTCGATTATACAGGGTGTACCGATGTTACATAACGCCTAAATGGTGCAACTTTGTACCAATATGTGGTCATCAGAGTGACCATTACTTTCAACGAAGAATTCAAAACTGCAACAACATACAGTGTGTTCCATTTCAACAATTAAGTTAGGTAGTACCCTGTATAATCGAAAATAACTTTATTTACAATTAGTGAAAGTTTTACTTGAATTATATCCAATAATGAAGGCACTATTGGGACATCCTGTATACATTTTCAAATTCCATTTCCTTATTGATTGATATTGGAATAAATATTTCACTCAATATTTTTTACATTAGTACCGATGTGCATTTAATTTTAATTTTGTTTTTTAGAAAGCTGATCACATTCAATTAAATGATAAATTGCCCATCACTGTGGTAGATCTTCAATAAAAAATCTCATCGTTAAATTTAGTTTTCCTCACGCCACATAATTTTTATATAACTACATTTAATTTATATTTACATGTGTTAAGGTGTAAAAATGTATATAATTTTGTTTTATAGAATCACTTGTTCCTTTATAAACCAAATTAATAATTTATTAAACTTTTAGCACTTTGTATCGTTTTATTTTTTATTTGGTGTCTACCAGAAAATGGTTCCTACATTTATTTTGTTGTCCAAAAAAAGCGTTTAAAGATTTTTTTTATAGTAATTTAAAATTAGTAAATACCTACCTACTTATAAAAACATTTTATAAATTTGTTTATAATATCCTTACCTACACTGTATATTTAAATATTCATATTATTTTTATTTATTAATGGACCTAGATTGAGGTAGTAAAATAATGACATTTATTTAACATGTCAAAATTAAGTAACTGAAATGATAAATTTTGACATTCAAATATGCCACAACATACAAATTCTTGTGAAACTAACTTTTTACTAACTTTTATTTTAAATTATAAGTAATGAGGTGTTCTCACTGTAGACGTAGACGTTACAAAAGAAAACTGGATAAAAAACAGAAGTCCTATTATCGTTTTTTAGTGAAACAGGGTTTGAAATTTTTGAAACGTTACGATAGGAAACGAGGAAAAATAGCTAAACAAGGACGTATTCGAACTGGTACACAAGCTGACGAAAAGAAAAAGTCAGAACATGGAGAAGAGAAGAAAACTACAGGGGGTGCTTTGTCAAGGTTCTTCAGATTCAGGTCCCTGCAACCAACAATAATCGAGGGGGACGATTCTTCAAGATTTTAATTGTCACTAATTTTGTGTATGATGCTGGATTTTTAATTGCAAGTATACCTATGTGTTGTTATAAAAGTAAATATTTTTATATAATAAAAAAATACAAATATATATTTATTTCGTAAATGATTTTTTTTGCTTTAAATAATAATTAAAACACCCTGTAGGTATATATAAAAAATATATAAAAAGCATTTTTTATCTTCAGTCCTTTTATTAAAAATTAATATTTAATGTATAAATTAATTATTTTATTGTGTAACATTCTAATAAGACTTTCTAGTGCCTATTTATTATATAGATACCTATTTATGTTTTTATCATCATCTCTTAGGCAATAAAAGCAGTTCCTATTTATTGATTTCAGTTTATAAATTTTCATAGATAATAACAATACAATAATTATTATTATAAATAGTCGTTCTTTTTGAAAGTTTCTTTTGCAGTTGTATAATTGATAATACTGCGGTTTTTCTTCGATTTTAATTACACTGATAATTACCTTTGCTTAGACAAGGTCACTATTAAGTTCCTTTTTTTTATTCTGCAAATAATAACGGCTCTCGCCCGTGTTTTTTAGCTCACTTTTTGCCATAAAAATGTTACGTTGTCTATAACGAAACCGCAAGACCCAATTAAACGTTCTAACATAAGAAACACTGCAGAAAATGGTTTATAAAACGTAATTATTATCTACACGATTAACATTCTTGATGAAAATTGCTCTATTATCTATTATGCATAGGAAAAACGATTTTTACAATACTTGTATGTATACATAAAAAAATCCAAAATCTGAAAATATTTTCTTTTGATTATTTTTATAAAAATATATTAGTCCTGTTTGTTTACGTTGATTTTACTTTATATGGTTAATATTACTTGTACTATGCAAAATGTATTTATTAAAAAAAAAAAAAAATAACACTGTCAGGTGTGGGGTTCGAACCCACGCTCCCTCTCGGGAACCAGAGCTTAAATCTGGCGCCTTAGACCGCTCGGCCAACCTGACTTGTTGAATAGTCGTGTATCGGTTGTAAATATAAACGGATATGATGGTTCGATAATACTAACGCATTGTTTTTTTTAAATATTATAAATTATAGACATTATATAAATAATGACCATAAAATTGTAATAAACTGATATAAAAAACAATTGCGAAGAAAACGTAAATGACAGAAAATATACTTTAATTCTCAATAGATAATAAAATGTATATACCTATATACAGGGTGTTTAAAAAATAATGCACGTGTTTCAGGAGATGTACGTTAAAAATTAAAAAGTTGAATATTCTGTATTTATCATGAAAGTGTTAAATTTGATTTAGAAATTGTTTTCTCGTATAACTCAGCAGGTAATGAAAGTTTATTGGAACTTTTATTTATTGCATTTATATTTAAATTGAAGATTAAAAATAATTATGAACAGTAGAATATTAAAAACTATCCCTTCTTTTAAGTTGGACAAAATTACATCCAATAAGCCAAATTTCATTAAAAATGTTTGAATAGTTCCGAAGTTTATCACACACAAACATTGTTACACGAGATTTTTATACATGGCATAGTTTTACAAATTAAAATGACTTTATTTACATTTAGTGTTGTGATGAATCTGGAAACTGATTTAAAAAAAATTAATTTGAAGCTCAAGGTTCTTAAAAAGCCACAAGAAGTTCTCACCCAGTTATAGTTAAGAAAAATAAAATTTTTAAGACAAGTGACAAACCGTTTTAAAACATTGATAACTACTGAAGGTAATCAAAAACCTGCAAGGACGAATTATATAATTATATTATTGGTCCAGACAGTTTTTTTAAATCTGCACTGCATTTTTTCCAAGAAATGTTGTCATAATCAAGAGGGGGTAAAACAGTATAATAATTGCTAGTGGGATAGGCAATTAACTCCTTGCCACAATTTAAAAAAAAAAAATGAATAAAACAATTGTATTATACAATCAGGTGATTTCGGAAACCATGACTAACACAATTTTTTTGAATAAATACATCATGATTTATTTTTTTATTCAGAAAACAAAATAAACAAAACAATTGTGACGTATTTCACTCGGAGTGGACAAAGGTTTTATAAAAAAGGGTGCAAGCCTTAAGCCTTTACTAAAGTACTTTGGTTCTGGAAGTCAAAAAGTTACATTTTTAAATCCAATAGGGGCTTCAAAAGTAGTCAAATTGTTGTGGAAAAGGCTTTGAGCACTTTAATGGACCTCAATCACAATAAAAACACTTTAAAAGGATTACAACAATTTAAAAAGACCTGGAACAATTAAAAGAGTTTCGAACACATTAAAAGGACTTCATCTGCCTTAAGAGAAACTTCGAGCACTTTAAAAGAACCTCGATCATAATAAACATATTTTCTGATTTGGAACACTTTAAAAGGGTCGAGCACTTTTTGGTACTTTAAGGACTTTAAAAGAGCTTGGAACAGTTTGAAAGGATGTAAAGATTTTATAAGGAGTTCAAGTGTTTAAAAAGAGGTTAGCACTTTAATAGACTTTGAGCACTTTAAAAAAACGTTGAATACTTAACAAGGATCTCGAGCATTTTAAAAGAGCTTGGAACAGTTTGAAAAGATGTAAAGATTTTATGAGGAATTGAAGTGTTTAAAAAGAGGTTAGAGCACTTTAATAGACTTTGAGCACTTAAAAAAGATGTTGAACACTTTTAAAGGTTTCGAGAACTTTAATGAAACTTTAAATACTTAAGTATTGCGATAAATTTTAAAAACTAACCATTATAAAAAGTCTAGGAGCACATCACAAAGACTTTAAGCACTTTACAAGGTTCTCGAGCAATTTAAAAGAGCTATAAAGATTTTAAAAGGAGTTCAAGTGTTTAAAAAGAGGTTAGAGCACTTTAACAGACTTCGAGCATTTCAGAAACACGTTGAACACTTTAAAAGTGTTCGAGAACTTTAATGAGACTTTAAGCACTTGGATATTTTGAACAATTTTGAAAACTTTGACCACTATAAAAGACTTGCAGCACATTAAAAAGGCTTTGAGCACTTTACAAGGATTTCAAGCACATTAAAAGAGCTTGGAACAGTTGGAAAGGACTTTAAGATTTTATAAGGAGTGTTTAAAAAGAAGTTCGAGTTCTTTAGTGGACCTCAAACACTATAAAAACAATGTTGAGCACTTCAAAAAAGGCTTCGAGGACTAGAAGAGTTTGAAACAGTTCGAAGGAACTTTAAACACTTTAAATGTACTTCAAGTGCTTTAAAAGGGTTTCGGACACTTTAAAGGGCCTCGAGCTCAACAGACAACCAACGAATGCTTTAAAAGGGTTCGAAAACTTTAATGAGACTTTAAGCACTTGGATATTTTGAGCAATTTTGAAAACTTTGACCACTGTAAGAAGACTTGCAGCACATTAAAAAGGTTTCGAGCACTTTACAAGGATCTGAAGCACTTTAAAAGAGCTTGGAACAGTTTGAAAGGATTTTAAGATTGTATAATCAGTGTTTAAAAAGAAGTTCGAGTTCTTTAGTGGACCTTAAACACTATAAAAAGAATGTTGAGCACTTCAAAAAAGGCTTCGAGGACTAGAAGAGTTTAAACAGTTCGAAGGAACTTTAAACACTTTAAATGTACTTCAAGTGCTTTAAAAGGGTTTCGGACACTTTAAAGGGCCTCGAGCTCAACAGACAACCAACGAATGCTTTAAAAGGGTTCGAAAACTTTAATGAGACTTTAAGCACTTGGATATTTTGAGCAATTTTGAAAACTTTGACCACTGTAAGAAGACTTGCAGCACATTAAAAAGGTTTCGAGCACTTTACAAGGATCTGAAGCACTTTAAAAGAGCTTGGAACAGTTTGAAAGGATTTTAAGATTGTATAATCAGTGTTTAAAAAGAAGTTCGAGTTCTTTAGTGGACCTTAAACACTATAAAAAGAATGTTGAGCACTTCAAAAAAGGCTTCGAGGACTAGAAGAGTTTGAAACAGTTCGAAGGAACTTTAAACACTTTAAATGTACTTCAAGTGCTTTAAAAGGGTTTCGGACACTTTAAAGGGCCTCGAGCTCAACAGACAACCAACGAATGCTTTAAAAGGGTTCGAAAACTTTAATGAGACTTTAAGCACTTGGATATTTTGAGCAATTTTGAAAACTTTGACCACTGTAAGAAGACTTGCAGCACATTAAAAAGGTTTCGAGCACTTTACAAGGATCTGAAGCACTTTAAAAGAGCTTGGAACAGTTTGAAAGGATTTTAAGATTGTATAATCAGTGTTTAAAAAGAAGTTCGAGTTCTTTAGTGGACCTAAACACTATAAAAAGAATGTTGAGCACTTCAAAAAAGGCTTCGAGGACTAGAAGAGTTTCAACAGCGAAGGAACTTTAAACACTTTAAATGTACTTCAAGTGCTTTAAAAGGGTTTCGGACACTTTAAAGGGCCTCGAGCTCAACAGACAACCAACGAATGCTTTAAAAGGGTTCGAAAACTTTAATGAGACTTTAAGCACTTGGATATTTTGAGCAATTTTGAAAACTTTGACCACTGTAAGAAGACTTGCAGCACATTAAAAAGGTTTCGAGCACTTTACAAGGATCTGAAGCACTTTAAAAGAGCTTGGAACAGTTTGAAAGGATTTTAAGATTGTATAATCAGTGTTTAAAAAGAAGTTCGAGTTCTTTAGTGGACCTTAAACACTATAAAAAGAATGTTGAGCACTTCAAAAAAGGCTTCGAGGACTAGAAGAGTTTAAACAGTTCGAAGGAACTTTAAACACTTTAAATGTACTTCAAGTGCTTTAAAAGGGTTTCGGACACTTTAAAGGGCCTCGAGCTCAACAGACAACCAACGAATGCTTTAAAAGGGTTCGAAAACTTTAATGAGACTTTAAGCACTTGGATATTTTGAGCAATTTTGAAAACTTTGACCACTGTAAGAAGACTTGCAGCACATTAAAAAGGTTTCGAGCACTTTACAAGGATCTGAAGCACTTTAAAAGAGCTTGGAACAGTTTGAAAGGATTTTAAGATTGTATAATCAGTGTTTAAAAAGAAGTTCGAGTTCTTTAGTGGACCTTAAACACTATAAAAAGAATGTTGAGCACTTCAAAAAAGGCTTCGAGGACTAGAAGAGTTTCAAACAGTTCGAAGGAACTTTAAACACTTTAAATGTACTTCAAGTGCTTTAAAAGGGTTTCGGACACTTTAAAGGGCCTCGAGCTCAACAGACAACCAACGAATGCTTTAAAAGGGTTCGAAAACTTTAATGAGACTTTAAGCACTTGGATATTTTGAGCAATTTTGAAAACTTTGACCACTGTAAGAAGACTTGCAGCACATTAAAAAGGTTTCGAGCACTTTACAAGGATCTGAAGCACTTTAAAAGAGCTTGGAACAGTTTGAAAGGATTTTAAGATTGTATAATCAGTGTTTAAAAAGAAGTTCGAGTTCTTTAGTGGACCTTAAACACTATAAAAAGAATGTTGAGCACTTCAAAAAAGGCTTCGAGGACTAGAAGAGTTTCAAACAGTTCGAAGGAACTTTAAACACTTTAAATGTACTTCAAGTGCTTTAAAAGGGTTTCGGACACTTTAAAGGGCCTCGAGCTCAACAGACAACCAACGAATGCTTTAAAAGGGTTCGAAAACTTTAATGAGACTTTAAGCACTTGGATATTTTGAGCAATTTTGAAAACTTTGACCACTGTAAGAAGACTTGCAGCACATTAAAAAGGTTTCGAGCACTTTACAAGGATCTGAAGCACTTTAAAAGAGCTTGGAACAGTTTGAAAGGATTTTAAGATTGTATAATCAGTGTTTAAAAAGAAGTTCGAGTTCTTTAGTGGACCTTAAACACTATAAAAAGAATGTTGAGCACTTCAAAAAAGGCTTCGAGGACTAGAAGAGTTTCAAACAGTTCGAAGGACTTTAAACACTTTAAATGGACTTCAAGTGCTTTAAAAGGGTTTCGAACACTTTAAAGGGCCTCGGGCACAACAGACAACCACGAATGCTTTAAAAGGGTTCGAGAACTTTAATGAGACTTTAAGCACTTGGATATTTTGAGTAATTTTGAAAACTTTGACCACTGTAAGAAGACTTGCAGCACATTAAAAAGGTTTCGAGCACTTTACAAGGATATCAAGCACTTTAAAAGAGCTTGGAACAGTTGGAAAGGATTTAAGATTTTATAAGGAGTGTTTAAAAAGAAGTTCGAGTTCTTTAGTGGACCTCGAACACTATAAAAAGATTGTTGAGCACTTCAAAAAAGGCTTCGAGGACTAGAAGAGTTTCGAACAGTTCGAAGGGACTTTAAACACTTTAAATGGACTTCAAGTGCTTTAAAAGGGTTTCGAGACACTTTAAAGGCCTCGGGCACAACAGACAACCATGAATGCTTTAAAAGGGTTCGAGAACTGTAATGAGACTTTAAGCACTTGAATATTTTGAGTAATTTTGAAAACTTTGACCACTGTAAAAAGCTTGCAGTACATCAAAAAGGTTCGAGCACTTTACAAGGATTAAGCACTTAAAAGAGCTGGAACAGTTGGAAAGGATTTAATTTTATAAGGAGGTTTAAAAAGAAGTTCGAGTTCTTTAGTGAACCTCGAAAACTAAAAAAGAGTTGAGCACTTCAAAAAAGGCTTCGAGGCTAGAAGAGTTTCGAACAATCGAAGGGACTTTAAACCTTTAATGGACTTCAAGTGCTTTAAAAAGGTTCGGAACTTTAAGCCTCCAACACCAAGCAAGAACTTTAAAATTCGAGACTTAAAAGAACTTAAAACCAAAGATTGCAAGCAACTTTAAAATATTTTGAGCACTTGAAAAGAACTTAAATAACTTAAAGCATTTTTAGAGGTCTTTAAAAATTACTTCAAATTAAGCAATTTCCAATTTTTATCTGTTTATAGCATGTATATAGATACCTACAATTTAAAATCATACCACCAATAATATCACTGATCTGATAATGAAGTGATAAAGAACAATCGAGAATGGCTGATAAGTACATATTAATAAAATCATTATTACGAAGTCATAGATTTTTCGCAGTAGTAGTCGTTTATTAGTGTCTAGTTATTTATTAGTCGGGTTTAGTCATCGTCCACCGCGGTTCTTTTCTTGTCAAGTACAACTACAACTACAATACCTCTAATAACATTCGTACAGTATTGACAAGGATACCAACAATTGCACACGAGCGGGGAAAGTTTATCTTAATCCACCTCGATCTTAAAAGCGAGTTTACAAGTTGAAGTTACCTCCTTTCGTCAGCAACAAACTACGCGCCGGTTGTCTAATTAATTAATAAAATACAATACAATTTTTATTATTTATTTGTTTAGTATTGTATTGCCAAAGGTGTTAATTAAATAGTTTCTGTTTTTATGGTGTCTACTACGTACATTCGCTGTGATAGATTATAGATTTATAGAAGTGATATTATAAAAATAATTGTGATTAATAATAAGAACTGCGTGCATAAATTCAAAATGTATACCAAAGATTTTGTGATTTTGTTTATTTTATTCAGGTGTTGTAATTCTTTAGATGGTAAGTGAATCATTTTTGTTTAACAATTTAATATCTAATGAAATTAGGATAGCAAGTTTAAATTGTGAATAATATAAGAAATGTTATCAATCATACAGATAAACTAATAACAATGAGAGTACCATAAACGAGATAAGTAACGTTTATTAAACGATTATTTTGAGTTTAAAAAACTTCTTATTTTGAACATAACAGTAAACAAGTACCACAATATTTTTTATTAAAGTTTAATTGTTGCAATAAACACAAAAAGTATATGCAAAATACGATAAATAATTCATTACCTTTTTTATAATTTCAATTTTCAGTTTTTACCAAATAATTATCAAAAAATAACTATTAAAATAAAAACGTTACAATTAACAATTATAATTAATCCAATTTTAAGGTTTTTGTGCTAATGGTCTACAAAATATTGATATTTATAATTCAAGGTTTGTTACAAAAAAGTATGATACTGGAATACAGTCAAACTTCGATAACGTGAACGTCAAATTGATTGGCAATAGCATCAACTATCAGAAATATGTGTAATTTTTACTTGGTGACTCAAACTTTCAAACTTGTATTACTCAATAGAATATTTGATAACTCGATGATAATATTTGATCTTACTTAGTTCTCGTTTTAGTACATTTAGTCTTGTTTTTAGACTGTCTTAATCTTTTTCCTTTACTTTATTATCTATATTATTTTCTGTTTCTAACAAACTGTATTGCTCAATCGTCGAGATCAATGTTTTTAGCTTCTAGCAGAATCCAAATCTGTTAATCAGAGTAGGCTTTGGTCCGGGGCATGCGTAGAGGAAAACCTGCGCGCATCTATTAACCGTCCTAAAGCATGTCACTTATTTTATTAAACGTAAATATTGGTTGAACGTACAGAATATATAAATAAAAAACAGTTATGCCAACTTTGATAAGTCCAATTCTCTCGGGGAATCTCTTAATAACGTACGATTTTAATAGAGGGATGTACTAGGTAGGCAATTAAGCAGTGAGGCAGTTCAGTTTCTGCGATTATTTGTCATCAAAACGTACTTTATCTTTTAATCAAAAATTAAATCTAATAAAATAAGTGGAAATGGTGCACTGAAGAAATATATTACCTATCTCTATCCTCCTATTTACCTATCTGTAACATGAAATAAATACATTATTAAACGGTAATTTATTACTTCGATTTTTTTGCGTCACGTGGTGCTTCGACTTATCGAAGTTCGACGTATTTTCGTTACTGTTATAAAAACACGAAATTAATTAATCATCTGTGGTTAACTGTCTACAATTTCTAATCATAATGTCAATGTCTGGAGATGATTTTTTTGAAAATATTACCTACGTGGTACTTGAAAATACATATCAGTACCTAGTGACGTTTTACCGATATCACTAGCAAATGTCCTGCAGTAAATATGTTCTCCTTAAAGTTTAGATATTTATTATATTAGCTAGCTATTAAATTAAAGTATTTCTTATTCATGTCATTAACGTAACAAATTTATAGATTATTGATTATTGATATTACCAATTTTTTTATTATTATTAAGGTTATTTTTTGTTTTATGGTCAAATCTTAAAATTGCAAAGTAACAATTCAAAGTACCATATATATATAGAAAAATCACACACACACACACAGCTTTTTAATTATATCGATAAATACTATTTAAATATTTTTTTGTTCAGTCATCGAAAAGGAATTTGAAATTACTAGAATTACTAGAAATTACTCGCTTATATTAATTCATTCATTCATTCATAAATTACACCTATGTGTGCATAAGTAACTTATTCATTAGCAGTTTCCATGCAAATTTTAAAAATAAACTAACTGGTGATGTATTACCAAGTTCAAAATTACATCTAAAAATATTTTAATACTTTACATATCATAGGTACAGATACTTACAATAGTTACTAAATTATTATAAATATTACATTACTAGGTATTCAAAAATAATAAAGAATAGAAATTATTGATTGAGTAAGTTTCTGAATAACATACATAAAAATATATTAACATTGTAAGTAAGTTATAAGCAATATTAAAATCTAAACCAGAGTATCTATTTATTGAAAAATCCAAAATACAAGTTACAATGAGTTCAGTAACCCAAAAAATTTTAATGTTACTAAATAGTTCATTGAGAAATTCAACTGAATAATTTATTGTGAGAAAATTATTCAATTAAGTACATTTTTTTTACATAATTCATTGGTTTCAAAATTAAGTAGTTTAGACATTAAAACTGATCTACCCTGAAAAACTAATATCAATAAAGTCAGCGAAATTATTTAAAATAACAAAAGATTTTTTCACCCCTCAAATTTTATATCATTGAAATTTAGATTGTTTCATTAAAAATGTATCGTTATTTGAAAAAAAAAAAAAATGATTCGACGCCCTATATATAAGTAAATTTGAACCACTTTTAGCATAGTAATAAATAAATAAATTTTGTTGCAGTTATTTGAATTAAAGAATTTCATAAAAACATATACTTAGAAGTTGTAAATTTATAGAAACTAATTTTACAAATTTTATCAACTCGCCTGAATTTTCAAAAAAATCCAATTGTCGGAGTTCTGAGACGAACATGTATAGTTATGGAGTTCTTGTAAAAAATGTTCAATAGTTCTGCAAAATTTCCCAAAAAACAAGTAACCACCATATTTAGGGGTAGTGTAATTTGTTCTGTCGAGAGTTCTGATATTCGATAGAACTCCAGAACTCTTACTTGTCAGCAGAAAACAAAAACGATCAGAACTCTCCAACAAACAAATTACGGCGCTACCCCTAAATATGGTGGTTATTTTTTTTTTTGGGAAATTTTGCAGAACTATTGAAAATTTTATGCAAGATCTCCAGAACTATACATCAATTTGATTTTTTTTCTGAAAATTCAGGCGCCAACTTCAGACGACTATTTCACCCTTTTATTTTTGGTCGATTAATATTTTGTATATGTATCAATAGGTAACCAAAAATGTTAATTTTTTTGAAAACTTCAAATGAATTTTTGCTTAAGAACAATTGACTTCAAACACTTCTCCAAACCTTAGTATACATATAAAGGTGAATTTTTCAATTCTTTTTGTGTCATAACAGCTTAAATTTGTTCTTGTTTACATATTTATAATATGCAAATTGCGGTACAGTTTATCTTTAACTATTATCTAACTTTGCCTTAAGGTGAACAGACACATATGTTACAATGTAAAAATTTCTATTTTAAAAATATTATTATATCCATGTGAGGATTATAATTTATTTTATGCTTACGTAAAAGGTTTTAAAAAAGTTATCCATACAGCAAAAGATTTGCTAAATAAATATTAATACAGTACGTAATACTATATATATTATATTAGTATATAGATATAATATTGATGTATTATATCATCAAAAAATATTCAGAAAAAATCACTGATTTTAACTATCCAGTTATCTTCCAAATTTTTTATTAATCAGCACATTGACATTACAGTACATTCTAAATTTAATCGGTGACTAATAAATTAAACAATTACTATTTCATGAATGCTGTAAGTATATATATATATATATATATTTTTTTAACTAATTCTTTTCGCGTCTAGCGTTTAGAATTGCGCCAGGTTACATTTAATTCATCACATTTTAATTGGTAATACGTAGATACTTATAAAAGATGATTCATAAAGTGGTGCAGATTTTATTAGACATCAAAAAGAGATATAAACCAGCAAATAATTGTGATGCATATTATGATTAATAAATAAATGTGTTTGTTTGGTTAATTGTTTTTAATAAGCAAAAACTATAACAATTGGCTCACTAAATTTTGGCTTCATCAGATTATATCAATCAGTTTTTTGTGAAAACCGATAAATGTTATTAGAATTCTCTAAATATTCTAAAATTTGCTAGAATGTCCCTAATTCTTCGAGAATGTATCAAGGAATAAATAAATTTTTAATAACATTCCGGAATTATCTGGAATGTTCAAGAATATTCCAGAAAATTCATAAATGTTGGAAAATGTTTGAATGTTCCCGACTTTTCACGAATATTCTAGAACTAGCTATGCCCGCGACTATGGTGACTTTCGGCAGCATTTAAAATTTTTTTCTTCTATATTTTTATTTTCTGGGCCGTAAGCCTTTTTGCCGACGTCATTACACAAAAACTTTCATCCCTTTTTTTTGTCCCCTTTAGGATAAAATTTTTACAAACTTTAAATGTCGTATTTATATCTAATCAAAAGCTTAAAAAATAAGTTTCAAGCCTCTAGCTTTATATTTACTTATCTATCTCTGTACCAAATTCTCATTTAAATCGGTTCAGTAGTTTGGGCTAAATTGCGTAACACACAGACAGACAGAGTTACTTTCGCATTTATAATATTATAGATTAATACAGTTTAATTATAGTTTAAAATAGTTTAAATGTCCCTTAGTATTCAACTACTTTTATTGATCCAAATAAACAAAACCTCTATAACTTTTTACACTTAATATTTTAATTTTCTGGGCCGTAAGCTTTTTGGACAACGCATTACACAAAAACTTTCATCGGCTAATTTTATCCCCTTTATGGTAAAATTTTTACAAACATTGAAAGTCGTATTTATTTATATATCTAATTAAAAGCCTAAAAAATCTTTAAAAACTACGGAATTTCCGCACAAACTTTCCTATTTCAACCCCTTACAACCCTTTTTTCGCATTAAAAAGTAGCCTATGTCCTTTCTCAGGCTCTAGACTATCTCTGTACCAAATTTCATTTAAATCGGTTCTGTAAATTTTAGACGAGATTGTGTAGCATACAGACAGAGTTACTTTCGCATTTATAATATTCCGCGAATTTATTTTCATCGATTTTCCCATGGGAATAAGATATTTTCTCGCAGTAAAACGTAGCCTATGTGTTAATTCAGGGTGTCAGCTAACTCCATACCAAATTTTATTAAAATCGCTCTAGCCGTTTAGACGTGAACAAGTAACAAACATACACACTCACACACTCACAAACTTTCGCCTTTATAATATTAGTGTGATGTTCCAGAATCATCAAAATTTTTCGGAAATGATTTAAAATGTTCAAAAATATTTCATAGTGTGCTAAAATGTTTATTATTTACTTTATAATTTTCTAGATATTTGTAATGTTTGCCTAAAGAATTATCTTTAAATATTATTAGACATTTAGGCTAAGTTAAATTATTGTAAAATAAAAAAAAAATGTTACTATTTAATCCCAAATATCAAAAGGTTACTATATTTTATCTTTAATAAATAAGGATTGCTTTTATGTATTTATATAAAAAGTACAAAGAGGTCAAATACCTTTGCTAGTCGACGAGTGACTGTAATAAAATCAGTGACATTGGTGATTTGTTATTGGCGTTCATAAATTATTAAAAACCCTCCTACGCCAATTTTTTGTTCGGAAAAAATCTTAACGTTAGGTAGGTAGTTCTGTATTAAGTTTACAGTTATTCGCAACAGTCAACAAATATTGCTTGATGCTGTTTTATTATACATAGGAAATAACAAAAAATTGTTTTGATTAATATATTTAAAAAAACTACTTCCAATTAAAACAAAAAAAAGATAAAAAAGTTTCAAGTTAATGTTTCCTATTTCCCAAGAATTTGCAATAGTTCTAAAAACATAAAATTAACTTTTTTAGTGTCTTTCATTGTATGGTAAATTAAGAAAAAAACCCTGTACATTGTAAAAGTCTGATTTAACGATTTGAACCAAAAGTGCCAATAAACACTAAACTTCTACTTTTATTTGATATTTGCCAAATCCATTAGTTTTGTACTTTCACTTACTTCTTCCTTCCTTCCCACTTTTCAAAAAAGACATTTAGGAAGAACAATTTCTAAAAAGTTGTCAAACTTTCTTAACGGCTTAATATTGGTGGTCAAATAAAACCAAAAAAACACAAAAAAATGTGACAACAACCAACGAGAAAGAAAAAGCTAAAAACTCATATTCATTCAAATAAATTAACGACGAAAAACTGCAATAAGCTTTAGCCCTACTCAATAAATAGACAGGACCGTACTAAAAAGAAAATAAGTATTTAATGTATGTATATAAAAACCTCAAGTTAGTGGTCTTTGAGGTCAATACTTAGTTTAGATTAAAAAAAAAAATTAATATATAATCTATTAACTTTTAATATCCAGAGTTTGCTCTAACAATAAGCATTTTATTGTTAGTTACATTCCAGACGTTTTGTTGTTTTTGGCCAACTAAATCTTCAGTGATGACTTAACTGGGGCAAAATAGTGACTGACTGGTACAGTGAAGTCATTTCTAAAAATGTTATTAAGAGGTTGTTCATAAACTACAAAACACTTACATACATCAAATTTTTTCGCCTCCGTTTATTTTTCCAAGTGCTTAAGAAACCGTAAACTATCAATAACTCGAAGAAATTAAAATTAATACATAATAATACTTACTCTTAAATAAATATTAATTGTTGTTAAATAAACATTTACTGTAATATAACTGCTATGAGATGCCGGTCACTAACAGCTGACTGTAATACCGATATGCGCATGCGCGCCTTTCTATTGTCATAGCTTCCGAGACGAAACGTTACGAAATGTGTCGTTTCATGGCCTTGAGATTTTACTCTCAACGCGCCCAAAAAAGTTTCACTTTAACAATTTTTAATTTTATCTTGTCTGAAAGCCTACGTTATTTCTATTGGGGAAGGAGGGGGTCTTAACTTATACACGATTGTCAACGAAGGGGAGGGGGGGTGTCTAAAATTCCCAAAAAATAGTAACGTAGTTTATAGATAGTTGACAAAAATAATTTCATTACATTTTTCATAGCAAGATATCGATATATTTTATAGTAATATCAAAAATTCTTAATTTCAGAACCACTTTCAAAAGAAGAAAACAACCTACCGACGTCAGATATAATATTTCCGAACAATGTGACTGGTACCGAATACAACATCGACACTGATAAAGTTTTTCCCTCAAAAAAAGAAAACGAGACAAATAATAAAATGTCTGATTCTGAATCGTTCGACATGAGGCATTTCAATTTTTCAGCATTTAATAAGGACAGAGTGGTTTATTCATTTGTGCCATTAGAAGATTCAGAAAATCCAAAATCCAACGTGGAACTTATAGAAGACGGACAAAATACAGAAGACGAGTTCATGGCAAGTAGTTTAAATATGGCGCGAACAGAAAAGCAAACTTCCGCCAAACGTGGGAGATTGGCAGCCATTTTGACTATGTCGTTTCTGTTTGTTTCTATAGCCGGATATTTGGGATTATTATATTGGAGACGCCACTTGCAGTAAGTACTTTAATATAATTATTTAGTTTCATTAAAACATGTGGGACACAGTATATTAAACGAACACAACTTATACCGGTTGGGAAAAGATTTAACGACCAATTACACAAAGATTTGCTTATTATAAGATAAATCTGGACCATTTAACTGAACTTAATTACTTCCCTACTTTACCGGAGCAATTTTATTAAGTAAGCATATTACTAATTAGTCACATGAATTAGTAACAAAATAATTCTTTTAAACTTGGCATAATCCTAATCTTAAAATTTTCAAGTTACTATATTAATAGAATTATAGAAGGAATTCAATTTGCTAGCTCATTTTTAATGCCGCTTCTTTTAAACAATTTTAAAGTTCATTTACCCAGGTAAGTCGACACCAACTTGTTATAAATGGTAATGGTTAATTATTTTACTGAATAAAAGTGACTAAGGTAATTTAAACCAAACCCATGACTCGGTTTGTTAATTTTTTATAAAAAAAAAAATGCTCCCAAACCCTTAACTCAAAATTGACTTAATTAATTTTACAGCGTGCTTGCCTTCAATTAACTAAAATTTCCTTTAAAGTTTAAGAACTTCAAACACGAATAACTTCGTTTTTTCAAATGGCACCTACCATTTTTTATTTTTTCAATCGATTCCTTTTTTATCCTTTGTCGATTCACATAAATACTCCCTACTGTTTTATTTGAAAAATTTTAAGTAAAAAAAAATAAAATAAGGTACTTAGGTTTAGGTGCCATTTGAAAAATCGAAGTTATTCGTGTTTGAAGTTCTTAAACTTTAGAATTTTATTTTGAACTCCCTGTATAAATTATTTAGTTCAATTTTGTCAAGGCGTTAGCACTAATATTCAGCTATTACTAGTAAAAATTTCAACACTCTGAGTCGTATTTTGTGGAAGTTATGATTTTTTATAATTTGGGTTGCGATAGCGATTTTTTTTCTATAAATTAAATTAACTCAGAAACCGATCGTCATAGGTGTACAAGTTGATTATCAAACTTACCTTAGAATTACACTTTTTATTCGAATTCAGCGTAAAAAAGATACCATCCCATTTAAAATAACAAAGTTGGTGTCGACTTCCGGTATAACCGGATGTAAATCGAACTTGAAAATATTTTTAAAAGAAGCGGCATAAACAATAACCAAATGAGCCCAAGTTTCAGAATTGAATTCCTTCTACTAATTCATATACTTCTAATAGCCCATCAACTTGAAAAAACCCTGTATATACCGGTTAGGAAAAGATTTAACCGACCTATTAACAAGGATATTTTCGTATCACCCCTGCATTACTGCACCTATTTCTTACTGAGGATTCGTTTCAATTATTGTAGAGGCTTTTACTTCTTGTAAATCCATATTTACTTAATATACAGAAACGCAATATGCGGGTACAAAATATTTATTGATAAATATACAATAATTATTTCACTACACTTTTTGTAACCGAATATTGTTTCTGTTATTTTATTTCATTACAAAATTGTGGGACACCTAGTACATTATGTATATGCATTCACATATATACAGGTTAGGAAATATACATAACAGCCTTATTTAGGCTTAGCTACTATTAGGGTAGGGAAAGAGTACGAGTTCCACCTCCCGTACGTCATTGGAATTTTTCTTCAATTATTAAGTGACGAAATCTACAACGTTATCTCCTTTAGAATCAGTTATGAAAATTATTTCGAACTAATAATCGCTTTATTATGCTAACCCGGATTTAACAAAAATGTTTGTTTTTGAATATTAAAAAATGCAATAATATGGTAAATATAAAATACATTAAATCTTCTACGTATTACTTCATGACGATTGTTAATAAATAACACGATGTCAAAGGTGAGAATTCATCTGCATTTAAAATAATTGATTGATTTAAATTGGTCCTATTGACCAAATTCAAACGATAGATATTAATTTTCTCAGAATTTTTCCAAGATAGAAAAATAAAATCATCATAAATGACATGTCAATTAAAATTTTAAACCAGTCAGTTGATGACAAATGAAATAAATTAATAAAACTATTATTAAACTATAAAAAGGATTTTGTCCTTGACCCAGACACCTTTTTTGCTATAACTATTCACAGTTTGAATTCATTTAAAGAATTATAGAATAGAAATGCAACATTACCTTATACAGATGTGCTAACTTACGAACCGAACAGGGATGTTCTTTTACATGCAATCAGAAGGGGCGGCATCATCTTTTTATAAACAGTACTTTGTATATAAATACAAGGTGTTAAGTTTTGTGCCCTAGAACTGTATATGCATATATGTATAATGCCTTCTTGGCTTATGCACGTAAATAGAAACCAATCAAAGGTACTTAAAGCAAATATGAAACACTTAACTACAGGCATATTTATGTATATATGTATTTTTTTAAATCCAATAAAACAAAAAAAATACAGTCAATTGAAAATTCACTTTATTATTGTTACTCCAGAGCAAATGTAATCTTAATTTTTATTGCCAATAAACAAGTACATACTAATAACTATGTACTTTGAATTCAACATTGAAAATAATAAACTTTAAGTTAACTTGATTTATTTCTTTCTAAAGCAGTACAAATTATTGATTTCATTGCGTTTCGTTTAGGAATGCTCTAGGATCTTGACAAAATTCCTTTGAATTTTCAAAAATATATTCTTTTTAATTATAAGTCACCACCATTATACATAATAAATAAATAGCTGAGGACAAGCACTGTACAGGTATTTCAGAACCTAATTAGCTTGATATAGGTACACAGAGACCCCGCCCATTCGTAACTAAACGCACGGGCATAAGCTCCTCCTCTCGTGCGTCTCGCGCATCTTACAGGCTTTAAAACATTTAGTGGATTATATTGCAGACTATTATGGTGCAACACAAATATCGACACCCTTAAATACACTTAATTAGCTTCACTTTAGTTTACATTAAAATTAAAAAAAGTTTAATTCATGGTACACAGTAAAAAAAAACAGCTTCTAAAGACAAATTAATGTTTCTGTTTAAAATTTACACTTTGAATATTTACCTATAGCTTTTTTAACTCAAAATTAAGCAGTTTCGTTCCTTTCTTTTCAGAAAACGATACGGTAACAGACAAATTTTGTCAAATGAAGATGAATATATTAAGGATGATATGAAACATTTTTCGGTAAGGCATGTGATGTGATGTGGTTTAAATGTTATTTGTGATGTTTTGTGTGTAGGTCCGTTGTTAAGTATCCACATATTTCCTGCTACAACTCAAATAAAATTGTAAAAATAATATGGATTTAATAATTTATAAATTGTTTTGCTACCTTTTTGAGAGACCAAGGCAAATTAGAAATAGAAATACAGTCGAACTTAGATAACTCGAATCACATTGTGAAGCAAAAAATTGTACCGTTATTAAAAAGAGATGTTAAAGTTAAGGGATTCCCCCAGAAAATTCGAATTATCGAAGTTGGCGCAAAATATTATCTTCAACTTATCGATTCGAGTAATAGAAGTTCGATATATCGAGTAAAAATAGTTGTTGATTCTATTGCTAACTAATATGGTTCGAGTCAGTGGCGGATTTACCAGCAGGATGAATAGGCTAGAGCAGGGATGACGAACCTTTTTTGATGTCTGTGCCACAAAGTTATAAAAATTCTTTTTTAAATAGGTAACGTGCCACAATAAAATTTCATTCGAAATGTTAGCGTGGTGAAACTATACGTAAGTATAATTAAACAAACAAACAAACAAAAGCAATTCATCTTTAAACAATTTTTTATTAATTAATGTTTTACAAAAAGCAATATGCTTGAAACCAAAATCACGTTAAAAAAAATGTTTTTAATGTGATTTTTGTTGCTGTACACAAGATGATAAAGATTTAATTAATATCTGATTCATATTTAGTTAATTTCAACAGTACGCATGCAGAGCTCGACTCATTCGTCATTCTATTCCTATATTTATTTTTTATAAAATTTAATTCTGAAAATAGAGATTCACATGCCCACGTCGATGAAAATATTGATAAAATTGCCTTTGCTAATATTTTTAGTTTCAAAAAATTAAACGTGTCAGGAACTGAATTCCATGTATAGTTAGAATTTCATCTTCTGCAATTTTATTTATTTTATCCAATAATCGATTACTTTCAATAATTTCTAAATCATTTCTTAAATCAACAAATTTTTGGTTTATATGGTACTTGACTGAAATTCAACTAATTCCATTTCTAATTCATTAAAATTTAACCACTCAAGGACTTTTAAATTTAATTTTTCAAATGGTATTGTATCAGGATATAAAATAAATTTTGATTCGACCTCTGCGACAGCAACAACATTCAAATACCTAAGAAGGCGAAACTGGATACGCAAATTTTTTTTATCTAATGCGCATCTGTATATACTTCGAAAGAATTCATGCGATATTTTAATAATAAAATGTATAATTTGACGGTTCTAGTTAACATACTAAGACAGGTATTCAGTACTACAAATTTATATCATAAACTATAAATTAAGTGTAGATTAATAATTTTTAATTCATTTCTATTAAAAAAGATAACTTAAAAAAAAATTGTTTTTGTGCGTGCCATCAAAATTTTCAAACGTGCCACTTGTGGCACGAGTGCCAATAGTTCGCCATCCTTGGGCTAGAGCCTAGGGCGGCAGATTTTAGGGGGCGACAAACTTTGCTAAAAAATTTTTTTGTCTTACAGAAATTAAAGAAAAAACGAGGCTCAAAAAATTAACAAAAATTACAATATTTTAGTGCCATACAATATACTGAATACACTAACGTCTGTATATGAAAAATTATTAAACGCTTATTTATAAAAATATACTATTGTGATTTTGAATTTTTAAAATATTCCAATAGCGTTTAAGTATTACATTTTAAATTTAGTATTTTTACCTATTTTTTAAATTAATTATTGCCATAATTTTTTCTTTAGGTCCACCCACACTATTCAATTAATGTGTAATATGTTTCATCACTTAAATTTATCTATTCGAAGAGAAATGGGATCCGAAAAAAATTGCTTAAAAATAACAATAACAAATATTATATATGTAGATATACATGTGGAAAATTAATACTTTTCTATTGATATTTCTGATGATATTAACAACCTGTTTGAGTGTAGAATAAAAATTTAATAAATTTACACGTAAAAAATTGCATATTTTTGCACAGAATTTCATAAATATAATACATTTGTTAGAATGATGGTAATTAAAAAAAAAACAATAACGATAATATTGTAATGAATAAAAGCTGTAAATATCCATTCAACGAAAGTTCTTCTTAACATTCTTACATTTTTAATCCTAATGAATTCGTATCAATATTTGTTGATTAGTCTTATAAAAATATAATACAATCATAAAGTTCCTTTTTTATTGACAAAAAATTGATTGTGAATTAGGGTACCTATAGAATTGCAAGTGTCATCAGTAGGGGCGGCAAATGTGTAAATCCGCCACTGGTTCGAGTTATTGACATTCGAAGTATCGAAGTTTGACTGTATTAACAATTATTTGAATTTTAAAAGCTTTTCGTCCAATATATTTCAAAACAAAAATTTCTAATAGGTATATTTTTAAATTATTATTATTATGTAAATTAATAGTTCATTTAATATTTCCCATAATTTGAAATTATTTCTTGTTTTTAGCTGTGATGTTAAGAAAATTTCCGTGAGTGAGTCAGTGAAACCCAAGAACAAACAACACCACTACAGTAAACTACAAGAGGAGCTTTTGGTATAAAAAAGAAAAAGCCACAAAGAATACGGATTTTACAGTTGGTAGTAACAGTCATCATATTGTTACTACTTACACAGTACTAGAAGTATTTTTGATGACAAACATGCAAATATTCCTGACACTTCTTGTTAGACGACATTTTTCCTAACTACCAACTGTATTATTGTAAATTACACAATTAGCTAAAGATGTTTTTATTTATAAATTTATATATAGTCACGAAAATAAATCTATTTTCTTGACAGTTGGCAATTTACAGTAGTGTACTCTATATTATTTACAAATTATAAATTCTTAAATAATGCAAATTACCTTTTAGATGCTCAACTTGTATTTTTTATATGTACAATTTTCATACTGAAATGTGCTTTTTTTTATTTAAGGCACTTTATGTATACACTATACATATATTAGGTATTATGGTATCTATAGTTGACCCAAAGATATACATATGTATAACGTTGTTATGGTTTTGGCTTTTTGAGTGGTTTAAAACGCCCCCTAATAGAATAATTTGTATGATGTTAATACTTCAGCAGCCAGTAAATTGTAAAATTGTTTCTTCATAAATATACTGTCGAAAAAGAAATTTATTAATTATTTTTAACAAACACAAGGTTGCATTATTTTAATGGTTTGTATTAAAATTCTTAATTTATTTAATGCAGTTTTAAAATACGGACCTGATATTTGTCAGGAAAGATTCTACTGTCAATCAATTTTTATGACCACCTGTGGTTAAGGTCTTTTAAAAGTTAAACAACACGTAATTAAGTCACTTTATCTTTGAGTCAACTATATATATACATATATATGCAATTTTCTATTTTTTTTTACATTATAATAATTAATCACTTTGTTTTATATATATATTATAACTTATGTAGTACAATTGTAGCGGTGACGAAGCTTATGGCAAATTTAGCAAATGACTTTTTATTAGATATAGATACACATACATATATGTTGTTTATACATAATACGTAGAAGATAAAATGAACTTCTGATAAAAATTAAACAGTGTTATAAATAAAAACACTAAAACATAAAATTTCACTTAAAAAATACTAAAAGACAATTCCAAACTGGAGGAATTTTTGGTTTTAGTGTTTTAAATGTCAAAATTTAAATTTAGCTTTTTTTGAAATTTAAGATAAAAAGTAAAGGTAGGTATTTTCAATTTATTAACAATTTTGTTTCGCTGGACGAAAAAAAGTTCCTTAAATGTAGAATATATTGTTAATAATTAATTAACTAGTAGTTTCATTTACAATTTGTGTTTTTAGTGCTAACCCAAATTTTGTATGATAGGCAATTTTAGAAAGATTTCAGTGCTGTGATATAAGAAAGAATTGTTGAAATGTATTGAAAATATTCAAGGTAAAATTATAGAAATTTGAACAAATACACAATGATTGAATTTATTTTATTACTGCATTATTTTTGTTTACAGGTATATATAACACGTACTACTATTTTTGTTTTAAAATGCAAAGGAAATTTGATGTCAATTTATCAATGATTATTAAAATTCACTTTTCAAACTTTATAACTTAAAACCTTCTGGTCGACAAAGTTTTTTAAAAGGATTTTTTTGTAGCAAATTCATTTCAAAAAAATTTTAAAAATCAATTTTATAAAATACGTCACACTAAAATTAGCTTGTTTTGACCCCCTCCCCCCGATTGTCACGCTGTGTCACACTTTCTGGGGACCCCCCTGTAAATATCACGTCACAAAAACTAAAATAAAAACAAATTTTGATAGTCAAAGATATTTATTTTATTTTCATAATAAAATTTAAATAAAGTAATAAAAATCTTTTGCAACGAACAAATAAATAATATGTATGCCAATGTATTTTATGAACAGCCCCAAAGTTAAAAAGTAATTTTGTAAATAAAGAGGATTAATATTCATTCCCTTTTACTATAACTTTGAAATAAAATAAATGAATATCAGAAATTATAATTTTTATTATAAGGTTTAATATTTTTAATTAAAGTTATTTGTGATTTAAATTTAATTTTATTACTTTTTTTTGTAATTTACTTATGAAGTTTTACCTTTGAGGGATAAATTTAATTTATATATACTATTTATAAAGTTAAATTAATTGGTGATTTGTAGGATTAGTAATTTTTTGAAAATTTAAAGATTTTAAAAGAAAAATTAATTATTTGTACCTTGTGTATCAGGGTTAATTAATTTTATAGTTTTGATTTAAACTGATCCCGAAGTTGGAAGAGCTAAGATCTTATTTATTTTAATGTTTTATAATTATGTACAAAAAAATCGAGTTGAAACAGAAAAAAAATTTCCTATGTTATTTAATAAGAAATCGAATTTTTGGATGAGTAAATTCTCCAATTCAGTTACATATATTTGTTCCACATAGGAATAATTTTATCAGATTTTTTCAGGTAGGACACAAAAATGCAACCCAAACTGCATTTAAAAAACAATAACATTCTTATCAGTTATGTTCCAGTCATATAGCTAACGTCATGCAAAATTTCATAATTTGTACAGGGTGTTCAGAAAAAAAATCAAATTTTAGTAACTTCAAATCCGAATAATTTAGTTTTTTTGTTTCAAATAGCACCTACCATATTTTATTTTGTCATTTAAATTCTCTTTTTATTTATTTATTATTTTATTAGAAAAATTTAGGATTTTTACTTAAAATAGCATTTAAACCATGGCTACCTATATTGTGTGGTATCAAATTGTGAATTAAAGTTAATAAATTCAGCATGTTATTTTTTTATTATTCAGTAAGTCGATTAACCTTTTACTACTTAAAAATAATACCTACGTAAGCAGTTTTAATTTATTCAAAAATAATTAAAAAAATTATCTTTAATACTTTAATACATATTATAATGATTATAATGAATTATCTTTCACATAGTAGGTGATTCGGCGTTATTTATTACTTATATAACATGATAACAACTTTATCACGAGAATACTTTAATAAATTACCTTAGTAAATATGTAATAATTATGTAGGGCACAAAAAAATGAAATAATTGGCAACAAGAGAAAGTCTTTCTTTGAAACAAAACGAATTTTATTAATAAAAAAAATATAAATCTATCAAGAGAACAGAAAACAGACCCCACCACTTGAAAACATGTTACTCAAATAAAATAAGTAGCACTACATATTATTATCTACAAATTTCCCTATGCTTAGTGATGGGTTTTTAAGTCGACTTCTTGACTACTATTGGGCCAACATTATCTCCAGTTTCTTTGTTGTGGCTACCATGGCTGCCATCACAATAAGGCCACTAAAACAAAAAACAAATCAAAACAAAAAATAAAAATAAAAGTGTACCAAAACAAAAGTCAATGACCTACAATTAAAGAGCAACATATGGCAACACTGTATAGAATAGAATACAACTGCTGATAAGATTATAAGACATATTCACAGTAAAAGTACATAAATAAAGATGAACATACATTTTTAGACTTCCAGCACCTACAGAACACAGCCTTGTCAGTTATATCTTCAACATCTACAGTGTCCACAACTTTCGGATTGGATTTGTGGATTATATGATTTATTCTAGTTCTATGTTTCCCAGCCTCAGGGCAAAAGGCCCTGTAGCCCATGTATGAAAAGCCAGCTACAAAAGCAGTTGGTGGAATAAGGGCCAACCAGTCTTTAACTAAAATAAAAAAACAATATATTTAAATACTTATATTAAATATATGTATGTACATAGGTACTTACATCCCAAGTGAAACCATCCACCAATAGTATCAGGAATTGGCAAACTTGCCAAATAATTTGGAAGAGCTTCCTTAACTAAGTACGAGAACGGCTGCATTTTCAACTATTTATAATTTTATTGTAACACTAATTATAAAAACGATGAACACTACGTTGGAAATAGGAACGAACACACTTAGTTAATTTATTAATTGTATTGTTCATACACGAAACAATTTCCTTTGCCCAAATGTTACTTTCTCTTAACTCTTGTTAACGGTTGATTCTAGTTTAATTAATGGTGTACTTCCACGTTTCGGACAACAGGAACCTTCAGAATTTTAGAAAATCAACACTGGCACATAACCACGATTATTTGCAGTGGAATAACGATCAACATTGCGATATTACATTACCTAATCTCTACTACACAAATAGACAGTGGCGTAGTTTACACGCTATTGTTTAAAATGTGATAAAAAAAATAAACTACTGTTATATTACTCCACAAATATGTTCAAAAGCCTGTAACGAACTACAAGACCATGATAAGGATTTCATTTTAGGTATTTTTTTAAATTATAGTTCGTTTATCATTCATTACCTTTCGAAAGGTTCGAAAAGTTGACACTTAGCCTATTTTAGCAACAAATATTGTATTTACTTAACCCAACCCAACCCAACCCGACTGTATACATTATCGTACAGGGAATTCCAGATTTCCAAGCAAAATTTGCCTCCCTGAAATAATACATATTCGTCTGGAGGAAGTATAATTTCAATAATATAGTTTTAATATGCCAATAACTCATGGTAAATTAAAAAAGAATGCTTACAGTTTAATTTATAAAAAAAGCTTTCTTAAATAAAACGTTATTTTCTCTGGAATACAAACAAAAATGGGTTTTCAATTTAGCCTATATTGTAGATGTTTTTTTAATGAAGTCAGTTTGGAGAGGGGGAATAAGGGAACCTTTACATACTAGAGATGTGTCATTCATTCACTTTATGGTGATTCGATCGATCGGTGATTGACTACAAAAATGATCGAATCTTTTGTATCAATCATTCATTCGATCACTCTGTTGTTTGTGCTTGCCACTTGCAACGCATGGCTCGCATGTCGCATACAATGGCTATCTCTGTTTTGTTTGGACGAGGAGAAGATTTCTATAGTAAAAATTGTTAAAAAAACATTGTTGCATTGTTGTAACAATGTGTTGGTATAGAAACCCTCTCCTGCAAAAAGAAAACTAAATATATATTCTTATAGTTTAGATACATATTTTATTGACATCCATATATACCAAGTGATACACATAAAGTGAAGCTCTTTCTGAACGTAACAATGTACATATAAATAATAAAAGAAAAATCGCTTTTCGATAACACTGAAATAAAGTAAGTATTGTTTGCTTTTATAAATTAAATTACTAACCAGCGAGGACATGAATAATATTTATAAATATGTTCAATGAGTCTTTTATATTTCCTTGCAAACTAAAACTAAATACTGCACTGCACTCGATAGTCCCGATCTCGATAGTTGATCTTATTCCGTCGCCGGTCGTCCGTTATGTATCGATCATAGATAAGGTATCGATTCGAATACGAAGTACCGGCTGGCGGATACCGATTAAGCATTCGGTGATCGACCGATTGCGCAGAACGAAGATCGTATCATTCAATACTTTCAAGTGATCCAATCCCAAAGATCGAATCATTCACGAATGACACATCTCTATTACATACCATAACCTACAATTATTATTGTTTTGTTCCGACTAGTCAAAGTTCAACTTGTTACGTAAAAATAGATTATTTAACGTATTTATTTACCAAATTTTAATTGGGTATAAAAGGAAAGTGACAACTCCACCCAACCCAACTTCACTGAACCTTTTGTTGCCCATTTTGATTTTTTTGTTTTTGAAAAATGCGCCTAGATATGTATGGTACCTAAAAATATAGAAAAGGTAAGTGTTTTAAGTATCAAAACTAAAATAAAGAAACTAATATTTTTACTGAACCTAACCTTACCAAACTCTACCCAACACTATTCCTATATTTTTGAAACAGAGGCATGAATGATATCAAAAAGTGTTAAACTCAGTGGCAAAGTCTATCAAAAACCCACCAAAATTAATTTTTTTTTGGAAAATGGTGAGATAAGTACCTTTGTGCCTTTCCTGCTTTAGTTTTTCTATCGCAATACCTAGTTGTCTTTGTTCTCTTGACTTATTTTGGTAACTAATACAGTAATTCAGACTTTAGCCAATCCAACCCATCCTAGTATTACCCCTAGCCTAACCAACCCAACCTTCTCTGTAATCTAACTTCAATTCCCCAAATTCCCTCTTGACAATGAAGGGATATATTCATTTTTAGAATTCTGGAAAGGTTCCTAGTTAGTGATTAGATACAATTAATGTTTGTTGCCCATTTTAATTTTTTTTTGTTTTTGAAATAAGTAGTTTTATCCCTAACCTAACCCATCCCAACCTTATCCTCTGTAATCCAACCTTAATTCCTCAAATTCAGTCTCTTTCAAAAGCTTAGAAGTCTATTAATTTTTCGAATTTTTGATTTTCTTTTGGTAAGTGAATCTTAAAAGTCACTAATATACCTAAATGTTTGTAGACAATTTAAATTTATTTCTAAAAAAGTACCTAGGTACTTAAAAAATATTTAAAAAAAGGTGTGTATGAATTCAGTGAAACAAAGTTTCTTGTATCACAACTAAAATTAATTATGCAATATTTTTGATGAACTTAACCAAACCCAAATCAAACAATTAAAAATATTTTATTAAAACTACTCCAAAAAATATATTTTTAAAATTGTCAAATTCAGTGGTTGCATAGGCCAAAATTATTTGTTACAGTTTATTACCATATATGGAAAATAACAAAGAAGCCTTTCTCATTATTATTCTTAACTGGGAGTTATATCGTATTTTATCTTACTATTCGGAATTTAAAATACAAAATAAATTAGCAATTTTTGTGTTAAAAAATACTTCATTCAGAATTACCATGAGATAATATTATTTATCACTAAAATTTTTAAAATATTGTTTGCTGTATCCCAGTCATCTTTTGAGGATCGTGTAAAAGAAGTTGCATAAGAAAAGTCCAGCAAAGCTGAATTCAAGGTAAAAACATTTTATCAGTTAAATATTTCACACAATAAAATACTAAAAATTATTTATATCGATTTATAAGGATTTTAGACACTGTGTTATGAACAATATCTTTATTATATCCTGAACTGTTTTAAATAATCTAATATATAAAACTCTCGTGTCACAATGTTAGTTACCATACTCCTCCGAAACAGCTTGACCGACTTTTATTAAATTTTATATGCATATTCAGTAGGTCTGAGAATCGGCTACTATCTCTTTTTCATACCCCTAAGTGATAAGGGTTGTCCACCCCTAACTGTTTTTTTTATTTTTTGGACAAAATTTTTATTTTTATTTTTTTATGATTTGGCATTAAAAAATACATATAACCCTTAATTTTCATCCTTCTATCACCAACCCCCATTTTTTAATAGCGATATTACGTAGTTCTGTAATAATCTTCAACTCTCAGTGGTCGATAACTGATCAATTATTATCAATCGATTAGTCATCCCCGTCAGGCGTCTACTGATGTCACTACTCACCCAGCAAACAGCACCAAGTGGGGATGAGAATGAAGCAGATTTTTTTAGAATGTTACAGGCAGTTCAAATATGTTCTAAGAAGTAAAAGAATGTTTTATTAAAATATAACATTTCAGAATGATTTGGCAATATTCAAGAATGTTCCAGAATCTTGAAGATCATTCAAGAATGTTTCTGAATGTTAAAAAAAGTTAGAGAATGTTTTGAATCATTATGGGATGTTCTGGATAGTTCTAAATTCGCGAATATTCTAGAATGTTATCTTACCCGGGCAACGCGATCTATAATTAATTAATAACTAACTTAAATAACTATTCATAAGATATATTTTTAGTGCTCAATATTTGCAAATTAAAAATATTTTTCTCTTAATTAATATTTTCAAATTTATATTTATTTAATTCTGAATTCAATACTAATTTATGTCCTCTTTAAATTTTTTAGATGAATAAATCAAATCAACAGTTCTTGATACTGGTTATAAGGAATATTATTAATAGTGTACATTTTATTGCTTACATTGGAATAATTTTATAATTTATATCAACAATGAAGTATTTATTAAGACAACAAATTGATTAATGACGCCATATTAGCAAATGAGTTTAATCATCTCTACTAAACTGTTCTTATAGAAGAAGTGTTAATTAATTTTAAATGAAAGTTCTCAATCTTACAAATAATTATAAATAGATACAGTAAGTTACATGAAAACTATAATAACCCACATAATATTGAAAATATGTGGAAAGATATAATACCGATTTCTGTCGCAATAAATTAAGATTTAAACAGTTAAAATGTATTTAACTTACGTGCACTTAATTGATACTAATGCATAAGAAGAATAATTATTTATAAATAAAGTAAATAGATGTAATATGATCAATTTTATTATAGGAAGTACTTTATGAGTGTCGATCTGATGAAGCATCAAAACTGTGGACTCTAAATTATTAAAATTATTGTGATGGCTACTCGTGGTAATTTAAGGCTAGCAAAACTGAAAAAGAAAAACTTGGTTTCGAATCAATGTATAATTGTAATTTTTTATAATTTAAATACTTTATTGATGATTAAGCAATTGGCAATATTTAATTACCATGAAGTTAATTAGCAGGAAATAGGAATCATCCATAAATGAATCACACGGTCTAGAGGAGTAAGTAGTATATAATTTTTAATTCAATTAACCTGAAGACCTAGTTACTAGCAAAAATTAGCAGATTTCTAATTTAAATCAGCAGCATTGAAAAAAGTTTGCAGAAAATTAGAATAAAAGCTCTGCTTAAAAGAGAAAATAGTCTCGAAGGAAGGGAAACAAATAAAATTTGAAGACATATGTACCTAACTAACTAAAGGAATTAGCAGATTTCAAATTTAATTCAGCAGTAAGAATTGCTACAATTTGCCATAAGGCTAATTTTCAGAAAATAGACGTTATAAGTTATAACTATACTTAAAAAAGATATATGGTTTCAAGAGGAAAGTATTATATTATTTTGAATTCTAGTTCATTTGAAGACATCTCTGCTTAGCAAAAATTAGCAGGTTTATAATTAAAATTAGCAGAATTGCTAAAAATTTACCTTAAAGCTAATTTACACATAAAATGGCAAACAATTTTGAATTCAATAGATTTGAAGGCATCTGCAATTAGCAATAATTAGCAGGTATCCAACTAAAGTCAGCAGCATTGCTATAATTAACCGTAAGGCTAATTTTTAGGAATTAGGCATAAAAATTCGACTCAAATGAGAAAGAAGTAAGGTTTCGAAGAGTAGGTAATAAATAATTTTGAAGACAAATGTAATTAGCAAAAATTAGCAGATTTTCAATTTAACATAGAAACGTTGCTATAATTTTCAGTAATTTAGCATAAAAGGTCTGCTTAAAAGAGAAAATAGTCTCGAAGAGTCTGTGACAAATAATATTTGAAGACATAAGTAAGTAATTAGCGGAAATTAGCAGATTTTTAATTTAATTCAACAGTAGGGATTGCTACAAAATTTGCTATAAGACTAATTTTTAGACAATAAACGCTAAAACTCTACTTAAAAAAGATATATGGTTTCAAGAGACAAGTATTATATTGTTTTGAATTCTAATTGATTTGAAGACATCTGTACTTAGCAAAAATTAGCAGGTTTCTAATTAAACCCAGCAGAATTGCTAAAAAGTTACCTTAAAACTAATTTACACATAAGAAGGCAAATAATTTTGAAGTCAATAGATTTGAAGACATATGTAATTAGCAAAAATTAGTAGATTTCTAATTTAAGTCAGCAGTATTGCTATTATTTACCGTAAGGCTAATTTTCGGGAATTAGGCATAAAAATTCGATTCAAAAGAGAAAGAAGTAAAGTTTCGAAGGGTAGGTAATAAATAATTTTGAAGACATATGTAATTAGCAAAAATTAGCAGTTTTTCAATTGAAATTAGCAGCATTGCAAAAAATTTACCATACCGCTAATTTTCACTGTTTTTAGCCTTTTGGTAATTCCTGATTAATTTCAAGACATATGTAATTAGCAAAAATTAGCAGATTTCTAATTTAAGTCAGCAGCATTGCTATTATTTACCGTAAGGCTAATTTTCAGGAATTAGGCATAAAAAATCGATTCAAAAGAGAAAGAAGTAAAGTTTCGAATGGTAGGTAATAAATAATTTTGAAGACATATGTAATTAGCAAAAATTAGCAGGTTTTCAATTGAAATTAGCAGCATTGCAAAAAATTTACCATACCGCTAATTTTCACCTATTTTAAGTCTTTTGGCATTTCCTGATTAATTTCAAGACATATGTAATTAGCAAAAATTAGCAGATTTCTAATTTAAGTCACCAGCATTGCTATAATTAACCGTAAGGCTAATTTTCAGGAATTAGGCATAAAAATTCGATTCAAAAGAGAAAGAAGTAAAGTTTCGAATGGTAGGTAATAAATAATTTTGAAGACATATGTAATTAGCAAAAATTAGCAAGTTTTCAATTGAACTTAGCAGCATTGCAAAAAATTTACCATACCGCTAATTTTCACATATTTTTAACCTTTTGGCAATTCCTGATTAATTTCAAGACATCTGTAATTAGCAAAAATTAGTAGATTTTCAACTGGAATCAACAGTAAGTATTGGTAAAAAAAATACCATAAGATTAATACAAACTTCGATTTAAAAGAAAAATATGTCCTAGAGAAGTAGATAGTAGGTATATAATTTTGAATGCCATTAATTTGAAGACATATAATTAGCAGATTTCTAATTACATCAACAAAGTATTGCTGATGATTACTTGCTATAAAAATAATTTGCAGAAATTACACATAAAAACTTGATTTACAGAGAGATATAAAGTCTGCAGGAAGCTAGTAAATAATGAACAAGTAAATTAATTGGAGACATAGGAAATTTGCTACAAATTTAAGCAAAAATTAGCAATTGGCGTCTCCACTTTATTATCTGTATGAATTCAAACTTAGTGATACACTGGAACAACTACTGGTTTGAATCTATAGATGTCAGTATCTATCTAAATTGATAACAATACCGATAAACCTTTTACTAGACTGATAAATAATTATTAATTAACTGATAATAAGGAAACAGTGCTAATAATAAGTCTCGTTGGATAGTTGACGTTAATTCATTAAGTAATTAGGTTACAAAACAACCTTCAAGATAAGAAAAAGAAAATTTTGTCTAAATAGATTCATCAGTTGGTTTGTTGGTGTCGGCGAGTGAGTGTGTCGTGGGTGGTTAGATCGATTGGTGTTCGGTTAGTACCCGAGGGTGCCGCCGCTGTTAAATACGACTTACGAAGACCTTCCAGAGGTCGTCCGTATGCTGGCGCACCCTGGCGGCCACCCGTTGTCAATTCTCTCTTCTCGTCAGTTGTTGTCGAGGTTATGTCGTAAAAGGTAGATTGTGTTGTTGTCTCTTGTTTCGTCCAATCAATGTAGTAGTGCCGAGTGAAAGATGGCCGAAGAGCTGCTGGTCACACTTAACAGAAAAGAAGACCTGGGCTTTGGATTTTCACTACTGGGAAAACCCGGCCTGCCCCCTATCATTTACAACATCCTGGAGGATTCTCCAGCTGCAGAATGTGGCGAGGTAGGACCTTAGGCCATCGTGTACTGTGCGTGCCTGACTATGTGTGTGCATGAGTGTGTCTGCTGTGGTTGATAATAATGCGTCCGAAGTAAATAGGCATAAGTACATCTTGCAGATTGCATTTAGTGCAGGAAATTGAATGAAACGGAATCGAATTAGCCGATAAACCGGTCGACACCCCTATTTATCGAAGACGTATTGTACAATCGGGGTTTTATTCGTCCTGTGGTAGAGGGCGGAGGACTCTTCCCCTGTGAGTCTTGAAACGTCTGTTTATTTATTTACCTATTTATTATTGACATGATGCACCTGACAATATTTATTTTGCGGTAAAACATTGTTTACATCCGTTCGTGATGTAAACAAAAACTTAATACATATTTCTTCGACCTTGCCGATTTATTTTATATTTTCGTAGGTACTTAATTAATAAAATTATAATTATTAGATATGTTTGGGTCGATTTCTCTATTTACCTGCATTGCAGTGAAAATTTAGAAACTAAAGTAAGTAAACGTCGACTTATTTAATGATAGGTATTTATACATATTTATTTGTCTTTGAACTTTTAGTTGCATTAGACGGTAATTGCGATGTTTGCTTTCCTTCATTAGCGTTTAAATATCAAAAAGTTTTTGCTCGTCTCTATATCCGTTTGCTTTTATAATAATAAAAACGACGTTCTCGTTGAATAATGAATGAAAATGTGACTTTTCTTTTCTTGTTATTAAGACGACCCTACCTAATTGACATTCTGGACATTCGTGTTGAGCCCCATTTGAATTTTTTATTTGTCAGTCACGTATTTTATGTTATGACCATCTTTAAGGCTGACTGACTATTCCAGTAAAAAAAAATATTTTTAAAGATATCTACCTAGAAGTATTAAAAATTATATGACGTAATCTTTTTATAGGCCGATTTGTTCTGTCTTTCTATTATTGATCGATTTCGTTTCATTAGAGTAATTAACGGACTAAGAATGGGTAATAAAATTATGTGCCCATTGACTCTAATTAAAAATTATATACCTAACAACAATGATTGTTGCTAAGCAACAGCCAATGTTATAATAAACTGTACATAAATACAAAGCAGCAATACCCGGCGTTGCCCGGGTAACAATATATTACACGTTTGATGGAATATTCTAGAATATTCGCGAATTTAGAACTATCCAGAATATCCCATAATGATTCAAAATATTGTGTAACTTTTTTTAACATTCTGGAACATTCTTGAATGATCTCCAAGATTCTAGAACATTCTTGAACATTGCCAGATCATTCTGAAATGTTATAGATAATAAAACATTCTTTTACTTCTTAGAACATATTTGAACTCCCTGTAACATTCTAAAAAAATCTGCTTCATTCTCATCCCCACTCCATGCTGTTTGCTGGGTGAGTAGTGACATCAGTAAACGCCTGGCGGGGATGACTAATCGATTGATAATAATTGATCAGTTATCGACCACTGAGAGTTGAAGATTATTACAGTACTACGTAATATCGCTATTAAAAAATGGGGGTTGGTGGTAGAAGGGTGAAAATTAAGGGTTATATGTATTTTTAATGCCAAATCATAAAAAATTTAAAAAAATCGATAATCAATAATTAAAGGACATATGCTCCTGCCGTCGTTGATTATTTCATACACATGCAATTTTGAATTTTATATAGTGTGCATATTTGTTATTAATTTTAATAATAATTACAATACATAACAAAATAACGAACGTGTAGGTATATCTAATAAAAATGTTCGTTATTTTTTGTTATTTTTATTATTTATTAATTAATGCGAACGAAGGCGACAAATTTGTTTTTATTTTTGTTTCAAGTTTTTGTTAAACAAGTAGGTACCTACTCGCTCAAGCCTTAACAAAAGAAGTAAGTAAGTAAATGTGATGTAGTTCAAAAATCGTTAAAATTTATTATGAGTAATTCAAGCAAAATTTTAATCGCATTTTAATTGTCTGATGGATTATTACTGTATTTGTACAATTGGATTTGAATGGCTATTGTCAAGGCTAACACTTGCAATAAAAAAAATTGTACCAGTTCTCATTATATTGACGAAACTTTTAGTAATGTACAATATATATTCATGACACAAAAATATGAGCAGTGATGTGTGTCTCTTTTATGTAGGTTTCTATGTACATAAAGCAAAAAATGATTTCGTTTTTGGATGACGAATTTATTAACCGGTCATTGATTGGAAAACATTGACTATAAAATGGTCAGTGCATTTTATGATATATACATAGTCAGTAGCGGTTCGTGCATGTATGTATGCCTATTGATTAAATAGTATCTTCTAATACATAAAAAAAATCAATTACTTATAACAAACATATGGATGCCTAAAATTTTGTTTGTTACAACCAGATACTCGTTAATTTTGTACAATTGACAATATAAAATACTCGGTGATAATGTACTCGAGGTGGTCTTAATAATCAATACGTTATATCAAGTTTGTTAAAAGAGAACTAGACACGTTTTCTTACAATCTCTTTGTTTTTATTATCTAATCATTTGCTTTTTAAAGGCCTAATGCTTTAAAGTTTAGAGAATAAAAAACAGTTTAAATGGAGTATTTTTAGGGATAAGTACATAATATATAAAGGCCTTTGGCGTTTTTGAATTGATTCTGAACAAACTACACGTGTCTTCTTTGTTTTTTAACGACAAAGTTATTATTCGTTTCAATGGCTCAATTCGACTGTTTGGGGCTCTGCGCCTAAGCAGTAAAAAAATAAAAGAGTTTAAACACCAAAGGTAATAAAAATGTTAGATTAGATTAATTAAAGAGCCTTGGTTCTTGAAGTCTTCTTAAAGGGAGAGAGCTTAAATCATATCAGTTTAATAAAAGAACGTGAGTATGTCAAGAGAAAAGAAGAGGTAGGAAAGTAGTCCACCTCATAGAAATTGTCGCCATTTTTACTTGAGTAAATACAGTAAAATTCGGCTATAACGTACTCGAGAATAATTAAAAATCGGTAGGTACGCTACATCAGAAGTTTGTTAAAATAGAATTTTTCTATTGAGTGCTCCATAAGAACTGCCGGGACTTTTGATATTGTACGTTATAACCGTAAGTTCACAGTAAGCGTGTGCGTTATAAGTAAGTTTAATAAACATGAAGGGCTAGAGTTTTGTTCATTAAAGCAGGACGTACGTTATTGATTCGTTACGTATATATTTAAGTGTAGTCATATCGTACACTACATCAGAAGTTTGTTAAAATAGAATTAGAGACATTTGCTTACAGTCTCTTTGTTTTTATTTATCCTTTATAAAAGTACATAAATTTGCATTTGTCGGCTTGTTACTTGTTTAATCAAAGGTAAAAAATACACAAGTTACCAATGCCGAGTAAAAAAATATTTATGAATATAAAGTACGTTAAATTTGATTTTTTCGAACGTTTGGTTCCGAATATTTTTTGGTACATTATATCAGAAGTACATAATAAATATGTTATAAAATTTATATGAATTTTATTGAGTGTTCCTTAAGAACTGCCGGAACTTTTAGTATAGTACGTTATGAACGGTGAGTCCGTAATAAGCGTATACGTTATAAGTGAATTTTGGTTTAACTCGCTCTGTGAAGGTTCTGTACCTTGTCAAGTACAGTTTTTAGTATTTATAAGTCATTTAAATGTAATGCAATTTTTAGTTGATGATATTTTTTAATTGATGTTGAAGCTGAACTTTTCTTTTAGAAAAATCAGAATTTTAACATTAAATTGATGTGAAAACTGAGATAAAGTTCTTGAAGGGGAGGATAATTCTACTTTCTGCACCTTAACAAAATCAAAACTTCACTCGAGTAATTTCTTGTTATTTAAAGCACTGCATGCCGGGACTTTTGATATTGTACATTATAACAGTAAGATCGCAAAAAGCGTGTGTGTTATAAGTGAGTTTAATAAACATGAAGGGCTAAAATTTTGTTCATTATAGCAGGACGTACGTTATTGATTCGTTACGTATATACCTACATAAGTGTGGCCATATTATGTACGTCTCATGAATCACAAGAAAAAGTCGTTAAACATAATCTAAAATACGTAAATAGGTATGTACTTTTGTGCCTACTGTAAAATAGAAATATTAATTGACTACTGATTTCTCGTTTAAGAACGTTTGCTACAGCCGACAGTTCGTTATATCCAAATATAAATAAAATATAACACTAACTTAAACGCATTGTAATTTTGTTCTTTAATTAAATTTCGTTCATTATAATCAAGAGTTCGTTATATCCGTACACGTTATAACCGACTTCTACAGTTTGGTGTTGTAAAATTATTGTGAATTCTTAATTAATTTTTAAAAACTGATAATTTCATGTTATACCTACTTAATTAATATTAAATATTGTTGTTTGGGCCTGTTTTCGTATTTATTATTACAATATTCTACTTTTTCGTGATCGACCTTGTTTGTTTGGAGGTGAGATCAAAGGAGAGACGCACCTTCGAAGCAAGTGGTAGGTAACGGTAACTTATTAACTTATTTTAACTACATATAGGTAGGTACAGACGATAGGTGTAAACCGGGTCGAAGTCAGTGTAGCCTTTCGTAAATGATGCATGTTTGAGAAAAATGTCACGATTTTACACCTGAGCGAACAATATCAAAAAGAAAATCTAACAATATCTATTATAAAGCCTAATATCCATTATGTTTATGTATTGTGTACATTGTACGTATGTACCGTAGGTACGTGTCATTATGTCGTAATTTAATTATTGCGTTAATAATAATATAATCAAGATAGGTAGGTACATACATAGGTACATGTACGTGGATGTAAATACGTTTAATAGAATAAGGTGTTTGTAAGTAAAAAAGTGTGGACACATATGAAACAGTTTTCTTTCATTTAAAATTGGAAATTGACAAAAATAACATGGGGTCCCTGTTTCCAGTGGCGGCTCGTAAATAGTAGTAACAACTAATTATTTGAACACTCGAGTTTTGTAAACATTTTTTGCTATTGTGGAAATCTTTGAAAGAGAATAAGATCTTTTTACAAAATATTTATACATATAATGGGAACACTGTTGTTGATTTGAATTGAATTTATGATCAAAAATTTAAGAAACAATAAATTATATTCAATACGACGACGTTTCGACCTATTTTACTTTTGTTATGTGCTACCAATAGTTGCGTACTTTTGTTTATCAAATTGTTTTATAATACGTAAAAATATATCACGCCTCTGAAACGATTTTTAATGCAATAACGACAAATTAACTAATAATTAATGACCAGTTATTGCAATTAAAAAATAATTGTAGTGACGATTTTTTACAATTTTACTGCACTAAAAGATGTGTTTCAATTTTCTGGGCTGAAACGACGTGATGCATAAACAAATATATACAGGGTTGCTCATTAGTGCGTTAAAGGTCAATATGGCCTTTATTAAATCAGATTGGAGAATTTTTTTTTATGATAATGATACAGTATCAAAAGACGCATATTTTAAAAATAGTTTGACATGTACAGGGTGAATCACTAAATCGGAGCACGTTCCAACATATTTTTTTTTTAATGAAACGCCCTGTATATTATTTGTTTTTCTTAATCTACTTAAAATTGTCTTTTCAATGATACAAAGATTTTAGGGTTTGGATGTTGCATTGTTGAGTTAATAATGAAAATGTAAAAAAATTGGTTGCAACAGGGTTTGGCTTTTTAGTTCAATGCACGAGTATTACGATTAGTTGAGATGAAATATTTAGTAGTTATGCTGCCAACGGATGTACCAAACCTAAAAAATAATAAAATCATAATTTTATTATACAGGCTGTTTTTTACGGTGCAGTCAATTGAGCAACCTTCAAAGAGCGATTTCTCCATTTTTTCAAATGGAACACCCTGTATATTATCGAATTTTTGGAATGGTGCGTTAATTCTGCTTAATGTTTGTTTATAATATTTTATACCTAAACCTCGTAATTTCATAGATATTTCACTTTTTTCATTATTACCAACTAATTATTTGATCTAGTGTGCTTATCGGTCAGATATGGTAAGTTGAGACAATTAAAACGTAAATAAATAAATAGATGCTCAAAGTTTAATATCGTTTACTATTTAAAGTAAATGTTCAAAGTGTCCTCCATTGTGATTGGAACACATTTGCACCCTTGACAGAAAGGATCTATGCACTCTTTGTAACATCTCAACAGAAACTGTTTCAAAGTCATAGATTATACGTTGCCTCATGTCGTCTGCTGTAGTTGGAGGAGTCTTGTATACAATATTTTTTATGCGGCTCCATAAAAAAAATCGAGTTTCGTCAAATCTGGGGATCTAGGTGGCCAACTGATAGAACCCCCGCGACCTATCCATCTATCTCCGAATTGTTGATTCATGGACCCTCTAACAGTTAACGCAAAATGTGCTGGAGCACCATCGTGTTGGAACCACATATTTTCCCTTAAAACTGGAGGAACGTTTTGCAGAAGCCGAGGTAAATCATGTTGCAAGAAATACAAATATTGTGCACCATTTAAACGTTCATGAAAGAAATGTGGTCCAATTAAAAAGTTTCCCATAATACCACCCCAAACATTTACTGTCCATTGTCTCTGCTTATCAACCGATCTCAATATTTTTGGGGTTTCAGTTGCATAATGATGAAGATTATGACGGTTCAGGGTACCACTCTGAGTAAATGTAGATTCGTCGGTAAATAACACTTTTTGGAAAAAGTTAGGTGTTATCCTTTCAGTTTCCAATCCCCATTCGCAAAATGTCCTTCTAGTCTCGAAATCGGGCTCCAACAGTTCTTGATGAAAGGAGATACTGTAGTCATGATATTTATTATTTTTCAATATCTTGCTTACAGTAGATCGTGGTACATTAATTTCTTTTGATATTTTTGTCGAACTAGTAGATGGCTCTTCAATTACTGATATTAGTACATTCAAATTTTCTTCGTCACTTGTTCTCTTTTTCCTTTCACGTTTCTCATAACTGACATTTCCCGTCCTAGTGAACCTTTCCTTAAGTTTTTCCAAACTGCTAACTGAAGGTTGTCTTCTATTAGGATATCTCTGTGCATACATTCGCTGAGTTAACAAACAATTTTGTTCAGCTGATCCCATAATGAAAATAAATACGAACTCATAAAAGTGGTTAATCCACAAAAAATAAAAAATAAATCTACAAATTTAATTTGGCACCTCGACAATTATTTCGACCTTTGCCGTCTTTGAAGTCATGTGAGTGTTATTCAGGAATGTTTTTAAATAAAGTAAAGAAATTATATCATAATTCCCTTCTCAAAGTCTAAAACAAAACGAGCATATACAGGTTGCGAAAGCAAGAACCTTGGCATAGGAAATCTAACGATCGAAGTATTGCCGCTTCCTAGAAATGTTTATGTATTCGTACTTGTGGGAGTGTCTTTGCTCAACGCCCAATAGCAGCCAGCAATCAGTATGCGCGCACCGCCGTACCGCCCCTACTGATTACATTTATTGCAGGAAGCGGCATATTGTAACTCACTACGGAGGTCCACATTTTCAGATACTGTATATTTTTTTGCCATTATTTGACGCGTGTTTAAAATATCGAATAATAATATAATTATGAGAAAATATTCTCATAATAATACCCAGTGTAAGTTGATTGTGGATGATTATAGATATTAAGATATAAAAATCTATTTTATTATAATTCCTCCTAAACATTATACGCGAGTGATCCCCTTGAAAACTATTTATAATGATTGATAGTGGTTTGTTTTTCTTTTTGAAATGTTGAAAACAATTTTACTAGTTTGAAACAATTTGTTTTTATTTGTAGACAGACACTACAGTATTTTTTTGGCAAACACTATGTTAAAATAATCACCTAATAGAGGCAACGTAAAGATAAGGATAAAATAATTTTGGTCTGGTTTTAAAAATCATTTTTAACACTTACCTACTAGTGAACTAGGTACTCAGGAGTAGACTACTTTAAGAACTCAATTGTAACCCTGCAAAAAAAAAGAAAAAGAAATAAAATAAATAACCAATCCAATCGTTCTGTCTGTCATTAAGGTTTATTAATGTTAGCATTTTTTTTATGTGCGTGTAGTTGTCGTTTTAACCGTCTGTAGTATGTAGGTGAGCACCTAGTTAGTTAGTTAGTTATGCAGTTATTAAAGACGAGCTACTGCTACTAATCGATGTTGCAGCCCTGAACTACTTGAAAAGCGACTTCGCAATTTCCATGTTCTTGAAAATACAAAAGTGCACTGGATGTTAATCGTTTTATGTATTTTATTTCTCGACCAGTTTATGGTTATATAGTCGTATGGAGTTTTGAACATATTCTAGTGACCACCAGCACTTAATAATTGAATTAATAATCTCTCAAAGTTCATAAGCAATTTTCGTTAATTTTATACTATTCTTGAATGCTATTTTTCTTTAAATTTTCAATACTGTTTCGCATATCATCTGATTTGAGTGGTTGAGGAAGATGGTCCTTCAGAATACAATTATTACAGTCGTTGTGCCGCTACGGCTACCACGCATTCTCTTCGTTTTATGAAAATTGTTCGAAAGTCGTTTCACATCAGATGATGCAACTGCAATTTTAAAGAAGTCGTAATTTATTACGACTATGAGCAAACGGAGAACGAACAAACGTTGCCGACGCTGGCTGTATCGCTTTAGGAAACGGAACCAGTTGAAGATGGTAAAGTGTCTTACGGAAATGGCAAGTCGAGAGTACAAAATAAATACGTAATGTTGAAATTTATCAGGATTCTTGTATTTGTGACCCTTATTGTGTGAAAAATTAGGGAAAAAAACAGAAAATGTGCAATTTCTGTGTTCTAAATTTCTATTTCTTATTACATAGTAAGCAAAATAAATTCCACGTAATAAAAAATAAAAATACAGTCAAACATCGATAAGTCGAATATAATTTGGTCGTAGTCTTGTTCTAGCACATTTCTTCTTTTTCCTTTAATTTATTATATTATTTTCTATTTCAAACAAACTGTTATGCTCAATTGTCGAGGTCAATGTTTTTAGCTTTTGGCAGAAGTCAATTCTGTTAATCGGAGTAGGCTTGCGCCGGGGCATGCGTAGAGGAAAACCTGCGCGTATCTATCAACCGTCCTAAAGCATGTTACTCGAAAATAATATTTGACACCAACATCGATAAGTTGAATTTTCTGGGGGAATTCTTCTATTTATAATTTTAAATAAATACATACAAATGCCTATTTACAAAAAATAAGCTCATACATATGTACATGTAGATATTATTATTCAATAATTCGAAGTCTGTAGGTATATCCCGAAGTTTTTTTGGCGTAACATGGTGATTCGTTCGAGTTATCGAACTTCAACTGTAATTAAACTTTTATTAACGTTTTTCTTAAATAATTTCCTGTTATATAAACACATACGTATTTTCCTCAATTCTTGGTAAAATTAGAAGTAGGTACACATAAATAAATAAATACTTTTTCTGTTATGCGTTTTACTTTAAATGCAGCAAGTACACAAACTTCTCCTTTTTCCGCGAAATGAGCACAAGATTGCTCCCTCCACCCTCTCACCCTCTTGTATGTATGTACGACCTCACTCAGACACATACCCGTCTGCATTACATACATACACACATAAAATTACACACAAACATACATTTATACATATGTATGTAGGTACATTTATAAAGAACGCAGTCCGTAACTTTTAATAATCCCCCATCTCTCCCGTTTAATTTCACTTCATCTTCGACAACGTCTCTCCACCATCCAACAGCCAGCAGAAGCAGCAGCAGCAGCAGCTTTCTTTACTTTTTTCTTGAAAAATGTTCGCTGCCTGCGGCCAAAGGCAAAAGCCGAGCGAGAGAGGCAAGCGCGTTTTGCACAGCATTTCAATTACAACACACACGGGGCGGCGGCGGTCTGGCAGCTCGCTCATTAGCTTTTCCTGACGGACGACGACTAACATACATACACGTACGTTTTATACGTAGAAACGTCGAGTAACAATAAACAAAAGAGCTTCGCGAAAAAAAGGCTTACTGCTGCCACCATAAACACAGTAAGACCTACTATATTTACTGTACTAGCCTCCATGGATGTAACTGTCGTCACCACCCCTTAACCCCCCATAGAAATACAGTCGAATTTCCATTACTGGAATTACAATGTGACTCATAAAAAATCGAGGTATCTAGACTAATTGAGACTTATTTTTTATAAATAAGTATTTTTACATTATGCTTTTTAAGTACGTAGAAAGTGAACTGTCTCATTGCTTAATTGCATACTACCGCTATTAAAGAGACTTTAAAATCGTACATTATTAAGGGATTCCCCCGAAAATTCAGCTTATCCAAGTTGGCGCCAGATATTATCTTCGAGTTATAATAGTTGATGCTATTGTCAACCATTTTGGTTCGACTGATCAAGAATTCGACTTACCGACTTCGAGTCATTGAAGTATAACTAACTGTATATTTATCTAGTCCTCCTTCAGCTGTCCTTTAAACATCTGTTTATTGTTTATGTACTGCGTGCGATCAACCAATGTTTAAGTACAATAAGACAAGTGACATGCTTTAGGACGGTTAATAGATACGCGCAGGTTTTCCTTTACGCATGCCTCGGAGCAAAGCCTACTCTGATTAACAGATTTGACTTCTGCTAAAAGCTAAAAACATTGATCTCGACGATTGAGCATTACAGTTTGTTTATAATAAAGTAAAGGAAAAATAATTTATTTCGATACACCTAGACAGACAGTCTAAAAATAAGACTAAGACCAAATATTATCTCGACTTATCAAGATATTCGAGTAATAGAAGTTCGTGAGTTTGAGTCATCAACCAAAAATTACACATATTTCTGATAGTTGATGGTATTTTCAATCAATTTGACGTTCAAGTTATCGAAGTTTAACTATAGTACTTTTGTCTTCTGCTATATTAATAAGGGAAATTAATAATTAATAAATTGAAAAAGAAATATTTTATCAGACGGGAAAAGTGTTTTATTTTAGCTACAAAGAACAATTTCAGTTTTTTCCAATTTTCAACTGACAAAACCATAATCATAATATAATAAAAAAATACCGGCCAAGTACGAGTCGAACTCGCGCACCGAGGGTTCCGTACAAACCTGTATATATGTGATGTAACTAAAAATTTAAGGTTTTCGGAATTTTTCCTTTATATGTGCTATAAAACATTGCTTCATGCCAAATTTCAAGATTCTAAATCGACTGGAAGTACCCTCTAGGTTTTGATTCCCTTGCGAGTAGTTGCGAGTTTGAAAATATGCGGCTTAAATTGCTGTTTCTTTTGATTGCGTTGACATAGAAGTTTGATTTTGTTACAGCTTAAAGGTATTATAGACCTGAGTATTTGATATGAATTTCAATTTAATACCTCTACGCGTTCATTAGGAAAGGGGTAGTAACTTTAAAATTATTAAAAATATTTTTATTATATGATGTAACTAAAAATTTACGGTTTTCGCAATTTTTCCTTTATCTGTGCTATAAGACGTTGCTTCGTACCAAATTTCAAGATTGTGAGTTCACGGGAAGTACCCTGTAGGTTTTGATTCGAAAATTTGCGGAAATTTGCGGCATAAACGGCTGTATCTTTTGATCGCGTTGGCTTAGAAGTTTGATTTTTTCACAGGTCCAAGGGACAATAGACCTGAGTATTTGGTATAAATTTTAGCTTGATACCTCCACGCGTTCCTGAGAAAAAGGGCCTTGACAGACGAACGGACGGACGGACAACGAAGTGATCCTATAAGGGTTCCGCTTTTTCCTTTTGAGGTGCGGAACCCTAAAAATGATTCTTTTTATTCTTCAATATACAATACGTTTATGAATACTGTTCCAGTAGAACCCTCAGTCCCTTTTTGGTGCTTTTTGCCTTAGGGGCTGTTCATAAAATACGTCACGCTAAAATTACCTTTTTTTTTGACCCCCTTCCCCTCGGATGTCACGCTGTGTCACACTTTCTGTGACCCCCCGGTAAATATTACGTCACAAAAACTAAACACCTCTCTTTGAACATGATAAATTTTGATTGATAATACACAAATTTTGATAGTCAAAAAAATAAAATTTAAATAAATAAATAAATATCTTTTGTAACGAACAAATAAATAATATTTCTATTTATCAGAAGTCCAAGGATTCTATAAAAATTCAGTAAAATTTTTTGATGAACGGCAAACGTCACGTTGCCGTAGACCCCCTGTCCCCCCTTGTCACATATTGTCACACTCAGCAAGGCCCCTCTCCCCCCCTTGTAAGCGAACGTATTTTATGAACGGCCCCTTAGTTACCTTGGTAGTGTGTACTTAAATTTTCGCCCGGTGTTATAATGGCGTTAGGAATTGAGGAGTACTACCCCATTAACCCAATTTTGGAAAGTGTATCGGGTATCGGATTCGACTTTCAGTTTCAATATTCTTCTTCTTTTTTATTTTTAGAGACACACCTTTTATAAAAAGTGACTTTTAAGATTAATGTTGGCAATCATAGCAACGACGGCCTTTTGTTCTTCTCTCGTTCTAGTTGAAAGCATTAATTGCTCATTAATTATATTAAGTATTATTTGTTGTAAAATCTCAAAACCAATCGACCCGAGTGAGAAATTTCTTCAAAAAGAGGTGACAAAAATTTCCAAGAATTTTCTTCGGTAAAATGTCTATTTAGGTGTAAAACTACCGACCATATTATTGATTTAATTATTGTCTGCAATATAAATTCCTGTTAATTTCGTAGCCCTTTTATTTTAAGCCAAATCCGTGTGTAATGAGCGATGATAAATTATATTATCAATACAAAGGAATAACCGTAACTAATGTGCGCAGTCAGCATTTTCCATTTTCCACTGGTACAAAAATTAATGACTCTAACCGGACAGATTTACAATTTATTTTAACCCCACTGTAAGCTAGAAAGTACACATTTAAAACGAACATCGTTACAATAGAACAGAATATGTTATTAATTTAATTTCAACTTACATACAGGGTGCTTTTATTAACTGGTAACTAAAAACGGGCACTACACTATAAGAAAATTATGACTTGAAGAATCGTCAAAAACAAATTCAAATATTTTATAAAAAAAAAAAAATTAAAACGTCTGGGTGACATGCCTGCTATACAGGGTATCTTTATTGAGTGACGAGTGACGAGAGACGATCTCTTTCCCTTTATACAGGGTGCTTTTATTAGCTGTTAAATAATCATGAAAAAAATTTTTTTGGGCTTTCTAAATGGAAGGCAACTTTAAAAATATACTATAATGAAGGTGTTGATTTTTTGACCACCCTGTATACGCCTCAATTTAACTGCCGTGCGCCGTAATAAAAATCGTATTATTGGCTGACGTGACAGGTCGATAAAGAAGCACCTACGTACGCTTTCGTAGCCTCTTGAAAGGCCTTTAGTAACAGGGTAACACTAAATGACACTTCCAGTAAAATTTCACTTCTTAAGATCTTTGAAGTGAAAACTTCTTTAACTGCGGCAGTGTAAAATTTAACCTGTACGAGTACACACTAACAGGATAAATTTATTTAGGACCGACTAGGTGTATGAAGGTATAGTACATAGTACCTACCTATAAATGTAATATTATATTGAGGATTACATGGGAACATGAACATTTGCACCATCTAGCAATATTATGTACACCTAGAGGACGTTAATTCGTTCCCAATAGTTTTCTTAAATGGCAACGTCGCGCCTTTTCGGTCTGTATGTTGTCGATAATGTAGGAAACAATAATATTGCGAGCAGAATCGCATCTATTGCTCGCTAGTTTCGTGGCTGTTTCAATGTTTACATACTTAATATACAGGGTCTTTCAAGTTGATGGGCTATTAGTATATGAATTAGTAGAATGAATTCAATTCTGAAACTTGAGCTCATTTGGTGATTGTTTATGCCGCTTCTTTTAAAAATATTTTCAAGTTCGATTTACATCCGATTATACCGGAAGTAGATGTTAACTTTCTTATTTTAAATGGAATGACATACTTCAATTTGTAGATTTTCTGAAAAAGTATAAGCAAAGTTATACGATAGTCCTATATCAAAAGACGCAAAATTCAATGAGGAATTCGAATATGTAGTCAAAAATGGGTCATTCTATTTAAAAAAATTGACTTATGCCTCTTTGAAGTTGACCAACTTTGACCACAAAATTTGAACACCCTCTACATTTTAGTTAAAAACCACAATTTTTTTTCGATAATGTGAGTAGTTATAAATAATTGTTACGAGTTATAAAGCAAAATCTCAAAAATGAATTGATTTACGGCTTTTTAAATGTTAACGTGCAGATGTCAAAAATTTTGAAACAAATTAAATAACTCAAAATCCATCAATATTTTCGAAGTAGTGCCTCCTATAACATATGCATGAATTCGGATTTTCTATCGGAAAATGTAAAAAAAAGTATGTCATTCCATTTAAAATAAGAAAGTTAACATCTACTTCGAAATAGAAAATATTTTTAAAAGAAGCGGCATAAACAATAACCAAATGAGCCCAAGTTTCAGAATTGAATTCATTCTACTAATTCATATACTAATAGCCCATCAACTTGAAAGACCCTGTATATTAAGTATGTAAACATTGAAACAGCCACGAAACTAGCGAGCAATAGATGCGATTCTGCTCGCAATATTATTGTTTCCTACATACACACATACAGACCGAAAAGGCGCGACGTTGCCATTTAAGTATTGGGAACGAATTAACGTCCTCTGAGTGTACGTGTAATCGTGTATGAACCAGCCGACCCACGCACGACACTCTTGTAGTCTTGTTTAAGTTCAAAGGAAGTAAAAGTCACATTTCTGTCGCCTACGTAGTTATACTTACTACATTCCATGTTATACATATAATAACTGTACTTCAAGCTCCCAAAATTTGAACATAACGATACAGTACATCAATCAAGTATAAATTAAATACGTATATCAAGCTAGCACGACGAAGTTATTTTTCCGATTTCTGACTTGCACTATAATTTGTCGCTAATTTGTTACCAAATCCCAAAATTTGTCGCTCGTGCCGTTTAGCCATAATCAGCTGGTATGCTAGCTTGATATCAAACTAGCACTACACGTAGCGTATCTCGAAAAGGAAATGTCGTAGGATATTACTGTAAAGGCCAAATAATTTCTTTGTCGCTGAAAAAAAAAATAAAAACCAAAAAATTTCAAAAAATTTTTTTTCCCTTTTTTTTTCCCTCCAAGTTGAGCAACACGTTGCCTTTCGAGAGTTTGATGGCTTTCCAGCAGTTTTTTGCTTATCATTTGGAGATAAGACTAGCGACAAATTCGTTGAATGTGTCATCTTTCAGCGACAAATTATGGTCTTTACAGTAATATCCTACGATATTTCCTTTTAGATATACGCTATGTGTAATGCTAGTAGCTTGATATCAAGCTAGCATACCGGCTGATTATGGCTAAACGGCACGAGCGACAAATTTTTGGATTTGGTAACAAATTAGCGACAAATCAAAGTGCAAGTCAGAAATCGAAAAAAAAATTGTCATGCTAGCTTGATAAACGCATGAAAAAATTTATTGTTTAATCATTTTAAAGCAATTCATGAGTTTACAATAAATACTTTTCAAATAATTAAGAATCTGTTAATTTTTTTTGGAATAAAAATAATGTACCTTTTATAAATTTCATACACTATAAAAAACCCGATTATTTTTAAAAAATTAACATTTTTCAATCGCAAAACACGTGGTATATGTCTATAGGAGACACCACTTAAAAAAAGCATCATGTACTCTACCTCAAAGGAGTGCAAGTTCATTAATACAAGTTTTAAAATCGAATTTTCTCAGAAACCGTTGGTCTTACAAAAAAAGTAACGATATGTTTTTTGTAGGCAATTTCCTAAGCTACAAATTTGATAACTACTATTTTTACGATAAAAGTAATCGTTAACGAGATAATATTTATCGTGACCTTTGATCTCGCGTAACATTTTTTTAAGGGCCTTCTGGAATATTTTTTAGAATCACAAAAAGGAAGGTTCATACAAAAATCCAGCTTTCCCCTAATTTTCTGATGTGCAATGTCTCTATTCCCTGCATTTCTAATTATGGGTTTATACGACAAATTAAATGGTGCTGACATTTCTTCAAAACTTACTGTGTCTGATTGGGATTTGGAATTCTGCTGACCTTAATCTTCTTGCATTCATTACCTATAGGTACCTTTTGAAACATCATTTTCCGATTAATTGAAAAATCGTTACGAATCCTCAACTGCACATTATGTGAGTCAAATAAGCCAGTGTAGTTGAGGTATTCAAATTAACTTCGATTGTTCAACTACCTATCATTACATTGTGACACGTACGAGGGTAGATGAGGGCTCCTGTTCTGTTCGGCCCGTTGTGGTTATGGTATATTATATAGATATACATGTATGTAGATTGTAGGTACATATCTACCAGAGAGATCGTTTCGGGTCTCATTACTCACGACTCCCTTGTACGTACGTACGTACGTATATAAAGCGTTCCCGTTGCTCCTGGGCATGCATTTTAATTGCGTTCGTCAGTTCGGCCACTCACTCACTGGTCCCGTTTGACCCAGCGAATCCGGAAACGGAATTCGCTTGACACTCCTCACTGATGCTGATGCTTGTGTATGTATCTATGGAATTCGAGTGTGTCGTATGTGCATTCCATCCATGTACAAATTACCATTAAATGGTACCAACTTTCGACTTATCCCCTAAGGTGACCATTGCATATAATACAGATAAACATAATGGTGCTATTCAATTAAACACCACGGTACCGTTTATTTATGGATTATTAACTATTAGGCAATAGAAATGTATACACCATAGATACTCCAACAATTACATGAAAACATCAAACTCGTTTAACCCACAAAACATGTATAAAAAAGGGGGATAAGCGTCTTAATTGTCATTAACTCACGCGTTTTTAATACCCAGTTCGGGACCGACGATTTATAGCCCTGCGTATTACATAGTTTAATTTATCTATGTACTTCTAGATGAATACCTATAAGCCCTAACGCACTTTGATTCGACAAAACATGACAGTCAATGAATATATTAAAAGTAATTTGGAAATTTATAAAATAAGAAAGTTAAACACAGAAAAACATTATGTACTCGTATAAGGGAATGACAAGACCTTTTACATACCGTAACCTTGTGATCCTAAGGAATCAAACAAAACCATTCTTTGATTAATAAGTCAAGGTGATTAAAAAAGAAATGTCACCCAACCTAAAAATAAAAATAGACTGAAAACATCAAAAGGAAAAAGCGGAACCCTTATAGGATCACTTCGTTGTCCGTGCGTCCGTCTGTCAAGACCCTTTTTATCAGGAACGCGTGGAGGTACCAAGCTAAAGTTTATACCAAATACTCAGGTCTATTGTCCCTTGGACCTGTGAAAAAATCAAACTTCTAAGCCAACGCAATCAAAAGCTACAGCCGTTTATGTCGCAAATTTCCGCAAATTTTCCAATCAAAACCTACAGGGTACTTCCCGTGAACTCAGAATCTTGAAATTTGGTACAAAGCAACGTCTTATAGCACAGATAAAGGAAAAATTGCGAAAACCGTAAATTTTTAGTTACATCATATAATAAAAATATTTTGAAAAATTTTAAAGTTACTACCCCTTTCCTCATGAACGCGTAGAGGTATTAAATTGAAATTCATATCAAATACTCAGGTCTATAATACCTTTAAGCTGTAACAAAATCAAACTTCTATGTCAACGCAATAAAAAGAAACAGCAATTTAAGCCGCATATTTTCAAACTCGCAACTACTCGCAAGGGAATCAAAACCTAAAGGGTACTTCCAGTCGATTTAGAATCTTGAAATTTGGCATGAAGCAATGTTTTATAGCACATATAAAGGAAAAATTCCGAAAACCTTAAATTTTTAGTTACATCATATATATACAGGTTTGTACGGAACCCTCGGTGCGCGAGTTCGACTCGCACTTGGCCGGTATTTTTTTATTATATTATGATTATGGTTTTGTCAGTTAGAAATTGCCCTGAAAATTGGAAAAAACCGAAAAAATTGTTCTTTGTAGCTAAAACGAAACACTTTTCCCATCTGATAAAAGATTTCTGTTTCAATTTATTAATTATTAATTTCCCTTATTAATATAGCAGAAGACAAAAGTACTATAGTTAAACTTCGATAACTTGAACGTCAAATTGATTGAAAATACCATCAACTATCAGAAATATGTGTAATTTTTGCTTGATGACTCAAACTCACGAACTTCTATTACTCGAATATCTTGATAAGTCGAATAATAACATCACATATATACAGGTTTGTACGGAACCCTCGGTGCGCGAGTTCGACTCGCACTTGGCCGGTATTTTTTTCTATTAAAATGTAATATAATAAAATTCTCGTGTCACAATGTTAGTTACCATACTCCTCCGAAACGGCTTGACCGATTTTTTACACATATTTAGTAGGTTTGAGAATCGGCTACCATCTATTTTTTATAGCCCTAAGTGACAAGGGTTGTCCACTCCTAACTTTTTTATTTTTTGGACAATTTTTTATTTATTTATGATTTGGCATTAAAAAGTACATATAACCCCTAATTTTCATCCTTCTACCACCAACCCCCATTTTTTAATAGCGATATTACGTAGTACTGTTATAATCTTCAACTCTCAGTGGTCGATAACTGATCAACTATTTACCATCAATCGATTAGTCATCCCTGCCAGGCGTCTACTGATGTCACTACTCACCCAGCAAACAGCACGGAGTGGGGATGAGAATGGAGCAGATTTTTTTAGAATGTTACAGGGAGTTCAAATATGTTCTAAGAAGTAAAAGAATGTTTTATTATAACATTTCAGAATGATTTGGCAATGTTCAAGAATGTTTCAGAATCTTGAAGATCATTCAAGAATGTTTCAGAATGTTAAAAAAAGTTAGAAAATATTTTGAATAATTATGGGATGTTCTGGATAGTTCTAAATTCGCGAATATTCTAGAATGTTCCATCAACGCCGGGTTTTGCTGCTAGTTAATCATCATATTTATCATCGATTTTTTCATTACGAAGTAAAAGCAGTAAGTAGTATATATGTAAACATCTTTTTAAGAACGAATACTGCACACGATCGGTACCGGCGCCACTGTTTTAAATACATAAAATAATTCCAATATAATATCGTTTGAATAAATCGACGTATTATAAAATACGTAGGTATTTACATGTCTACAATTTATTCTTTAGGTACAATATTGTATGTCTGCATGCTTTCTAAAAACACAATTATATCTATAGTGTAACCATTTCGTAAACGTAATGAATCATTAACCCCTTCATTGAAGTGTGTAATTTACTTTACGATAATAATTTCGTATTTCTGGTTACTTATAGTTGATAAATCAATAAGTCGATTATTTTGTACATAAATAAACATATACTACAGGGCCTTTCAGGTTTAACTGGACAAACATAAAATCCGAATTCCGTACTCTAAAACAAGAAAAAATTCTTATCAGAAAATGGCTCGTAAAAAATCCAAAAATGAGGAGTAATATTATGTTTGTATTTTTTTTCCTCAATTTTTTAAGTGGAAGACAAATTACATAGACATTTTCTACTAATAGTAACACTTCTAAAGGACATTTTTTAATCATCCTCTATTATTATAAAGGGCGAAATTAAAATAAATATTTTCTACAAGTAGCCTCTTGGGCATTTTATCTCTTATTAAATAACACAATTTTCCAAATCATCCTGTTGATGTTTGTTGGTGGTGAATTTTAATAATCAAAAAATGAAGGAGTCGTAAAAGTTTCTAAATAAACCAAACTTTTGAAGATATCTTTTTATGAACCCATAAAAAAGTTGTAGTAAAAAAAAATAATAAAACGAAGGCTTCTAATCTTGCCTTCTATAATAATAGGGCCTGATTAAAAAAATATTTCTGTTTGTGGTAGAAAATGTCCTGAATCCATATTTTAAGTTTTACTTACCAGTTACAATTGAAACACCCAGTATATCATTAATAAATTTATTCGAGTCGATTTGCGTAAAAGGAAGCATGACAACGATCAGTTATTTCGAAATAAATCAACTGTAACGCACCAGGGAACAACAATAACCAATATTTATCCATATCAATTGGTTAAGCGTGGTTATTATTTTTTTTAAATGGCAAACACCTTGGTTTTAATAATAAATTTGTAACAGCCTACTCACAAGTGGAATGGTTTAAGATAATGAAAAAAAGAAAACGCGCAGGAGAAATAAAAAAGAGAAACAATAAATCAGAAAGAAAAAAAAGTCATAGCTGGCAGAGAAAAGAGATATTAGGAGCAGAAACAGGAGTAATGAGCAGTGGCGGTTTTACTGTAGGTGCATTTGTTCAGTGAACCCCCTAAAAAATTGAACTAGTTACACCATATAATTTTATCCTTTTAATATTTATTATATTATTGATGATTTTCGTATAATATACATCTCTTTTACAATTTCATAGTTCATAGTTACAAAACACCAACCCGTAACCCATAGAAAATATTTAAATTTTTGTTGTGTCGCTGACGACTTCACCTAACTTTTTTGGTTCAAGTTTTGATTCTGAACATATCACGAGAGCGATACTCCGTTTGATGTCCATGTGTTAGAGAGAGAGGTAGTCGGACGCGTGAAATGGAAGATAAAATACACTCAACATACAGCGTTTAGGTGCACTGCACGAGAAGCCGGAATCAGCCGGAATAATGTCGTGCTACGTCGGCACGGCTACCCGACACTCTGCCAGGGTTTTGCAACTTCGGTTAGCCTGCCAGCCTGCCACCTGGTGAAAATGTCCAGTACGAGTCATTTTTAAAGGCTCTGGAAGCTAGTGTTGGTAGGAACCGATAGTAAAAAAAATATGTTCAGAAGCATGTTCAGATTTCAGAGTTCAAAGTCCACTAATTGTAAATGACGCACAATTTATTGCACAATACGTGTTAATTAAAATATTACGTAAATGATGGAGTCGTGTTCGGTAAAATATATTAAAGAAAATTCAAATAATTTTCAAAATCGTTTCGAAATAAAGAAAAGGGGTCCACCTCGCCCAAAACTACAGCTGACACAAGAGTGTACCTTAAAAAATAAAAAGTTCAAACGTGTGTTTAAAGTAGAACAGTATAAAAAAACTTCGTGGTTGTGTGGGTGTAATAAATTAAACGCATTATTTTGCTTTCCGTGCCTGATTTTTGCCGGTAATCCTAATGTAAGTGTTGAGTGTGTTTGCTAATTCAAAACATAGACGAATGGATTTCCTGTATAAGTAAACGTTAGGTTTTTATTTATTGTGTTATTAAATGCCATAAGTATTTGTTTCTCCTAAAAATATTAAAAATCTTCGCCTGCGGTGCATTTACAACATCGTGAAATACGCTTCATGTTCTGATATTACCTACATGTTATTATTCGTATTCGACCACGAGCCGCCACTGGTAATGAGAGGTAGACTACATTAATGTTCGCAATTATTAGTTACATACTTATACGTATTAGAAAAGATGGAAGTCTGTATTTTCGAGTTAGTGTCTAATAAAGTTCTTTATCAGCCAAAAATGGCTTTTCCAATTTCCATGTAGATATTACGTTGTGTATTTTCTTCCGTTGTCTGTAAGACACACATTTACTTTAAAACTACTTCGAAAAGTCATGTTTCACAAACCGTAATGTCGAATGAAATTGTGAAGGTACCTTCGAACTTTCAAACTTTTCATGTCATAAGTAGAATTTGCCAAATTTTATTTTCCATGTTCTTCCAAATAACTTTTCTGATGTATTGTCCAAGTTTATTTTTTGATCATATAAACTCTGTGGTCTAAACTATTTTGGGGTGTAAATATTAATTATTTATTTTGCTTCAGGTCTAATACGACACATTCTGATAAAGAAAAATTGATTTTTAACTTTGGCGACTGTTTGAAAATTAAGAAAAAGAAAAGTTCGCTCTAAAATTTACAGAGCCGTATTTCTTTAAGACAACATAAACGAACGAATGGAAAGCTATTCCAACACTGAAAATCCCAGAGGCCATTATTTGAAACTTGAAGAATTTATTCGTTCGCAATTCAAGCCGAAACTGTGTTTAAAGTCCGGTCGTATTTAACAAAGGCGGATATTGTACCTAACTAATGTGAAACCCTTTATTGTTTTGCAGCTAGGAACTCTTAAATTTTCGAAATAATTGAACACGGGCAAGTTAGAATTATTTTTAGAAGTAGGTAGTAAATAAAAGGGTTGCGACCATAAAAAAAACCAAAAAATTTTATATTTAATTTATCTATTTATTCTATTGTTATCAAAAGTTTTTACCTTTTCCACAACACTTCTCGAATATCTTATACATAATGGGATAAATGTATGCTAGAATTATTTTATCCTTTCCATTACGCTATCTATTCTTGGTTTAAGGACGTTCCCAAAAAAATTAATTTTCTTACGATTCTTTTGAAACTTAAAATACACATACTTATAAGTGTCCTTTATACGTAGGATTTTTTTTCAATCAATCGTTCTTGCGGTAGTAAATTTCTAAATATTGACTATTAAAATTTGCATATTTAACATGGGAACCCTATCCCGATCGATGTTAAAGCGAATGTTTTATTAAATACCTAACAATAGTAATTTTCTTACAATATTTTTAATAAACTGACAACTATTAATTAAAGATATAACGAACGAATATCTTTCTGTAAAAATCACTATGACAAGCGGTATTGGTTTTGTTATAAAAAATATTAAAAATGAGCTAATTTTTATAACAAGTAAAATATTTATTCGTATTTAATATTGTAAATAAGTAGCATATTAACATCATAAACTTTGAATTAACATAAAATACTAGTAACATATTTTTTTCTCTACATAAACAACACGTATCTCAAGCACAGTAAAAATACAATGCTGCCAGATCTGAAAAACGACGCAATGGAATCATTTTTGTAGTTCTGCGCATGTGAGCAGAGGCGAAAGAATGTACTGTATATCTCAACTATTTTTTATTGTAGTCATAGTAGTTTACATAAGGGGAATTTTTTAACAAGTTGAGCACAACTGCTCTTTGGAAACGTCCTTAAGGTTATGCAATATTAAAAACGAAAAGAGGTTAGGTTAGCTCTAATTGTCACATTTGACATTTTCTGTCATTGTATGCACACTTTGCCTAATAGTTTTTCTTTATTGTGAGTTAATTGTTCATTAAAAATATTGTTTTTAACGTTTTTGTTACTTAGACTGTCAACATGTTCTGTACATAATATAATACAACCTATAATTTTAAACTGTCAACCAACTGTCAATATTTGACATATGTACGATTTTATTTGTACATCTTATTCAGGTCACGTGATGATAGAGATAAAATAATTCTACTATAGATAAATGCGGTTAAATCGACTTGTTTTGATTTCAGGAACCTGCGGTTACTCTATTTACACAGACTTTTGGGACATCCTGTATATTATGAAATCATAAAAAAACTGCCTACTCAAAATTCAATTTAATTTAATATTTTGTATTCTCACCACATAATGAATGAAAATGAATTTTTATTCAAACGAAAAGGTTTGTGTGATTAGATTTGAGTAAGTTTTGTGGGGTTAAGTAGTTATGTTTGCTCCTACGGCAATTTGAGTGAATTAATTAAGTATACATTAATCTGTCTATAAAACATACCCATATATGTAAATATACCTACAGTAAAAGTTCAAAAGATTTTCTTTAAGTGCCATTGTACTTCTACTACGACATACAGATAGAATATTTTGCGATGTGCATTATTCATTGTTTTGTGGATGTACAAAGCACACAGCCCCTACTCATTTGAATTTTATTAGACGATACGAAGCTGCTCGCTTGAAAATTCCAGGTCCAATACATCGAAACACACACCAACTGGATACTGGAAGTAGGTTAGCGTAGATACGTGGTAATAATGAAGGGTGGGTTTAGTGGTGGTTTAAACGGAGTGGGCTGTGCGGATTACATGTATGTACCTATGTCGTCACGAAATCGTGGTATTTAACAAATAAATCACCAAGAAGTACCATATAAGTACCTACAGTTCATAGTATCTATTGAAATTGGAAAATTGAGATTACCTACACCCAAATATATAGATACGTACGTCATCTTCATATGAAAGGATAGTAACGTAATACATTTAAATATTTACATATCAATACCCTATAAAATCGAAAACTACATGTGTATGAAATAATCAACGACAGAAGGAACAACCTGTCCTTTCGCTTGTTTTAATGAACAAAGAAAGGATGATAGAACCTACTAAAGTATGTGTTAAGTAACCGAATATATTTACGAAGTACGTCTTTGGTATATATGTATGTATACATATAACTATAGTAGAATTATTTTATCACTCTAATATTCAAATGTGTTCTTCGAGATTGGTTTTCTGAGATTTTATTATAGAAATAGAAACGATGTCGTCTCATTCATTATGTGGTGAGACGACGTATATAAAGCTAGCACGACAAAGTTATTTTTCCGATTTCTGACATGCACTAAAATTTGTCGTTAATTTGTTACCAAATCCAAAAATTTGTCGCTCGTGCCGTTTAGCCATAATCAGCTGATATGCTACACATAGCCTATCTCGAAAAGGAAACGTCATAACATATTACTGTAAAGACCATAATTTGTCGCTAAAAGTTGACACATTCAACGAATTTGTCGCTAGTCTTATCTCCAGCTGATAAGTGAAAAACTGCTGGAAAATCATCAAACAATTAATCAAAAGAGTTCTTTGTTACATTTGTTTTAAGAGATCGCATTTATTTACCAATTTTTTAAAAAAGGTTTTCCCTGTTTCCCCCAAGTTGGGCAACACGTTACGTTTCGAGAGTTTGATGGCTTTCCAGCAGTTTTTCGCGTATCAGCCGGAGATAAAACTAGCGACAAATTCGTTAAATGTGTCAATCTTTTAGCGACAAATTATGATCTTTACAATAATATCCCACGACATTTCCTTTTCGAAATACGCTATGTGTAGTGCTAGCTTGATATCAAGCTAACATACCAGCTATTTTATTGCTAAAAGGCACGAGCGACAAATTTGTGAATTTGGTAACAAATTAGCGACAAATTATAGTGCAAGTCAGATATCGGAAAAATAACTTTGTCGTGGTAGCTTGATATACGCATGAAAAAATTAATTGTTTAATCATTTTAAAGCAATTCATGAGTTTACAATAAATACTTCTCAAATAATTAAGAATCTGTAATAATAAAAACGAAAAAAAATTTTTTTGGAATAAAAATAAAAATAATGTATCTACCTATTATAAATTTCATACATATTAAAAAACTAATTATTTTTAAAAAAATTTACATTTTTCAATCGCAAAACACGTGGTATACGTCTATAGGAGACACCACTTAAAAAAAAGCATCCTGTACTCTACCTCAAAGGAGTGCAAGTTCATTAATACGAGTTTTAAAATCGAATTTTCTCAGAAACCGTTGGTCTTACAAAAAAAGTAACGATATGTTTTTTGTAGGCAATTTCCTAAGCTACAAATTTGATAACTACTATTTTTACGATAAAAGTAATCGTTAACGAGATAATATTTATCGTGACCTTTGATCTCGCGTAACATTTTTTTAAGGGCCTTCTGGAATATTTTTTAGAATCATAAAAAGGAAGGTTCATACAAAAATCCAGCTTTCCCCTAATTTTCTGATGTGCAATGTCTCTATTCCCTGCATTTCTAATTATGTGTTTATACGACAAATTAAATGGTGCTGACATTTCTTCAAAACTTACTGTGTCTGATTGGGATTTGGAATTCTGCTGACCTTAATCTTCTTGCATTCATTACCTATATATATAGGATATATTGTAATAAATTTACCAAAGGAGACTGGTTAGTTTATAATATAACCAACGACTTCCAGGAAATATTAAGCTCACACTTTATCCAAATATTTTCACTTGTGATTTATATTTAAGCTTCAATTTTTTGCTAGTTTGTAAACTAGCTGGATACTATACAAACTAACCAAAATGCTTTCGTATTTATTTAAATGGAAAGACAATTTTCGATCAAAGTAACCGGACATTTGGACACTTTGCGTACTCACCTTCTTGCTAGTTAATATGCAAACTAGCCAAGAATACGTATTAAATACAATATATCTACAAACTAAAAAGAGAAAAGGTAATATAAGACGTAATACTTGAAATTAACTTATTTTGTACCCTCTGGTCTAAGTGATCGGTTCTATTAGCTATTCTTTATATACTTTTTTTTATTAATCCTTAAAAATTATAGTTACCTATAGTTATAATCAAATCCATATTATAGGAAACAAAGCACTTTTAAAATCCAATTCTTGCAAGCTGTTTCGAGAACGACATTTTTACTTCAACGAACATCGACGTAACATATTTTACTGTTGAATTGACTGTATATCTTTCGATAAGATGAATATATAGTATACTTTTTTTAAATCTACGGATTTTCTTCTGTAAGACTTAAAAACCAACAACCTATATGCAGTTTTTCTACGAAAAATCGAGCCAGGGGTGGTTAAAAGTGCATGACCTCATTGTGACTTCTTTTCTCTTCGTCAACTGTTGGCCTACTTTATAATTTAAATCGAAACCCAGATCCAGAATTCCTTTGTTCCACTTCGGGAACTCATTTTGGACGGACGGTAATTTTAAATTTTCTTTCAAGTAATTAATTCCATTATGATTAATTATAATTAAGGGTATTAAGGGACTTAGAGGATAAGGGTCCATAACTTTTTATGATTGTCCAGGAGTAAGGCAAATCCAAAAATTGTTTGATTGTCTTTTTCTAATTATAAAAGGTCAAAGAAGAAGAAAGATAAGTTACTTATACGTATGTAGGTATGTATAAATAAATACATCACTTAACGTAGTGGAGCTTAAAGATTTTTACGTAAGAATTTATGTAGAGTTCACTCGAGAACTCTTAACACCTCACAAGACTTTTTGCTCTCTCGCTTTTTGTGGAACAGCCCGTTAAGAATGCTGTAGAGTATTGACTAAACACCCCTTCAGTTTAAGAACACTGGTTAAAATGTGTATTTCATTTCTCCTATGATTTTAATTGTAACGATAAATTTTGGCTAGTATACAAACTAGCCAACATATCAACAAATTCAAAATCAGCTAATTTACAAACTAACCAAATAAGAATATTACAAAACAAAATACATAAGTATTGAAATACGTAATTCAATTATGACTAACATCCCTTATGGTCGAATAAAACCTGTAGTCCGGTCAATTTAGACATTCGAAGCTACATAAATTCCTACCAAGCTGAAATTCAGTAAGATTGTTTAAAATATGATTAAAAATAAAATTTGAAAGTTCCCCATCTTTCCCCTGTATGGAAAAAATGTTATTCAAGGTTAAAGGTCAAAAAAATGAGTTTTTCGCAGAACGAACAAAATAGCTCAAACCCCAACGCCAAAACACGACACTTTAGTTGTCCGAAGCACTTTTCGGTAACAAAGTTACCTTCTTCAGGGACTGAAGTGAACTAAACCTAAAAGAGAACTAATCCTAATATATACTGATAGTTGTTAAGGTTCAGTGTACATGGTTCAGCAGGAATAGTGATGATGTTCAATGGACCTTGACAATAACAAAAGATGATAATTAAACTAAACTAAATAGCGGCGATTCAGGGATAGGACCCTTGTCATTGTTAAGTAAAATTTGGTTATTTTTACAAATGTATAAACTTTCAAAACTATCTAGTAGACAATTATTCCTAACATCCTTAACTAATTTAAGATTATTAATATTAATATTATGTTCTTCAGTAAGAATATGTTGGGCAACACTAGATTTTTTGGCTCTACCAAACCGTGCATGAGCTAAATGCTCCTTGAACCTAGTTTGGATCGAGCGTCTAGTTTGTCCAATATATTTTTTACTACAGTCATTACAGCTAATTTCATATATCCCCGACTTTTCTAAGAAAGGAATTTTATCCTTGGGGTTACCGAGGAAAGTTTGAAGGGAGTTACCACTTGAACTGTAGGCAATGCGAAAACCAAGTTTACGAAAAATGCCTTCGAATCCTCGAGTAAATCTTGACTCGTATGGCATAGTAATAAACTTGGTCTTACTGGTGTCTGTTTGAAAAGTCGAAGATCTTGAAACAGAATTCTTAAATTTAATCTTATTAACTAATTTATCAATGATGTTACTATTGTAACCATTGTCAATCGCAATTTTCTTAATTGTACAGAGTTCCTTATGATAACTACTTTTACTAAGTGGAAAACTAAGCAATCTATGTACAAGGAAATTAAAACTAGCCATTTTATGTTGAACGCAATGATTATTAGAGTCGTTGGTTATAAATCTAGAGGTATTAGTGGGTTTTCTATAGATATCAAATTCTAAAGAATTCCCATTTCTTATAACCAGCGCATCTAAAAATGGTAGTTTGCCATCTTTCTCTAATTCAACAGTAAATTTGACTGAACCGAAACGTGAATTTAAAAGATCAAGAAAGTCTTGGAGACTTCTGGAGCTCAAATCGAAGATAGCGAAAATGTCGTCCACGTATCTAATTGTAAGCCATATTCGAGGAAAAAACTTTAGGTGGCTAAGGTCACTTTCAAAACGACTCATGAATAGGTCGGCTATGAAGGGTGATAAGGAATTCCCCATAGCTGTTCCTTCTTTCTGTTCGTAGAAGCAACCGTTTATTTGAAAATAATTTTGCCGCATGCACATTGAAGTTAGAGTAATGTACTCAGTTACAATATCATCGGAGAAACCATTTTCTTATAAGCTAGCCAAATGGTTGACAAATGAATTCAACAACCTCCCAATTAAACCACCTAGTTTTTCTGTTAAGAATTCAATTGAATTCATAAACAAAGTCAAAGATATTAAGCTCAAAGACAGTGAGGTTATTGTTTCATTTGATGTTTGTTGCCTTTTTCCAAATGTGCCAGTTCCGCTTACTTTGACATATTTAGAGGATTTACTTAAAGAAAATGGTTTCTCAGATGACATTGTAGCTGAGTACATTAGTCTAACTTCAATGTGCATGCGGCAAAATTATTTTCAAATAAACGCTTGCTTCTACGAACAGAAAGAAGGAACAGTTATGGGGAATTCCTTATCAGTTATCACCCTTCATAGCCAATCTATTCAACCGTTTTGAAAGTGACCTTAGCCACCTAAAGTTTTTTCCTCGAATATGGCTTACAATTAGATACGTGGACGACATTTTCGCTATCTTCGATTTGAGCTCCAGAAGTCTCCAAGACTTTCTTGATCTTTTAAATTCACGTTTCGGTTCAGTCAAATTTACTGTTGAATTGGAGAAAGATGGCAAACTACCATTTTTAGATGCGCTGGTTATAAGAAATGGGAATTCTTTAGAATTTGATATCTATAGAAAACCCACTAATACCTCTAGATTTATAACCAACGACTCTAATAATCATTGCGTTCAACATAAAATGGCTAGTTTTAATTTCCTGGTACATAGATTGCTTAGTTTTCCACTTAGTAAAAGTAGTTATCATAAGGAACTCTGTCCAATTAAGAAAATTGCGATTGAAAATGTTTACAATTGTAACATCATTGATAAATTAGTTAATAAGATTAAATTTAAGAATTCTGTTTCAAGATCTTCGACTTTTCAAACAGACACCAGTAAGACCAAGTTTATTACTATGCCATACGAGCCAAGATTTACTCGAGGATTCGAAGGCATTTTTCGTAAACTTGGTTTTCGCATTGCCTACAGTTCAAGTGGTAACTCCCTTCAAACTTTCCTCGGTAACCCCAAGGATAAAATTCCTTTCTTAGAAAAGTCGGGGATATATGAAATTAGCTGTAATGACTGTAGTAAAAAATATATTAAACAAACTAGACGCTCGATCCAAACTAGGTTCAAGGAGCATTTAGCTCATGCACGGTTTGGTAGAGCCGAAAAATCTAGTGTTGCCCAACATATTCTTACTGAAGAACATAATATTAATATTAATAATCTTAAATTAGTTAAGGAAGTTAGGAATAATTGTCTACTAGATAGTTTTGAAAGTTTATACATTTGTAAAAATAACCAAATTTTACTTAACAATGACAAGGGTCCTATCCCTGAATCGCCGCTATTTAGTTTAGTTTAATTATCATCTTTTGTTATTGTCAAGGTCCATTGAACATCATCACTATTGCTGCTGAACCATATTCACTAAACCTTAACAACTTTCAGTATATATTAGGATAAGTTCTCTTTTAGGTTTAGTTCACTTCAGTCCCTGAAGAAGGTAACTTTGTTACCGAAAAGTGCTTCGGACAACTAAAGTGTCGTGTTTTGGCGTTGGGGTTTGAGCTATTTTGTTCGTTCTGCAACAACCGCCAAAGTTTTTCCATTCTTCATTCGTAAGAGTTTTTCGCGATTTTCAGCAAAACGGTAAGTTTTATCATAAAAATACTTCAGACAAAAATTGTAGATCATAAAATTATCTATAAAATATGTATCAATATTTTTTTTTCTTAAGAGCCACCGTTTCTGAGATATCAGGTAAAATGAAACCCAGTCCATTATTTTATACGCCAGTGTAACCTCGAGACAACATCTGTCTCCTGTTCAATTGTATGCGTGGCTAGGGTCTTATACCTGCTTTATGTCAGTGTGCCCAATAAATGAAATACTGTTAGTCTCAGGGTTGCCAGATTAGGGGATTTTCCCAAAAAAATAGGGGATTTTTTTCCTTTGGGAAATTTTTTGGGGATATATTTTTCAGGGGAATTCTTTTGGGGAAAAATTTTCCTCTACAATCTTTTTTCTATTTGCACTAAATATTTTCTAGTTCTTGGGGATTTATTTGTCACATAGCTTATTCTGGGGTATTTTAGAGATACATATTTTATAGATAATTTTATGATCTACAATTTTTGTCTGGGGTAATTTTATGATAAAACTTACCGTTTTGCTGAAAATCGCGAAAAACTCATTTTTTTGACCTTTAACCTTGAATAATTTTTTTCCATACAGAGGAAAGATGGGGAACTTTCAAATTTTATTTTTAATCATATTTTAAACAATTTCACTGATTTATAGCTTGGTGTGAATTTATGTAGCTTTACTCTTTTTTTTTGGTCTAATTTGACCGGACTACTAAGGCTATACACTTTATGTAATGTAATGTAATGTAACAAAGAAGGTTGGGAAAACATGCGTCCCTAAAGTACCCCACTATTTACTCCCTAGTTGACATCCCCCTGCCAAAACCACAAAACTACACCATTTCGTCGTCGTTTCTTCTCTGTTTAACTCCCCTCTACGTCTCTTTCCTATGTATGTTCGATTTGTTTGTGTCAGCCGAACTAAATTCTTCAATTATTGGACATAACTTGCCTCTTGTTTGGAACGGAGAGACGGCGTCGGTCGCGGAGAAGGAGCGACGCTCGGCGCCGTTATCGTCGCCGCTGGCGTCGATTGTCGGTGGTCAGTGTCGGAACAATCGGATTTAATGAAATCCTTTTATCAAAGGGGTCAGATTGATCAGTGTTCGAACGGAAAAAGCAATAGACTTATTTATTGGCTTTTGTAATTGGTAAAAAGGAATTAAAACAAAGGGAACAGAAATCTACTACTATCGCAACTTTTCCTCTAGGAAAGGTTATTAAAAATCGGTACGCTATAAGAGATATTCGTTAAAACAGAATTAGACACGTTTGCTTACAGTCGTAAAATATAAATAGAACTTTTTAAAGGTCTAATGCTCAATTCAACTTTTTTGGGGTTCTACGCCTAAGCATTAAAAAAATAAAAGGGTTTAAACACCAAAGGTAAAAAAGAATGTTAGATTAGATTACTTAAAGAGCCTTGGTTCTTGAAGTCTTCTTAAAGGGAGAGAGCTTAAATCAAATCACTTTAATAAAAAACGTGAGTATATCAAGAGAAAAGAGGAGGTAGGAAAGTATTCCACCTCATAGAAATTGTCGCCATTTTTACTTGAGTAAATACAGTAAAATTCGGCTATAACGTACTCGAGAAGATTTAAAAATCGGTAGGTACGCTATATCAGAAATTTGTTAAAATAGAATTTTTCTATTGAGTGCTCCATAAGAACTGCCGGGACTTTTGATATTGTACGTTATAACCGTAAGTTCACAGTAAGCGTGTGCGTTATAAGTAAGTTTAATAAACATGAAGGGCTAGAGTTTTGTTTATTATAGCAGGACGTATGTTATTGATTCGTTATGTATATATTGAAATGTAGTAATGTCGTACCCTATATCAGAAGTTTGTTAAAATAGAATTAGAGACATTTGCTTACAGTCTCTTTGTTTTTATTTATCCTTTATAAAAGTACATAAATTTGCATTTGTCGGCTTGTTACTTGTTTAATCAAAGGTAAAAAATACACAAGTTACCAATGCCGAGATACAAAAATATTTATGAATATAAAGTACGTTATATTTGATTGATTTTTTCGAACGTTTGGTTCCGAATATTTTTTGGTACATTATATCAGAAGTACATAATAAATATGTTATAAAATTTATATGAATTTTATTGAGTGTTCCTTAAGAACTGCCGGAACTTTTAGTATAGTACGTTATGAACGGTGAGTCCGTAATAAGCGTATACGTTATGAGTGAATTTTGGTTTAACTCGCTCTGTGAAGGTTCTGTACCTTGTCAAGTACAGTTTTTAGTATTTATAAGTCATTTAAATGTAATGCAATTTTTAGTTGATGATATTTTTTAATTGACGTTGAAGCTGAACTTTTCTTTTAGAAAATTCAGAATTTTACATTAAATTGATGTGAAATCTGAGATAAACTTCATGAAGAGGAAGATAATTCTACTTTCCGCACCTTTACAAAATCAAAACTTCACTCGAGTAATTTTTTGTTATAAGTACATCTCAAGTACGAAATTGTTCAATCGCTCTAGATTGTATGAACTGCACACTTGAAAGATAAACAATAAAATCTTATTTAAAAAAAAAAAACATCAATAAATTGTTTTTTTTTATTATATTTTTTTAATATCAGTATTAAAGAAAAGAAAATTACTCCAATTATAAACTTCGTTAGGTGCAACATTTAATTTTTAATTTTTTAAATTTTTCATTTATTTTCAATTAATTCAATACAGAAATCGTTTTCACAGTAGTAAATGCTTTTAAAAATGAATTCAAGGCGTTTGCTTGCTGGAAACAAATCGAAGAAAAAAATATGTTGATGACTATTAGCACAGATTTAATTATGTACCATGAATTGAGATATCAGAAGGCCAGACAACAATCTAATAATGACTGCAGGTAGGTAAGTAGACCGTAAAAGGCGAGAAGATGATTTTGAAAGGCAGATGTAACTAGCATGTATGCCAGGGCAGCGAAAGAAAAAGGAAATGTAGTTCACATTACATTCAGGAGACCTATTACACGCACCCTTACCTAAGAAGAAAGAAAAAATTAAATAAAAACAAAAAATGCATTTCTTATTTTTTTAAATTACGGTTTAATATTAATAAATTTATATATTTTATTGATAATAAAACACAATGTTGATTAGAACAACCAGTAAAGTAATACCATAATATAAAAAATTGATCGTTAATATAGATGGCGTAGATATAGCAATATGATGAGCAAGCCTGTCCAGTTGCTCTAAAATCAATATCGTGTACGACTTAAGAAAGATATGGTTCTGTAGTTGCCTAGCCGGATAATGTACTAGAAAGGTGGATACAATAACAATACAGTGAAACTCACTTTAGTCCGGTCAAATTAGACCAAAAAATAAGAGTAAAGCTACATAAATTCCCACCAAGCTGAAAATCAGTGAGATTGTTTAAAATATTATTAAAAATAAAATTTGAAAGTTCCCTATCTTTCCCCTGTATGGAAAAAATTTTATTCAAGGTTAAAGGTCAAAAAAATGAGTTTTTCGCGATTTTCAGCAAAACGGTAAGTTTTATCATAAAATTACCCCAGACAAAAATTGTAGATCATAAAATTATCTATAAAATATGTATCTCTAAAATACCCCAAAATAAGCTATGTGACAAATAAATCCCCAAGAACTAGAAAATATTTAGTGCAAATAGGAAAAAGATTGTAGAGGAAAAAATTTCCCCAGAAGAATTCCCCTGAAAAATATATCCCCACAAAATACCCAAAGGAAAAAAATCCCCTATTTTTTGGGGAAAATCCCCTAATCTGGCAACCCTGAGACTAACAGTATTTCATTTATTGGGCACACTGACATAAAGCAGGTATAAGACCCTAGCCACACATACAATTGAACAAGAGACAGATGTTGTCCCGAGGTTACACTGGCGTATAAAATAATGGACTGGGTTTCATTTTACCTGATATCTCAGAAACGGTGGCTCTTAGGAAAAAAAAATATTGATACATATTTAATAGATAATTGTAAGATCTACAATTTTTGTCTGAAGTATTTTTATGATAAAACTTACCGTTTTGCTGAAAATCGCAAGCTCATATTTTGACCTTTGACCTTTAATAAAATTTTTTCCATACAGGGGAAAGATGGGGAACTTTCAAATTTTATTTTTAATCACATTTTAAACCATCTTACTGATTTTCAGCTTAGTGGGAATTTATGTAGCTTGGAATGTCTAAATTGACCGGACTACTTAGGGTACGTTCATAAAATACGTTCGTATACAAGGGAGGGAGGGGTCTTGCTTAGTGTGACAAGGGGGGACAGGGGGTCTACGGCAACGTGACGTTCGCCGTTCATCAAAAAATTTTGCTGAATTTTTACAGAATCTATATACTATTTATTTGTTCGTTACAAAAGTAATTTATTAATTTATTTAAATTTTATTATGAAAATAATATAAATATTTTTGACTATCAAAATTTGTGTATTATAAATCAAAATTTATCATGTTCAGGGGAGGGGGTTTAGTTTTGTGACGTAATATTTACAGGGGGGTCACAGAAAGTGTGACACAGAGAGACAACCTGGGGGAGGGGGGTCAAAAAAGCTCATTTTAGCGTTACGTATTTTATTAACAGCCCTATTACATGATAATATAAATAGAAGACAGATCAGGGGTTAGATACGAGTCAGTCAGTCAGCCAGTCAGTGAGTAGGTTTCTGTTCTGTTGTTAAGTACGCCTTGTAATGGGTACTAGTACCAAGTAGGAATATTGTCTTCGGACACATGCCGCCACTGTCCTGTCCTGGCATCGCGACGCCGACGGGAGAGAGGACTGTGGATTCGACGGCGGACGCGTCTAGAGCGCTGGGCGTGACCCAGTTGTTTCGTAGCGCGACAGGACTACGTCGTAGTCGGTTTCGGAATCGCTATCCATCCGTTTGAAACAACAGAAAATCAACCGGCAGCCAACCAACCAACCAACCAACCAGATACTTAATTCACGTATTATATAAAGTCAGTAGTCTACTTGAGTCAGTTACTCACTTGCTGACTTTATAACAAACAGACAAACAGTGTGTATGTGTGGAATTCCGCGGTGGCTCGCCTTGTACGCAGACGAATTTGGTTCGCGATTAAATATCTCTGCTCTGCAACTCCTAATGTATTATTTTATTGGTCAATGGTCAGTTAGTGAGAGTTAGTTGGTTAGTTAGTTAGTTGTTGGACGTTGCGTTGGATCGAATTTTTTTCTTAATACAATTTATCATCTGCTGGTTAATAAGTAATATAGGACCTACCTATAAGTTATGTGATTGCTGTTAGTTTCTCATTATGACTGATGACATAATTAATAAGGGATGACTTTTGTTGTGGTAATATGTATGAAATGTAAAAAGTGAAAAAAAGTTCGGTTAGTTTTCGTTTATCAGCTACACAGCTACAAGGTTAATATTCAGGACGAATTTTTTGGATTTAATTTTGAAGACCTAGCTGTGCCACTACTAGTCTATGGTCACTACTTATGTAATTTTTTATCAAAGAAATTAAAGGAGAAGGTAAGTTTTTATCTAAAATATTAGAAAAATTAAAGAATTTATAACAAAACTTAAAGAATTTATACATTAATAAAATCAGAGAATTTGCTAATTAACAAAAACAAAAAAAAAAGGAATTACTTAGAGAATTGATAAATTCAAAAAACTAGGCGAGTGCGAGTTTGACTCGCTCGCCGAGGATTCCGTACCTTACCAAATGTACAAGGGTCAGGTGGGGTAATTGTGAACGATTTAGGAAATTTGACTTTTGAAGCTCGATGTATCTTAGATGAAGATTAAATTTAGGCGACTATATGATTAATTTAGGCCCTTGTTTGGTTTTAAGTGAATTTCTGTTGTTAAATATGCAAATTCGGTTTTTTTTTGCAAAAAAACAAGTTTAAAATTACCCCTTCACTTATTAACGCAGTCGAAAACTTAGGGGTAAATGTGAACAATCATCTTGTTTGTACTGGCTTTATAAAGGTTTTTAATGGGGCAAAAGTGAATAATTCGCTTTCAAAGGTGAATTCCAATGAAAATTATATTTATAAAGCCATGTTCACAATTACCCTAAAAATTATACAGGATTTTACAAGTTGATGGGCTATTAGAAGTATATGAATTAGTAGAAGGAATTAAATTCTGAAACTTGGGCTCATTTGGTTATTGTTTATGCCGCTTCTTTTAAAAATATTTTCAAGTTCGATTTACATCCGGTTATACCGGAAGTCGATATCAACTTTGTTATTTTAAATGGAATGATATATTTTTTAAGCTGAATTCGAATAAAACGTGTAATTCTAAGGTAAGTTTGATAACCAACTTGTACACCTATGACGATCGGTTTCTGAGTTAATTTAATTTATAGAAAAAAAATCGCTACCGCAACCCAAATTATAAAAAATCATAACTTCCACAAAATACGACTCAGAGTGATGAAATTTTTGCTAGTAATAGCTGAATATTAGTGCTAACGCCTTGACAAAATTGAATTAAATAATTTATACAGGGCGTTCAAAATAAAATTCTAAAATTGAAAAACTTCAAACACGAATTACTTGTCGTTTTTTCAAATGTTACCTGATTTTTTATTTTGGGTTGCGGTAGCGATTCTTTTTTCTATAAATTAAATTAACTGAGAAACCGATCGTCATAGGTGTACAAGTTGGTTATCAAACTTACCTTAGAATTACACGTTTTATTCGAATTCAGCGTAAAAAATATACCATTCCATTTAAAATAACAAAGTTGGTATCGACTTCCGGTATAACCGGATGTAAATCGAACTTGAAAATATTTTTAAAAGAAGCGGCATAAACAATAACCAAATGAGCCCAAGTTTCAGAATTGAATTCCTTCTACTAATTCATATACTTCTAATAGCCCATCAACTTGAAAAACCCTGTATATGTACTTATATAGAAATATTTTCACTGTTTAACATAAAATATTGCGACACTCTTCCTCTGCTGTTTAGCGCGCTAAAGCATCCAACCGTTAAAAGTCAACAACAGTCTATTTAGTTGGAATAATCAAGAGTCCTATTTCATCGAAATAAAGAGCCTGTTTACAATTACCCCACCTGACCCTATTTAGATAAAGGTTTATAAAAATAATTTAAAAGAACATCAGGGTTAGACTTATTATAAATATAATAAACAGGCTTTAATCGAAATTTTGAACTTTTATAACTATGGTGGGCGAAAATTTCTAAGAATTTTACCCACCATCCTTCTAGATTAAAAAGAGCCCGATTTTTTGAACGATTTATTTATAAGTTAAATCACAAGTAAAAGACATCTCGTGTACTAATAAGAAAATATCCTGATCAATATTCTGTAGATGAACATTCATTTGAAGCTACAGATATTTTTCAAAAACCTTATTTTTTTATACTGTAGGTAGGTACGTATATTGATTTAATAAAAAAAATTTAAAAATAAAAAAATAATCGAAATAAAAAATATTCAATATTCCTATAAATAAAAATTTATGTTTCAGTAGTTTTCATTTAGACACCTTGTTTAGTGTTCAAACCTAAATTGATAACTTATCAAATACAAAAAAGCTGATATTTTAGTAGCTGTTAAATACCTCAAATGATAAAAATATTTATTTATTTATTTATTATCTAATTATATCACCACACCACATCGGTTAGGAACTTGATTAATTTTTAAATTAATTAATTTATCATTGAATACCACATATTAAAATTCTTTATTTATCCAGAATTATTAGGATAGGAAGTAGGTATAGTCCGTAAAATTTAAGATTGCAAACTGTATCAATCGATCAATAAGTCAAATTAGGTTTCATTTCAATTTATACAAAATTTAAATTCTGTTAATAAATAATAGTGCAAAGCCGTAGGTAAATATATTATTTTACTTTTAAAACTAATTGTAATTGTCAATACATCTGCATAATACCCGAAATGTCAAAACGAGTGACATAAGTTAAAGAACGAAGAGAATTAAGTCAAATTATTTTAAACAAGAGTTATTAAGAGTCCTGTTACTATTTACAAGTGGTCACTGTTTCTAGTCATACATCACCAATGACGTATTTTGTAATTAGATTCAGGTACACAACAACACATACTTTTGCACCTTTTATCCTTTTCTTACTTTATTAAAAGGAGTATATACAGGACGCCAGATTGCTTATGGAGACAATTATTATTTCATACACATGCAATATTAAATTTTATACAGTAAACATACCTACTACATAGATAATAATTATTATTAAAATGCAAAAATGTACAATTATTATCTTAATCGAAATTCGCTATCGTTATTTGACTAACGGCTTCCTGTCTCTAGTCGTGAATTTTTAACATCACTTTAGTAGTGAATAATGAGCTATCTATCTATAGATAGAACCTCCCACATTATGGAAACTATTCATATCAAACTTACAATGAGTAATAATATTTCCTGTTGCCTTATCGTATTATATTGACAAAAGTGATGGTGAAGCTGTATGATTTAGAACTAATTTATTGTTAAGGAGATTATTAGGTGCAAGAAAAGCGCTTATATTCAGTGTCAGCTCATGAATTAATCAAACGAGGGCTCAGCATTTACAACAGCTCAATATCAAAAGATGTGGGCGGGCACTGAAAAGACACGCCCCTAATAATGCGCAGAACTTATCTTGAGTAAAAGAATTATTTTATCCTTTCAGTTACTTGATCTATTCGTAGTTTATGGACGTTCCCAAATAGCAGTTGTGCTCAACTTATGTACTTATGTAAACTACCATGACTACAATAAAAAATAGTTGAGATACAGTACATTCTTTCGCCTCTGCTCACATGCGCAAAACTACAAAAATGATTCCATTGCGTCGTTTTTCAGATCTGGCAGCATTGTATTTTTACTGTGCTTGAGATACGTGTTGTTTATGTAGAGAAAAAAATATGTTACTAGTATTTTATGTTAATTCAAAGTTTATGATGTTAATATTGCTACTTATTTACAATATTAAATACGAATAAATATTTTACTTGTTATAAAAATTAGCTCATTTTTAATATTTTTTATAATAAAACCAATTACGCTTGTCATAGTGATTTTTACAGAAAGATATTCGCTATATCTTTAATTAATAGTTGTCAGTTTTTTAACACAATTGTAAGAAAACTACTATTGTTAGGTATTTAATAAAACATTCGCTTTAACATCGATCGGGATAGGGTTCCCATGTTAAATATGCAAATTTTAATAGACAATATTTAGAAATTTACTACCGCAAGAACGATTGATTGAAAAAAAATCCTACGTATAAAGGACACTTATAAGTATGTGTATTTTAAGTTTCCAAAAAATCGTAAGAAAATTGATTTTTTTTGGAACGTCCTTAAGTGGAAAGAGAATGCAATACATAAATCATTTTGTGTTGATCTAAACGTTAATCTGTCTTAAAAAAATAAAAAAGCGTCTTGTTCCTGAGTAACCAGGTAATGGTTAATAATACTCCAGTCAGATCTCATAAATTTTTCCGGACACGACAGAGGGTAGTGTACGGAAAAGGTTGCGTGAATTTTCTTCACAGCAGTCAACCTGGTGTTCACCTGTTCTATTAATATTTAAAATGCGAGTTTACCACACGCCACTAAAGGTGTATCGCACAATATTATCTATTATAACGTAATTATTTACGCTACACCTATAGGTACTTAGATGCATTCTCCGTAATTAATTTTTCTTTATTAATTTTCCCTACCCACGTTATTTTTTCTGATAAATATATATGAAAACAGAAAGGACACCGGAATGTTTTCGATTTAATTAAATAATAACAACTGCTACATTTATGCCGACTGTTATTATTTATAAGTTAATTATAAAAATAAGTTCTTTCCCCAATTAATTAATATAGTATCATATATCTATATTTTTAATTATACAAAAGAAACGAAATAGATATTAAAAACAACGTATTATATTGTGGAGTAAAATTCGGTTATAACGTTTCCCGAGGGCAGTTAAAAATCAATACGTAATATCAGAAGTCCCTTAAAATAGAATTAGACACGTTTTCTTACAGTCATTTAGTTTTTGTTAATCCTTTATAAAAGTACATAACTTTTCAGTACCTATCGTAAAAATAAAAATATATTTATGAATAAAAAGTACGTACTTATATTTGACTTTTTAGAACATTCGTACCCAGAGTTAATATCAACGTAATGATAATTAAAAGTAATAAAAATAAATAATAATAAAGGTAATTTTAAGTACGTTATAAAAGTTGTTTTTCTATTGACTACGGGACTAAGGAAAAAGCAGAACACTTATAGGATCACTTCGTTGTCCGTCCGTCCGTCTGTCAAGACCCTTTTTCTCAGAAACGCGTGGAGGTATACAGCTAAAATTTATACCAAATACTCAGGTCTATTGTCCCTTGGAGCTGTGAAAAAATCAAACTTCTAAGCCAACGCAATCAAAAGATACAGCCGTTTATGCCGCAAATTTCCACAAATTTTCGAATCAAAACCTACAGGGTACTTCCCGTGAACTCAGAATCTTGAAATTTGGTACGAAGCAACGTCTTATACGGTAGCACAGATAAAGGAAAAATTGCGAAAACCGTAAATTTTTAGTTACATCGTATAATAAAAATATTTTTAATAATTTTAAAGTTACTACCCCTTTCCTCATGAACGCGTAGAGGTATTAAATTGAAATTCATATCAAATACTCAGGTCTATAATACCTTTAAGCTGTAACAAAATCAAACTTCTATGTCAACGCAATCAAAAGAAACAGCAATTTAAGCCGCATATTTTCAAACTCGCAACTACTCGCAAGGGAATCAAAACCTAAAGGGTACTTCCAGTCGATTTAGAATCTTGAAATTTGGCATGAAGCAATGTTTTATAGCACATATAAAGGAAAAATTCCGAAAACCTTAAATTTTTAGTTACATCACATATATACAGGTTTGTACGGAACCCTCGGTGCGCGAGTTTGAATCGCACTTGGCCGGTATTTTTTTTAATAGCGATATTAGTAAGTACTGTAATAATCTTCAACTCTCACATCAGTGGTCGGTAACTGATCAATTATTATCAATCGATTAGTCATCTCCGCCAGGCGTCTACTGATGTCACTACTCAGCACGGAGTGGGAATGAGAATGAAGCAGATTTTTTTAGAATGTTACAGGGAGTTCAAATATGTTCTAAGAAGTAAGTGAATGTTTTTCAGAATGATTTGGCAATGTTGCAAGAATGTTCCAGAATATTGAAGATCATTCAAGAATGTTTCAGAATGTTAAAAAAAGTTAGAGAATGTTTCGAATCATTATGGGATGTTCTGGATAGTTCTAAATTCGCGAATATTCTAGAATGTTCCACCAAACGTGTAATTCTCAAGAGTCGTTTCCTACAAATTACTAACATCTATCTCTAGGATATTGCAGCCCATACCTTTTAAAAAACCTTTTAGTGGGTACCTATTGCATTTTTTAAAGTTCAAACTGGAGGCAGATAATCTCAAAAGCACTTATGTATTTATATCACTGATGTTTTCTTTTTGTTATCAACTACTTAAAGGGGCATTATTATAAAACCACTAACTATGACTCACGTTATCTAAATTCCCAGAAGTGGGGTTAGTAATAAAAAAAAGAATAGCAATCCATAAGTAAACAACTGTTTTATTTTTCTTCAAATTTTTAAAATCAGTAGTTTTGGGGATAAGAGAATATATATATTTGAGACCCTCACAACAAACCCTTTCATTTGATATGTCACACGGTGTAGTTTAAAATTTTTTTTAATTTTCCAACTTACCTCCCAAAAGTAACTCCGTTTTTCAAAATTAATCTATTCACGTTACACGTCACAGAAATTGATATATGTACCAACAAATTTCCTATTAGGGTTCCGATTTTTTTTGACGTGCGGAACCCTAAAAATCCAAAGTATTTGAAATATATTTTTTGTATGGGTAAAAGTTTTATAGAAAAATCGTACATTAATTATTATTTACTCGGATCGTAAATAGGTACTTCACTTATCAGAAATTTTAATGATAAAATTCTTTTGTTTTTAATAACAACGCATGCTGTTTGCGTGCGAATAGGTTTTCTGATTGTCATATTTACGTCACTGTCTGTGCATATGTCAAGGCAGTAGGTCAGAGTCAGTCCCAATAATAGAATTTCAAAAACGATAGCAAATTTTGACAACAAATATAATTAATTATGTAATTTAAAATTTCTTTTATAATTACAACAATTATGTTAAAATTATAATTGACACGACACGACATTATTTACATAAATGCATCAGATGGCAATTTTGATAAAATACGAAAATATTAAACAGTACGAATCATCCCACACATATATATGTATCTATACATAATATATTATTGTTATCAACATTTATCTGTATAAGATAATAAATAAACAGCTCAATTTAATCCATATTTGGTCACAGTTACTTACTGGTTTTTGTAGCAAGTAAAAAATATTCTACTCTACCTGATATTTTGGCGCGCAGGCGTAACTCCGCCCATTTTAATTAAATAAGTGACTCTCGCGCATGTCAGAACCAACGCAGTGTCGACACGCCTCCGTTACGAATGATTGAAATTTTAATATATTTTTTTAACATTCGCAATTCAGCAGCACATTAATTCATTGTATTGTAAATAGCCATAAACAATTATTATTCCGAACCAATTTGTCTCGAACAGTGTAATCGTTTGCATATCTAGATGTAACAAACAGAAACGTTTATGAAAGGGGCTTCTAAAAGCGTAAAAACGGTGTTGAAAATGACGGGACACGTTTTTTATTTATTAACATGTAAAGCGTGACCGACCTTTCCATTATAAGTTCATGAATATTCACAATCGTAACCATAATTACCGTAATTCCCTCCTTCAATGTGACCTACACAGCCCAACAAGCGGGAAATCGCCTATGTCGATAATTATTGCAAAGCTTCGAAAAATTCTGTTTTTTAATGATTAATCGAGCAAACAATTAATCAACCCAACGGTAACACGCTTAAAATAACACGAAAGCGTGCCATTAATTAATACACCTACTAATTAAATTACTAAGGAAAATGTGCGGAAAACTTTTCCAGGTTCCACGTCCGTCGTAAAAAAGGGGCATAAACGAATCATTCATCAGTCCATTTTATTAAGTCTTCTATTATATTATATCGAATTAAAAAAATCATTATCATAATAAAAAGTTACAATCAGATGACTCTTAAAGAAATACCGCAAGGATATGTAACATTTGCCCAAGTGGGTGTGGCATGAATAATGAATTATATGTGCGCATGCGAGAGTCAGTATGCCCCGCCCTTCTCATTGTCGTGACTCCACCCGCCTTCTGCGCAGTTAACTAAATGCCTGGGCCTCTTACGAATCTTGCGCATGCCACAGTTCTTGTAAACATTGGATCCGCCTTCTCTGCGGGCTCTTGATTCTTGAATTATGGCATAAAGGTATGTCATCTAATATTGTTGATATGATAACAAACTGCTTAAATATTGCGACTAATATACCTAAAACCATGAAGTGTTCAACATAGTTGTAAGGGCTCGTATAGGTATGTATTCTTTATATATTACATATTTCACCCCCTGTCGTAATTTTCGTTATAAAAATGCACACTCAAATCTGCCAATTTGTATAAATTTACGTTACCTATGTAAGTATGTACAATTCAAATGATCCAAAAAGAATAAGAAGACAGTCAGTCGGTCGGTTGGTTGTTCTCATTCTTGATATCGATCCTCCGGTAAATTTCAGCTCTACGCTTGATCCACTTTCAACAATTTACCCAGCCGTCGTCGTCTGCAAGATTGAAAATGATCCGAACACCCCTCCACCCCATCCATCCATTTTGCAAACGGGTGGAAAATCCGAAGGTTACAAAATTGATACCGTAGCTACAAATGTGTAACCAAATCACGCCTTTCTGATAGATAGGTATCTATGTGAATAGGAAGCTTGCAGGAAATCTTAAAGAGGTACTCTTCTTATATGTAATATGACATGTTGATTGCAAAATTGCAATTTTCTCGTCTACATTTCTGTTTCGATTCAGAAATTTAATTATCTTTTTATAAAAATAAATTTGTTACAGCTCCCAGTTTTTTTTAATTTTTGGAGTTAAAACTTACCAGATTTTTAAGAAATAAGGTAAAAGTAATTTATAGCTTACACTCTTATTACGTATATATGTATGTATATATAGGTTTAAGTTAATAAAGTATCGTTCCTACCACTTGCTTCGGAGGGTGCGTCTCTCCCTTTAATATCACCTCCAAACAAACAAGTAGAATATTGTAATAATAAATACGAATTCAAAATAATTTTAAAAACTAAGCTGTAGAAGTCGGTTATAACGAATACGGATATAACGAACTCTTAATTATAACGAACGAACTTTAATTAAAGAACAAAACTACAATTCGTTTAAGATAGTGTTATATTTTATTTATATTTGGATATAACGAAGTCTCGGCTGTTGCGAACGTTCTTAAACGGGAAATCGGTAGTCAATTAATATTTCTATTTTACAGTAGGCACAAAAGTACATACCTATTTACGTATTTTAGATTATGTTTAACGATTTTTTCTTGTGATTCATAAGACGTACATAATATGGCCACACTTATGTATATACGTAACAAATCAATAACGTACGTCCTGCTATAATGAACAAAATTTTAGCCCTTCATGTTTATTAAACTCACTTATAAGGCACACGCTTTTTGTGATCTTACTGTTATAACGTACAATATCAAAAGTCCCGGCATGCAGTGTTATGGAGCACTTTAAATAACAATAAATTACTGGAGTGAAGTTTTGATTTGGTTAATAATTATCCTCCCCTTCAAGAACTTTATCTCAGTTTTCACATCAATTTAATGTTAAAATTCTAAAAGAAAAGTTCAGCTTCAACGTCAATTAAAAAAATCATCAACTAAAAATTGCATTACATTTAAATGACTTATAAATACTAAAAACTGTACTTGACAAGGTACAGAACCTTCGCAGAGCGAGTTAAACCCAAATTATGAGGAAATTCACTTATAACGTATACGCTTATTACGGACTCACCGTTCATAACGTACTATACTAAAAGTTCCGGCAGTTCTTAAGGAACACTCAATAAAATTCGTATAAATTTTATAACATATTTATTATGTACTTCTGATATAATGTACCAAAAAATATTCGGAACCAAACGTTCGAAAAAATCAAATATAACGTACTTTATATTCATAAATATTTTTTTACTCGGCATTGGTAACTTGTGTATTTTTTACCTTTGATTAAACAAGTAACAAGCCGACAAATGCAAATTTATGTACTTTTATAAAGGATAAATAAAAACAAAGAGACTGTAAGCAAATGTCTCTAATTCTATTTTAACAAGCTTCTGATATAGTGTACGATATGACTACACTTAAATATATACCCAACGAATCAATAACGTACATTCTGCTATAATGAACAAAATTTTAGCCTTTCATGTTTATTAAACTTACTTATAACGCACACGCTTACTGTGAACTTACGGTTATAACGTACAATATCAAAAGTCCCGGCAGTTTTTATGGAGCACTCAATAGAAAAATTCTATTTTAACAAACTTCTGATATAGCGTACCTACCGATTTTTAATTATTCTCGAGTACGTTATAGCCGAATTTTACTGTATTTACTCAAGTAAAAATGGCGACAATTTCTATGAGGTGGACTACTTTCCTACCTCTTCTTTTCTCTTGACATACTCACGTTCTTTTATTAAACTGATTTGATTTAAGCTCTCTCCCTTTAAGAAGACTTCAAGAACCAAGGCTCTTTAAGTAATCTAATCTAACATTCTTTTTTACCTTTGGTGTTTAAACTCTTTTATTTTTTTACTGCTTATGCGTAGAACTCCAAAAAAGTTGAATTGAGCCATTGAAACGAATAATAACTTTGTCGTTAAAAAACAAAAAAGATACGTGTAGTTTGTTCAGAATCAATTCAAAAACGCCTTTAGATATATTTGTTCCCAAAAACACTCCATTTAAACTGTTGCCTATTCTCTGAAGTCTAAAGCATTAGGCCTTTAAAAAGATCTCCTCTTTATATTTTATCGCCCTTCGTTTAGGTGTTCTCCTCTCCCTTATTACTCACTTTGGAGTACTAATAGTACGATGAGATAAATATAGGTACATAAAAGGATTTTCGCCATGAAAAGAACTAAAGCTAATCTAAATAGGCGCATTAATGGCCCAAAGATCAATTTATAACACGAAAATTAGTAATTAAGTGGACAGGTTTTATACAACCGAGACACATAAGCCAGAAATTATAACTGTCTTCATTAGTCTTATCTATTTACCAATTCAACACAACAGCACTTATTGCGATAAAATTAAAAATCGAATACTTTGCGATAATTTTTAATGGTTCTCGTAAATATTTTTGCCAATTGAACACGGTATATGCATGCAGCTATAATTACACTTATCGACAAACAAAAATTAACTGTACTTTTTTTTATATAACATGAACAAAACAAGCCGTTTATTATGTTATAAGGCAATTAACGTTATTATTAATGTTAATTGTGCCTCAGAATGTTATTGTCATGTTTAATCACAATATTTTGTCTCTGTAGCAAATCAATACCCCATTTACGTCGATAAATCTTCCTCATTGCAAAAACTGATTTAATTATTATTTAACAAATAACTAAAACGCCCTGTATAGAAACGGGATCGTCGTATACTCATTATTATTATTCAAATAAACACAACTTGTTTGTATAGAGCAGTGAAGGCGAACCATTGGCACTCGTGCCCCAAGTCGCACGTTTGAAAATTTTGATGGCACGCACAAAAACAATTTTTTTTTTAAAGTTATCTTTTTTAATAGAAATGAATTAAAAATTATTAATCTACACTTAATTTATAGTTTATGATATAAATTTGTAGTACTGAATACCTGTCTTAGTATGTTAACTAGAACCGTCAAATTATACATTTTATTATTAAAATATCGCATGAATTCTTTCGAAGTATATACAGATGCGCATTAGATAAAAATTTTTGCGTATCCAGTTTCGCCTTCTTAAGGTATTTGAATGTTGTTGCTGTCGCAGCGCTCGAATCAAAATTTATTTTATATCTTGATACAATACCATTTGAAAAATTAAATTTAAAAGTCCTTGAGTGGTTAAATTTTAATGAATTAGAAATGGAATTAGTTGAATTTCAGTCAAGTACCATATAGAACCAAAAATTTGTTGATTTAAGAAATGATTTAGAAATTATTGAAAGTAATCGATTATTGGATAAAATAAATAAAATTGCAGAAGATGAAATTCTAACTATACATGGAATTCAGTTCCTGACACGTTTAATTGTTTAAAACTTTAAAAATATTAGCAAAGGCAATTTTATCAATATTTTCATCGGTCGACGTGGGCATGTGAATCTCTATTTTCAGAATTAAATTTTATAAAAAATAAATATAGGAATAGAATGAGGGATGAGTCGAGCTCTGCATGCGTACTGTTGAAATTAACTAAATATGAACCAGATATTAAATCTTTATCATCTTGTGTACAGCAACAAAAATCACATTAAAAACAATTTTTTTTAACGTGAATTTTGTTTCTAGTACCTATATTGCTTTTTGTAAAACATTGATTAATATTAATATAATTTTGTTTGTTTGTTTAATTATACTTACGTATAGTTTCACCACGCTAACATTTCAAATAAAATTTTATTGTGGCACGTTACCTGTTTAAAAAAGAATTTTTATGACTTTGTGGCACGGACATCAAAAAAGCTTCGCCATCCCTGGTATAGAGATAAGGGTCGTGCAGTGACCATTTTTAGTTAACAGTTAATAAAAGCACCCTGTATATGGGTAGCAATTAAATAACATATTCTACTCTGTTGTTACGATATACTTACGATATACGTGTACATTCTAGCTTACAGTGGGGTTACGAAATGAGAAGGGGCGCGTGCGTATCACAGGGTAACAATGAGTGATAAGAAAAAATCTGATTCCAGATTTCATTTCAGGGTACCAAAATACATTAGAAACGCTTAAAGAATGGTATGTCACACATCGTGTGTTAATCAATGTAATTAATGACAAGGGGGTCGGGGGGTCTACGGCAACGTGACGTTCGCCGTTCATCAAAAATAAATAGAAATATTATTTATTTGTTCGTTACAAAAGATATTTATTAATTTATTTAAATTTTATTATGAGAATAAAAATCAATCAAAATTTATGAAGTTCAGAAGGGGTTTTTATTTTTGTGACGTAATATTTACAGGGGGGGTCACAGAAAGTGTGACATAGCGTTTAATTTTATTACGTACTTCTGATATAAAGCATAAAATAATATCCGGATCTGAACGTTCGAAAAAAATTAAATATAACGTACCCACCTACGTTTTATTGATAGATGAATATATTTTTTATCTTAGCATTGGCAACCTGTGTAATTTAAGAACTTCTTGTAATAAAGTAAATGTCGGTTCTTCTGTTAATTTAGTTTTAAAACTTGCTTAAACAAGTAACAAGTCGACAACATCCACAATACGAATAAACAATAACATACTTTTATAAAGGACGAATAAAATAAATACAAAGAGACTGTGAGCAAATGCGTCTATATCTGTTGTAACGAACTTTTGATTTTTTGTTTAAGTACCTACGTTATAACCAAGTTATTCGTTAAATAGTTCCATTGCAACGTTACGACTCGACGCGTAATAAAATGTTTTTTATTGGCAGTAATTCAAATGAACCTATGTATCTATGTTTGAAAAAGAGATGAAAAACGCAATGGCGGTCGGAGAAGAAGGGTAGAATGTAGTGGATGGGGACGGGAGGGGGGGGGGAAGAAGGAAATTTGGTTTTCCGTGCCGCTACTGAAAATTAATGCAACAACGACGACGACGACGGGGGCGCAAGAGGTAATTTCGTTTCGCAAATGCATATTCATCAATGGACGCTGTGTGTAACAGGAATAATGTCATTTTGCAATTGAATAATAACTCAAATATCCGGTTCCTTTGATGTTGTCCCAATCACGAAACATGTGCTAGTTGAGGTATTTATAGCTCCCACAAAATTAAACGCAATGACAAATTCGATTAGATCTCTCGTTACATATAAGCGAATCTGATATTTGAAAGAAAAAAAAAAACTAATTAATAATGCCAATTTGTCCTTCGAAATTGGTCTTCTGAGATTTTATAATATAAAAAATAAAAAGGGTGCCCATGAGTAGGGTTTCAAAACAAAGTTTTTTGAGTAAAAGTACATGACTAATTTTTTCAACAGAGGAACAATTTTTTTTCAATATTCAGTGGATTACATTTATAACGATTTCGGTTGTAACGACCTTTTGGTTATAACGACATAACACATAGATAAGTCCCTTGAATTAAAGAAGAAAATTTGGCTGTAACGACTTAGGATGTAAGGGTCCGTCGATTTCGGTTTTAGCGACTAATTTTAATGAACTATTAATTACAAGATGCTAGAAATCTCATACTCATAGATATTGCGACCGAATCTAAACACAGAACTTTTTTATCTTTTGTGTACAGTCACAGATAGTCAGTCAGCATTCATTTCTTTTATTCTTTATCTGTTTTTCTTATTATATAGCGACTTCCGGATATAGCGGCGGAATTTAATGGTCCTTTCATCGTCGTTATAAACGAAATATACTGTACTTATACGTAAGACTCGATTCTGACTAATAAATTCATGTTGAATTCGAACATTTAAAAATACTGAAATGTAATTTATGTAATCACACTTTTTGATGTGAAACATCTATAGCCGCGGGTAAACCGGATTGTTGGCGTGGCGATTGCATGCCGTGGTGATGCTCATCCAAAACCAAATTGGTCAACTTTGACGCCCCTGGCACAAATATTACCCATGAAATCAATAAACAACCCATTAAAACTCATTCGGGAGCACCACTACAATAATATAAGAAAAACAATTGTAGTCCGGTCAAATTAGACCAAAAAATATGATTAAAAATAAAATTTGAAAGTCCCCCATCTTTCCCCTGTATGGAAAAAATTTTATTCAAGGTTAAAGGCCAAAAAAATGAGTTTTTCGCCATTTTCAGCAAAACGGTAAGTTTTATCATAAAATTACCCCAGACAAAAATTGTAGATCATAAAATTATCTATAAAATATGTATCTCTAAAATACCCCAAAATAAGCTATGTGACAAATAAATCCCCAAGAACTAGAAAATATTTAGTGCAAATAGAAAAAAGATTGTAGAGGAATTTTTTTCCCCAGAAGAATTCCCCTGAAAAATATATCCCCAAAAAATACCCCAAAGGAAACAAAATCCCCTATTTTTTTGGGGAAAATCCCCTAATCTGGCAACCCTGAGTCTAACAGTATTTCATTTATTGGGCACACTGACATAAAGCAGGTATAAGACCCTAGCCACGCATACAATTGAACAGGAGACAGATGTTGTCTCGAGGTTACACTGGCGTATAAAATAAGGGACTGGGTTTCTTTAACCTGATATCTCAGAAACGGTGGCTCTTAGGAAAAAAATATTCATACATATTTAATAGATAATTTTATGATTTACAATTTTTGTCTGAAGTGTTTTTATGATAAAACTTACCGTTTTGCTGAAAATCGCCAAAAACTCATTTTTTTGACCTTTAACCTTGAATAACATTTTTTCCATACAGGGGAAAGATGGGGAACTTTTAAATTTTATTATTAATCATATTTTAAACAATCTTACAGATTTTCAGCTTGGTGGGAATTTATGTAGCTTCGAATGTTTAAATTGACCGGACTAATTGCATTAGAGTAACTTTTCTTCTTTTGTAATCAGTGAGGCGCAAAATGGCAGAGTGGATAAATTAAATGGTCAGAGGCGTTTCTAGAATTTTGAGAAAGGGTTTTTAAATACATACTGAGTAAAATAAATTTTTAACAATGCGATACTTCTTCGTCTTAATCCAAAATCCCTTAGTGATTCCGCCACTGGGTGGTTTTGACGCTGTCCCTATTTAAAAACGTCTGCCTTCTTGTAAAGTATGAAAATTATTTAAAATACTTATGTTTTCTGTTTTAAATTATTATTTGTTTTAGTTAAAAATACAATTATGTGTGTAATGAAAAAATATATATTAATTATTCTGTTGTTTCAGGTCGAAGTAGGGGACGTCATAGTGAGAATTAATGAAACTGATGTCAATAAATTTTCCACTAAAGAGGGTAAGTACATATACATATTGACATTGATTTAATTAATTAACTAATTATATTAAATTTTGTATTTAATTTAATAACTTTATTCCTGAATTTTCTCAAACATTTTCACAAAAAAAAATGCGCCCCGACCCCAACGATATCCATCAAAATATACCTTTGAACATACAATATTTTATACTTCAGCCCTTGTTAAATTTTATACCGGTAGGTATGTAACTAACTAAAGTTCAGAAAGCGTTTTTGTTTTTGGCCTTTTAAGTAACCCTTCGTAATTCATTAGGTACATTCATGTTGTTAAATTAGAATGTGTTTGAGTTTCAAGTAGATTGAAGACCCCCAACAACCACCTAAATTACAGGTTGGTCGTAATATGTCTAAAATAGTTACACGTGTTAATTATCTCGGTCAGAGATTGAATACATGTTGTCAAGGGGTGCAAAGGGCGATAGGGGTGACAGGGCTCTAACGTGTGATGATTCCTCGAAAGGTCGAGAACTAAATTTACAGTCTATTAGAGATTATCGTAGCACCGTGTGCTGTGCTGTGGTCTCGGGGTTCCGGTTCGATGATAAAACAAATAAGTAACGGCTGTTTCGATGCTTGTATCGAAATGTAGTTATGTAAGTATAAAGTTTATGTGAAATATCAGAAATGGGGAAAATTCAATTTCCAATGAAACATGTTAAATCGAACGAGCAATGATGTGGTGGTCTGATTATGTGTCCCTGTTAATTTTTATAATCCGGTCAATTTAGACATTCGAAGCTACATAAATTCCCACCAAGCTGAAAATTAGTAAGATTGTTTAAAATATGATTAAAAATAAAATTTGAAAATTCCCCATCTTTCCCCTGTATGGAAATTTTTTTTATTCAAGGTCAAAGGTCAAAAAAATGAGTTTTTCGCGATTTTCAGCAAAACGGTAAGTTTTATCATAAAAATACTTCAGACACAAAAATTGTAGATCATAAAATTATCTGTAAAATATGTATCAATATTTTTTTCCTAAGAGCCACCGTTTCTGAGATATCAGGTAAAATGAAACCCAGTCCATTATTTTATACGCCAGTGTAACCTCGAGACAACATCTGTCTCCTGTTCAATTGTATGCGTGGCTAGGGTCTTATACCTGCTTTATGTCAGTGTGCCCAATAAATGAAATACTGTTAGTCTCAGGGTTGCCAGATTAGGGGATTTTCCCAAAAAAATAGGGGATTTTTTTCCTTTGGGGTATTTTTTGGGGATATATTTTTCAGGGGAATTCTTCTGGGGAAAAATTTTCCTCTACAATCTTCTTTCTATTTGCACTAAATATTTTCTAGTTCTTGGGGATTTATTTGTCACATAGCTTATTTTGGGGTATTTTAGAGATACATATTTTATAGATAATTTTATGATCTACAATTTTTGTCTGGGGTAATTCTATGATAAAACTTACCGTTTTGCTGAAAATCGCGAAAAACTCATTTTTTTGACCTTTAACGTTGAATAATTTTTTTTCCATACAGGGGAAAGATGGGAAACTTTCAAATTTTATTTTTAATCATATTTTAAACAATCTCACTGATTTTCAGCTTGGTGGGAATTTATGTAGCTTTACTCTTATTTTTTGGTCTAATTTTACCGGACCATTAATTAAGCAGAAAACAGACAATAGAATAAAACATGTAGTAAAATTTAATGAGCTTAAGTTGATGCTCATAATAAATAGGTATATATGTTATAATTAGATGTATATATGGAGAAAATTGAAAAATAAAACTGAGGGCCGAATATAATAAAAAATGGAATTTAATGAGCAAGAATGTGGTCTTGCTCACACGAGTTGTGCATTGACTAAATTTCCAATAAAATGTTAAACAGAAAATTGAACAAAACATGTACCTACAATTTAATGAGTAATTTAATTTCATATTAGTTGCAATATTTAAGAATCTCTTATACAATAATAATTAATTGTTGTAGGTGTTACTTGTTGAAACTTCATATTTAAAATAGAAAGCGAATAAAACGATGAAAAGTTTCTTTCTCTTAAATTTACAAAAGAAACTGAAATAAATAAGTCTATTAATTTTCTTCACCTAACTTTAAGTAATATTAACAACAAACATGAATTTTCTATATTTCATAAAACTACTCATGGTTATACACGCTAAATCGTTCCACCCCTTTAATCATAAAATAGCAGCTTTCAATTCAATGTTACATAGATTAGTTTATTTTCCCTTAAACAAAAATAATTTTGAAATTGAATTAAATAGAATATTTCACATCGCTATAAACAACGGCTATCCAGTTAGTTTAATACAAACTTTATTAAACAAAAAACTATAAAAAAAAACATTTAATCTTATCTACCCCGTAATTAACTCCAATTCAAATAAGTATTGTTCTATCACATACTTAGGAGATATTTCTTTAAAATTCAGACATATGTATACTGTTAAAATCACATAATCTAGTTATGTACTTCTTTTAAAATCCGCAATACTTTATCTTAATTTATAAAACATAACAATGATAAAAACTGATAAATCATCAAAATCTAGAGTTTAATTGCTTGAATGTGATGACTGCAATCAAGTCTAAGATGTTGGTCAAACTGGGAGATCTTTCATTCATAGGATTCGTGAACATAAACGTAGCTACATCAATAAAAAAATGGATTCTACCTACGCTGAACATTTGTTGCTTGAAAAACACTCTTTTACTGATAATTTCAAAATTTTAAAAGATTTACCCAAGTGTTAAACTCAATTTAACACAAAGTTTGTATATTAATAAATATAATAAATTAAATGTTTTACTTAATGATCAAATCGAAGTTAATAGGTCTCCTTTGTTAAATTTGTTTTCAAAAATTTAATTGCCCCACTTATTTCTCACTTTACTTAGTCTTTACCGATATTTGTAACTTGCTAATCAGACTCATCTTCACCTAAAGAAGCCAATGTTTGGCGAAACAATTGTTGTGATTAATAAAATTATAATTGATACTTTTTATCGTTTTATCCGCTTTCTATTTTAAATCTCTTATACTATTATTGAATTTGCAATAGAAAGGAAAACAGGATAAAACAGAGCAACGATGTCGACTTGCTCATGTGAGTCCATATTACCTACATAAATTTAGTGTTAACAGTCACAATCAGCTGCTGATGCTGCTAAGGTAATTTTACTAAAAAATTAATGGTTATTAAAGTACCCATTGTAAGTAACGTAAGTATAACCCCCTTCTCCTTGGCAGATTTTAGAGTTCGTGAAACTTAAAATTGATTACAAAAGCTTGTTTACGTTCAACCCTTTAATATTACAAAATCGTGACTGGAGTAAACGCGTACAAATAATAATAACAATAAAAAAAAAAAACTAACAGCAAGTTTTCATTCAACAAAATCGTAGGTAGGTATTTATTACGTAATTCCTATTGAAAATGGAGAGAGTAAAGTTCATACAACCACCTCACCTTTGCAACAATGTAGTGCTGTGCTGTATTAATCTAATGCACCTGTGTGTGTACGTATAAATTTCTATTAAAGTCGCGTCACGTTCGGGCGTTTTATTACTCACTCAGACCTTCAGACAAGGGATGAAACAAAAATCGATTCGTCTAGTTTATAGCGCAACGACACGGTATGTTTTATCGACTTTTAGTTTCCCTTTAAATAAACGTCTCATTCACGCACTTCCTTCCTCCTCCTACTAGGAACTAGGTACTACCCTTCTTTCGTGCCAACAACAAAAACTACCACACAAAATCGTCTGCATGTTTTAATGTTTACGTGCGTAAAACGTTTGCGTTTTACTCAAAATAGACACGGAAATGTAATAATAGTTATTCGAGGCATAAAAATAAATGAACCACGAACGGCAACCCACCATACGTCTTGACGCTTATTCACGTATGATGGGTTGCCTGCATATGACAATATATACAAAAAAAAATCGTTTGACTGATTTTCATGAATAACATTTTTTTATTTGCACAATCATTTTTACAACGATTAAACGTGGCAATTGGACCTATGGTCGGTCTAAGGTTCTAATAGACGTATATCAAGCTAGCACGACAAAGTTATTTTACCGATTTCTGACTTACACTATAATTTGTCGCTAATTTGTTACCAAATCTAAAAATTTGTCGCTCGTGCCGTTTAGCCATAATCAGCTGGTATGCTAGCTTGATATCAATTACCAAATACCAGCTGATTATGGCTAAACGGCACGAGCGACAAATTTTTAGATTTGGTAACAAATTAGCGACAAATTATAGTGTAAGTCAGAAATCGGTAAAATAACTTTGTCGTGCTAGCCTGATATACGTTTCTAATCGCCAACAACAGTATTTTAGAAGTCAGAGATAATCTGATGAGCAGACGTAGGTACTCCTCTTGCCTTGTTGTGGTTGCAATTACGCATTGCGCTCGCTGTACGTTGACTGACTAATTAATTGTAAGTTTTAACCGATTCCTAATTGATTTACTTAAACCACTATTAGAACAATTACATGCGCTACACTGCTTCGGCTTAATTAGTTCGTGATCTTGTTTAACAACGATACGTACATACAGTAGGTAAACACATTAGGTATGTGAGTCGTAAAATTGTAACGGAACACGTACATTTAGTGTTATTAGTAGTTGAAGAAAGCAACATTGATTACAGGTAGGAAGATGTCCTAATAATAATAGAGTCATTTTAGGATGGCGATGTCCGCGATAAACTACGATTTTAAAATTGACACAAGAGAAGCTACTTTATTACCACTGTTCGCAATATTTTTATTAAACCTGAAACAACCCCACCCTCTACGTGGGAGGAGTAGGATGGTAAGATAATTTTTGAGACATGAAGTAGTAATTATTAGAGACCATTAAATGCAAGGCCTATACAAGAGTGATCTTAGTCTTGGTTTAGCTCATTTAGTATTTTTTATTGGTCTTGTTCTTGCTGTCCCCAATAAATGATTGAAATTGACAGAAGGGAAGCTACTTTATTATATCTGCTAATGACTCCTTTAAACATAATACATTGTAGAAAGGAAAAGTAGGATTTTACGACATTATCTGTGACCTGAAGGGCTAAATACAAGACAAAGACAGGACTAATATAGTCCTAGTCTTTATCTTCGTCTGGCTCGTTTAATATATTGTTACGAGTACTTGCCAATTAAGTTGGTGTGAGCATAATTAATGAACATCTTCCCTTATTACATAAGGAATATTCTCGGCTTTCCTGACACATCTAGAAAACACCAGCAAAGATCAATGGGAAAACAATTGGATTACTAGACGGCTGAAGAATTCCCTAGAAAAAGGCTGAGAAGACTATAAAAGACGGACGAGACACTCACACCTAGTGATGGGCGCTATCGATAGTTTTTACTATCGATAGTCACTATCGATAGTTGAATAACTATCGAATAATTCATTCGATAGTTTTTATTCGTTAGCGTATTTTTTCAGTTACACGATAGTCAGGCAGCAAACGGTTAGCTCGATCTATACTAACCTACAAATATACGAACATATTATACTTACAGACCAATATACGATTCTTATTCTAGTATAGATAAAAAAACAATCAGCCTATGCTGAAAATAATAAATAACCTCGACTTAAAACATGGTTTCTAAATCTTATTACTTTGATAAAAAATTTATTAACTTAGGTAAGCGATCTTTTTTGTATTGTTATTGAACACTTATTTAATTTTTTTTGGGTAATTATAAGGACGCAGTACAAACATATAGTAAGTATTTATGAGTCAAATCCTAACTACATTAATTTAAAAAATTATTAATTATTTATTTGCATTTTATTTTTTCTCATATTTAACTAGTATAAATTGGCGCCATAGAAAATTATCTTTTTAAAGTATGTAGGTACATATGTATTGAAAACGTCTAATATTTATAGAATTTTTTATATGATTCGGCTCTGCTACGAGGAAGTATCGAAGTAGTAGCCAATGCGCAAACGTATCATTTACCCATTCCAACGTTCAGTTCGATAGTTGGAAAGTATTCGAATAAAAAAAAGTAACTACTAGTTACTAGTTATTCAGTAGCTACATTCGATGTATAGAAGTTACTACTATCGATAGTAATTTTCATTCATTAAGAAAAACTATTCGATAGTTACTATCGATAGTAAAAACTATCGAATAGTTCGATAGTTTTTATTCGATAGTGCCCATCACTACTCACACCGAGTTAGTTGACAGTAACAGCTGATGTTTGGAAGCGATCGATAGGCGATACAGGCGAACCATAGTGGCGATAGAGAGTTCATAGAGAGCGATAGATAGTGTCTACCGGAACGGCGATTAAAGGAGACTTTTAGTGAAATAAATTGTGCAGACTTGTTTATAACTGTAGTGTAGTCAAATTAACTTTAGTACTTAAATAAATTCGTTGATTTGTTTTGTTAATTGTGTTTTCTGTGACCAAACACGTCACAATATTTAATGGTCCTGACCTCGGTGTCTGCAATAAATTATTAAAATTCACAAAAGGGAAGTTACTTTTTAGTATCTCTGCTCACAATATTAATAAAACTTGTAACAATCCCTCTCTTATACGTTTTGAATGTCAATTAAGCAAAGAAGTGTAAGGGTGGTAGGATATTGTTTAATGAGACATGAAGAACCAACTACTAGTGATACTGATAAATCACAAGACTTAATAAACAGGACTAAAATAGTATTGATCTTGATTTAGCAAATTAAATCTTGGACTTCCTCTTAGACAGTATGTTCTCGACCTTGTCCTTAGGGGCTGTTCATAAAATACGTCACGCTAAAATTCGCTTTTTTTGACCCTCTCCCCCCGGTTGTCACGCTGTGTCACACTTTCTGTGACCCCCCTGTAAATATTATGTCACAAAAACTAACCCCTCCCTGAACATGATAAATTTTGATTGATAATCAAAAATATTTATTTTATTTTCACAATAAAATTTAAATAATATTTCTATTTATCAGAAGTCCAAGGATTCTGTAAAAATTCAGTAAAATTTTTTTATGAACGTTGTGGTAGACCCCCCGTCCCCCCTTGTCACATCTTGTCACACTCAACAAGACCCCTCCACCCCCCTTGTATGCGAACGTATTTTGTGAACGGCCCCTCTATATTAAATAGTATTTAGGCATCTGGAACACTAATTTCTTAAATATCTAATCTTTTTATTAATATTGATTATCAGTTGTTGTATAAACCCCTAAAATTTTAGCTATATTGGGTAACAGTAGGTGGGTTGGAAATCAATCTCGAGATTTAATTATTAAACAGGAGCAAATCTGATAATACGTCTCATTGTATAAGTAAGTAAGTACACCGTGTTCGTGTTTCCCATCAACATATTACATACGTGATGTGATGTTGTGTGACGTAACGTGTATATCAAATTAATTATTCATTGATTATTTATTATTAAGATTATCCTGACAATAGGACACCACGTAGGCACCTGAAATTAATTTGTTTTATTGGTTCACATTACAATTTACTTCATTGTCATTATTGATTTTATTTACTAATATATAAATTATAATGTTGTAATAAAATTGTGTTTCTTATTAATTTTTTGTTTTCTCGAATCCAATTAATATCGTACAGAAGAAGAGTATTAATTACGTGATATTTATTTCTACTATTGGTCCCTTCCCTTTTGAGGGAAGGTGAGATTTGGTAAGATGTGGTTGGACAACCCCTGTCTGCATCCCCTTCATGTAAAATTTAGATATTCTTTTAATACTTTTAGTTTAAATACATAGAAAGAGAAATTATAGTGACAATCGGTGAGATTTTCAAAGATTTTGCTGGAGACCCCCCCAAATTTTGAATTTACGCAATTATTAAATCTTACCACTTATACCTTATAAAATTTAAAATTGCATGTGGCCATAATTCGAGACTGTACCAATAAATCAACAACTTTGGAATCAAATTAAGTTCCACTTCAATTTCTAAAAAATTTAAAATTAAACAAAATGTCTAGTTTAAAAAAGTATACGTCGGCAACGACGTATTTCGCAAATAGATTCAACTACACGACACATCCTTTTGTTTTTGTGGTTCTATTCTTTTTCATATTTAACTACTAAAACTAACAAAGGACAGATTACTCCTACTATCGTTGATTATTTCATACACATAGGATGTAAGGAAACTTGAAATTATTCTATATTCTATTCCACCCCTAACTTTAGGCGTGTACCTAAGCATAACCTCTTGCCTGTGCCAATGCAATTTAAAATGCTTGCAGAGCAGAAGCTTGCTGGCTATATGTAAACTGTTCCACAAGTTCAACAACAAAAGTTGAAAACCGCTAGCGGTCATGTGTTCAGCGCTGTCGCGTACTGAACCTACTCGATTAAAGTTTGGGAAATTGTACAATAGTTCAACATTGTGACTTCAGGTAATTGTTTACTTTCAAGAATAGAATTATTGTTAGAAAAAGTTAAATTGCATACACATTATTTGTAATAATACCTACGTAGGTAACATTAAAAATGTAAATTTTACAATCATACAATAATAAATAAGTCATGACTGACTGACTGGCAGATCCAATGGGTACGAGACAAAAGGGAATAACGTTATTTTCGTTGTATTCGTTTGTTTTATGCAGTGTATGGTACCGACAAATGCAAGCGACAATACAAAGTATCTTTTATTTTAATTTCTACATCAATATCACAGATTACAGATTAATAAAATTTCTTTGTGTTCTTATTGTTTATTTTTTCTTTCTTTCTCAACTTATGTACCTACGTAATTGTTATTATTAGTTATTTATATTTAACTCGCAGTATACCTATTTGTTATAAGTTATAACATCATCGTGAATTTGAATTGAATTTCCTTTTATGTTATTAGATACTAACTTGCTCGTACACAACGCAACGTAAAGAAGGACATTTTTTTTTAGTTTTGTGCTATCTTGTTTCCCATGTACATACATACAAGTAGATATGCACGTATTCACTATTCCTTCGGTCATAAAAATGTTCCTGTACCTGATTTATTTTATTGCCAGCATTTCTGATCGATATATCCAATATTTCGTTATTGAAACTTTTCCCATTGCAATCGTAAATTTCTTCTTTTTCATTTCCGCTTTTCTATTATTGGTATACATATACACTTACTTACTTACTTTTACATAAAACACACATTTACTTCGACACCTAGGTACAATACAATAAACACACCCTTGTAACACCCATAGGTACATAAATTTTTGTAAAATAATAACACTTGTTTGTTGCTATTCTCTTACCTAGAAAATTTTGGCACATTTTAAATCGTATACCAGTATGTACAACTGCTGTTTTTTTTTTCAGATTAGTTAAATGAAATTAATTAAGTAAATAAATGATTTAATAATTATTATCTATGTACTTATACCTGTACAAAAGATTTATAGAAATTTTAATTGGTAGGTAATTATAAAAAAATAAGTAGGTACCTATACAAGTATATTATACACCAATTGAAACTAAAACATTTTTTTTTTGACATTTTTGAAAAATAGTAGACCTACATAGTAAATAAATTACTATTTCTAATTTTCTAAAAGATATGATATAATGTAGGTACCTAAGTAAAGTAAGTTTGGCATTTATTAAATCTCTAGCTGTGCCCGCGACAGCATTTAAATTTTTTTTCTTTTATATTTTTATTTTCTGGGCCGTAAAACAAAAACTTTCATTCCTTATTTTTGCCGCCTTTAGGGTAAAATTGTTACAAACTTTAAATGTCGTATTTATATCTAATCAAAAGCCTAAAAGTTTCAAGCCTATAGCTTTATATCTACTTATCTATCTCTGTACCAAATTCTCATTTAAATCGGTTCAGTAGTTTGGGCGTGATTGCGTAACACACAGACAGACAGAGTTACTTTCGCATTTATAATATTATAGATTATTATAGGTTAATTATAGTTTAAAATAGTTTATATAGCTTAGTATTCAACTACTTTTATTGATCCAAATAAACAAAACCTCTATAACTTTTTACACTTAATATTTTAATTTTCTGGGCCGTAAGCTTTTTGGACGACGTCATTACACAAAAACTTTCATCGGCTAATTTTATCCCCTTTATGGTAAAAGTTTTACAAACATTGAAAGTCGTATTTATTTATATCTAATCAAAAGCCTAAAAAATCTTTAAAAACTACGGAATTTCCGCACAAACTTTCCTATTTCAACCCCTTACAACCCTTTTTTCGCATTAAAAAGTAGCCTATATCCTTTCTCAGGCTCTACACTATCTCTGTACCAAATTTCATTTAAATCGGTTCAGTAAATTTTAGGCGAGATTGTGTAGCATACAGACAGTTACTTTCGCATTTATAATATTCCGCGAATTCATTTTCATCGATTGTCCCATGAGAATAAGATATTTTCCCGCAGTAAAACGTAGCCTATGTGTTAATCCAGGGTGTCAGCTAACTCCATACCAAACTTTATTAAAATCGCTCCAGCCGTTTAGACGTGAAGAAGTAACAAACATACACACTCACAAACTTTCGCCTTTATAATATTAGTGTGATTACAGGTAGGTACGTACTTCTGGCAACATTGCACCAGAAACACGTGGCGTTATGTATTTAATCGATTTTCTTGTTCCTTAAAGAAACCTAATATAATTATTAAAAATACAAGTAAGAAATCATCAAATTTACTTTTTTATACATAATTTTGACTCACTTTAAATACCAACTAAATTTCGATAGAACAATACCATCAAATATGAGAAATATGTGTAATTTTTACCCGATAACTCGAACATCTTAATAATTCGAAGATAATATTTAGTCAATCGAATTTTCTAGGGAATCACTTAATAATGTACGATATTAATAGTAGTAGGTACTATGCAATTAAACACTTTCTACGATTAGTTATCATCAAAATGTACTTTAAAAACTTTGTCTTTTGGCCAAAAATCAAATCATATAAAAAGTGGAAAATATATAGGGTCAGGTCCTTATTTTATTTGAAATTTAATAAAAAGGTACTTGACAACTTATTAAATCATTACATGTACTAGGTAGATACGTACTTCTGGCAACATTGCACCATAAACACGTGGCGGCATACGTATAGGTACTAATCGATCTCTTGTTCTTTGACGAAGTATTCAAAATACCCGGAAAATTCTCAAACTGAGAACACAGCAAAATAAATAAACGATTTCCTTATAAAACGACCAAATTTATCCACTGTTTATTTTCCTTTTTATGCGTTCAGAATTAGGCAAATACAAACGGAATTTGGTTTTTCACCTAGCAGACCCAAACATTAATATTATTTCCGTCAGTTATTCTAATCAAAACTAAAAATTTTATGAAGTGTGAAATAAGTACATACATATATTTCTTATTTTGATTTCTTTTGCCTCCTTCATAAATTCTAGATATAAATTTTTTATTTTTTTATTACAGTTTTAAAATGCCTACGTCTATCGTCAGACCCGGTCACCCTTCAAATAAAACGAGGTAAGTTGTTCATAATAAATATTTAACTACATATATTTAATCGAGAAATAGAAAAATAGAATAGAATTGTAGGTACCTATCTATGTTAAAAAAATATTGGAAACCAGGAGTCAAAAGTTTAGAAATTACAAGAACGTTACTGATGTAGGTAATTGTAAATTTTTACGAAATTGTGTACGTATAACTAACTAAGTAATAGCAAAGTTGCAGTTACAAGTTATAAATTTTAACAGTAGGCTGTAATTAATGTAGTAACTGAATTAAATCAAACACTTGGTGTATTTTTATAAGTTTGTGTGCTTTATTGAACTCAGTTATTAAAAATGCGCAAATGGCTCTACTGAATTTACTAATTATTGTAGCTCCAATAATAAAAAATGCCTGTTGGCAACGTCGCAAAGATCAACCTGTTGATGCCTGTAAAATTGCACAATTTTCTCAAGAAATCCTATAAAAACTTGTAAATTGAAACATACGTTCATATCGTTACATATTTTTCTACATTATTATGTAAATTTTTCTCAAAATAACGTTTTTACGAATGCACCAAACATGTTGCCATTTTAACTTTGTTAACACATTTTAAATAAATAAATTGTAACTTACTGTGAATGAAAAATCATATATAAAAATGAACGGCAAAGAAGAAATAAGTAAATATACAATTTATAGGTAATTAAAAAGCATTTCTTTAGCATGCTCCTCTAACATTATTAACAAATAGGTTAATAATTCTATGTATCCAGTACCTACACGTGTCGTTGATTTTGCATAATATGTATAAAAATATTGAAAATCAATCAAATCCTACCTTTTCTCGAAGCAAAATCGACGATTATTACAATCCTTCGATTCCATTATCCATCACTTCACTTTTGTCCACACACGAACACCATTTTACGTCTTTTCTATAACACGGCATCTCAACATGTGGCGTGATTTATTCAAACGTGCGCTGTTGCGGATTATCACAAAACTATAATAGTAAAAAATGGCCAAATGAATGGTCAACTGATCGGAGACTGAACGGCAGAAAATTTTAAATCAGTAGATTTTGTAAAAATTGTGCTAATTTGTAAGATATTTCTGTTTTTAAGGGGGTTTTACATAAAATACTACATGAGCACAGTTTTTGTTTTAAATTTTGTACTGAAGGATAAAAACTAAACCATTTTACATGGAACCTCTCTAGAAATAATAAAGTGATATTTTAAAACAATAAATTATATTCGTTTATACCAATTAACACAATAAAATAAAAAAAGATCTGAACATTACTTGCAAAATAAAAATATTCTAACATAATTTACTTAAAAATGATCATTAATCTTTAGATAATTACAAATGATCCTTATGTTGTTTTTAATATCAAATAATATTAGTTCAAAGTATTGTTACTGTGTCAGTAATATATAAATGCAATTCTTAATAAATCCAAGTGTTCTTACATAATTTACTAATAGATGAGCACAATTTTTACAACCACCTCCAACGAACGCATCTCCAAGACTGATGAGTTGTCAGCAATGAATGACTAGGTTAATATTTAAAAATCATAGATTCACAATAAGATAGTAGATAACTAAAAATCACAGATACTTATTTTTTAATGTTTCATATAAAAATCGTATTTTAATACTGATATGTAAATTTGGAAGCTCCAAATGTTTTTGCTTTTCTTTGATATTTAAATTTATGAACCTTTTTAAATAATCGTCAAAAAGTATCATCATTCAGTAGTACGTGGCAACGTTGAATAAACCCAAAGTGGGAAATTAAACCGCGAAATTCAAATTAAAAATTAGTTCTGTATGATTTACAAAGGTTCTAAAATTTTACAAAAAATAGGTAACGTGTGTCTAAATTATGCTTGTAAAAGTTATCTTCTTTGGAATATTATTTGTTATTTATAAATTAATTAATGGCCCAAAAGAAAATGTAGGTAGGTATTTCACATATTTTCCCCAAAACAAAATTGTACTAAAATTTAAAAAATTTTTTGATTATTTGTTCAGTTTCGCTATTAAAGATTGTGGTATCAAAAATGGACAAAGAAATTGGAGAACCAGGAAAAGGACATTATTTTGATTTAAATAACTGCAAATTTTTAAAACGTAAACTTCTTGTTGTTTTATGGTCAATCATTAACCCACGTAATTTTGGTTTGCTCTTTGTCTACGTTTCCCATAAGGGGCTGTTCATAAAATACGTCACGCTAAAATTAGCTTTTTTTGACTCCCTCCCCCAGGTAGTCACACTGTGTCACACTTTCTGTTACCCTCTGTAAATATTACGTCACAAAACCTAACCCCCCCCCCTGAACATGATAAATTTTGATAGTCAAAAATATTTATTTTACCTATTTTCATAATAAAATTTAAATAAATTAATAAATATCTTTTCTAACGAACAAATAAATAATATTTCTATTTATCAGAAGTTCAAGGATTCTGTAAAAATTCAGTAAAATTTTTTGATGAGCGGCAAACGTCACGTTGCCGTAGATCCCCTATCCCCCCTTGTCACATCTTGTCACACTCAGCAGGACCCCTCCCCTCCCTTGTATGCGAACGTATTTTATGATGGGAATGATAAGATTTTTTGAACAAATGAATTTTTGAACCTCCTCTTGTTATAATTTTAATTTTTTTTCTCGCCACACTAAGAGGGTGGGATTTTGCAAGGGTCTAAGTTTAAAAATATTACTAAAAAATGCTTTAGATCAATTTTGACCTGTTAGTAGGAAAAAATACGTAGTCTTGGTCTTGATGCTTTATCCAGTTTGCGATGGTCTTACATATAGAGGTGTTGGGTTTTTTTTTTTTTATTAAATTATTAAAAATGATACAAAAAATGTTTAAAGACTATTTTGTTCTAGTGTTAGGCATAAATAGTCTGTCTTACAGTTTTCTCTATGTAGTATTACCTTGGTCTTCAAGACCAAGATCAGGACTAAGAGTTTACTTTGACCTCAAGACCAAGACCAATACCAAATTAACAAAACCAAGACCAAGAAAACAGCTTTTTGAAGGCCTTTAGGACATAAACAACCCAAGAAGAAAATATCTGTTCTGTACGTTATAATCCTCAAAATGGCTGAACATACTTGTATCGTTGAGACTTGACAAACTTGGAAAGTAAATTGTCAGGAGTCATTTAGGCGGAAAATTTTTGGTGAGGACGAAGTTAGGGGATAATAAAAGCAAGTGTTTTTATAAATTATATTTTTGCTAATACTGGGTGGTTCTTTATAATGTCGCCCCCTTTTAACTTTGTTAATTGAAGTGAATTAAAAGTATGGTTATGTAGGTGCTAAAAGATACTTTTTTTTACTTATTACAAAAATTTGAAAAATGATCCGTATACAGGGAAAACCATAAAGTTCATTTTTAGGGTTCCGCACCTCAAAAGGAAAAAGCGGAGCCCTTATAGGATCACTTCGTCCGTCCGTCTGTCAAGACCCTTTTTCTCACGAACGCGTAGAGGTATCAAGCTAAAATTTATATCAAATATTCAGGTCTATTGTCCCTTGGAGCTGTGAAAAAATCAAACTTCTAAGCCAACGCAATCAGAAGATACAGCCGTTTATGCCGCAAATTTCCGCAAATTTTCGAATCAAAACCTACAGGGTACTTCCCGTGAACTCAGAATCTTGAAATTTGGTACGAAGCAACGTCTTATAGCACAGATAAAGGAAAAATTGCGAAAACCGTAAATTTTTAGTTACATCATATAATAAAAATATTTTTAATAATTTTAAAGTTACTACCCCTTTCCTCATGAACGCGTAGAGGTATTAAATTGAAATTCATATCAAATACTCAGGTCTATAATACCTTTAAGCTGTAACAAAATCAAACTTCTATGTCAACGCAATCAAAAGAAACAGCAATTTAAGCCGCATATTTTCAAACTCGCAACTACTCGCAAGGGAATCAAAACCTAAAGGGTACTTCCAGTCGATTTAGAATCTTGAAATTTGGCATGAAGCAATGTTTTATAGCACATATAAAGGAAAAATTCCGAAAACCTTAAATTTTTAGTTATTTACATCACATATATAAGAGGTTTGTACGGAACCCTCGGTGCGCGAGTTCGACTCGAACATGCCCGGTATTTTTTTTTCAATGGATCATCCTATATATGAATTTATTTTTCGATTCCTAGTAAAATTCTAAGCATAATTTATATAACATACCGTATAGGTACCTAAATTCAATAGTTTCTGAAGTATTCGCATTTGAAACGTTATCATCAAATATTTTATTAAACAATTGTTACAAATCAAGAAGTCTTAGGATACCACGCTTTTTATTGAAAACAAATAACTGACAGTGACATTATGTCAATATTGTTGTAGTTCTATTGTTTAGTAGAGCATCTTTATATTTAACTAGAAATTGTTTTTGTTATATTATTTAATGTTAGATTTCTTTATTTCTATAATATAATAAAATTTGTACCTTCTCGTGCCTATAAACAGATGCAATTTTTTGTCTTACACAAAGTCAGTAGTTAACAACGCGCTCCCTTTTACAATTATTCATATCTTATACAGACGCTAATTCAAAACAAAGAGTGCAACGTAGCATGGAAACGCACATCTCCCATCTCCCAGATGTCGTATCTTTGAAAACAGCCTCACCTAGAGATTTAAAGAATGAAATAAACAAAACAAAAAGAGAAAAAAAGAAACAAAGGACATCATAAGCATAGGTACATGAACATATCTACTTAATACGTATTTTATTATAACTCTTCTACCATATGTATAATAAAAACATACACTGTTGGTGTTTATTTTATATTTACGTACAGTAAATAATGCATCGATAACTTATTAGAGTTTAGGTTCAAGTTCATATAACAATTAGACCAAGATCAAGACCAAGGCGAGAAGCATAAGAGGTGGATCTTAAACTTAAAAACTTTTGGGTGTTGGGTGTTTCATTCCCACCAATATTGGAATCTTCTAGAATTCTTTATAAGATTCGAGAATGTTTTAAAATTATCCAGAAGATTCGAGAATGTTCTAGATTTTTTCAGCAGATTTGAGAATCTAAAATATTTTATCATTCCTAAAAATTCCATAATGCTCCTGAACGTTATAGAATTTATCACATTGATAAAAAAGTAGCTTTTCTAAAAATAATATTTTCTTGGTGCTAATTTTTGGCTAGTTCTCAATAAGAACAATTGAAAAATCAAATAAGACCTTTTTAATTTCGTTCTATTTAGATCCGAAGATAAAAGCAACGTTCCGGAAGCACCTAATAAATGCGGGTTTAGAAGGGAACGACATGCCAGCGGTACGGAATCGCAGGGGTTACTCGCGGCCTCGACCTGAACCGGCTGTCCACCAGCCCTTTGCACGTACCAATGGCACGTGTTCCGAAGAAGAGGAGCTCCTGTCGGATCACTTCGAGGAGGAGGAACGACTCCAGTGGGAACCACTTTCCAGCAACAATGACTTCGTCAAGCCAAAGGTGGCACCCAAGTTCGAAGCCTACATGATGACCGGAGAGCACATCCTGAATATCTCACGAATTCCACAAACCAGTTTTATTACGAAACAACACAGAAAAATGGAAGGTGTAAGGTAATTAATATAAACTACTCTATTTAATTTTTTTTTGTGTGAAAAATAGGGCCATAAAAAGGACCCGTTGTAATTAATTGTATAGGTACATCGCCTTCCTAATTTGACCCTTAGGCGCTTAGATTTTGTTTTATTTTAGGATTTGAATCGAATTAGCCTCTTAACCGTATTTTGTAGATAGCGATTGTTTATCTAACCATTACATTCATAACAAATACTTACACATTACATTACATTACATAAAATCGGAAAAATTAGTAAATGCATATATTACTGTTTACAACATTAGTCTGCCTTGTGACATCCACGAGCAAACGTTATTTTTGATTTTGTTTTCGATTTATAATACGTACCCGAACTCAGTGAAGTCAAACGAGTTCAGATATTTACACGTAAGTTACTACAAATTACTACGTTTTCTATTTTTTATTTTTTTATTTACAAAAATAAAATTGGCTTTTGTACGTAGGTACAACATACAAAATTTGCAATTGGCACACAAATGAAAAATAAAAAATCTTGATAACTACAATCAATACAAAATCCTTTTATGATTTGGCATTAAAAAATATACAGGGTTTTTCAAGTTGATGGGCTATTAGAAGTATATGAATTAGTAGAAGGAATTCAATTCTGAAACTTGGGCTCATTTGGTTATTGTTTATGCCGCTTCTTTTAAAAATATTTTCAAGTTCGATTTACATCCGGTTATACCGGAAGTCGATACCAACTTTGTTATTTTAAATGGAATGGTATATTTTTTACGCTGAATTCGAATAAAACGTGTAATTCTAAGGTAAGTTTGATAACCAACTTGTACACCTATGACGATCGGTTTCTGAGTTAATTTAATTTATAGAAAAAAAATCGCTACCGCAACCCAAATTATAAAAAATCATAACTTCCACAAATGACGACTTAGAGTGTTGAAATTTTTACTAGTAATAGCTGAATATTAGTGCTAACGCCTTGACAAAATTGAATTAAATAATTTATACAGGGCGTTCAAAATAAAATTCTAAAATTGAAAAACTTCAAACCCGAATTACCTCGTTTTTTCAAATAGCACCTACTATTTTTTATTTTTTCAATCGATTCGTTTTTTTAACCTCTTTCGATCTATATGGATACTTCCAATTTTAAGTCATAATTCAAAATTTTTCCAAAATTTTTAAATAAAATAGGAAGTATCCATATAGATCGAAAGAGGATAAAAAAACGAATCGATTGAAGAAATAAAAAATAGTAGGTGCCATTTGAAAAAACGAGGTAATTCGGGTTTGAAGTTTTTCAATTTTAGAATTTTATTTTGAACGCCCTGTATAAATTATTTAATTCAATTTTGTCAAGGCGTTAGCACTAATATTCAGCTATTACTAGTAAAAATTTCAACACTCTAAGTCGTATTTTGTGGAAGTTATGATTTTTTATAATTTGGGTTGCGGTAGCGATTTTTTTTCTATAAATTAAATTAACTCAGAAACCGATCGTCATAGGTGTACAAGTTGGTTATCAAACTTACCTTAGAATTACACGTTTTATTCGAATTCAGCGTAAAAAATATACCATTCCATTTAAAATAACAAAGTTGGTGTCGACTTCCGGTATAACCGGATGTAAATCGAACTTGAAAATATTTTTAAAAGAAGCGGCATAAACAATAACCAAATGAGCCTAAGTTTCAGAATTTAATTACTTCTACTAATTCATATACTTCTAATAGCCCATCAACTTGAAAAACCCTGTATATAACCCTTAATTTTCACCCTTCTACCACCAACCCCCTTTTTTTAATAGCTATATTACGTAGTACTGTAATAATATTTAACTCTAAGTGGTCGATAACTGATCAATTATTATCAATTGATTAGTCATCCCCGCCAGGCGTTTACTGATCTCACTACTCACCCAGCAAACAGCACGGAGTGGGGATGAGAATGAAGCAGATTTTTTTAGAATATTACAGGGAGTTCAAATATGTTCTAAGAAGTAAAACAATGTTTTATTATCTATAACATTTCAGAATGATTTGGCAATGTTCTAGAATGTTCCAGAATCTTGAAGATCATTCAAAAATGTTTCAGAAAAAGTTAGAAAATATTTTGAATCATTATGGGATGTTCTGGATAGTTCTAAATTCGCGAATATTCTAGAATGTTCCATCAAGCGTGTAATATATTAATTTTTACCCGAGCAACGCCGGGTATTGCTGCTAGTAGGTATCTATTTGATTTATGTGTAACACTTCAACAATAATGTCGCTTTGAAAATTAAACAGTGCTGGTTCAGCAGACGTCAATAGATTGAATTAATTGATTACATATATGTTTGAATGCGATTTGAATTAAATTTTGAATTTGGCCCTGCATCCCTTGTCATAAGTTAAATGCGCCAAAACGCGAACCGCTTTGGCCCTATTCCAGGAATTTCAGGACTACGCTCGGCTCCTCAGCCATAACATTAAGTTCCTTATATCTTTAAATATAATTAGCATGAGGTGACCTTTGTCTAAAAATATTTATACCTATACAAAGTATCTTCACCAAGAATTATAATAGGGTGGAAATTTAAATTCTTTTGTGCATTAATTATTTATTATCTTAGCCGTCTTTAATCGACTATCTCCCATTGCTGTTTGTCAAACACAAATTTAAGAGACTGACCTAACCTAACCTAACCTAACATTTGACATAGTAATAAATAAATCACCCATTACTGCATAATAAAGTTGCATTTCTTTTTTGGGGTATTTTTCATGGGAGATTTTCCAAAGAGACTAATCCGATTCAAAAAACCTAACCTAATGAAACCAAACCCCTTGTGTGTATAATTATAAACCAATAATCCATTTCTATTGTTGTAAACCATTTTTGAACCATTACTAAAACTATTTGAACTTTTTTATACCTATAGCATTTTTTCGTGAACGGTTTTGCTATGAGACCAACCTGACCCAAATAACCGAATCTAACCCAGACAAACCAATTAATCATCTACATTGTTGTTAAATTCTCTTTATGCAGGAGAACATTTAGAACAACCAACTTTTGCAGTATTTTTCCTAAAGGACGTGGCAAAGAGAGTAACTTAAACCTATAGTGTAACTTACCTAGGCCAACGTGATCGACAAAAACTTCTTACCCTTCGTTGTGTTGAAAAGCCAGGTCTTGCCAAAAATGACAAATTGTACTCTGGTACGGATTTACCATTAGAGGAACAATGTTAAATGAAACACAATGAATTCATTCCTACTTTTTAATTCAAAATCAAAATCAAATGTAAATTTGGAAATGAGAGTGTCAGACTCAGCCTGTGGCTAGCGTGGAAAAAGAGCCTGACAGAGAAAACCACGATCTCAGCCACTCAATGATTTAAAAACAAATTCAAATAAACATAAAAATCAAAATATCAAATTCAAGTAAATCACAAATAAATAAAAATATCAAAAAAAAAAAAAATAAAAAAATAAGTTCCAGTGAAAAACATGTAAATCAAAATATCAAATATAAAAATATGTTCAAGTAAAACACATGAAAAATCAAAATATCCAATGTTAAAAAAAAAATCAATTCAAGTAAAACACAGGTAAATCGAATTCCAGTAAAATTGTAAATTAAAATATCAATGTAAAAATCAATTCAAGTAAAACAGGTAAATCAAAATATTAAATTCAAATAAAATGGTAAATCAAAATATCAATGCAAAAATAAACTCAAGAAAAACACAAGTAAATCAAAATGTCAAATCCAAGTAAAATGGTAAATCAAAATATCCAGATAAAAATAAATTCCAGGGTAACACATGTAAATAAAAAAATATCCAATGCAAAAATAAAATCAAGTAGAACACATAAAAATCAAAATATCCAGTGCAAAAATAAAATCAGATAAAACATGTAATTGCAGGGTAAAAACAACACAAAATAAAATGCACATAAAAATAATCAATCAATAAGAAAATTCAATAAAACACATATAAATCAGGGCACACAAATACACATAAAAAGGTAAAAACACAATAAGACAAAAATCAAATAAAATGTATGTAAAATAATCAATAAGAAATTGTTGTAAATATAATTAAAAATTCTCAAATAAAATGAAATCAAAAACAACTTGGAAAAGATAAATTCAAATTTGGTAGTTCTCAGGCTCAACAAAAATGAAAATTAATTTGTGTAATAAAATTTATAAAAACATGAAAAATTCACAAAATGTAAACAAAACCCAATTTTATTATAATTTACGAATGTTTGATAAATTTTGACACAATTTGAAATTCAATCCCTACAAACAGCAGCACATTTTAAAAACAAAAACATATTTGTTAGTTAATTTAGGAGTCTGGAGTCCCTAAGGAAGCAATCCATATAACGATGATCGTTGGAACGCATCGGGCTACACGACTAAATGTTTGTTTGCATTTTTATCTAGTCTATACATCTTTCTCGTTGAGCAAGACATCATCGATAAAACCCTCAATATAACAAAAGCCCCTGTTATACTCCCATCAACGTCCACACGGGAGAAAATATTAGTACTTACAACAAGGCATTTCATACTTAGATTGAACCACAAAAAATGTTTTACCCCTTTCGAAAATATACACAAATTATTATAAGTTGAAAAATGAAATATTAATGTTAAGCCTGAAAAACCTTTTAAGTGAAATAATTAAAAAAAATATAATTTAGTAAGATTTACCTGAATTGAAAATATTTTAAAATTGTAAATTATTTAATTTAGTATGATTTACCTGAATTGATATTAATTTAAAAATGTAATTTATTTAATTTAGTATGATTTACCTGAATTGAAATTATTTAAAAAATAATAGTTTATTTAATTTAGAGATTTATCTGAATTGAAATTATTTGAAAAATGTATAAATGATTGAACAGAATTTCTATAGTTATAAAAGAAAATAATAAGCAGTGAAATTAAATTTGAAACAATTAAAATTATAAAAATGATAAAACAAAATAATATTAATTTAGAATAATAAAATAATTATCATACCTGTTAGAAATGTAAATAATTTATAATAAAAAGTGAAATTAAATTTGAAACAATTCAAATTATAAAAATTATAAAAAATATATATTAATTTAGAATAATAAAATAATTATCATACCTGTTAGAAATGTAAATAATTTATAATAAAAAGTGAAATTAAATTTGAAACAATTCAAATTATAAAAATTATAAAAAATATATATTAATTTAGAATAATAAAATAATTATCATACCTGTTAGAAATGTAAATAATTTATAATAAAAAGTGAAATTAAATTTGAAACAATTCAAATTATAAAAATTATAAAAAATATATATTAATTTAGAATAATAAAATAATTATCATACCTGTTAGAAATGTAAATAATTAATCCAATTTGAAACAAAAACTCAAAACCACAGGAAAACTCAAAAATACACAAAATACAAATAAAGACACAAAACAAATTATAATCTCTGATTTTGAATACGAATTGAAATGAATATGATTGTTGAAATCTGAATCAGAATTGAATATGAACCAGGATTGAATATATCGAATTGAATTGGATGAATTGAATAAGAAACAAAATTGAATGCCTTAAAAATCACCTCGCAGTCCTTTTAAAGACTCGCACTAATACGTCATCAAAACCAATCGAACCCACGCCGCATCTAAGAAAAATTCCCACAGGAAATCGATCTACGAGACAAGTACGAAAATTTTAACTAAACGAGAACATGTCTCACGTCAGCTCAAGAGTATTTATGGTTATTACACCCCATGTGTGCGAAACGCCTGAACACCAACAGAAATTAGGCAGACCACACAAACAAAAACATGTGGTTGTTTAGTTTATTTTATTCACGTAAAATGCAAGCAAATATTCAGAAAGTTATCAAGAAATTTAACAAATAATTTTGTAATACCATGGTCGAAAAACTATAAAAAAAAATTTTTTTTTTTTAAAGAAGCGTGCGTAAAATATTTAAAGGATTAAAGATGACCATCGGATACCACAAGCCTAACCTAACCTAACCAGTGATATAACGATAAATAAATCACACATTATTATTAAGTACTGTAGAATATTCTTGAAAACTTCCGAAACCTTGCATTTTCTTTATGGGGTATTTCTCATGGAAAGTTTTACAAAGAGACTAACCCGATCCAAATAACCTAACCTAACCCAGACAAACCAATTAATTATTTGTATTGTTGTGGAATATTCTTGAATCATTCCGATTTTTTTTACATTCTCTCTATGCAGGGCTCCTCCTGGAGAGCATTTAAACTAACCAACTTTTGCAGTATTATTCCTAAAGGAGTTGGCAAAGAGACTAACTTTAACCTAACCTAACCTAACCAGTGATATAACGATAAATAAATTACACATTATTATTAAGTACTGTAGAATATTCTTGAAAACTTCCGAAAACTTGCATTTTCTTTATTGGGTATTTCTCATGGAAAGTTTAACAAAGAGACTAACCCGATCCAAATAACCTAACCTAACCCAGACAAACCAATTAATAATTTGTATTGTGGAATATTCTTGAATCATTCCGAATTTTTTTACATTCTCTCTATGCAGGGCTCCTCCTGGAAAGCATTTAAACTAACCAACTTTTGCAGTATTTTTCCTAAAGGACAAGGCAAAGAGTGAGTTTAACCTAACCTAACCTGATCTATCGTGACTTCTCGGGCATTCATCTATAAAAAGATATTGTTATTACATGTTCTTAAATCCTTCCTGAAACTATTTGAATTTTCATTTAGCAGAGTTTATCTTAGTAGAGTATGCACAGATTAACCTAATCCAACTTACCTAACCTAACCTAACATGAACTAACCTTCCGAATATGCAGCGATAAAACCATCATCCATTTATATGTGTTTCTTCCGGAAACGTATATTGCTATACAATGTTCCTGAAGCTACTTGAATTTTCAAGCTGTATTAGTTTTTTTTTTGGAAAGCCTTACGAAAATGATAACCTAACCCATCCAATCCAGCCTAACCTTAGCTATCTTCCTAGGTGGATAGCGACAAACCAATCAATCGCTCATTAATATTGCTTCCAGGCACTATTTTCGTTTTATTTAGATATGCTCGATTTTTCTTAGAGGACACTGCAAAGGGAGTTACTTTATTCTAACCTAACCTAACCTAACCTCTCAGGTATAAAGCGATAAAAAGGCCAACCCCTTATATATTACTATGGAATGTTCTCGCACCCTTCTTGAAACTATCCGAATTTTTATCTGCAGTATTTTTCATTAAAGTTGGAAGGTTTTAAGAAGAGGCTAACCCAACATAAGTAACCTAACCTAGCCTCAACTAACATCTCAAAAAAGCAGCGATAAATCAATCACCCATTTATATTGCTAGGAAATTTTGTTTAATCTTTCAGGAAACTATTGTAATTTTATTTATTCACTATTTAACCTAACCTAACCTAACCTTTATTAACTTCTCGGGTATAGGGCCAATCCATTTTATAACGTTATGTTCCCAAAACCAATCCTCAAACTAGGGGACTTTGCAAAGATAATATTCCAACTTAACCCCAACCTAACCTAACCTTCCAGACGTATAGAGATAAAGCAGTGACTCATTTGTGTTGTTATAAAACACTCTTGAATCCTTCCGGAAACTGTTTGTATTTTTTTAATTTAACCTAACCTAACCTAACCTGACCTGACCAATGAAGAAAAGTCAGTTTAACATGCGCCAATGTCCTTTTTACTCTTCAAACAGAAACAAAAGAAACAGTTATGGTTGCTCGTAACTTTAAGGGTTTGTTTTTGACGTCATGGTGTTCATCTGTAAATTATCATGAACTGTTTAAGGAAAATATCTATAATGATATTGAAAAGTTTTCTTTAAGGTGAAAATTACGACATAAATTTAGGCTTAATCAGCGCGGTTGTATAAATAAATTAGAAACTTTGAGGGGTATGGGCAGTGAGCCAGAGGTCTAAAAATACGCGCTGTTTACAGTTCATCGTTTTCGGTTTCTTTACACACTATTTTGACTCGATTGTCTAAACCTATTACATTCATAGAACGTTGGTGAAGAGCTAGTGTTGAAATTTTCGATCTCGTGCCTGCATATGTATGTAAGTACTAACATGATTTGTCTGTCTGTCACTAATTTTCCTACCTAATTAAATAAATATTTTATTTCCATTTTAAGCAAAAATTACTTAAAATCAATATCTACTGTTTCCGTTAAAGTTAAAGTAGTATTTTCAATTTGTTTGGCCCAGGAAGAATATTTTTTGCAAAGCGTGATGACTTTTGAAAGGTTACAGTTGCCTCAAATTTCGCTCTTGACTAACATGATATCGCTTTGTAACTCATAGAGGGTGCTATTATCCATTAATTAATTTATTCTGGTGTGAAACTTTAAACTTTGCAAAACCGAACAACCTCCAATTTTTTGTTTCAATAAAAACTTCTTAATTACCCACACGCGCACATTAATTATACTTACTTAAATGTATCTGCAGATGTTACGCATTATTTCTGTTAACCTCAATGTCAAAATGAAAAGTCAAAATTTTTAAAAGTGAAAATGACGTTACCACAAAGACAACTCTTTCGAAATAATACTTCTAGTATATAGAAGAACTTTATTGATACCTTGATAAGATACTGGAACGATTTTGAAATGTACATCTTGAGGTTCAGGTATTCCAGTAGATATAAATTTTAGAAAGAAGATCCAAATGTAATATTTTTTGGGTTTTGGCTTCACTATTTTAAAATTAAACAATTAATTTTATTTTCAATATCAATATCACTCAAAAACCCATAAAACTTTTGAGTGAACGTCCCTTGGAATCAATTATAAATCCATAATGTCAAAATAAAAAAAAAACAGTGGAGAAAGAATGGTCTTTCTACCTCTACATGTGCATTACCCAAAAGTCACAATTTTTAGGTACCTTTGCTCTTTTCTCCCAGGGTGTTTGTATTGTTAAAATGATGGTTCTTCTAAATGGCTGTTTAGATAAACGTCTACATGTATGAAATCAGTCAAATGACACAGTGACAGTTGAAAAATGGTACAAAATACCATTCAATTTGGAACTGACACTGGGAGGTGCAAGGGGTGAAGCTGAAAATTGAAAATTAGCTAAATAGTAGTTGTCTATCTATATGGAGCAACTGTTGGTCAGAGAGGGGTGTGGATAAGGTTACTATAACGAACGAAGGGAGGGTTGTAGTGGTCACATCTCCACTAAAAGCATTCTAGTGGTATTCAACAAGGTCACATTCATCCCCCCACTTGTTGTCTGTTTATACGAGTAACAGAACAATAAAAGGAACGAAATGGGTATAATCGTGGCCATTTCCTTGTTTATCTCCACCTTATGGTCTCTTTCACTGTCAGAACCCCACTAAAATTACTCAAATCCATCAAAATTATTATCCCTCTTATATAGAACGGTAAAACTAATGAAGTGAGAATTGTCGTGGTCACGCTCTACTTTATTTCATCCCCATGAGTCTTCACATGTCAACTCTCCAATAAAAATACTTGAATAGTATTCAACATGGTCACATTCATCCCCCCAACTTGTTGTCTCCTTTTATAGAACACTAAAAGGAACGACTGGGAGTAATCGTGGTCATTTCTTTATTTATCTCCACCTCATGGTCTCTTTAAGTGTCAGAGCCCCCCTAAAATTACTCATATTCCTCCAACTTTTTATCCGTCTTATATAGAACAGTAAAATGAACGAAGTGGGGATTGTCGTGGTCACGCTCTACTTTATCTCATCCCCATGAGTCTTCACATGTCAACTCCAATAAAAATACTTGAATAGTATTCTATATGGTCACATTCATCCCCCCACTTGTTGTTTTTCTTTATAGAACACTAAAAGGAACGACTGGGTATAATCGTGGTCATTTCCTTCTTTATCTCCACCTTATGGTCTCTTTAAGTGTCAGAGCCCCCCTAGAATTACTCAAATCCCTCCAACTTGTTATCCGTCTTATATAGAACAGTAAAATTAACGAAGTGAGGATTGTCGTGGTCACGCTTTACTTTATCTCATCCCCATGAGTCTTCACATGTCAACTCTCCAATAAAAATACATGAATAGTATTCTACAAGGTCATATTCATCCCCCCAGTTCTCATGTCTCCCTATATAACACTAAATGAGTGTTGTCGTGGTCATTTATCACCTATGGGTCTTCAAATGTCACATCTCCTTTAAAATTACTCGAATAGTATCCTACATGGTCACACCCATCCTCCCTATTTTATGCCTCCTCCTTGTAGAACGCTAAAAGGAATGGAGTGAAGGTTGTGGTGGTCATACCCCTCTTTAAATCCAACCTATGTTCCACATGTCAGCACCTCACTAAAAAATACAGGAAGGTGTGTTGCGTTATATCCCCCCTCACTCGTTACCCTTCCCATATAGAACAGTAAAAGAAACGAATGGAAGGTTGCCGTGGTCATATACTCCTTTATTTCAATTTCAAGCATCCCCACATGGCAGTATTTCACCAAAAACACTTGAATGGTATTCTACAAGGTTACATTCAACTCTGCCTGCTTTAATTCTTCTTTGTAGAATAAAAAACAAGGGGGATGGTCGTGTCCTGTATCTCCAATCTATGGGTCTCCAGATGTCAGCACCTCACTTAAAACACTAAAATTTGGGTTTTGTAGAAGGTAGCATCCCCCCCTTTCCCCACCCACCCTCACTTATTTATCTTTTCCTATAAAACACAAAAACAGAAAAAAGGTTAATGTTGGTGGTCACGTTCCCCCGGCTGGAATGGTATTCTACGTGGTCAGATCTATTCTCCCACTTGTTGCCCTCTCCCTGTTCAAGGACTTTAAAAATGAACGAAGTGGAGATTGTTGGGTCATGTCCCTCTTTATCTTCACTTCTTGCGCCTTCATTCGAGATGTCAGACCCATCCTCCCACTCATTATTCCTCCTATTTAAGGGATGATGCATTTAAAAATCTGTGGGGCGGGTTTGATCTTAATGAAATGCCTTTGTATCAGTATCTTGGACCTTTTTTAAATGATTTTGCTAATTATTTTCAGGTATCGTAATTCCCACGGTCATCACATCCGCCACCAGCAGCAGAAAAGCAGCCGCAACAGCAGCACAACTCGGTACCAAACAGTCCCAATGAATCGGACCTGGGTCACAGGTCGCACCATTGCAATTCGACTTCGAATTCCGCCAACACCTCGCCCGTCAGTGCCAACAAACGTGATTCAAACTCTTCGGCGGACGGTGATCCCACGGCGAAGACCTCCAACATGTTAGGATTCAATTCGAACACGTTCGTACGTACCAGCCGATCGGAAGATCAGCTGCAAGTTCAAAAAGACTCGAATGTGAACGCTGTCGATATAGACTTCGAAGACGATGTGACCAGTTCCCTCAACACTCTTCTGGACACAAGATCCGAAGCCAGTTCGAACAGTAACTCTTCCAACAATGTGTGTTCTTCAACGAAAACGGACCGAATCGTTTGGACATACAACGCACCAGTAACAGCTACTTCCATGGACCATCACTACCACAAAACGTGCTGTCATACGTTGTCGAACGGTAGCAATTCCTCTCACAGTATTTCCTCGCCTTCTTCGCCAAGTCCCCTTCGTTCCGGCTCACCACCTTCTCCCACTTCCGTTTCCTCGTCAGTAATGTCGAGTAGATCCGGTTCGTGTCGTCTGCCTTACACTTTGACCAACGGTCCCCATCCGGACAATGGTACCGGACAATATCAAAGGACTAATGGAGATTTCAGTATCTCCGAAGCCATCTCGAACATCTCCAGTCCCGACTATAATGACGATACCAGCATTGGTATCCGCGATTGTGTGATGGAGATTAGTGATCATAGTGACAGTGATAGTACGCTACTTGTGTCGGAACCTCGTCATAGCAGGCATCGTACCAGCAGCGGGGGTAACAGTGAAAGTGAACATCGAATAGTGATTCAAGTGAAAGGACCTGACAAAGACGGGACAGGGTTTAAGGATAGGGGGAGACAGGGTAGTAGGGAATTTGACTACGTGGGTAGGAATAGGAGCGATTTTTACAGTGAACAGGTGAGTCTTGCCTTATTCTACTTTTCTATATTTACAATTAGTCTTCTTTCAAAAAATTCTTTAAATAGATATATGCCCTTAAAAAAATGGGAACCCCTCTTGTATTATTTTATCGTTTCCAACATTTTCTTCAAATGGTTGAAGCGGTGACTTATAATATCCATTTAATAGTTTATTCCTAATTCAATATAGAGCAAAGAAGAAAAATTATTCTAAACCAAATTTGTCTTTCGATATGGTTAGGGGTTAGATTAAGGTTAGGGATAAGGATAAGGATGAGCCTAACTTGAATTTTCAGGGAATGTTTTTTAAATCCCTTCTCAGTTTTTCTTACCAGGAATCCTCAAAGTTGACCATTTTTTTCTTTTAACTTTAAACATATTGTAAGGCTTGATTCTGATTAATTCAAGCGTGCTGAATTCGAATATCGCCTTTTTATAATTATGACCTAATTTCAATACCTATTTCTCACTAAAACGTATTATTCTTCCACATTTAATCATAACTTTTTTAATTCAAGTGCCATTAGAAAATTTCTTCAATATTCTAAATAAGAATCGATTTTGAATAATCAAAATCTGGATTTTGTAGATATTGTTCCCCTTCGGGACTTCTTTGAATGAGAATAAGATTCTTAAACAAAATATTTTTATTTTATTTAAAAATAGTAAACTTAAATGTACTGGGAACATCTTGTTGTAGATTTGAATTAAATTTTGAATTAAATTACGTAAGGAAATGCGCATTTAACAAAATTTTATTTAACACGACGACGTTTCGACCTATTTTACTTAAGTTTTTGCAATTAAAAAATAATTGTGACGATTTTTTACATTTTATTGCACTAAAAGATGTGTTCCAATTTTCTGGACTGAAACGACATGATGCATTAACAAATATATTATAAGGAACTGCTTAAAAATTGCAACTAATGTAAAACCATAAAGTGTTCAAATATATGGTTCTTAGTATTCGTCGTATAAACCCTTTAGTTTAACTTAAAGGGGTTAATAACACTCAGGGTGTGTTAATGCGTGTCTGACACGCCATATTGTTCGACTTTTTACGGTATTTAGGCATCTTCATTTAACTTTATGAATGGCCAGAACACGTATAAATACGAACTCATAAAAGTAGTTAATCCACAAAAAGTAAAAAAAAAGTTCTACAAATTTAATTTAGCACCTCGACAATTATTTCGACCTTTACCGTCTTTGGAGTCATATGAGTGTTATTCGGGAATGTTTTTAAATCGTTTCAGAGTATAATAAAGTAAAGAAATTGTATCATACTTCCCTCCTCAAAGTCTAAAACAAAAAGAGCATATACAGGTTGCGAAAGCGAGAACCTTGGCATAGGGAATCTTACAATAGAAGTATTGCCGCTTCCTAGAAATGTTTATGTATTCGTACTTGTGGGAGTGTCTTTGTTCAATGCCCAATGGCAACCAGCAGTCAATGTGCGCGCGCCGTCGTACCGCCCCTACTGATTACATTTATTGCAGGAAGCGGCATATTTTAGCCGACTACCAAAGTCCAAATTTTCGGATACTGTAAGTAGGTACTGTAATTGGCGATTTTTTACATTTTATTACACGAAAATGTGTGTATCAATTTTCTGAGCTGAAACAACATAGTGCGCTTAAAGAAATATGATAAGTGACTGCTTAAACATTCGGATTAATATAAAACTATTAAATGTTCACACATATAGTTGTTAGGGCTTGTAGTCAAAACAAAATTAATGAACTTTGATACCCTTTGAGTGGTAAAACTACGTATCTATGAAATTGAAAAACTCTACTCCGAGGCGCCCCTCAATTTATTTCTGTAAAAATCTCAAATGGTCAACCTTAAAGTACGAAGTTATCTATTTAGAGTGGTTTTTCTTCTAGTATCACATTAAAACACTTTTTTGTTGTATTTTGAGCAAGGAAGCCATGGTTCTTTTTTTAATCGTTGTAAATGCCACGCCCTGAATGCTGCAATTGTCATACAGTTAATCTGAAAGAAAGAAGAGTCTGAATAAAAAACAATAAAAATGAATATGAACCTAATTTGTTGTATTTGAAATTTGAATTTTTTTATATGACCAGTGTAGCAGTGCCGTCTTTAGATTTGTTTACCAAGTAAGATATTATTGTCATCGTCCCGCCATCTACCGGGTTAGAAAATAAATATATATTTACAGAACAGAAATATACTTGTAATTTTATAATATGTATAAAAAGCACAGTAATTAATTAGTAGCGAAACAACACTAAATATAATTATTATCATGTCAAATATTATTTTATAAATAGAATACTAATTAGGTACCTAGGTACATCTAATTAGTGTATGTATATGTAGCGTAAAATTAATGTAAAATTGTACCTAGGTATATGACAGTAAAATTGCAAAATTAAAGTGAATCTGTTCTTAGCACATTTCATACTTTGAGTCTGAATCATTTCCTGAAAGAAATACTAACTATTTTTAGGACGCTCAAATTTGAGGTCATTACCTTGGAAAGTAGCTGGGCAGATTTATTTCCGATAATAATTTTCGATAATTTTGTAACATTTTTATATAGAATTTGGCGTTCAATGTTTTATATACAGGGGTTTTCAAGTTGATGGGCTATTAGAAGTATATGAATTAGTAGAAGGAATTCAATTCTGAAACTTGGGCTCATTTGGTTATTGTTTATGCCGCTTATTTTAAAAATATTTTCAAGTCCGATTTACATCCGGTTATGCCGGAAGTCGACACAAACTTTGTTATTTTAAATGGAATGGTATATTTTTTACGCTGAATTCGAATAAAACGTGTAATTCTAAGGTAAGTTTGATAACCAACTTGTACACCTATGACGATCGGTTTCTGAGTTAATTTAATTTATAGAAAAAAAATCGCTACCGCAACCCAAATTATAAAAAATCGTAACTTCCACAAAATACGACTCAGACTGTTGAAATTTTTACTAGTAATAGCTGAATATTAGTGCTAACGCCTTGACAAATTTGAAGAAAATAATTTATACAGGGCGTTCAAAATAAAATTCTAAAATTTAAAAACATTAAACACGAATAACTTCGTTTTTTCAAATGGGACCTACCATTTTTTATTTTGTCAGTCGATTCATTTTTTATTCCTCTTTCGATCTATATGGATACTTCCTATTATATCTACAGTATAGGTAATTCACATACATAGGCTCTTTGGCTATAATGTACCAATATCAAAAAACAAGACGGTCTTATGGAACATTAAATACAAAAATAACTTTTATAACGGACTTGTCACTACTTTTATTACGTACTTCTGATATAAAGTAACAAATAATATCCGGGTCTGAACGTTCAAAAAAATCAAATTTAAAGTACTTTTTATTCATAGATAAATATTTTTTAATCTCAAAATTGGCAACCTGTGTGTATAATTAATTAATAATTTAAGAATTTTTGTAACAATGTAAATGTCACCTTTTCAACTGCAAATTTACGTTTTCAAAAAAGACAACAGATACTGAAAAACTTTGATACACTTTTATAAAAGGATTAATGAAAACAGAGAGACTCTAAGCAAATGTATTTAGAATTACTTCTGTTTTAACGAACTTCTGATATAACGTACCGATTTATTAAGGCCTCTCGAGTATGCTATAATCGAGTTTCAGTGTATATTGACTATTTTTTGAAATATAACGTGTTCGCCTTTATAATCATGAAATTGTAAAGATTTTTTTTGTCCTTGGGGGCTGTTCATAAAATACGTCACGCAAAAATTAGCTTTTTTGACCCCTCCCTCCGGGTACGGGCCCTTGAAGAATTTCGAAATTTTCCTTCAAAATTCTGGAAATTCAGTTGTAATTTCTTTTTTTGTAAGAAAACTAAATTATCCTTTTAAAACTTTTGTTTGTGTCGTTATTTCACTAATTGACTGATGAAATCAGTTTTCATTGGAAATTTTGTTACTGTAAGTAAGTATTTCATATACTAAATAACAAGGCTAGGGAAAGAAAATTTCAAGAACTTTGTAAATTCATACTCATTATCCTCCTTGACATTTATTTAAAACAAGCTGCATTAGTATTTTATTTACTTATTTATTGTAAGATGCATCATACTTTCGATACATACAAGTCGTTTGTAGACCAAGGATAATGAGAGAAATTGCAATGACTCTTCTGCATAAACATTATATCTAGAAACATACGTATATCGGGTCATTTAATAAAATTATTGGTTTCAGTGGCGGGTCGTTATTCCACGAAGGGGCACGATGACCACTTTTTCATAATTTCGTTTGATTAAGAGATTTACAAATAATGTGTTCTAATGATAAATGATAAATTAAATATTCTGAGGATTTTTCAAAAATTTGTTGTTTAAAAAAAGAATAGGTACACAGCATTACTGTGTGACAAAAAATATTTTCATAAAACTTCTTCAAGTGTTTATCTGTTACATTTAAAGTCAGTTAATTAGTAGCTGGTCTGTTTCTAAAGTATTTAATGAGCATTAAGTAATTACTGGACAACAAAAAAAATATTTTTATTGTTTAAAAAGTTTTCACTCATGTTATTGCTCACTTACTTAGAACAGTAATTGAAAAAAATAACCGGGTATATGTAATTTTCCATTAAAGCACTTAATTAGCATTTAATGATCAGTTAGTGGGTTCATGACTAAAACAATTATTATTTTTCCTTATTAAAACCTGTCTTTGTTCCCTTTTATATCAAGTCATTTAGTCGATTATTTACTGAAAAAATTAAAAATTGCATATAATTAATAACTGCTCTATTTTAAAAGTATTTAATGAGCATTTAATTACTGCCTGACAAAAAATATTTTTTATTGTTTAGGCAATTTTTCTGCTCACTTAATTTTAGGTTAGTACAGAAATTAAAAAGAAATTGCTGGGTATTTAATTTTTCATTAAAGCAATTAATTAGCATTTAATGAGCAATTAATCAGTTCATAACTAAAACATTGATTTTTCTTTGACCCCCTTTTATGTCAAGTCACTTAGTTAGTCGTATATTTAATGGAAAAATAAAAAAGAACATTAATAAGTGACTGGTCTGTTTCTAAAGCATTTATTAAGCATTTAATTATCGTGTGACGAAAAATTAATTTTTATTGTTAAGAACTTATTTTTACTCAGTTTGTTCATTTAATTTTTGAAAATGTGTGCAGAGCATTTATTTTCTCATTAAAGCACTTAATTAGCATTTAATGAGCAATTAATCAGTTCACAACTAAAACAGTAATTTTTGTTTGACCCCCTTTTATGTCAAGTCACTTACTTGGTCGTATATTTACTGGAAAAATCAAAACAAACATTAGTAAGTGAATGATCTGTTTCTTAAGCATTTAATAAGCATTTCAGTAATTATCGTGTGACGAAAAAATAATATTTATTGTTAAAAACTTTATTTTTACTCAGTTTGTCCACTTAATTTTTGAAAATGTGTCCAGAGCATTTATTTTCTCATTAAAGCACTTAATTAGCATTTAATGAGCAATTAATCAGTTCACAACTAAAACAGTAATTTTTGTTTGACCCCCTTTTATGTCAAGTCACTTACTTGGTCGTATTTTTACTGGAAAAATCAAAACAAACATTAGTAAGTGAATGATCTGTTTCTAAAGCATTTAAGTAATTATCGTGTGACGAAAAAATAATATTTATTGTTAAAAACTTTATTTTTACTCAGTTTGTCCACTTAATTTTTGAAAATGTGTCCAGAGCATTTATTTTCTCATTAAAGCACTTAATTAGCATTTAATGAGCAATTAATCAGTTCATAACTAAAATAGTGATTTTTGTTTGACGCCCTTTTATGTAAAGTCACTTACTTAGTCGTATATTTACTGGAAAAATCAAAACAATAATTATTAAGTGACTGATCTGTTTATTAAGCATTTAATAAGCATTTAAATATCGTGTGACCAAAAATTAATTTTTATTGTTAAAAACTTCTTTTTTAGTCAGTTTGTCCACTTAATTTTTGAAAATGTGCCCAGAGCATTTATTCTTTCATTAAAGCACTTACTTAGCATTTAATGAGCAATTATTCACTTCACAACTAAAACAGTGATTTTTGTTTGACCTCCTTTTATGTCAAGTCACTTACTTGGTCGTATATTTACTGGAAAAATCAAAACAATAATTATTAAGTGACTGATCTGTTTATTAAGCATTTAATAAGCATTTAAGTAATTATCGTGTGACGAAAAATTAATTTTTATTGTTAAAAACTTTATTTTTACTCAGTTTGTCCACTTAATTTTTGAAAATGTGCCCAGAGCATTTATTTTCTCATTAAAGCACTTAATTAGCATTTAATGAGCAATTAATCAGTTCACAACTAAAACAGTAATTTTTGTTTGACCCCCTTTTACGTCAAGTCACTTACTTGGTCGTATATTTATTGGAAAAATCAAAACAAAATTATTAAGTGACTGATCTGTTTCTTAAGCATTTAATAAGCATTTAAATATCGTGTGACCAAAAATTAATTTTTATTGTTAAAAACTTCTTTTTTACTCAGTTTGTCCACTTAATTTTTGAAAATGTGCCCAGAGCATTTATTTTTCATTAAAGCACTTAATTAGCATTTAATGAGCAATTAATTTACTTCACAACTAAAACAGTAATTTTTGTTTGACCCCCTTTTATGTCAAGTCACTTACTTGGTCGTATATTTACTGGAAAAATCAAAACAAAATTAGTTTAAATGACTGATCTGTTTATTAAGCATTTAATAAGCATTTAAGTAATTATCGTGTGACGAAAAAATTTAAATTTTTTTTGTTAAAAACTTTATTTTTACTCAGTTTGTCCACTTAATTTTTGAAAATGTGCCCAGAGCATTTATTTTCTCATTAAAGCACTTAATTAGCATTTAATGAGCAATTAATCAGTTCACAACTAAAACAGTAATTTTTGTTTGACCCCCTTTTACGTCAAGTCACTTACTTGGTCGTATATTTTTCTTTGGGAAAAAACAAAACAAAATTAGTTTAAATGACTGATCTGTTTATTAAGCATTTAATAAGCATTTAAGTAATTATCGTGTGACGAAAAAATAATATTTATTGTTAAAAACTTTATTTTTACTCAGTTTGTCCACTTAATTTTTGAAAATGTGTCCAGAGCATTTATTTTCTCATTAAAGCACTTAATTAGCATTTAATGAGCAATTAATCAGTTCACAACTAAAACAGTAATTTTTGTTTGACGCCCTTTTATGTAAAGTCACTTACTTAGTCGTATATTTACTGGAAAAATCAAAAAAACATTAATAAGTGACTGATCTGTTTCTAAAGCATTTAATAAGCATTTAAATATCGTGTGACCAAAAATTAATTTTTATTGTTAAAAACTTCTTTTTACTCAGTTTGTCCACTTAATTTTTGAAAATGTGTCCAGAGCATTTATTTTCTCATTAAAGCACTTAATTAGCATTTAATGAGCAATTAATCAGTTCACAACTAAAACAGTAATTTTTGTTTGACGCCCTTTTATGTAAAGTCACTTACTTAGTCGTATATTTACTGGAAAAATCAAAAAAAATTAATTTAAATGACTGATCTGTTTCTAAAGCATTTAATAAGCATTTAAATATCGTGTGACCAAAAATTAATTTTTATTGTTAAAAACTTCTTTTTACTCAGTTTGTTCATTTAATTTTTGAAAATGTGTGCAGAGCATTTATTTTCTCATTAAAGCACTTAATTAGCATTTAATGAGCAATTAATCAGTTCACAACTAAAACAGTAATTTTTGTTTGACCCCCTTTTATGTCAAGTCACTTACTTGGTCGTATATTTACTGGAAAAATCAAAACAAACATTAGTAAGTGAATGATCTGTTTCTTAAGCATTTAATAAGCATTTCAGTAATTATCGTGTGACGAAAAAATAATATTTATTGTTAAAAACTTTATTTTTACTCAGTTTGTCCACTTAATTTTTGAAAATGTGTCCAGAGCATTTATTTTCTCATTAAAGCACTTAATTAGCATTTAATGAGCAATTAATCAGTTCACAACTAAAACAGTAATTTTTGTTTGACGCCCTTTTATGTAAAGTCACTTACTTAGTCGTATATTTACTGGAAAAATCAAAAAGAACATTAATAAGTGACTGGTCTGTTTCTAAAGCATTTAATAAGCATTTAAATATCGTGTGACCAAAAATTAATTTTTATTGTTAAAAACTTCTTTTTACTCAGTTTGTTCATTTAATTTTTGAAAATGTGTGCAGAGCATTTATTTTCTCATTAAAGCACTTAATTAGCATTTAATGAGCAATTAATCAGTTCACAACTAAAACAGTAATTTTTGTTTGACCCCCTTTTATGTCAAGTCACTTACTTGGTCGTATATTTACTGGAAAAATCAAAACAAACATTAGTAAGTGAATGATCTGTTTCTTAAGCATTTAATAAGCATTTCAGTAATTATCGTGTGACGAAAAAATAATATTTATTGTTAAAAACTTTATTTTTACTCAGTTTGTCCACTTAATTTTTGAAAATGTGTCCAGAGCATTTATTTTCTCATTAAAGCACTTAATTAGCATTTAATGAGCAATTAATCAGTTCACAACTAAAACAGTAATTTTTGTTTGACCCCCTTTTATGTCAAGTCACTTACTTGGTCGTATTTTTACTGGAAAAATCAAAACAAACATTAGTAAGTGAATGATCTGTTTCTAAAGCATTTAAGTAATTATCGTGTGACGAAAAAATAATATTTATTGTTAAAAACTTTATTTTTACTCAGTTTGTCCACTTAATTTTTGAAAATGTGTCCAGAGCATTTATTTTCTCATTAAAGCACTTAATTAGCATTTAATGAGCAATTAATCAGTTCACAACTAAAACAGTAATTTTTGTTTGACCCCCTTTTATGTCAAGTCACTTACTTGGTCGTATTTTTACTGGAAAAATCAAAACAAACATTAGTAAGTGAATGATCTGTTTCTAAAGCATTTAAGTAATTATCGTGTGACGAAAAAATAATATTTATTGTTAAAAACTTTATTTTTACTCAGTTTGTCCACTTAATTTTTGAAAATGTGTCCAGAGCATTTATTTTCTCATTAAAGCACTTAATTAGCATTTAATGAGCAATTAATCAGTTCATAACTAAAATAGTGATTTTTGTTTGACGCCCTTTTATGTAAAGTCACTTACTTAGTCGTATATTTACTGGAAAAATCAAAACAATAATTATTAAGTGACTGATCTGTTTATTAAGCATTTAATAAGCATTTAAGTAATTATCGTGTGACGAAAAAATAATATTTATTGTTAAAAACTTTATTTTTACTCAGTTTGTCCACTTAATTTTTGAAAATGTGTCCAGAGCATTTATTTTCTCATTAAAGCACTTAATTAGCATTTAATGAGCAATTAATCAGTTCACAACTAAAACAGTAATTTTTGTTTGACGCCCTTTTATGTAAAGTCACTTACTTAGTCGTATATTTACTGGAAAAATCAAAAAGAACATTAATAAGTGACTGGTCTGTTTCTAAAGCATTTAATAAGCATTTAAATATCGTGTGACCAAAAATTAATTTTTATTGTTAAAAACTTCTTTTTACTCAGTTTGTCCACTTAATTTTTGAAAATGTGTCCAGAGCATTTATTTTCTCATTAAAGCACTTAATTAGCATTTAATGAGCAATTAATCAGTTCATAACTAAAATAGTGATTTTTGTTTGACGCCCTTTTATGTAGTCACTTACTTAGTCGTATATTTACTGGAAAAATCAAAAAGAACATTAATAAGTGACTGGTCTGTTTCTAAAGCATTTAATAAGCATTTAAATATCGTGTGGCCAAAAATTAATTTTTATTGTTAAAAACTTCTTTTTACTCAGTTTGTCCACTTAATTTTTGAAAATGTGTCCAGAGCATTTATTTTCTCATTATAGCGCTTAATTAATGTGCAATTAATTACCCAAATGTCTTGTCATCGCCCGCTACTGGCTTACTTATCATCTTATTTTCTTAAATAGTTGTACCTACTAGTTATTATAATGCATTTTGTCTAACTATGCACTAACAAACTTTAACGGTTAATAATAGGTTAAGCCCCACCAAGAATCCAATAAGTCGTCGAGCAAATTGATTTTAATTAAGGAGGTGCTCACTGGCTGGCTTGTAATAAGGAGTCGTAAGCGGTTGTTTCAAGAAAGTGCTTCGTAATTAATTTAAACGATTCAGATATTTCAGTTTATAAATGAATGCAGTTATTAACGAGCTTAATTAAAGACAAAAACCGAAAAATGATTTAAGAAAAATTACGAATAGATTTTTTTATTTTATTTTTAATTTCAAACAAGGGTAGTTAGTAGGTATATTAATGAACTCTAGATTTTTTTATTGTAGTAGACGATTAATGAATGTTCTCTTTTTTAATTAGGCATCTAGGGATTTGAATGACCAAGAATCGAGTAGGAACGAAGACTCAGGAGAAGATGGTGGGACGCTTAGGGAATCGGGGAGGAACACTTCTTCACCCCCATCTTCTGAGGACGACAGTGATATCGAAAGCCTTCATAGTTTTCACTATTCTCCGAAAGCTGTTGATTTACCATCAGCCATTCGCCTTGCCAAGAGATTATATTGTCTTGATGGATTCAAAAAGTCGGATGTGTCAAGACACCTTAGTAAAAAGTTGGTTTCATTTTTTTTTTTTTTTAATGTAATTTTATTGTTAAACATTTGCCTCATAGGCCAGGGTCGTTAATTTTTGAAACCAAAAAAAATTTTAGTAGGATGAAACCCATTGGAAAAGGAAGAGAATATAACAGAAATGAAAGGAAAAATAAACTGAGGTCGGGAAGGGGAAGGGGGTGAGTTTTTAAGGGTAAAAAACGGTTTTCCTTGATTTACGGAAAAACTACAAGTGTTATGGAAAAAAGTTAACTGGCAAAGTTGTAGGTAATAAAAATATCTACAACTTTTGTATTTACACTTTTTTCACATAACCTCAAAATTTATATGAAAAATTCAAATAACCAAGTTTTTGGTTTTTTATTTTTCTTTTACAAAAAAAATTTTATTTTTTATGAAATTTGGTGAAAACTTACCTATTTATGTCCCAAACGTATTTTTTTGATTTGAAATATTAATTTTTTCACCTTACTTTTACTTAATATCGAAAAAACACCCTAATTTTTAATCGAAAATTCTCACATCAAAATAACTGCTTTTTTAAAAACGTTGGTGGGCTTTTTCTTTGTTGAAATCTCTACTTTCTGATGGTGTGAAAAAAATATATACATTACTATGGTAAGTTTTCTCAGGAAATGCAAAAAATAGTTGTTCTAAATATTAAAGATATGATTTCAAAAAGGGAATTTTATCTAAAAAATGTGACTGCTACTATTTTTTTTAGTAAAAAAGTCGATTTATTAATTATGATAGCGATATATGATTAAGATTAATCGTCAGCTCTTAAAAGCTAGCCCTTAAAACTCTTAAATAAAAAATCAAAATGAATCTATATCATTGGAATGACCACACCCTGTATATTATTGCATTTTTAAATTCTTCGTTGAAAATGGTGCAACTTTGACCTAATATGTGGTCATCAAAGTGACCTTTATTTTCAACAATTAAAAAATGCAGTAATATACAGGGTGTTCTATTTAAAAAAAATAAGTTACGTAGTGCCCAGGCGAAACTGTACACCCTGTATAATCGAAAATAATTCGAGAATAATAATGAGTTCGTTTGGTGAAACTTTAACTTGAATCATATTTCTGTAAATCCATCCACCCCTTATTGGCCCACTCTGTATATGTATTTTTAGCAAGCAATGTTAGTTTAAGGGTAAAATTTTCAGGACCACAATTGGGTAAATTTTAATCTAATATAAATATTGATTAAGTACTGAGAAAACGATATTATTCTCGATTATCCCCTTTCGACATTGATTTAAATCATTCTCACCCTTGCCATTTATGTCATTATTTTTTTATGTGTACTTCTTCAATAAAATTTTATTTTCTTTAATTTCAGTAATGAATTTAGTAGAGCCGTAGCGGAAGAATATTTAAAATATTTTAACTTCGAACATGATACATTAGATGTAGCGCTAAGAAAGTTCCTCAAACAGTTCTCTCTAACTGGTGAAACTCAAGAAAGGGAAAGGGTATTGGTACATTTTTCCAAGAGGTATTTGGATTGCAATCCTGGCTGTTTCAACTCACAAGGTAAATAAAAACAATCTGGCATATTATAGATTGAGTTCATCCATCCCCTTTTCAATCAAGTATCAAAGCTACTATTGGGGCAAAAAGAAAACATTTTATTTATAGCAACCATCACCAACTTTTATGCCTTTTGTTCGCCTCCAAAAGGCAAATCGTATCTATGTACCCATTGCTAAAATATAGATAAATGTTTTTCCTACCCCTATTTTGGCTGCCTTTGAATCTTGTAATAAATAACTTTATGATATTTTAGACGCAGTACACACGCTGACATGTGCAATTATGTTACTAAATACGGACATCCACGGACAGAACATAAATAGGAAAATGACTTGTAACGAGTTCATCGAAAATTTAGCAGGTCTTAATGAATGCGACAACTTTCCGAGAGAAGTTCTCAAGCAACTTTATTATGCAATTAAAAATTTTCCTCTGGAATGGGCGTTGTAAGTATGATCAGGGACGTACACAGAATTTCAGGGTTGGGGCTTAAGAAAGTCTACACATGTATAATAGACATGGGCCCAATAGGTACTCTCTTCCTTTGAAAATATTTCCATTTTTTTGGTGCAAACAATGACGTACAAAGGAGGGTGGAATATGGTCATAAAATCTTCCCCGCAAATTAATAAATTGTTTCACATTGTGGTGGGGTAGTTTTTATTCTCTTTATTTCGTCCCCTTCCTTGTGGGCGCCACTGTTAAGTAGTTCTTTAAATTATAATGCAAGAGAAGACCAACCTCCCTGTTACGTTAATGCGAAGTTAATACCCTTCAGTTCGCCCTTAATGAAACTTCGTTTAAATAACGTTGATAAATGGCTGAAACGATTTGGGTTTTATAGGGACGATGATACTGAAGAAAATGCATCACAAGTACAAAATAAGCCTCTCGAAGGTGGAATTGGTAGTAATCCTTTCTTGGACGTTCCTAATACTGCCAACGCTGTCGAGTACAAAAAGGGCTACGTGATGAGGAAATGTTGTTACGATAGTAATGCCAAAAGAAGTGAGTATAAATTAATAACAGTAATTGAATTTAAAATTATATCTTCATCCATACATTTCTTTTTGAATATAATTATGTATGTTGTAAAATTGGAAATCTTATTCTAAGAGACTACAAGACTTCCACGGTCCAGATCGAGGGGAACTTCCCCCCTTCAAAAGTTTAAAAACTGCCCATGCCTCCATTTCTTGATATATGTCATAAATCCAGAATCTCATTCCTAAAGAATCCAAAACTTTCATGATAATGATGAAACTAGGAGGAAGTCTCTTTGCACAAGTTTGAAAGCCCTAACATCAATGCATTTTGTCTTAATTTATTGTTTGAAAAATTCCTCGTTTCTGATATCATGACTGTCTAGAACTTCAAATTCTAAATCTGTTCCAAAATATTTGGAGCTAAAGAATTGAATACTTCTTATATATCTTCATCTGAAGGAAATCCTTTTTTCTTTTTGGATTTATATATATAGTAAAAATTGTAATCTCATTCCCAAAGATTCCAAAACTTCAATGATACAGATCAAAGTGAAAGAAAGTCCCCTTCCAAAAGTTTGAAAACCCCAACATACCCCCATTTCTAGACCTATTTCATAAATTTTAAATCTCATAACTACAGATTCCAAAACTGGAAAGAAGTTCTTTAGCACAAGTTTGAAAGCCCAACATCAATAGATTTTGTCTAAATTTTATTGTTCAAAAAATTCTTCGTCTTTGATATTCATGACTGATTTAGAACTTCAAACCATCTTCACTACACTTCTTTTAAATCTGTTTCAAGGTATTTAGAGACCTACCTGAAACTGAAGAATTTAAGGTTCCTAATGTGTCTCTATCTGGAGTAGAACCATTTCCTTTTTGGATTTACATATGTCGTAAAAATTGTAATCTAATTGTCAGAGGTTCCAAGACTTCCACGATATAGATAAAAGTTGAAAGTTCAAAAGTTTGAAAATCTCAACATGCCTCTATTATTAAGAACTATGTCGTAATATAGGTCAAACCTCAATGAAGTTCTTTTAAAAAAGTTTGAAACGCCAAAATCAATGGATTTTGTATAAATTTTATGTTCGAAAAATGTTTCATCCCTAAAATCATAACTGATCTGGAATTTCAAACCATCTATGTTTTAAAACGTTTAGAAACCTAATTGAAACGAAAGAATTAAGACTTTCTCATATATTTTTATCTGGAATAGAACATTTTTCCTTTGTGGGTTTATCATAAAATTTGAAATCTTATTCCTTAAAGATTCTGAAGGCTTTTGCGATACAGATTGAATTGGAAAAAAGTCTTTTTCCAAAAATTTGAAAACCCCAACATCAGTCGATTTGTCTACATTTATTCCTAGTTCCATTTCTAGATCTGTGTCAATAAAATCTAAATCTCATTCCCAGATACTTCAAAACTTGCACCAAATAGGTTAAACCGAATTGAAGTTCATTTCCAAAACGGATTTTGTTTTAATTTATTGTTCGAAAAATTCTTCATCTTTAATATTATGACTGATCTACAGCCTCAAACCATTTTTACTAGAGTCCTTCTAGTTTCAAAAAAATCTATATGAAGCTGAAGAATTGAGGGTTGTTCCTTATGTAAATTGATCTGTTTCTGGAATAGAACTTTTTCCTTATTGGGCCTGTCGTAATATTTGAAGTCTTAGAGATTCTCGAGGCTTTCACAACACGGGTCAAATTTTAAAGAATTTCTTTTCCAAAAATGTGAGAACCCCAATTTATTTTTATTCTTTGTCCCTGATGCCAGCATTGTCTAGAACTATAGAAATATTCGGAGACTTTGCTGAAGTCCTTATACCATATAATTTAATCTGGATTAAAACATTTTCCCTTCTTGGATCTACGTTAAAAAATTCAGAATTTCACTCTCAGAGACCCCAAAAAAAAAACCTTCCGAATTCCTTGTTTTTTTTTTTTTTAATGACGTGACTGATATAGAACTTCAAAATGTCTTCAGTAGACGCCTTCTACATATGTTCTAAATCATTAAACCATTCAGAAATGTGATCTACTTTAAACGAAAAACAACTCTCTAAATTTAGAAGTACTATTATATAGTTTTAAAGGTTCCTCGTATGCTTTTATTTGGACGATAATTTTTCTTTTATAATCCATTTATTAAAATTCAGAATCTAATCCTCATATACGTATTTCAAGTTTGTTTACTATCAAAAAAAATTCCAAAACTTTTAATGATCCTGCGTCATTTATTAAAAAGTTTCGTCGTCCTTGATGTCGGTTCAAAGCAAAATAGTTTCGAAGGTCTTTGCTGTATCTTTCTAGCTCCATTTCACAAGCGAAGTTGGAAAATGTTCTACTGCACCGTTCGAGATCTCGTCCTCTACTTACATAAAGACGAGAACGGTTTTCGGAAAAGTCAGATGAGCGACAATTTGCACAACGCTATCCGGATACACCACGCTCTAGCCACCAAAGCAGCAGATTATACCAAAAAGCAGTTCGTCTTCAGGTTACAGACTGCAGATCAAGCTGAATACTTGTTCCAAACTAGGTATAAAAACAATACTACCAAAAGTAATAATCGTTAACGATATACTAATTTTTTTTATTCGAAGTGATTCGAAGGAACTGCAGTCGTGGATAGAGACGATTAATTTCGTATGTGCAAGTCTGTCTGCACAACCACTCGAAGCAGCCGTTGGTTCCCAGAAGAAGTTCCAACGACCATTATTACCATGCAGTCGCACGAAACTTAACCTGGTAAGACGTTACATTATTTATTAATTGGTGTGGGACAATTTAGGAAGGCGAGGTTTCTCTTTAATGTAAGTCAGTTTAGAAAGGCGATGTACCTTTCATCAGCAGGGATGGAAAATTAACCCAAAGCACTAGTGGGTCAATTTTGCGAAACCAAAGCAGTTGTTACAGTTCAATGTTTTGATGTGGACTTCGCCTTCTTAAGTTGACTCTACTCTAGTTGGATTTCTGGGGTTGTGATTCAGTAATAAAAACAGTTTTTTAATTCGTTTCAGCGAGAGCAGTTGCATGATCATGAGGAGAGAGTTATTAGACTGGAATTAGAATTGGAAGAGCACAGGAAGATGGCGCCAGAAAAAGGGTCTAAGTCATTAGTGATACAGAATTATAAGGAAAAAGAGAATTATTTGTTGTACGAGGTAAGAAATTCTTTAAAATTGTAAAAAGTTTTGTATACCCACAAAGTATATTTTAATTTTGTATTATGTCACAAAAAAAATCTAAAGTGGAGTGGAAGTAACATAACGGTCAGAAATTCTAGGAATTAAATATCATGGCGATTCTAGGGTTTAAAGTGTAGAAAATTCTAGAACTCAGCGTTTAGGGAATTCTAGAAGTTAAACAACCAGGAAATTCTAAAATACACGGAGTAGAGAAATCTAGGAACTGAGAGGATTGAATTTTAAAAATGAAATTTGGAATTTCTAATAGTCAATAGGCCAAGAAATTGTAGAAATCAAACGATCTTGGAATTCTAGGAATCAAAGTGCCCTCGATCTATGAGTGAAAGTGCAGGAAATTGTAGAAGTCATCGTTCAGAGAATTTTAAGAGACAGGGGGAAGATTAATTTCAGAAAACAAAAAGTAAGGAAAACTAGTAGTCGAGAGGCCCTCGAATTTTAGAAGTCAAAGGGTAGTTAATTCTTGGAATCAAATTGTGTTGGAATTCTTGGAGTCAAACGACCTGAGGATTGTAGAATTCAAAGTACAGAGAATTTTAAGTCAAAAGGCTCGAAAATTGTAGGGGCGAAAATTTGAAAATGTAAGGAGTTGCAGTAGTAACATTGCATAGGATATTCAAAAAGTCAGTGAACCAAAAAACTATAAACGAAGAGTAGCGAAATTTATCTAGTAGTCGAGAAAGGCTAAATTATTTCAGGAATCAACTGGCCTTGGAATTCTAGGAATCAAAAAGTCCGAAAATTCTATAATTCGAAAGAAAGGAAATTTTAAAAGAGGAGGACTGGGAATTCTAGTGGTGAAACTGTAAGGAGTTGTAGGGGTTACCCTTCAAGGAATTCTAATAGTCAATGGGTCAGGAAATTCTGGAAAACATAGAATCGGAAAATCAAGGAGTTAAGGAGTTCAGAGACCCATTAATTCTAGAAGCCGAATGGCATATAATTATAGAAGTCAAATGGTCATAGAATTTTAAGTCAAAATGCCTAAGGGTGATAGTGTAGGAAATTGTAAATGTCATCGATTAGAAAATTCATAGAATTATTGTATCAACGTATGGGTTGAAATAACCTTTCATTCTAGAAGTCGAAGAGTAGAGAATCCTAAGAATAAAATGGTATTGGAATTCTAGGTGTCAAAGAACTCTATAAATTCTAAAATTCAAGAGACAAGGAGTTTTAAAAGTCAGAACGCCCGAAATATCTAGGGCTCAAAGTGTATAAAGAATTGTATAAGTCATCCTTTAATGAATTCTAAGAGGCAATAGGATAGGGAATTTCAGAAAACAGAAATTATGAAAATCTAGGACTCCAGAAAAAATCGTATAAGTCAAAGAACGGATAATTCTAAAAAATAAATGATCTTGGAATCAAAGGGCCCTAAAATTCTAAGTCAAAGGGTGGGAATTCTAGAAGTCAACGTTCAGGACTCAGATGAAAATGTAAGCGTTAATGGATCTAAGAATTGTAAAAGTCAAAGGACTTGAGGATTGTAGGGGTTAAAGAGCAGAAAAATCCGGTATAAAAGGACCCCAGAATTTTCAAAATCAAAGGCTCCAGGAATTCTAGAAGTCAAAAGCCTCGGAATCAGAAGTTACCTGCCCTCAGAGTTGTTTAGTTAAAAGACTGATATTTAATAATGCATAGTTCCTTTTCATAGGGGTTGGGAAAATTTCCTTAAGACCAGTCTACCCCTGTTTTTAAGTTATTAGTTCTAGTCAGCACAAGATTTCCTTTTAACAATATAAGTACCTTTTCGTAGGTCGTGAATTAATTATCAAAGTTTCTTTTTCAGTTAAAGAGATACAAAACGTATGTAAACACCCTGCAATGTCGCCTGATTCAGCATCCGGAAATGGGAGTGAGTTTGGCGGAAAACAGTATTGGGGAGATGGACGAGGCCGGCGGAGTGGCGCTGATCGAGAGTCCCCCCGAGGGCATAGTGCCTCCCCCCATCCCAGACCGACGTTCTCCAGTTACGAATAGGTACAGTTACAGACAAGCTATTTACAGTCGAAGTATTCCAAACGGTGATACCGAAATAGGCTGACGGGTTATGGGGTTGTTTTCAGCATGCGTGCTTTAAAATAATATATACTTATTAAATTAAAGTATAAAAAAGTTACCTACGTATATACATATTATGATGAGAGGGTTTTTTTGGATTATTTATGAACAAACACGGCGAAGCTATTATTAAAAGTATATTTTGATATCGGGGACGCTGCGGAACTTTTTTGAAAATAATAATAATAAATGCTGCGAAGATCAAAATATTTAAAAATAATTTTAGACAATTATATCCTTTTTTAACATTAAAATAACAGCTAAACAGGCCACGAATTTTTTTACTAAATTTCAAGATCTATACGAAAATAGTTTTACGTTGTTCTTTCGACAATTAAATAAAATAAAAAATTTCACAAAGAACAACACCAATCAGTGATAAAACATTTTTTTTGTACAAAAAATTAATGTATTGATCATGACACAAATATATAAAATATATTTATTAATAAAACAAGATCTGATATAATGAATTTTTTGTTTGGCGAAATAATAAAAAAATCAAAAGCAATTACCTCAAAAAATATGTACATATTTACAAACATTACAAGAATAAAGATTAATGTAAGTACCTTTACAACACACAATTTTTTTAATTACTTTATTTAAAAAAATTATAAAATTCAGTCATATTATATTTTTTCTTATAATTTCAGAAAAAGTAGTCGTCCATCATGAGTAAAATACATAATTGGACATAATTAAAATAATAAATAAAAGTTCATTGATATTTAGTTTAAAAAAATCATTAAAAAATTCACAATGTGCCAATAAAGATATGGCATCTTTATATTCGAAGTTATTTGAGGTCATAGAGGCAAACATATGAACAAGCAAACAAATGAAAATAATATTTGAACAACATAAAAAATGACAGTTAATTTTTGATGATTCTCATTTTTTTACAATTGTTTTGACATAAAATAAATATATCATTACCTAAATTTTTTGCAAGCATTTTGATAAAAACAGTTCAGGACGGATTACATATTTATCTAAAAAGTTAATATGAATCAGAATGTATTTAAGTACATTGTTGCAAGCTACTATAAGCGAGGTATTGATTCAACTGACAGTTGATTGCAGCGATTCGCCTTTTTATAGTAACAAGCGCTTGCTGATTGGTTCCTACAACAATCGACACTTCAATAACCAGTCAAAACATTAGAATTTAAATTACGTAAATAATTGAATCGTATATTTTGAAGTGACACTGTGTGTGCACATATATTTTGAAATTAATCTTATCATTCATTTTTTATTTTAAATTCGACTTAAAGATTGATACATTGCTATAAATAAATAAATTATGAATGACTTACAATTAAAGAAATGCCTTTTATCAACATAATGCTTATTTAAAGTAGGACACGAATATACATAAATATAATATGTATTGTCGTAATATAAAAGAAAATGCTACAATATATAAAGAGGCCAATGTTTTATATACATACTTATTACTAGAACTATTATATAATTAATAAATAATCATTGCATACATACAAATAAATATCATTACAAATGTAACGATATAATATAATATAAAAATATTCTACTTCTTTACATACATGATATAAAAAAATATATGAAAGTAAACTATTACATAATATAATTAATATATAATTATATAATAGTCACATAAAATAATATCGTCTTATACTATCATGGTATCTTCCAAATGGAGCACATATTTAATAATGTTGTTATAATGTATTAATTAATACCCGCGACCTTTTTAACCCCAGGTGTTCATATTTACATATAAATAAAATTATGAATAATTAAAAAGTTAATCAAATATATCAAACAATTATTACTTATTATTAACAAAGTATATGTGATAAGTAATAATTGTAAATATTGTGTAATACTAATGTTTGAAAAATAATATTTTTAGTTTCCAAATTTATTACAAATTAAACTGTTTTATTTTATTTTTTCAAAATTTTGTCATTCGATCTAATAATGAATTATTATTAAATAATTAGCAATTGAAAATTAAGAAAAAATAATTTTTATTTTTATTGTTATTTTAACTTTATTTTTTATAAATCCAAAAATTATAATATAATACTTTCTGTATTACACAATAATTATGTTCAATTTCTTTCTTTTCTGATTGCAAAATATGATTCTAATTTTCGGTTTTGATTTTGATTAATTTCGAACGAGAAGATTTAAATTTAATTTATCAAAATGTACTTTTAAAACTGCTTTTCTCAGTCAGTCAGTCAGTATTAGGACAAACCCAATACATAGTATTATTTCCACGACTTAAGTACATAACTATGTAAAAAAAATAAACAAAATAATATCGTGTTAAAAAATTAATGTAAAACAGCAAAAAAAATTGAAAAAGACGTTTCCATTCACACTTGTTAAACAAAAGCGAAGTACGAAAAATTTGTAATTGTATATTTCTTTTGTTTCTTGGGCCATTAGCAACTAACAAACAAACAAACATACCTTACTACCTTTTAGCTTGTGCAGTTTTTTGTAGAATATTTATCTCTATATAATGTGCGTAAGCTTATTTGTGATTTTCTTTTAGTTATGGTTAAAATACGTATTTTGCTTTGTGTGTGTCTCTTTTGCAGCTTTCTGTTAAAACACCTGTACAAAATAAGTTCCTGTATATTTACAAAAAAAAGAGAACAAAGAATATTATTACCTAGTAGTTGGTTGTAGTGGTGGGGGTAATTAGACAATTTGATTGACTTTTTTGTTTCTTTAGTAATTACCTACAAGGTTGTATCTAGGTATATTGTATCTGTTAGTTACAGTTAGTTGTAAATACTATACAGGATGCGCCAGTAGAGGGTGGATGAAAGATTATGGTTTTATTGTGGTTTTACGAAGATGTGATTCAAGTAAAAGTTCATCAAATAAACTCATTAATATTATAAAATTTTATTTAAGTTAAGTAGTACCCAGGCGAAACGGAACACCCTGTATAATCGAAAATAATTTTATAATATTAATGAGTTAATTTTGTGAAACTTTTATGTCAATCAAAAACTAATAATAAAGGCACAATCTTCCATCCACGATCTATTGTAACACCCTGTATCGTGAGTTTTTGACGACGTATTTTTGTATATTAATAATTTATTATTATTAGTTTTTTTACAATTAATTACGACTTATTTCGAGTTTTTCCCCTTTTTCTTACGAAAAATTATTGTGATGTTGATAATAATAATAATTGTGTATATGTAAACTTTTGTGTACATATGTTGAAGACCTCTTTTGGTGTTATATCGGACCTTTTTAAATGTTTCTTATGAATGCGTTCGTTCCAGTCAATTGGGAAATATATTGTAATTAATAAGTCATTCCAGCGGGGTTTAATTACATTTAAAAATATAAAGAGAATATAGTGTAGGGGCTGTGAAATAATTTTATGAAAGTTAATTTTAAGGATGCCTGTAATAATAATTAAAAAAGAAAGAAACAGTATAATAATAATAGGCAATTATTCAGTTTACGTTGAAATGTGTTAATTATTTTCCAATTACGTATTAAAAATACAATAAATTGTGATCCCATTTCTAGTTGTTTAATTTTCTAGAATACTTCGTTTAATCACCTGCAAAACCCTGGCATTTATTATTATACTTAGGTGATCATTACTTCATCAAGCAGATTAGAGACTGCAGAAGGCTCAACTCGAGCAAGGGGCGTAGACCAAAAAGCACAACGTAGATTGGGTGGTCCGCTTTTCAGATATTTGCGCAGAAGGAAAGGATGTTCATTGTGCGCAGCCACCCGCGAGTGTGATTGGTCGTATTCTACTATACTTTGCTAAGTCGACTACTGCGCAGAGGTCTGAATACAAGAACCGCCCACTCTTTTAACATCTGACCTCTGCACTCCAGATGTGTCTCCTGTTTCTAGTCTTCTTATACTGCATTTAAAATGTTTTTGTAACGTCAAGGTTTTGTAGATTCTACGAATTAGATTTGTAGTACATACCTACTTAGATTGGTTCTATTATTTAAAAACGCGATTAGAATACAAAATAGGATGCACTAAATTAGTTATTAGTGTATGTAGGTTTTATTTTGTGTCTTAATTACTTTCAGAAAACTTCGTCTTTGAACATAACATTTTCTTGTAACGTATTATTGTGCTTTCTGTGTTGGCGCTCTTGGCAAAGATTAACAACTTTTTGGTGGAATCAGGTTAGTATTTGATTTCTTTTTCAAAGGGAATGCATTTTTCTGTCGCCTGCTTTAGCATGTGTTGATGGCATTTGTCAGAAGAATTAGTTATTTTTAATTACATATTGGTGGAGCATGATAGATATTATATCGTAGAAATATTTTATTTATCTAGATATAATTTCCCAATCTTTGTTTTAAAGGTAAAAAGAAATCTATACCTGTACAAACACAAATATTTCACTAAAAAAAAAAAAGAAAACTCGGTTTATATTGTAGCATTTTTGAAAAATATGAAACTATTTTACATTGCTTATTACAAATTTATCACTGAATTATTTTTTCCCCTGCAGCGCACAGTTTATTTGGCCTAGGTACGTAAATTAATTCGATACCAATCGAAATTAAATAAAAAAATATTTTTGATAATTTTTTTTTTCATATTTATTATTTAATTGTACATTTTTTATTATTATCTGTTAATTAATTGGCACTATTTTCTTAAATACCACACTTCCCATTTTTTTGCAGTTGGTAACGTAATTTTTAGTTAAATAAGTTTATATGGTATACAAATTTAAAATTTTAACCAATTTTAGCAATTTTAATTTTATTTACTTATCAACTGCAAAAGAAATATATTTGGGTCAAATTAGGAAGGCAAAGTCAGTGGTACGTAATATCCTGCAAAAAAAAGCGGTTTTTTATGGGTTTTAATGGGTCAGAAACAAATAAAAAAGCCCTAACCAATTTACAACATATTTAGTACCTTGCTGAGGACTTCGCCTTCCTAATTTGCCCTTCTACTTATTTTACTCTTCTTGAAAAGTTGTACAGAATTTTTTCCATATTTCGCATGATGACTGCATACCTATTATTATATATAAATATGTATCTAAAAATATTTTCCTTATTACTTCATTATAATTAGTCTTTAATTGTAATTGTAGTATAGTGTGCGGGTAATTTTTTTATTCTTTCTGCAAGCTTTAGGTGTTGCTGTCTGAATAGTACAACTAGGAGTTCATCAAAAAGGGATACGTACATTTACTTGCCTACATTAGAGAACACAACTTCAACAAATTCCATTTAAGACTCTCGACACATTTTTCAAAGGCACGTTTCCTTCTCTATTCTTATTACGTATATAACTGAATGTATTTACTCATGCATTCTCACTCACACTTACACACGAACAGAAACACTTGTTTTTACATTAACAATTTCAATTTAATTTTTCAATTTTATGAATACAGTCTAACTTCGATAACTCGAATCGCCGTATAACGTTCGACTTATCGAAGTTTGACTGTATTCTATATATGTATATATACAGGGTGATGTTATATATAATAAAATGACACTTACTTTATTATTAAATTTTATTTTATGGCACCTTTGCCGTTATCTTTGTCCCTGTGATTTTATTTCAAGTTAAAATAATTAATTTCAGTATTTTATTTTTTCTAAAATAACTCAGTCTATAATTAAATCATCCTATATATATGCCTATAATTTGCTTTATTAATTGTGAGTAACAAGGGACCTGTAGAATTTTATATCACTTTGTGTACACTTGTACAGGGCGTCTCAAAAGTTCTTGTACATAGACCAAACAGTTTCTGTGTTTAAAATAAGTCGATTTAATCCCAGGAATTTGTGGACGGACTTTTGAGGCACCCTGTAGATACAATTGATTAATAGGAAAATTACAAAAATTTGAACAAGTACATACTTATATTTTATTTTTGTGTTCCTAATTTCTTTAAAATATCTACTAAACGTATTTTTGACTTTCCTTTTTCCGTAAAAATTTACTATTTTTTTTTAAATGCCATAGGTTTTGGTACTAATTGCCTTTTTTTATTTTCTATTATCTAAATGCATGTATTTCACTATTACTTATATTATGGTTTATGTGTTTCTTATTAACGCCATCTAACAAATTTAATACCACACTACTTGTTTTAAATGAAACAAAACGTTGACAGATGTACCGGTTTGATTTAAGATAAGTTACCACCTAAAGGCTAGCACACACTTTTAAAGCTACATTTATCACGTTTTCCATTGTATTATTAGTAATAACAATGGAATTTCTCTTTCAAAGTCCTACTTTTTTATTCTTTAATAACATTTTCTGCAATTTATACTCTAAATTCTTGTTTCCTTGCAAAATTCATATCCAAGTGTCGTTAAACGGTACAAGCGTGAACTCGCCTTAATGGTACCTTTTGTAAAAGATATTTATTTATTTTTCTCATTATTAATGGCAATGGCGCACTTATCATACAAACATTTAACACATCATACTAACATAACATAGCATTTTAAGTTTAATAATGTTATTATAGGTATTTGAAATGTTTACCTAATGAAATACTTTTTTGTTATACAGGGTAACTGGCAAGCGTGTGGGGAAACATTCCGGCGAAGTGAACGGTAGCTTATAGTTTTTTTGTTTGAAATGTTATATATGAATTATAACGAATTTGACACTACTGATTATGGCTGCCAAAGAAAGAAAAGTGGAGAAGAAAAATATTTGTTTTAAACGAGGACCAAACTTTTAATTGCTTCAGTATATCTGTTGTATTAAGGCAGCTTTTTATTGTAAACCTAGTTACATACCTACTATATTATTAAGTAAATACATATTTATATTATTACAAAGATATAAAATTTAAACAGGAACGAACGATATTATGTGGCAGAAAACTTATTGAAATTAATTTTTAAAATTAAATTTTATTTAGATATTAAAAGTGCAATAAAATTCGTTTAACTATTCTTTCAGAATTTAAAAGCATTTAGATGTGCCAACGGTCAATTAATTTACATATTATTTATTTACATTCACCACACGTATAGTTTTTCTAGAAAATATTATGAATCGAACAAATTGAGATATAAAAATATGCACATATATATATATAAATAAAGTGGATGTGATATGAAAAAGATGTGTTATTAAGGTAGCTTTTTTAATTTGTCGGTAAATTATTGTAAATTTGTATATATATTATACAGCATATTTTTCAATTAACAAAATTGTTATTTTGCGTTATACTGTAGCAACATAAAGGAAATACACTTTTTGCTTTTGTTTTCTGTATTTTTACATATAAATAAATGTCTGAGAAAGTGTTTTTATTTTTAAACTTTTTGATTTCAACTTATATTTTTGTTTAATCATTATACTTTTACAAATCTGTTGAATTTGTTCAAATTTTGTATTCATGCAGAATTTTAGGTTATAAACGCTAATGATCGTTTCTCTTTAGATTGTATTTTAATCAGATTCCAATTGTTTTAACTGAACGCACCCAAAAATAATTTTGTTTTCTATGAAATTATACTTATTGTGTATCTTTGAGTAAACCTAACCTGCCATGAAAATTCAAATACAAACAAATACAAACCGTTATTCAATTCGCGATATTCGTTGCAAGTTATGAATATCGACTCCTTCTTTAATGATACATTTGATGGAATATATTTTAGCCCTAACATAGAAAAGGGCACACAAAAAGATCCTGACAATGAATTGAAATCTTTTACGAAACAAAATGCAATTCAACCTAAAACAGATTTTTGCAAACCTTCTCATCCCAGTCCTGCACTTAGTATTTCACAATGCCTTTCTCAGAAATTTCCCCTTGACTTGGGAGAAGAAATTTCTGTAGACGATTCTGTGTTTCTAAGTGAATGTTTTTCTTCTACATTTGAAACAAGCTCCAGTAAACCAAGTGCTAATTCAAGTGGTGATGATATATTTGAAGAGGAAGTCGATACACACTCCAACATTATTCAAAAAGAAGCAAATACTGATAATAGTCTTTCCACTAAAGATTCATTACATGAAGAGCCAGAGTTTAGTTGTAACTTGAATACTAACTCCTTGCAAAATAGAAACCCTCCTCAAAATTATGAATTTAATCCAGAACGATTAAGCCTTACTCACTGGGGATTACCCGAAATAGTTTTAGAAAAATACAGGAGTCGGAAAGTAAGTAAAATGTTTAAATGGCAATTTGAATGTCTTAATAATGAAAATGTACTTATTAATAATTCAAACTTGGTTTACTCAGCTCCGACATCAGCTGGTAAAACATTAGTGGCAGAGATTCTTGCAATCAAGACAGTACTTGAAAGACATAAAAAAGTAATATTTATTTTGCCTTTTGTATCTGTTGTTAGAGAAAAGGCATTCTACTTCCAAGATATACTAGGACCAGCTGGAGTAAGAGTAGAGGGCTTTATGGGTTCTTATAACCCACCTGGTGGAATTCAGTCTGTTCAAGTTGCAATTTGTACTATTGAGAAAGGTAACAGCCTGGTAAACCGAATGTTAGAAGAGGGAACTTTAAACAAACTAGGAACTATTGTGGTTGATGAAATGCATCTACTTGGTGATCCCAGTCGTGGCTATTTACTTGAGTTGTTATTAACAAAATTACTGTACATGACACATAGAAATGAAGACGTTAATATTCAAATTATTGGAATGTCTGCTACTTTGCCAAATTTGAAAGATCTAGCAAATTGGCTGCAAGCTGAACTTTACACAACCACTTTTAGACCAATTCCTTTATATGAGAAGTGTTACATAGCTGGAGAAATTTATAATAGTGAACTAAAATTAGAAAGACGATTGTCGCAGCTACCGGGATTAGAAGCTGATACAGATAATATTCTCCAATTATGTTTAGAAACATTGGAAGAGTCTTGTTCAGTATTGATATTTTGCCCTACTAAAAATTGGTGTGAAACTTTATCTCAACAAATATCTGTTGCATTTTGGAAGTTAGGCTCTTCCAAATCTGAGCTGGGACTAATATTACGAAAGCAGCTCAATACTGAGAAAATTGTGGAACTTCTGGAACAGTTACGACTATCCCCTGTTGGTCTTGATGCTGTTCTTAAAAGAACTGTCTCATTCGGTGTTGCTTTTCATCACGCCGGTTTAACTATGGATGAAAGAGATATAATTGAAGGGGCATTTCGTAACGGTACTCTTCGAGTGCTTGTTGCTACATCAACATTATCTTCTGGCGTAAATCTTCCAGCAAAAAGAGTTATCATAAGAACTCCCATCTTTCATGGTAATCCCATTGACACTCTCATTTATAGGCAAATGATAGGACGTGCTGGTAGATTAGGAAAAGATACAAGCGGGGAGAGTATCCTAATTAGTCAGAAAAATGATTTTAGAATTGTTAAGGAATTAGTATCAGCACAGTTAAATCCAGTAGTTAGTTGCCTAGAAGGAGCCGGTAAATTGAAAAGGGCACTTCTGGAAGTAATAGCGAGCGGGGTGGTGTCTACATCGGAAGACCTGAAACTGTTTGCTAATTGTACATTGCTGGGATTTTCAGAAAATGAAAACAGTATTTCCAATCCTGTTGTAGATTCAATTGAATTTTTACAAAGAAATCAATTTATTCGTTTGCAAGAACAAGAGGACGGTTCTCTCAAATATATCGCTACAGCTCTTGCCAGAGCTTGCTTATCATCTTCAATTCCACCAGAAGAAGGTCTCGCCCTATTTACAGAACTTGAAAAAGCTAGACAATGTTTTGTTCTTGAATCAGAATTACATCTTATTTACTTAGTGACTCCTTACTCTGTTTGCAATCAGTGGAGTACTATTGACTGGATGTTATTTCTCGAAATGTGGGAGAAGCTCCCAGTAAGCATGAAACGAGTTGGAGAGCTCGTTGGGATTAGTGAATCTTACATTATTAACGCTACCAGAGGCAAAAATAAATCAAGTACATCAAAAGCACATCATAAGTTACAAATACATAAACGTTTCTACACTGCTCTGGCACTGCAAGATCTCGTTAACGAAGTGCCTTTGGGTTCAGTTGCTGCTAAATTCAACTGTGCCAGGGGTATGCTACAATCGCTTCAACATTCCGCTTCTACTTTTGCCGGTATGGTTACCGCATTTAGCCGCAAACTGGGCTGGTCTTGTATTGAGATTCTCGTCTCTCAATTTCAAGATAGACTCCAGTTTGGAGTAAGTAGAGATCTTTTAGATTTAATGAGACTACCTATTTTAAATGGCCCAAGAGCTAGAGCTCTTTTTAATGGTGGTATTGAAACTCTGGCTCAATTAGCAACTTCAAGTGTTTGTGAAATAGAAAACATACTTCATACTATGGCTCCGTTTGAGAGTGAAAAAGAACGGGATGGCGAAACAGAATATGAAGCCCAAAAACGAAACAAAATCAGAAATATTTGGATTACTGGTATGGATGGTTTGACTGAAAAGGATTTTTCTCGAGTCCTTATACAAGATGCTAGGAATTATTTACAAATAGAAATGGGTTTTAAGGATGCCAAATGGAGTGTGGATGAAGAAGTGGTCCTAGAGGAAAATAAGACTGGCATACATGAACAACAAAGTATAAAAAAACATGAACAACAAAGTATAAAAAAAAATGATATAAAAGAGAACACTGAAGAACATAAATTATTGGAAGAAAAAGAAGTATGTAGTCAAACAAAGGGCGGTAACGAATGCGTTGAAAATCGTAAACAAAATAATATCAACAAAGATACAAGAAAATCAATACCGACTGAAAATCAGTTGTACTTTAAAGATTCTTCTACTCCGTTAGATAATAAGAATAAATATGAAACGAATAATGCTAAAGATGATAGTTCAGATGAGTCATTTACTCTTCAGCTTTCAGCTAATTCGTCATTAGAACGTAAATATATAATAAAAGACGACAAAAATAAAGCGGAAAGTTTTGAATTTTCTGATTTGAATTTCAGTGATTCCAGCTTTCAAAAGTCAGGTAATAAAATTGTTCACATAAACCATGAAGTCCCCGCTTCTAGTGAACAGAAAAAGAGGAATTCCAGTGATTCTGGTTTAGAAGAAGTAGTTAACGTTTCCTTTATTGAAAAGGCCTTCTTAACTAGTTTCGATTTAAACACATCGTTCTCTGATAAAGAAGACGATGATATATTTGATGATGATTTAATAGCAAATTCACAAGAAAACGTTTTAACACCATACAACAACGATAAGTCATGTACTAGGAAGTCAATGAAAATTCGATCGTCCGAAGATTTCTCAGGAATTGTAACACCTTCTAAAAAGAAAAAGATTTCAAACTCTCCTTTAAATAAATATAGTAAAGAAAAATTTAAGGCTGTGACAAATTTATTTAAACAAGAAGACAAGTCTGTCATTTCCCAAATTAACATAGTTAATGTTTGCGAAAACAGAGAGCTCTTCCGAACATTTAGTAAAGAATTGATGATGCAAAGTAAAATTGCCCTCTCGGTGGCTTGTAATTCAACAGTAGAGAACAAGCCATCTATTGGATCGAATATACTTCATCCCCGTAATAATTTAAACGACCCAAAGGAAAAACATCAAAACAGCGAATTTGTTCATCAAACAAGAACAGTAGTTGGTGTGAGTTTGTCTTGGGGTGAAAATAATTCCTATTTCTTATCATTCAGACGTACTGCAATTAAAAATAACGAGAAAATACAGATATTAAGAAATATTTTAGAAAATCGATCAAAAACTATATGTATGTTTGATTGTAAAGAACAAATTAAAGTCTTAAAACGTTGTTGTGAGTTAAACGTTTGTACATATATTGAAGATCCAAAAATCGGTGACTGGATATTAGATCCGGAGGGAAAAGAAAAAAGTTTACAATCTATGGCAAGTAATAAAAGACATACTTTCAAAAAGGTTGTTAGTACATAATTAGTTTCTTTTTGCTATCAGGTTCTACATTACTGCTGTAGTTTAATCAATTTATATGAATTTTCTGGAACATGCAAGGGCGTGAGTAGCATCGGTTTGGATGTTAATAGTTGCGTTGATTCCAAGTTGAGATCTTCCATTGAAGCGATTATTTCGTGGTATATCGTTGATAGTATTAAAAACGTTTTGATAAATCAAAATCCAATACTTTTGGACACATATAGTAAGTATAAAAATGGGAATTAATATAATTTCTATTATTATACAAATAAGTTTTTCTTTTAAGAAACTGAAATGGAAAACTTGTTATGTTTAACCTACATGGAATTGAATGGTATAGGCGTTAGTCTTTCTATTCTTCAGCAACTTGTTGACTCCTTAAAAACGCAATGTTTAGTTCTAGAACGACAGGCGTTTAGTTTAGCTGGTAGACGGTTCTCTCTGACTTCGTCCAAAGAGGTGGGGAAAGTTTTGGGTTTATACAAAGGAAATAAAGTCAGCACGAGTAAGCAAGTTCTGGAAAAGACTGATAATCCCATAGCCAAAATCATTATTCAGTGGAGGAAGCTTAATAGTACTCTGACCAGAATGTTGTATCCATTGATAAGAATGGTACAAAACGATCGCATTCATGGTACCTGTATAACCCACAGCGCCACCGGTAGAATTTCAATGCACGAACCGAATTTACAAAATATACCAAGGAATTTTGAAATAATAAACCCTATTTCAAACGATGTGTTGTCGTCGATTAGTTGTAGAGACGCGTTTGTAGCTCCCAAAGGATATTTGTTACTATCTGCTGATTATTGCCAGTTAGAACTTAGATTATTAGCTCACCTTTCAAGAGACAAAACGCTTTGTTCTATAATGAGAACCAACGAGGATGTTTTTAAATCTATAGCAGCTAAAACTAACAATATCAACGAATCAGAAGTATGTATTATAATAAAAATTATTATAATTGATATAAAAATTAATTCAAATTCAGGTAACGGATACTCTCCGGCAGAGGGCAAAACAAATTTGTTACGGTATAATTTATGGTATGGGAACAAAAGCCTTAGCGGAACAGTTATCTGTAAATGAGGAAGAAGCTTTAGAGTTTATCGAAACGTTTCACTCAAAATATCCGAGTATCAAGAAGTTCATAAACGATGTCGTTTCTAGATGTAAAGAAGTGGGTTATGTCGAAACGTTGGCTGGTCGCCGAAGATATTTGCCAAACATAATAGATGAAAATGTAGCAAACAGAAGTAAGTCCAATATTTGTTTTTTTTTGCTTTATTATTTTTCTTTTTTAATTGAAATATTAAATATGTAGGTCAAGCGGAAAGGCAAAGTATTAATACTACTATACAAGGATCAGCAGCCGATATCGCGAAAAAAGCTATCGTTTTAATAAATGATAATTTTAATAGAAAATTTAAATCGCAATCTCCCAAGTTAGTTTTACAATTGCATGACGAATTTTTATATGAAGTACATGAAAATAATTTGAAAGAAAGTGCTCGGATTTTAAAAAAATCAATGGAAAACGCTGTTAATCTATCTATACCATTTCCAGTAAAACTGAAAAAGGGTTTTTCTTGGGGGAAAATGAACGAAATGGTCTCGTAATTTTTAAAATTATATATTTTTTTAATTTACATACTTATTAGATTTGGATTATTTAAGTAATTTTAGAACAAATATCAGGACATTTTATTAGGCAATTTTTACCAATTATTATTATTAGTAACAAACTGGTCACAACAAATAATTTTATTCTTTGTGACATGGACGAAAGAAGGTGTTTCTTATGTAAAACATGCCCAAAAAGGCTTTAAGTTTTTTTGCTATAAGCAATTATGGTTTTCTAACACAACAGAACGATAGATGCATTATTATTGATCTTAATTATTTAATAGTTTCGACCTTTGATAAAAATTTATTATATTAATATCAAATTAACGAGATTTTCACAAAATTTTGTTTAATATCGTAACATATGTTTCGCTAAACTTTGGCTTCATCAGATGAGTATTTACTACTACAGTACAGAGGATGCTGAAAATCTAAAAAAAAAACTACGATTTTGATAGATTTAAATCTTGAACTAAGTTATTTATGTGAAATCAGACGGGGCGCGGGCGTTACAGGGTAACTATATATGATAGAAAAAACTGTTTTCAGGGACCAAAATACATTAGAAACACCTAAAGAATGCCATGTCACAAACCCTGTGTTTATTGGTGATATTTTTAAAATTAAACACTATAAACATTACTGCGATCATATTATGTATTTAAAATGTATTTAAAATTTGTTTCTTGTCTAACTTGTGAATTCTGTGATATTTAAATAGTAATACACGATGTATGTGTCTTTTTTAACTTGTGAATTCTGTGATATTTAAATAATAATACACGATGTAACAACTTTATCCTGATCATAAATGTGTATACATATATGGAATTGTAAGAATTTAGTAAAATTGAAACGAGCTCTTCTTGGCAAACACTTTTATTAATTATAATACATTTCTGTTCAACTTAAAAATTAAACCATAACGCAATATTTAATAATCGATTTTTAACTAGAACTGCTTACTTATTCAACGTTGTCTTCAGTTTCAACGATGGGACCGTTCTGTAGGTGATGTTGTTGCAACTGTTGTTGGTTTATTATTTCTTGTAATTCTCTCATTTGCTCTTGTAATTGACCGTATCGAGCTTGTAGCGCCTTTTCTCTCTCAATTTGACGATTCACATCTTCAGTTAGGGACTAAAAATAAAGCGATTTTTATGTATAATCTGATATTAATATAGTGAAGAATAGGAAGTGTTACCTGTATTCTTCTAGGTAGTGCATTCTTCTCTTGCTCTTGCAAGAATTTGAATGTACTCAATTCTAAATTAGCTTGATCAATTTGATCATACAAATTATGTAACTGCTTAATTAATACTTGTGCTCTGGCCTGATACCCTCCGGTTAATATTTTTAATTTTTTTTCCATTTTTGCTGCCCTTTTTGCTTCTCGTGCCATATGAGCCCTATTTTGTTCCAATCTCTTCTCAGCCGATTCCAATCGATCTTTCTTGCTAGCTAAGTTAGCACGGGTGTATCGATTCTGATTTGGCAAAAATAGTACTTGGGCTAAACATTCCTCCCACACCTGAGTGTACGCGTCTAAGGAAAGGTCGCCGTGATTCATTCCCTTTTTAACCACTTCCATTTCGCGTTTAAGCAATTGTTTGGCAGACTCTAGTTCTTCTTTCCGAATCTTTTGATAAGGATGTTGTTCTAAATATGCTAATTGTTGTGCTTGGGATACAGTCTGTTTCTTTGATTGGTGTGGAGGTGGCGGAATGGCGTTGTGGATGTTATCGTAGTGGAGCATAGTAACCATTTCTTTCTTAATAAGTTCCTCTGCTTTCTGAAGTTCGGTTAAAGAATGGGATTCTTGCGGAGGTCGCAGAACTGACATGTTAACGTCGTGGGGTCGCGGATAGTCCCTCTGAATAACTTGTGAGCGGAGAGCTAGTTCTTCAGCTGCTTTAGCCTTTTCTTCTTCCAATTTTCGGGCATCTATATCTGCTTGATCTTCGACGAATTGTTCATTTCCTTGACTAATTATTTCTTCTTGTTCGTTTTCTGGCACCACTATCTCGTAGTCGTTTCGAGGAGCAGGTAAACCGCTAAGACCGGCGCGTAATTGTTCTTTTAATGTTTTATGAGCTGCAGGTGTTCCCCGAATGTCCAAAACTTCAGTGTTTATGTTTAATTTATCTCTTATTGATGCAGGAGTTTGGTTAGCCTTAGTAATAAATTAAATTAAAAAGATGTAATTTAGCTAATAAAATTATACTTACTTGTCCGACAGGCACAACTGCTCCACTCCTAGGGGTGTTGAATCCACTACTAGGTGTTGCGCCTCCATCGCTCCTGGCTGATTTGAAGGGTGTAGCTAAAACTGTATTGGGAGTGGCCACTGCTTGAGTTTGAGGCAATGCTCCGCTAAAATCTGAATTATGTAGAGGTGTATTTACGCCTCCTTTGAGAGGTGTGTCAACATGTGTTAAAGCCATTACATTCTGTGCTTCTTGCAATATTCTGTCAGTTTGAGGAACAGGAGTTCGAGGCGTGGCTGCTGCTTGGGAGTAATCATTGAGGAGTGTGTCTGTAGACTCCACTCCACTTTCTAAAGCTACTTCTTTAGCTACCTCACTAGCACGACCTATTTTAACCACTTGCTGAAGTTCTTGATCCGATATTTGAGGCTCTGGTAGTACGAGTTTTGATCGTTTTTTAGCTGGCTCTTGATTTTGCAACATGGCTAATGGAATATCATTTTCTTTGCGCTGTTTTTGTTTTTGTTTATCTTTCCGTCGCTCTCTCTGAAAATACGAAGACATGATACAGTTAAATTTTTAAATAGACAAAACAATGTGAATACCTCTTCTTTTTCACTTCTTAATTCGCCGTCTAATTGTTGTTGCCTCATTCTTCCAAAATCGGGAGCCATTGGATCTATTACTTCATTAGATGTATCATAAAATCCAGAAGCAGGTCTTTTTTCAAAAGGAATTTCTTGGTTGTAATCTACTCCACGTTTCTTTCTTCTTCGAGATGCTACCTCAATACCAGCAGCTCTTAATTCTCGCCTTTTCTGTAATGCTGCTAATCTTCTAGCCTCTTCTAATTGTTTTTCTCTTGCTTTACGCTTAGCTTTCTTTCCCTGAGTGTTTGCTAACCTGGCTCTAGCTTCAGAAAGCATTTCCAATTCTACAAATAAATTTATTGTAATTCAATAGATTAATGGTTGTTGAATTTTACCATCTTCATCCATATCTTTGGGGTCAGGTCGGGCAGGTTTTGTTTCTGGATTTGGATCAATTTCACCTGGTTTAAGTTTACGTGGATCATCTGCAGCATCTTCACCTTCTTCTTTTTTCTGTGCTTGATCTCTGAAATATGTATATTCGATAAGACTAAAGAAAAAAACACCTCTGTGAAGGAAGCACTTACAATAAATATTCATATCTTTCTAAACATTGGGCGGCTGTACGTCCAATAATTGGTGCAATTGTTCTCCACTGAGTTGGCATAAGTTTTGCTAGATGCAAAAGCTTTTCGTCTTCTTCACGAGACCATTCAGTCTTTTTAATACTAGGATCAAGCCATTCATACCATCTAGCTTTACACTGTTTTGCAGACTTCCTGTGTAATAAGGAAGCTATTCGGGACCATTGATTTTTGCCATATTTCATAACAGCCGCTTTGAGGATTTCATCCTAGGAGTAAAATTAATTTTAAAATGTTATTGAATGATTAATTAATAAGGGACTTACTTCTGTATTCCGCCACACACCACCTTTTATCATAACACGCGGCATTTTGGTAAATTTTACTTTTAACTTTCAAAAATACACAAAAAACACACTACTTCTAATGAAACACTAGCGCCACTTCTGCATAATTCTTTTTACAATTAGTTGAAATTAATAATAAAAGTATTTGGTGCAAACAAACCGAATCGAATATAAATCTAACCTCTAAACCAATTGACCATCAATTGACAAGTATATTATTTTGATATTTACTGCTATAGATAATGTTGAGATGATAGAGATAATAATAGTGGCTAATGAACCATGGACCTGAAATAAATTTTCGAAAACGAAAGAAATTGCATAAGATATATTTTCTTATTACTGTTTTATTGATAACTTTTATATTTGCAGGTTTATTTGAGAAAAAAATAAGAGTAACTTAATACCAACATTTTCTTATTTAGTTGAATTTAATTTTAAAGAGAAAGTAAAAATACCCTAACCTCACATTTTCTTTCATAATTTTTATCATAGACCAATATAAATATTTCTATAAATAAGATAAATTTATAGTTAGTTTTAATTATTATACGTTGCATTTTTTGCAATATTTGACTGGAATAAGCATGAAATGAAAAATAATTTTAAAAAGTCTTTCAAGGAAGATGGTTGTACAGTTCCTTTGTTAATGTAATAAATTGGTAGGAATAAGCCCTACAGTGGTACCTGCTCCATCTCCACCAATAAATGAACTATAGTTTTATTAGTGAATTAGTTATTTAACATTCGGATTATCAAAATTAACAAGTAAAAACAAAAATTATTTTTAATCGTACCTACTTAATTTTAGAACATTCGAAGTGCGTACCACAAAATGACGAGCTTAATTCTTAAAGTGAAAACAAAAACGGGTCAACATGTTCTTAAGGGCTTAACAACTGACAGTACTTTAAAAGAACTGAAGCAAGAATTATCCGCTATTTCGAATATACCTGTAAGCCGCTTAATTATTTTGTCGGGGTTTCCACCCAAAAAATTTGAGCTCTCTGGTGACAGTAAGTTACTTGCAGATTCAGGACTGTCTTCTGGTGAAACATTAATTGTTGAAGAATCTCAGGAACCAGTACAAGATGTAAATGCAGCTCCTGAAGTTGAAAATGAGCAACAAAAAGAGAACCTTAACAACGATCTTCCAGGATTTCTTATGAAACAAGTAGTGCCTGCAGATAATTCGTGTCTATTTACTAGTTTGAATTTTGTATTGAGTGGTATTTTAAGAGATTCATCAGAAGTTGCACCCTATATGCGTGAAATAGTGTCACAGTCTGTGTTAAGTGAACCTGATACATATTCTGAGGCGATTCTAGGAAAACCCAATAAAGAATATGCAACTTGGATATTAAACGAAAAGTCATGGGGTGGAGCCATAGAACTTGCAGTGCTTGCTAATTATTATGGAGTGGAAGTTGCTGTAGTAGATACAGTTAATGGAATTGTTAACAGATTTGGAGAGGATCAGAAATTTCCACATCGAGTGTTTTTAATGTTTGATGGTATTCATTATGATCCACTTTACCTTGAAACTCCTCAGGTAATTATTACATAATAGGTATAACTTCAAGTGAAACATATTTGCTTTCATGTTACAGGGGGAGAAAATACAAACAATTTTCAGTGCTGAAGAGGAAAGACTTCTGGAAGAAGCTTTACAACTGGGCATTGAAGCCAAATCTAGCAGACAATTTACAGATGTAAATAAATTTATGCTGAAGTGTTTGGTATGTAATGTTCTCATTAGTGGACAGACCCAAGCTCAAGAGCATGCACAAAGTACTGGTCACACAAATTTTGGTGAAGTATAATCCATATAATTTTACAAGTACAATGATCATACAAAAGAAATACCTCGCCTCGGCTCAATATTCAGGACTGCCCTGCTTTTCAATTATAAGATGACGCAATTAAATTAGTTTATTGTCGAATATTTAATTAATAAAAGACGTTATTAGATAATCATTTTTTTAATCAACATTTATTAATAAATATTTCATTTAATAATTACATTAATTTGAAAAACGCGCCTAAGATTCATGGCTATTATTAATTTGGGACAGGACCGTAATCGAAATATTTATTATTGATGCGTAATTCAATAAAAATATGATTTATTGAAATAAGGTTGTTTTCTGTAAAATACTTAGAAGAGGCCTTTTGGCACCAAAACGTCAAGTTCAGTAGTGCAATATACAGTAATTTGTAGTAAAAAGAGAGTTTGTTTTGCAATTAATATTTGTGAAAGTAAGGGCATTTTCACAAAAGATTTGAATGAATAATAATAATAATAAATTATTCTCACATCTTTCTAAATAGTTTTTCTTGAGAAAACTGCCAAAAAATATTTCAACAAAGAATTATTAAGCATGTGATTCTCTTCAGTAAATTACTGGGACATTTTCAGTTATACATAAGCCACAAGCAAATTTAACATGATTTTTTTACTTATAACAGTAATATAAACAAAACCTGTGAAACGTGACTCCTACTTTTGCTTACACTGCAACGTTTAGTCGTAAGCACAACAAATAACCATTCTGTTCTGTTTCAAAAACACAAACAATTTCAACATTTCCAATTTTCTTCACTGCTTGCATCGCAATGTTTGGCACCAAGAAAATGGCACCTTTTAATTTTCACATCAAAACACTGCACAGGCACAGCATGCGAGTTACTAATCCTCTCTTTTTTCTTGTCTAAGGTGGAACAATAATGAATACTATAGAATTTTCCATTAAAAAAAGTGGAATTTGCTGTTAAGCTAAATTGTCCTGAATACGGTTCTGTTGGAAATGCAGTAATATGTTGTTTAAATGTTGGTAGTGTTTACAATGTTTGGCATAACCGTTAACAGCATCAGCTGTCAATTAATCAGTTCGCGGTGGTTATAAGTGGTGGTATTGCGTCCAATCAGCAGCGTGAACGTAGTGATGTTTATTTTACGCTTCGACTTCAAACACTTTAAATCTTATCGTATAATGTGATGGTTGAAATTTTGAAAACATGTTTCTGTGCGCGTATGTATCTCAACATTTTTCCATCAGTCGCATTTTTTGTTGCAGAAGTATACTAGGTTTTGAAATTCGCATAAAACGATTGTTTACGTGACAGATTTCTCTCACTTGTTTAAGTGGGCCATTTAAAAAACAGTGTTAAAATAATTAACTTTAATTCTCGATAGTTGGTTAACCAATTTTAATATGTGTAAGTGCCCATGCACTGCGTGAACGTCAGAATTATCAATTATAATTTGGCGTATAATGGATGAAGTTGAAGATGAAGCAGATTTAAGGGAGCAAATTTTTCATAATAATGTTAGAGAACAAATCGTAAGTATTTCTATAACAATTTACTAATATATTCATCTTTTATTGAATATATGTATTAAGTTTGACAAGTCAATTTTTGTGCATTTTAAAGATGTTTCTTGACCTCAAAGATCAGTGACCTTTAGATTCCCATATTGGTAATACAATTAAAATATCGGTTTATTTATAGCTTTGAAGATCTTCTAAAAATAGATTGTTTGTTTTGTTATCAAAAATTCGTGTTTTTATACGATTTTCGATTTTGGGGTAGGTAGATTAAGTGATTAATGAGACAGAATTTTACTTGATTAATTATATTAATAATAAAAGAACGATAATGTTTTATTTTTAGTGAAAGTCCTGAGGAGCTAAAAAAATATTATACAAGTGACAAAGATGAAAGATTTGTTAATGATATTAGATAATGTATTTTTAACGCTTAAATTTTTATAATTTACAGTGTGCTTAATGTTGATTTCATACTTCTTAAATGTTGATTATCCTTATGCCTGTGTTTAGTTACAATTTCGAATTTTGTGTTTTTTCATGAATTAACATCAAGGTAAGGTATAGGTATAATATATCTACTTTTCCTACCTATATCAATTCTCTTTTGAAATCTGAGATTTAATTGTGAATCTCAACTGACTTATGCAGGTAGCATTTATGTACCTACATGTTTGCTTTTAAATGAATGCCTACAAGCCTTAGGTACTATTTTTAGATCAGTCCCAAATATACAATCTGCTGATTTGCAGGACAATAGTAAAAGTTATTCTAGCTACAATACAGTTGTATCTACACGTCTGCCATATTCATGTGCGAGGCTGGGTACTACTGGGTAGGGCTTTTAACAATGCAAAATTAATTTATTTTACAATACATTTCTGCATACATGTACATATATGATGAACGTTGTTTAGTCGGCTATTATATTCTTCTAACAGGATGTTTTGTGTTAAGTATTTACAAATGAACAGCAACTTATACATACATGCCTTCAAAAGTTTATTGAGTTTCCAGAGGAGCTGGTGTTTGCCACCACGAAACAAACAACCCCAAGTTTACATATCATACCTAATAAGTGTAATTAAACAGGTTAATAAAACTCTGAATTGAATATATGTTATTAACCATGTATTTATTTCTCAAAATTAATTATGATGATGTTTAAAAAGTTTTTTTTATCATACATACCTACAGTTAAGTAAATATTTTTGAAATAGCTATTATTGAGGTAAACAGTTTCACATGTTATTAAAGTTTGCGTTAAAAATAGAAAATTGCGCTAGAATAATACTTTTACTTGAACGTTGTGGTTTTTATTAGACGATTTTAAATAAATAAGTCTGTTTGTTCAGGTTGCGTGACCACTGTACAGTAATTCGAAACTGTTACATAAAGATCGGTTGCATAGGTAGGTACAATAATACAATAATCACATGAACAAAAAGTTTTAATATGAGTAAAAAACTTCTTGCTGATATTATTATGTGCATGCGATAAGGGATTAAAAATAACATGAGATTCTAGAAGGCTTCAGAGTAGGTAGGTAACATATTACAAGTCAAATCACATTAAAATTGAAACCCAGTAGGTACCTATGTAAAAATCTGAAGCCTCTAAAATGTTTAAACATGTTATAATTTTGAATAATTTTTTGTGGGTGTTATATAATAAAAGCTTACCATACCTATAGGTAGATATAACTCTGATATAATAATTGTTTGTTGCAAAAAATTATCTCAGTGTCTTCTCCTTTTGTGTTTTAAGTAAACTGATAGGGAAATTTGATGTATATAACTGATATGGAGCTGATATATTGATGTTTTTATTGAAAGATGATGATTTTTGCTTACATGTAACTCTTATTAATGTTTCAATGACTACTTACTTCTCACTAACTATTTTGAACAAATTAAAAATAAAGGTTAAATTATAAAGTAAGTACTTAATTAAAAGTTAAAAATAGTATCTTTTTTCAAAATACGTAAGAACAGAATCGCCCTATATAACTTATATGTATATTACGTGTTATAGTAAAAAACTTATCTTTTATTAATGAAAATTCACGTTAATGTTATGGGAAGTATTAGCATAATTTTATAATTTAATGAATTATTTACAGTTACCTACACTAAATCAAATGGAACTATGCTAATTGTTTTAATGTAATTATTTATTACTTTATTGTTTACAGAATTTGTTTAACCAATTAATTTGCGCAATACAATTGAAATATTTATGTACCGTGTTGGTTTTGCACACGATTTGCCGCATGCCACATTAGTTATTTAATAAACAACACTTATTTAATAAATAAAAAATAATACTAAAAAAAGAAGTATTACCTACTTTATTATTATAAAGGCGTGGCTGCACTTTGCGGTAGTACTTAAAAGAGTGTAGAGTTCTGAAATGGAAAACAATTATGGCGGTCCACCTCCATCTTGAATATTTATTTACTGAAAATTTACCGTTATTCTTTTATTGTTCTTTCTACCTCTTTGCTCCTTTTCTTTTGCAGATTTTCCTACTGCTATTCATTTTACTTTACCTGGCCAGTTTCGCCCTTTTGGGGAGATTCAAAAGAAGGGGCCGCGAGGATTTTTACAGCACAGATGAAGATGAGGTGACAGTGTATAGAATAAGCACATGGCTGTGCACATTTTCCCTCGCCGTTTCAATTGGGGCTGTTCTTTTGTTACCGATTTCTATAGTATCCAACGAGGTCCTTATAATCTATCCGAACTCGTATTATGTCAAATGGCTCAATAGTTCATTAATACAAGGTAAGTTTTTTATATTTTTGGCCCTTTTTCTGATTTAAAATGGATGGTTTCAAAACATTAAATTATTAGCTTAGAATTAGTAATGTATATTAATAGAATAAAAACTTCTAATACAAGTATGAGCACTTGGTTGATCTGTTTCACTGAAATATACTTTACCCCACCTCCAATGTAATGTTAACTGCTGGATGGAACAATGATCTGTTTTTGCTCATCCGAGCTGGAGTTTTGCGTCGATTGGAGTCACACAACTGAACGGAGAAAACAGTCAGGAAAATATTGCTTGAATTCTAGCAAACATAACTAAAAAATCTGTCAATTATATGGACGACCAGACGCTCAAGGAGATTTTACTAGAAATGTCTAGTCAATCTACGTTCGGTGTTGAGACTGAATTCTAGTAAAATTGACTTGATTAGAAAACATTTTTTACAGTTCTTATCACTAATTTTACTAAACTATTCTCATTCTAGTATTTTTTTCTTTACGACACGATAAAATAATCGAGAGGTAGAGAAAAAAAGTCTAGACTTATTTAGCTTGATTATTCTAATACTAATTATTACGTAAAAAGAATGAAAAATTGTTTTATACCACCAAGTACATTTTATGACAATTCTAGTATTATTTACTAGAAAAATTTTGCTTCACTCATCAAGTAATCAAATCATGATTATTTTTCTCCGTGTGTGTGTCATTTTAATAAAAGAGGCAGAGGGTTGTGAATGGGACGTTTGTCCTTTTCCTGGCACTATAAATTCTTGTTTTTATAATACAGTCGAAGATAATATTTGGCACCAACTTCATAGTGGAAAGTGGTGCACTGAAAAAATATTTTACCTGCTTATATCTATCCATCTGTAACATGAAATAAATAAATAAAAATGCTCATTTACAAAATTCGACTGTATATAAACCAGTAGGTAAAGATTTTTTAAAACGTAAATGCGTTTGGGAAATACGATGCTTATGTAATAATCATTGTACAAAAAAATTATTTATTTAACAATAAAAAAAAAGAAAACGTTACTAAAGCGACAAAATTCCATACCCATATGAGAAGGTTATTGGTACCTGCTTGTAAATTATTAGTGAAAGTATGAAACAGGTATTTTTAGGATGGTTTACTGTTAGACAATTAGAGATGATTCATGTACTCATCTTTCTCAAGGCAAATCCTGAAGCCATATAACGTAAAATGTTTGATATAAATATTAATATTACATGCAAATGTTTACATGATTGTAAAAATATATTAATCATAAACTGTACTTCGGCAATTATTAAACGAGTAGTACAATTTTTTAACTTTCTTTTTTGATCTAGATTTTTTTCATCAAGAAACAGTTTGAGGTACTTGTTGAATAGTATCGAGACTTGTTATTTCTAATTTGAAGTGTATCTGATACTGTATAAAAAATAATCTTGAGTAATTAATTATTGATTTCGATTATTAAATTTCGTAATAAAAAAATACACTTAAAAAATGGCATGTTATATCGGAAAATTGTCTATAGATATCAATTTATTAAACAGGAATATAAAATCGAGGTTTTCACAAAAAATAAATGTGATACTTTATACAGCTAAGATAAAACCTTCAGCAACCCTAGAAATTACACTTTTTTTGTCGATGTTTTTTCTGTTTATATTCTTCGAGCAAAAATGTATAATTTAATATCCGTTCGTGGGAAAAATATTTTTAACCATATTTTTCTGAAAATTGTCCTAAACTAATTCTTCTTTCGATATTTTAATGGAGTCAAAAATGTTTTGACCGGCTGAACCAAAGAGGGTTAGTGACGTCTTAGAATTTTCTCAAGTATTCTAAAATTTGCTGGAATGTTTAGAATTTTCTGGATTATTTCAGATTTTTCGAAAACGTTCCAGGGTTCAAAAATAAAATCAAAATGATCCATAAATTAAAAACGAGTTTTATAGCGTTATAGAATGACTTGGAAAAAGCTAGAGAATGTTTTTCCGATTTTTCGGAAATGATCTAGAATGCTCCTGAATATTACGTTAGTAAATGTTTCACAAAGTTACAGAATGTTCTAAAATTGTTAAGTTGTATGATCTGGAATGTTCTCGATTGTTCTGGAGTGAGTTGGAATGAGCAAGAATGTTCCAGAACCTTCGAGATCTTTCGGGAATGATCTAGAATGTTTCAGAATATTCAAAAACGTTAGAGAATGTTTCGAATCATTATAAGATGATCTGAGATGTTTTCGATTTTTTGCGAATATTGAAGAATGTTCGAGAATTTTCAAGATTTTCCGGAAATAATTTAGAATAATTTATAGTATCCTAAAATGTTTCAAAATATTTTAAAACGTTCCCAAATATTAGAAAGTGAACCAGAACGTTTCCGAATTCTATTCAATGCTATTTATCGAATGTTCCAATTTTTAAAAATTGATTTTTAATTGCTTGCACATTGTCTAGATGCTTTAGAATTTTCTAGAAAACTTCGACGCCGGGCATTGCAGCTAGTCGAAAATAATTTTAGAATATTAATGAGTTCATTTGCGAATCTTTCACTTGAATAATATTTTCATAGACACAATATTCCATTCACGCACTATTGGTATATGTGTTACCTATGTATGTGTAATTCACAAACCTCTATTAGTAAATAAATTAAAAAAAAACAGTTTTAATTGGTGCAGTACATTTTATTTAAAAATTTGCACTTTTTTTAGAAGGAAATCGAAGAGAATACTTGAAAATGATTCTGATTGATCGTCGTCTTGGTCTTCTTCGCTATAGGTCACATCGGTTTCAGAGTCAGTATCAGTTTCCTTTTTAAAAGGTCTCATGATTGATTGTTGAAAAACTGGATTATTAGAAAATTCTTTAATTTTTTGCTCCTGTTCTTGTGGCTGAAAGTCATTTTGTGTTTCAATTCTGTTTTCTGTTTCTAATCTTTGTTGATCTGTATCCAGCTCAAACTTTAACTTCTCTAGAGTATCTCGTTTGATTTTTTTAAACTTGAACAATTTCACTAACTTTTCCTTCAGTTTATTGTTATTTTTCCATAATTTTGGATGAAATTTCATTTTCCATTTTTTTACTGCAATTTAATTTAAGGTTTTACATATTAGGTGACATTTTGACATTTACTTTCTGGTGATTTTTTTTTTCAAAACGTATAAATATTTAGTGCACAATTAATTTCATTTATTACGTCATTTATTATTGTTTTTTGTTTTTTTCAAGAAGTATGTTGTATATACATTTTCAAATTTCTACCTTTTTTTATTTTTTACAACTAACATACCTACCTATTTAATTTAGTTAAATTTCTATGAAAGCATTTTATGAAGTCGTTTTTAGTGCTTAACAATAAATTTTTTAGAAGTAGGTAACTAACTCACGCCCTAAATAACTTTTACCTAATCAGCAAGCCAATTCACCATGGCAAACAGTTATTTTTCTGTAGTAAACTTTGAAAAAATTGTTGACTCGGTCTTATCATGCTCCGAATACTTTCAAGTCATTATTTTGTTCTTCAGAGATTTTATATCCCAATTAGCTTTAGTGCATCAGTAAATGGACTTTAATTTGGTATTCAAATATCTGCTCAGCTTATTTTTCTAGAACTAGGGTAAAACTAAAAAATTTCATGAATCAGCAATTTCCACTAATGATGACATATACAATTAAAAAAAAAATTCAAAGTATGTTTAAATATTAATCATTTTTAAAACATTGAATTGTCCATTTAATGGATTGGAACAATTGTGTCAAGGTTGGTTGAAGCAACCACAAAATTATTATTAACAAATTGATTAATTGATTGATACTAATTACATCATGTACCTCTATCTCTCTATTTTGTTACACGTTGCTGTAATAATAGTGTAATGGAACCAGCAGGAACGAAAACGTCGTTGGTTTTTAATTATTTATTTCACTTAACTTTAAAAACTTCTAAAATAGCCCATCAACTTGAAAAACCCTGTGTATACGTATACTTACTTTAAAAGCATTTTATTTTTATCTACCTAGGTACTTTCCAGACCCATAGTTTTTGTATACATAAATACCGAATGCTGAAGAAAAGCGAGACAAAGGTCTGATAGGCTGTTGCGACAATTTATTACCACTTTTTGAGTTTGGCATTATATATTTTAAATAAATAAAGTGGTTTATATAGAAAATAAAGAAAGCAAGTCCAATATATGCAATTTAAAACTTTCAAGGGGTGTTATGCTTTGTTCAAAGGCTTTTAAGAATTCGTTTAGTTTAGAACAGTTTTCAAAGAAGTAGGAGATATTTTCAGATGGACGTGGTTAAAAAAAATATATTCTACTATACATGCCTACAAAATTATGAAAGTATGCATTTTTGCTTGTGAGACATTAATAAACGAAATGCCGACGAAGAATCTACGTTCAGTGAAAGTTTTGCCCTACCTGTATATGGTACAGACAACCGATCCGAACAATGAGTACGTTGGATAGTCAGTTTTAAACGAGTTTAAAACATGTGTTCAAAATAAACGAAAAAAAAAAATAAGGTTGCAAACATAAAACATATGAACACATGTTTTAAACATTTTGTTTGTTTCAAAAATAAAAAAAAAAACTTTCCAACCCTGACGAAGACCAAGGCACCACTTAGTTACTTTTTAATAGCTAATAGGTACCTAATTTTATTATTCTTATGGAATATTAAAATTGTTTTGGTGCTTGACTAAACCTAATTACGTTTTAATCTTTAATCCAAAACGAAATGTGTAATAGACTGTTTGTTATTCTCTCCAGATTACAAAATAGAATAAAAGGTTATTAAACACATTTGATAAATTTTTAATGATCAATTATGTGACCTTGAAACGAACGATTTTCTGGCACGTAGGAATGTACATTTTTAGAACAAACCGATTTAAAATTTTATGTTAATTTTTAACGTTTTACAATAATACAGATATATTTTACTGTATGTACCTATTATGTAATTCACAAGTTTGTGTTACAATTGGTAATAAATGGTTAAATTTAACTCATGCACATTCCACCTATTACTTCAAAATATTTTTCTTATTGTTGGTTTCATTATAAATACGTATAGGTATACAAATGCATTTTGTAAATACGTGAAACTGTAGTGTTTGTATCAGCGCACATAATTTATTTGACTACACTAATTATAAAAGTATAAAATGATATCACTGTTGCAGAAGATAATTACAATATTACATCATCAATCATGGTGGATTCTATTGTTTAATTAAAAGTGTGAATTTACTGTAATTTATTGTTGTAATTTATGGCATAAACAATGTGTGCGAAATTTTTAACCATTGTGGCAATTTTTTTTTCAATATTTCATTATTTCATCTCTAATTTATGTATGTATTATTAAATCCAATTTCATTATTCATTATATTCACAAAAAATAAATTAAAATATCTAAGCTCTGCAAGAATTACCTATAGCAATAGTAGATACTTATAGCGATTATAAGTTTATCTATTCCTCATGAATATTGAAGAGCAAAATAATGTTTCATTTCTAGTTATCTCTATACTGTACCTACCCACCACTACCTACGTGCTCTTGAACTACATATTTTCTTCTATTTATCTTTTAAACTCATGCGTGTTATCAATTGAAATTCTACCGCTGTTTTTTTTTATTAGCTCTAAAACAGACTATAAAAATTAATGACACAATGTTGGCATTGAAACAAAAAAAAACAAGTGTAAAAAATTATGATTTTATTTTTTTTACATAAGTAAACAGTTAACACTGTTTTTTTTTTTACTTGCGTTAATTTTGTAGTCAGCTATAAACAAAAATTTTTCAATACATCACCCCTTATTAAAAATTTTGTTATTATGCCTTTATTAGTTATCACACACAGTAGAATTATTTTATCCTTTCCATCACGTTATTTATTCTTGGTTTAAATGGAGAGATAATGCAATATATCTGTATTTGTATATAATTAATTAATTAATTAATTAATTAATTAATTGCATTACTGGATATGTGGACACAATTCGCTATGAGAAATTTTAATCGTCCTTTATTTATACTTCCTGGATTATTTAATTTTTATTTTTAAACGTTCTTTTTGCTGATAAGATGAACGCTTTATTGACACCCAATATAAACTGCAACGATAAGTACTTTTTTTGCTGCATAAGTATATGAGCCTGCAATATTAATGTGTTATTGTTAAAATTAATTTACCGTATATTACTTAGTTGCCCGTGACATGATAAACTTAAGCTTCTGTAATAACAGTTATTTAGAAATATTGTCCAAATTGATAAGCTACACAAAATCCGTTTATTTTAAAGCTAAAGTTTAAAGTCTTCAAAATGTTTATATTTTTACTTGGCTTGATGAGTAGGTAATTATTACGGAATTAGCAACAAAACTACATATATAAACTAAAGAAATTAATACTTGAAATATAGTCACACTTCGATAACTCGAATTACAATGTGCAGCAAAAAATTTCGAGGTATCGAGTGTTCGAGTTATTGAATTACAATACATATTATTTTTTGTAAATGAGCATTTATAATACTGATAGGATAGATATAGGTAATATCTTTTTTCAGTGTTCCACTTTACACTATTTTATAAGATTTAATTTTTGGTTAAAATACTTTTTGATGACAAATAATCGTGGAAACTGAACTGCCTCGCTGCTTAATTGCATAGTATAGCTATTAAAAAGGGATTCCTCCAGAAAATTCGACTTACCGAGGTTGGCGCCAAATATTATCAAACTATTCTAGTAATACTTCGAGAGTTCGAGCATTCAAATAAAAATGTAAACGTATTTCTCATAGTTGATGCTATTACCAACCAATTTATCGTAGTTCGAGCTAATGAAGTTCTACTGTATTGTAAAGATAAGAATTTATAATGCCATTCATAACCCTCCACCTCCTTTATCACACTGACACCCAATGGTGATTCTAATAAACGTAAGTGCACAATTCCATCACCAGCTCTAATGAGCAAAAACAGATCATTGCTCTCTCCTGCAGTTAACATTCCATTGGAGATGGGAAAAGTATATTTCAGTGAAAAGTGAAAGTCAGTTATCAAATAAAAATTACACGTATTTCTCATATTTGATGTTATTGCCATCCTATTTGGTTCGACCTACCGATGTTCGAGTTATAAAAGTTGATTGTCTATATTACTATAGTAATGTCCATGTTTATATCAGTCAGTTAACTGTTTTCTTTTCTTTTTTAAGGACTATGGAACTATGTGTTTCTGTTTTCCAATTTATCGCTCTTCGTTCTGTTGCCCTTTGCCTATTTGTTTACCGAATCCGAGGGATTTTTGGGACATCGTAAGGGTCTTATGGCCAGAGTTTACGAAACGTTTACAGTTCTGGGCCTACTAGCAATGGCTGTTTTTGGTACGACATATGTGATCTCAGCGCTTATAGATGAAAATAAATCCAGCATACAAACATTATTAGGTGAGTAACAATTAATATTGCAGTTATATTTTAAATTAAATCAATAGAAGTAACATTTAAGTAGGTATTAAGTATATAGGTTTATTACATTAGTTCTTAAGTACTTTCTAAACTTTCTTTATAATTTCTTGTCCTAGTTGATTTATTTTTCAAATAATACTACTGATAACCATTAAATAATAATAAGCAGTGTCAATAATTAATAAATAATAGGTAGGAAGTACCCCACAGTGACAATCATAAGCAGCAACAGTATTCATACTGGTTTGCAATGATTCCTCGTTCTATTTAAACTTCCTTGTTCTCTATTCACTTGATTAACAATAATGTGTTACTTACATAATTAATTAAGGAAAAACCGCAGTTTTTACATTTGAATCACATTCAAATACACCTGTATGGGAGTCATGTAGATAATGTGGTATGCACATATATCAACGCAATGATTTACAATTTTTGTGGGTTTCTTTGTATCCGTTAACCGGGTGTTTTATTAAAGGTGGCCACCTATTGGGTGTAGAAATTTAGAAAAAGAAATTACTAAATACAAAAAATTTAAGATTTATCCGAAAATTTTCACATTTAGCTATAATTTTAATAACAACATTAAAAAAACCTGAAAAATTCCGCATAAGTTCTGTCTCAGTCTCATTGTCATACCGACCTTGATAAGAAGAGTGGGGGAAGCCCCTATTTAAATCGCTATATTTTCTAAATGACTTATCCGATTTTATCAGATTCAGACTTGTTTGAAAGAAGAATGTAGGTGTTTGCAAATATCGTATCCATTGGTACCCGATAGGTTTAAATAATAACATTTTTTTTACCGTGTTATGAAAATTAAATCATACGGTATAATTTTGATATCACATCAAATTGTTATGTTTTGTAATGTGTGTTTCGTTATCTTTAAGATCCTTTTTTATACATATGAATATAATTTTTTATTTGAAGATAAACAATAATTAAATTTGTGTTGGTTTCTCCATTTTATTTCAAATTAATTTTCAGATTTATGGAGCTACCATTTACCGTTTTTATATTCGTGTATATCGTTCCTTGGTGTGCTGATGCTTTTGGGTAAGCGAAGCCCCTCTCAACTCTTTAACATGCATACTTAGTAATTTTCTTTCCCTTCAAGTGTGCACTCCACTGGGCTTTGTTCGCCTATTTGACGTGGTAGGCCGGTACCTCATAAAGCCCCAATTCTTGCGTGATATAAACGAAGAGTATTTCACATACACATTGGAGGAGGAGTGTCTCAGACGTAGGCTGAAACATGCTCAGTCGACTGGCAAGTCTTACATGAGTCCTATTCCCATGTCCTTGAATGACGATGGAGCGATCCAGGAAGACAATTTCAAGGGATTGTTGCGACTGCGAAATGGAAAATTACAGGCAGGACTCGGCCAAAGGCTCTTGGAAGTCGAAAACAGGAGAAAATTGTTGGGTAAGCTACAAATTTTTTTTTTTTTGTTGAGGGTGACAGTAAAAGTGTGGAAGATGTGCTGGTGATAGTCTTCTTATTTTAGAATGATGTTCTCATTTTTAGATAAACAACGTCACACTTCGTCATTTAGAAGGAATGTTATTTATCCCATTGCGATGATACTGTTGCTAGGACTGACCGGTATCACTGTGTTAATAGTGTTACAAAACACCATTGAAATTTTAATTGGAATTAAGGCACTTCCGTTAAGTTCAAGAGTAAGTTGGTTTCTTCTTCGTGAAACTCCTAAAGGATTATTAATTTTATTTCTTAAACTTTTCTAGCAATTTACTCTAGGTATTAGTTCGTTGTCCAAGTTGGGGCCTTTTGGTGCCTTTTTGGAAATAGTATTGATTTTGTATTTGATAATAACATCATCCATTGGACTGTACTCCTCACCTCCCATGTCTGGAATCCGGCCCAGGACCAAAAGCACCCCGTTTAGCCTTATCATTGCCAATTGTGCTCTAATTTTGGTTTTAAGTTCTGCCCTTCCATTACTATCGAAAATATTAGGCAAGTAAAATAATTTTTATCACTTAAAGATTCATCATGGAAAAATTGAAAAGTATTGCTGACTTTCTGCCATCAGTGAAGTTTTCGTCAATACAGCTGCTAAACGAAGCGCATTGTTTCTAACATTAATTCTGACAGTCCCTTCAAACAGCTTCAAGTCCCATTTAGAAATTTTTTAAGTCCATTTAGAGTAGCCAAAGTTACTTCATTTGCTGTAAGTTCTTTTAAAATATTGGAGTTTCATTCAGAGCACTTAAAGCTTCACTCAAAGTCACCCTTTTTTATACTAGTCGTAAACTTTTGTTCGAGTTGTATAAATTTCGCTTTCCAGGCATCACAAATTTCGATTTGCTGGGTGATTTCGGAAGCATAGAGTGGCTGGGCAACTTCAAAATAGTGCTGTTGTACAATGTCGTATTTGCAACGAGTGCAACCCTGTGTCTCGTCAACAAGTTTACAGCTAAAGTGCGAAGGGAGCTGTACGCACGGTTAGTCGAAAACTACATGTTCCTTTGCAGCTATGTTTCCTTTGTAAACTAACCAACATGCACTCATCATATTGTTAAAAAATGAAACGAAAACAACTTTTATTACATACCGATTTATTTTTTAAAGGAATTTCTATGACATTTAACCAGTAACATCAATTTCTCTTTTTTTGACTTATTAGGGGATGTTATAAACATCTAAAAGGCGCCTCAGTGCAAGAAAATCTATCAATTAAGGGGGGAGATTTTTCCAAAATAATATATATAAAATACATTTGTGATATAATGTTTAAAAAATGATTTTATTTCTTTTATTCGTACACTGAGGAGCTCCTACAATGGCAAAATACTAAAAGAGAAATTTAAAATCATAAAAACAGTTATTGATTTCCTATAATGTTTTTATGATTATGGTGTTGGTTTTATCAAAAGAAAAGAAAAAATACTTGGTTACTAAATGTTCTGGTTAATTTCCTTGGATATTTCACATGCCTGTTTGCACCATCGTAATCAGGGATTGGTTTACTTTTTGGTGACCTGTCATTGTTTTTTTATTATCATTTCGAATGTTTTAAAAAGACTGAACTAAAGCGATTCTATTTCCGCTCAATGCGAAAGACTGATAAGAATTTGCTTTTGATTTTTCCATGGAAAAATTAAAAATAAATTTTGAAAGCACCGTGTGATATATACATTTACATACATAAAATCGGCCTAACAGTCGACGTTTTGATTTTTTTTGAATTTCAAATATTTAGGTCCCTAAAAGATTGTTTAATATTTAAACGATTATGAACGGATGAGCCAGAAATCTTTATTTTTAAAAAATATACCTTGTGTAAAAAGTGATTTTGCATTTTCGATTAATATTTTTTTAATTTTAATATTTCTTATGTTTTGAGCTATTGCATCAGTGTTCTACATATCTCATACATCTAATTAATTAATTCATTACTTAATAAATGTATTTCCGATTTTCTAAACTGTCTAACTACATCATTGTCTCGATAGTTTAAGTTCTAATACGTAATATTTTTAACATTCCTTTTGTGGATTAAAAATATTTTTTTTTTAATTTCTAAACACTCGTCATTTATATTTCTTATTATTCATCATTGAATCAATCCATATTAATAATAGCTTTTTATTCTATAAGAAATATAATTAAAATGTTTAACTTTTATTATAAATAATATAAATTCGCCACCTTGTAAGACAGATTTTTGAAATTGATTTTAATTTTTTGTTAGTTAGACTTTGTGTTTTAGAAAACCAATTTCCCTTTTCACTCTTCTTTTACTTCTACCCCGTGCAATTTCAGTCCCCCATTAAAGTGGGTGTTGTTTGAGATAATCTTTTTTCCCCCGAAAGGAAGATGGTTAGGTAAGTTGATTCAGTCCATTATATTTTTTTAGGCCATTAAATCTTGGAGTACTCATTAACAACTTTAATAATATGTATACCTGCGTACTTCATAATAATTTTTAGTCTTGTGTTGTTATGTATTTGGTGGTGAGTTTATATTATTTTTTATTGTCTTATGTCCTAATTAATGATTTTTTACGGCGTGTATTACCTTTCGTGCAGAATATTAAGTGTACTGGACAAAGGTGTCGAACAACGTCAGGTTGCACCCCCTCCTCCAAATACAGATAATCCTTCACTTAATAAGAGCAAATAGTAATAAATTATAATATCGATTACTTATATAATCATTTATAAAAATAAAATATTCTGTATTACAAAAAGTTAAATACCAATTTATTATTAATAAGATCTATACAATACATCATGAATTAGATAGATAGATGCATACATATATTTTTTATGTTTATTATTTGTGATTTTAATTTTAATTGTAATGTCAAAAAAGATTTTATTTATACTAAATACTTTAGTGTGTGAGATTGAAAGAAAGAATGGGAGGCTGCATTTTGTTGTAATTAATTACCCTATTGTTTCTAGTCTTAAGATACGGTTATTTAAACGTTTTGTATATAATATATTTAAAATATGAATGCCTACATATATGACTGACAAAAAACACCTCACGCCTGTTTGTTATTGTTGTAAGTAGTATGGAATATTATTAAAATATTACTTATTATTCTGTGTTTTACAACATGCAACTCTCGGTCGCTTTGGTGTGATTCCTGATTCTTATTCTTTTAGTAGGGGTGCGTCAATACTCAATAGTACGTGGATGGAAGATTGCGTCCTTATTATCGATTTTACTAAAATGTGATTCAAGTAAAAGTTTCACCAAAGGAACTCAAGTTTTTCGATTATACAGAGTAGGTATACCATTTCGTCTGCGTACTACCTAACTGAAACACCCTATGTATTATTCTTCGTTGAAAGAGCTCATTTGTGACCGTATATTGAGCCCAAGGTGCATTTGGTATTATTTAGCATGTTTGGAAAAAATAATGTTGTTTTTTTGCGAACTAAAAGAACTTTGTGGGGAATCCCAACATATGGTAATAAGCTCCAGAGTGTAGTCTAGCGATTTGAGATCTATCCATTTTTTGTCATTTTAATTAGTTTAATGAAACCAGCATTTTGTGAAAATGTTTATTATAAAATAAATCATAAAAATAAATAAAAATCGACCTTTTAAGGTCACTAAATAATCAATACATATACATACACCACTCGTTTAGCGGTGTTTGCTTTTTGTTTACCAATTCTACAAATTCAGCAATAATTATTTTACAACGAAATGGTATTCACTAAAACATTTACCTATACTTATGTTTCATAAATTTAATTATTAGTAAACTCTTGCAGTTATAAATTTGTACTAAAGGTAGTGTTGTCTGTCGAAATTTCTTAAGATTATTTATTTCTTTTTAAGAAATCTCACAGTAATGAGTGTTTCATTGGTTGGAGTCATACCTAATTAAAAAGTATACATACGTACAGTATTTTTTATATGGAATATTCGAAAAAGATAAATATCTGATATCACATTGTAACAATAAGAAAAAGTTAACGTCGAAAGGACCTTATTCTTATTCTATAGGTATAGCCCAGGGGTGTTCAATGTGTCCATATTGGATGGCGAAAAGCCTTTTCCTTATTTTTACAAACAAGGGTAGTTTGTGCTCCATCGTAGGGATTCGTATGAGTTGTCCCTGGTAATATATCGATTCTACAGGACAAACTGTGACAGCTGTACCGGTTCCAAACATTTCCAGTAACTAAAAATGAATTAAACATAAATATTTCTGATGAATCCTTACAAATACAGTTTTATAAACCGAAGCAAAAATCGTATGTTTACATATGTTGGTTTTTTATAGATCTTTTAGATAGAGGAGTTTTGAACTAAGGATTATATACCTTCATCAAATTTTCTAAATTAAGATTTAAATAATTTTTGGCGAAGAATATGATATCTGGAAGACAATAGTTCCAGGTAAATAAATATTCATTTGTAGATTATTGCTTGTTTATACGTTTTATTTGTGTGAAGTGTTGTTTAATTTATTAGTGTTCAGAAATTCACGTTTAACTTGTTTATGGCTTATGTATAACTGAAAATATCCAAGAAATTTACTTTAGGTACATTTTTTTTATTTACCTATTAATTTAATTCGTCTTTAAATTCTCACAAATTACTTTATTTGTAATTATTTTTTTGAAGTCACAAGTCACGACTATGGTCACGACTCGCTCTGTTAACAAATTTAAATTTGCCGCCAGTGTTAAGTGATCAACACAGCAAATAATATCCTCGATATCCTCTTTGTAGATGACAGGTTAGTTAGTTGTGTGCATGTTGTGTGCCATGTTTTGTGTTGTTTGCAGTACAAAATAATTGTGTTTTTAAAGGTGATAACAGAAACTGTAATGCTATAGCACAGGTACTCCATTTAGGAATATTATTTTAGTTTAATTTCCATAAATAATAAGATGAATAAATCAGATTTTATATGAAATTATACGTACATGCAAACATAACCTTTTTAATCTGCAATTTTGTTAGTGAATATTACAGTTAAAACCGTTAATGGACCGTTTATGACATCGTTTAGAACAACATACCGGTTATATTGACCAAAATCAAAGATCCCGGCTGAATGCTATACATACCTATATTATAACATCACCGGTTGTTACGACTATGGGTTTTTACGACCAAATATGATTACCTATACTAAGTAATAGTCCCTTCGATGTCGTTGTAACCGATTTTGACTGTATTTATCAAAATTATTAGGTGTATAATTTAGATTAATTTTCATAAGATGAACAAATAACGTACAACGTTTTGACTTAACCCATCAGAGCATGATTCTACTTAATATAGATACTTATTAAGTACCTACCTGTTACTGTTTATTACAATTACGAAATTGTTAACTTATTGTAATTATTATCGTGGTGTGGTTGTCTTTTGTGAAACATTCTCAATCGTATTGTTTCGATAGAATGTAATTACTTACCCTGTTGCTTCTGACCATTCTCATCATTTCATCCATTGTAACCGATCTTTCTTCGATACTAAACTCTCCCCATTCCTCACAAATCTCCATCACTGACTGTCTGATAATTCCTGGCAAAATTAGTCCATTCAGTGGTGGTGTGGCAAGAACTCTCTCTGCAATCATACGTCTCAAGCTAAGAAAAATCATTTAAAATCATGAAACAGGAGTCATAATATTTACCACCCAGTTCATTGATGTAGAGTAAGAATATGTTCATGGTTCCAGCTTCAGTTATCTGTTGTTCTTTCCCATACAACCATAATGTTTGTTGACAACCGTGGTGTTGTGCCATTTGATTGACCCTTATCGTGGGGCCGTAATTGGCCCCCATTTTACGATCTCCGCAACCACCTGGCCATGCTCGGGTAAATGCTGGATCAGCGAAGAGACGGACGGCACCACCGAAATAATGTCCCACGGGACAAAGTATTGCGTAGAGGAGGGCGGAGTTGGAAGCTATAACTCCTAACGTTCCCTGTTGGATAAATATAAATATATGTAGTCATCTTTGATTGGGCTTATAATAAACATGTTTATTAAACAAAAAGAATCTACTACTGATGTTATGTAATATTTTTGTTAATATTCCATTCAATATCAGTTTGATTGAATCATACTGGCATTAAAATATTTACAAAACAAAACGATTCTGACTACCAATATTTCTTTTTGTATCAGTATTTGAATTGATTCCAAAAAATAAAATAAAGGTTTTAATTGAAAAACCAAAAATTCCTAGTGTTCAATATCCACTTGGATGTTCAATTAAAATTAAAGATCCAAATGTTCTTCACATATAAACCATGAAGGTTACAAAAAGTGTTTTTTAATTATGTTTTGTTTAAATATTAATTTATAGAATCGTTGTTACTTAACCAACTGATTATCAGGAGTTTCTACACAAATAAATTTTGCAATGTTGAAAGTCTTAAACCTTGCAATTAAAAATCATGTGGTTTATTTAACTCAACCTTCTAGAAAATGTATGTTTGGGAAAATAATAATCATTACAAGTTCTTTGTCAGCATTTTAACAAGACTATCAAATGTTTAATATATTTTTTTTCTTATTATGTTTTTAATATGAGACTTAGATTTCAGTACTAAAAATTTTGCAACTTTATTTCCTGCTAAATTCTGATGCAATATTATTTTAATGTTGACTGGTTTAATATAACTACAAGCTTACTTTTCATATCAACCATTACACTGATTATTTAAATTAATAGTTACCATTATAACCCGAGTCAATTTCATCATTTAAAAATTTTTGTGATAAGAAAGTTTAGGTATTTTATAAAACGTTAAAAAATACACTTACATCAGTTCCAATCAGTGTAGGACGAATATAAAGGCTAGATGATTCATAATGAGGTACCCATTCTTGATCAACGACGATCAATCGATTTATGCATTTGATCAATTCATTACCATCGAATGTTGGCAGACCAGAACTTTCAGCTGAACAATTCATTCTGTGCATGTTCAAGTCGGGCCTGAACATGCGAATTCTGCCATCAACACCCCTGTATGCCTTCATACCCTCAAAAAGCTGCAACAAAATGAGAAAAAAATCTTATAGGGACAGTTCAATAAGTAAGGAAAAAGCCTGTGCCAAGCCATTTTGGGATAAAGGGGTTACAAAAAATAAAAGTTAGGAAAACAGTTTTCCATTCAGTTTAGTTTTGCAAATCAGGTTGACTTCTCTTTTTCTGAGTGATCTATGCTTCCTACGTATCAAGTGTGTATGTTAGGTTGCATATTTCAACAAATAATATTTTTTCTGAAAATTATTTTTCAAAAAAAAGAGGATATATTTTCGGTCAGAAACATTTCTTAATTAAAGGACATTGATTTTATAATTGTCCATAATAACTTACCTCGATTGCATAGTGAAGTACTTTCGCTGCTGGATGCAACTCAATGTTTTCAAAAGGTCCAACCTGAGGTTTTTGCCATCCACCTAATTCTTTGTTATAGGCCACCTTGAACATGTGATCGGTGAAAATGTGTCCAAATTTAAGGTCTTTCACGTTTGGTTTCAGTCGAAGTTGACTGGGATCACAAAGGTTTGTTTTAAGGTCACTGTACTGCAATAAATGAACAGATTTTTTTTTAATATTGCATATTTACTCAACATTAGGTACTCTTTAGGTTTGCAAACTTCTTGTGAAATTTTAGGCTTTAGTACTTAATTATTTATTAATTCCTATTCTTGTTGTTTCAGGTTTCAGAGAAGATTGAAAAGAACAATTCCTCTGGGAAAATGCCTCCACCTTTTAGGATTGGATAAAGGTAAGATTTTTTTAGATTTTTGTAAATGTTTCAAATTTATTAAGTTAAATACCTCTTGGCGCATTTTTGAGATAAAATTGGCTTGTTTAGAGCAGGAGATTCTTTTTGTTCCTTAATACCTACTTTATAAGCATTTATTTATTATCAAAAATGTAAGGTCTTCATTACATTCAATTTCATTTCCTTTCAACATAAATCATATGGGTTGGGCGTTATTTGTGTTATTGTTCGTTATAAGCGGTGTACTTACTTTAAAAGTATATTCACTTTCGGTCTCATAGTCCAAATGCCTATATTCTTCTTTCACTTTGAGGTAACAGTTTCTGGCTAGTTGTCTGAAAAATTTGTGTTGCTGTTCTAAAACTAATCTGCAAGCACACTAAAAAACACTTTCATTAGTATCTTATTAATCAAATCGCCCTTAAAGGAAAAATATATGCAGTAACGTAATAAATAATTTACATTGTAATATAAAAAAGGTAGATAACGAAAAATTCAAAGTGCGCACTCTTCTTGCTGCTAATTAATTTTCAATTATTTTTAAGGATTCAATGTTTTGTCTTTGCAACATTACATAACGTTCAGCCATTTTTTCTATAGTTTTTTTATTTTTTCTTTATATATAGTTTTGTCGTAACTTTGACGATATTTACCTAGTAGTAGTAGTATATTTAAGAAAAAATATATATAAATGAATGCGTATTATAAATACAGGAACAACATATAATGATTATCAACTGATATACAAGGTCATCGTTCAATAATACGAATCCAAATTACAATTTCAATGCCCTAACTTATTGTCCATGAACTTGAACTTGATATGTTTGCAGAAACTAACAATTTGTGCTGATTATAGATATTTGCAACTAAAACTGAAAATTTTTGCTAATTTTTGATTATTAAGAAATAAAATGCGGGCAATTTAAAATTTTCCAAAAAAAGAACTGCAGACGATTTTTATGTAAAGGTTGACACTTAATTGGTACGTTTTTTAATATTTTTTTTAAAAGAAGAATTATTAAAGATAACATTGTATTGGATGTGTTAAAAATAATAACTATACTTGTGTATGTTGACATTAGAGGGCATTAAAAAGTTAAAAAAAAAGGTATCGCATCGCCAGGGAACCGAACTCGTGCCATTTGCTAGGGCACATCCGAATACAATCGAATTCGTATGAATTGTTTCGACATTAATAAAGTTATGTTTGTGATTATGTCAAAAGTTGAGGTTAATGTACATTTCTTTAGTTGAAAACTATTGAGAAACCACAATCCAACTCATGAGCCCAGCAGATATCTTTTCAAATTGATCACATGTTCGGTTAAGCAAACAAACCTGAGCAATTTTAATTTTTTAAGATGCTTTTCGTTAAATAGAAGTTTGGTATGTAGCGTTTACACTGTTTAGGGGCGTTCATAAAATACGTCACGCTAAAATTGGCTTTTTTGACCCCCCCCCTGATTGTCACGCTGTGTCACACTTTCTGTGACCCCTCTGTAAATATTACGTCACAATAACTAAACCCCCCCCTGAACATTATAAATTTTGATTGATAATACACAAATTTTGATAGTCAAATGAACGGCCCCTTATGAAAATAAATGTGATTCGAATTTAGTATCAACTGCGTTGGTCAAAACTGAGAGAATAAGTAAGTTTAAAATTAAAAAAGTTGGTCTAGTTTGACGCCCCCTAGCGGATAAACTAGTCATTCTGTTGAAATATAATCTCAAGTTTTTTTGCACTAGTACTTAGTGTTTTTTCTCCTTTGATTAGTACATTTTTCTTTCTAATTATAATTTGTTTAATATAAACGGAAATGATATTTTATTGATAGATAATAGTGCAACGTCAAACGGGCCGTTATCATTAAGAAAACAATATTGCATTTTTTTATCATAACGTCATATATAACGTTGTTTGTACATACATATTTCTATTTGACCTCTTTCGTATTTTTTCGTTAAGGTCACCTATTAAAGATGGCACCACAATACATATACAATATACATATTAAAACATTGTACACATTATAATAATTATTGTACATATTTCTGTAATAATATAATAATTGATCTTGCTTTTCATCCATTATAAAGAATGTTGGTTAATTAGATATGATTGTTTAAATTAATTGATAATAAGTACAAATTCGAGTTTTATCTACATATTTAAAATAAAATACTCATTATTTTAAATGAGACAAATAAAAGATATTTCGTGTTTGTTAAAATTGTGAACAAGATTAAACGATTGACTTTTATAACAATACACTGGTCAACAAAAATTAGCTTTTTTGTAACACGGACGAAATAAGCGGTTTCTTATGTAAAACAGTACTTTTTTCAGGGCCGTACCCAGAAGGGGTTGGGGTTATATACACAGGGTGTCAAATTATAGGATGTTATTAGAAAAAAACGTTGAATACAAAGTTCCTCGACGTTTAAAAATATTTTTGCCTATACAGGGTGTTCATTAGAATTTAATTTAAATGGAACACCATAGGTAATTTAATTTTTGAATCTCTATAAAAATTATGCATACTTTTTGTTATGCTAAAATTCAACCGTTTTTGAGATATTTAATATTTTTTCAAAGAATCGCTGTTTGTACCTACGTGTCAGTAAAATTAAGCATATTTAATTTATTTGAGGCCCTATCAACGTTTTTTTTTTGCAGATTATTAATGCACAGCTTGACTTACTTTATATCCCAATGAAAATTTTATAACATTGTACAGGGTGTTTGCAAGAATGTACACAAAAGCAGTAACATGAAAGAGCTATACATCACTTTTTTTTAAATCGAATGCCCCTTAGTTTTTTAACTTAAAAATTTTATCGCCATGTAACAAGCATTATTTTTTATAAAATATGTCCTACGTTTAACTCTAATAGTTGCTTTTGTTATTAATTTATTTTTCCACGTTGTACCTTTAATTGAATGGATAGTTTCGGAGCTTCATAAGGGGGGCGGTTAACTCCTTCTAAACTTGACTGTTTTCTAACATAGGTGCATTATTATTAATCGTAAATGTGCCCCAGAATGTTATTGTCATATTTTATCACGATATTTTTTTTCTGTAGTATCCCTTAAAAATATTCAGTAATGATTAGCACCCCATTTAAGTTGATACCCATCTGTTTTTCATTATGAAAACGTCTTTATTGGACCGTTTGTTGCATCAAAATTTTAGAGAAAGAAATAGATATGGACCCTTTAAATGAATTTTGAGAGACATTTCTACCATTTTAATAGATTTAAATCTCAAACTAACTAAGTTATTAAGTTCGCCCTGTGAAATCAGATGGGGTGCGTACGTGTTACAGAGTAACTAAGAGCGATAGAAAAAATCTGACTTCAGATTTGATTTCAAGGTCCCAAAATACATTGGGAAGACCTAAAAAATGTCACAAATCCACTCAATGACAACTTTATTAAAAATTTTCAGCAGGGGTTAATTAACTGCGAATAATATCCTTTAGGCAGTGGCGGATTTACCAGCAGGCTGAATAGGCTAGAGCTAGGGGGCGGCAAATTTTCCTAAAAAACTTTTTGTCTTGAAGAAATAAAAAAAAATTATTATCTTATACACGGAAAAAACGAGGCTCAAAAAATCAACAAAATTACAATATATTAGTGCTATACAGTATACTGAATACACTAACGTCTGTATAAGAAAAATTACTAAACGCTTATTTATAAAATATACTATTGTGATTTTGAATTTTTTAAATATTCCAATAGCGTTTAAGTATTACATTTTAAATTTAGTATTTTTACCTATTTTTTAAATTAATTATTGCCATAATTTTTTCTTTAGGTCCACCCACACTATTCAATTAATGTGTAATATGTTTCACCACTTAAATATATATATCTATTCGAAGAGAAATGGGATCCGAAAAAAATTGCTTAAAAATAACAATAATAAATATTTTATAGATATATATGTGGAAAATTCAAACTTTTCTATTGATATTTCTGATGATATTAACAACCTGTTTGAGTGTAGAATAAAAATTTAATAAATTTACACGTAAAAAATTGCATATTGTTGCACAGAATTTCATAAATATTATACATTTCTTAGAATGACGATAATTAAAAAAAAAACAATAATGATAATATTGTAATGAATAAAAGTTGTAAATATCCATTCAACGAAAGTTCTTAACATTCTTACATTTTTAATCCTAATGAATTCATATCAATATTTGTTGATTAGTCTTATAAAAATATAATACAATCATAAAGTTGCAATTTCATTGAAAAAAAATTGTTTGTGAATTAGGGTATAGAATTGCAGGTGTCAAATTTTGATTACCCTACGGGCGGCAAATATGTCAATCCGCCACTGCCTTTAGGACTGGTTTAAAAAAAAACTTTAATTGAATTTATCAATAACCTGATATTTTTTTGAGAAATGTTAAGACTTGTTTGTTCAGTTTAGTATTCATTTCGTAATTATTGTTATTCAGTTTTATTTGTCTTGTAAAAATTAAAATAAATAATAACATTTCTTAGGGGCTGTTCATGAAATACGTCACGCTAAAATTAGCTTTTTTGACCCTCTCCCCCCGGTTGTCACGCTGTGTCACACTTTCTGTGACCCCCCCTGTAAATATTACGTCACAAAAACTAAACCTCCCCTCCCCGAACATGATAAATTTTGATTGATAATCAAAAATATTTATTTTATTTTCATAATAAAATTTAAATAAATTAATAAATATCTTTTGTAACGAACAAATAAATAATATTTCTATTTATCAGAAGTCCAATGATTCTGTAAAAATTCAGTAAAATTTTTTTATGAACGGCGAACGTCACGTTGCCGTAGACCCCTGTCTCCCCTTGTCACATCTTGTCACACTCAGCAAGACCCCTTCCTCCCCCTTGTATGCGAACGTATTTTATGAACGGCCCCTTACCATTGTTTAAAAATATTTATCACATTTAATCATATTATCTGTATTTTTTCCAAAATAACAGTAGAAAGAACCGACCGGTATTGTTTAAAGATTTTCATGAACTGTTTTTTTGACAACTAATTCTAAAATGTGTATGTAATGTTAAAAAATTCACAATACGATAAGAAATATTCTAGATTTTTATCAAATATTTTTAGTGGATATTACAACCGATTAAAATACCTAATATAAGATTAAAAAGCACGTCCACTAATTTTTGGAATTTGTATAATTTCTTTTATATATTTGTTTAAAAATCACTGAAATAAACGTTTGTGAGACGTTTGCGGACATTGGTAAATTGCGCCAAATGTATTTCCTAACGTATAATAGTAGATTGTTCGTTACTATTGCTACGCAAATAGGCATCATATTTTTATTTAATTTTTGTTTATTTTAATATCGTTTTAATAAACATGTTCATAATAGAAGATTATGAAATTATAATGTCATTGTTTAAATCATAATAGGTACAAATATTACATGCGTCTTTTTTGTTTGTTAACAACGCCATTATTTAAATTTCAAAACAAGCTTTGACGTATTAAGTTGTTTATTTGTAGTGTTGTAACTAGTTTTTATTAACAATTGAGCAAAAATCGCTTTCCTCTTTTAATTTTCCTAATACATATTTATTTAGGAATATGTACTATTCATAGAGAAGCAATTGTTCTATTCTATGGAATAAACGCGTGTTAGGTACCTACCTACTTGTTACGCATGCATCTAATAGGAATACATAATCACAATTATTAAATATTATAGACAATGAAACGGAAGTGCAATTGTTTAATGCGTTTAACTTTAAAAGAAGATGCATAGTAATTAGGATTTTTGATTGAACATTTTTACAATTAGGGAATGCCCGGATAGTAAGTTTTCATTGTGATTTTATGTGTTAGGCATCTAATATTGTTGGGTCAGTTTAGGAAGGCGAATTATAATTTGGTGTGTAATTCTTTTTCACATAATTTAGTCAAAATTTAAATCACTTATTCCTAAAAATTGATTGTCCGTTTTTAGTCTTTGTTAAAAAAAATTCTTTATATCGCAATAAATTAATTAACCAGTCCTTCAATTTCGCTATATAGATCTGGAAATGTGTAATTCGTATGTTCGGTTCGTAAGTTACCAGATCTGTATAAAGTTTACAGTGCCAGAAATATTTTATTTCTCTTGTTACATTTTTATTACCGAACATTGTGTGAGTGATAAGATTTTGGAGATAAAGGAGCATTGTAGCTTTATTGCTCATATTTGGTTATAAATCCAATCCTGCTATATTCCACGATATAAATAAAATATAACGAAAAATATAATAATTAAAATACTGGCTTAATAAAAAGCGACAAACAAAGTTAACAGGTTATAAGTAATTTTAATATATGTTTTTTTACTTAGGGGTTGTTTTCATAAAATACGTCACGCTAAAATTAGCTTTTTTTTACTATATTTTTATTTTATTTTCATAATAAAATTTAAATAAATTAATAAATATCTTTTGTAACGAACAAATAAATAATATTTCTATTTATCAGAAGTCCAAGGATTCTGTAGAAATTCAGTAAAATTTTTTGATGAACTGCGAACGTCACGTTGTTGTAGACCCCCTGTCCCCCCTTGTAACATTTTGTCACACTCAGCAAGACCCCTCCCCCCTCTTGTATGCGAACGTATTTTATGAACAGCCCCTTAGTAATTTAGTCAAAATTAAAACCACATTTTCTAACTCTAATTTAACAAAAATTTCATCTGAATAATCTATTTCAAAAATTCAAAGTTTGAATTCGAAAAATAGTAAATATTAGGACAACCGTTTAATCATTATTAATTTTTAACGTTGAAGTTATTTAATAACAAGTTCTGCTTTTATAAAATTGCATTTTCAGTTTATAACGAAAACTTAAAAAAAAGGTTTTTTCAAAATGAACAACAGAGGTTCTGCTTCATGTTTACTTTGATTTACTTAAATACATATATAGAAATATATAAATTACTTAAAACTTCTATTGTATTGTTGTTACTATTTAAAAGATAATGATAATCAATCTTTTAAAATAAAATATTTAAATGTCATTCATTGTGAATAACAATTTACAAAATTTCAAAACTGAAGTACAGCTTAAAACACTAATAGGTCAATATTTAAATTTCTCGTAGATACATTTATTTTGCTATAAATAAAATAGCGATGACATAGGTGGAATTGTTAAAAACAATTTCTGATTATTACGTTTATCATTTAATATTTCACATTTGAACATGTTTGTTCATATATTATTCCATATTTTTATTTTTATTAACAAAATAATTTGCTAGGATACTACTAACGGTTTTGTTATTATTTGTTTGTATTATTAAGCTCTTAAAAAACTCATTGATTAATTAATCAATAGTTACATCATATGATAACGCGTTTCATCTTACCTGTAGTTAACTTTTTTCTATTTTTCTTTCTTAAAACTTATTCATACGTAGATTGTTGCATTGATTAAGCAACAATCGTTATTATTTATTAAATAGGTACAATAAAATGGAAATTAGTTAATTTTAGTGTATTTGTTTCATGTTACAGAAAGATTTATTGATAGATGGGCAGATTTAGGTATCTAATATATTTTTTTCAGTGCACCACTTCCCCTTTTTTTATAACATTTAATTTTTGGTCAAAAAAGTAAAATAATCATCTAACTGAACTGCCTCGCTGCTATTAAAAAGAGACGTTAAAATCGTAAATTATCAAGGGGGCCGTTCATAAAATACGTTCGCATACAAGGGGGGTGGGGCTCTTGCTGAGTGTGACAAGATGTGACAAGGGGGGATAGGAGGTCCACGGCGATGTGACGTTCGCCGTTCATTAAAAAATTTTACTGAATTTTTGCAGAATCATTGGACTTCTGATAAATAGAAATATTATTTATTTGTTCGATACAAAAGTAATTTATTAATTTATTTAAATTTTATTATGAAAATAAAGTAAATATTTTTCACTATCAAAATTTGTGTATTAGCAATCAAACTTTATCATGTTCAGGGGGGACGGGGTTGATTTTTTGTGACGTAATACTTACAGGGGGGTCACAGAAAGTGTGACACAGCGTGACAACCCGTGGGGAGGGGGTCAAAAAAAGCTAATTTTAGTGTGACGTATTTTATGAACAGCCCTAAGGGATTCCCCCAAAAAGTTTGATTTATCGAATTTGGCGCCAAATTTGGTTCGACTTATCAAAAACTCGGTTATCAACATTCAAGTTATCGAAATTTAAAAATTATTAAAAATAAAAAAAAAAACAATGATACAATTGTAGAGTTAATTAATCAAGTCATAAGTCGAATTGTTGGTTGACTTATTTAGAATATCTCTGAATTATAACGAATGTTAATATTAAGTTAAATTACGTTAGGTTAGGTTAGGTTAGGTTAGGTCAGACAAAACTGATACGTTATGTCCTCGAAAAAAAAGAAAAAATTGAGAACGAAAATACACAGACATTATTTTAATTTTCTGGATTACTAAAAGCATTTTGCAAAAATTACTGTTACACTTACGATACGAAATAATTAATGTATATGTATTTTTACTAGTCACAATATTTAAGCAGTCTCTTATCATTTTTTGTTGTTTCACCTCAGAAAATTAATACACACCTTTTCGTGTAATGTAATTCAAAAAATTAATTATTTTGTAATTGCAGTAACTGGCCATTAAATTATTTATCTGACGTTTTGATAAATAAAAATACGTACCTATTGATAGTTTAGGTTCCATAATAAAAGTAAAAGAGGTCGAAACATCGTCGTATTGATTATTGAATACAGTTTGTTTCGTATTGATCGAATATTTTCAATTCAATTCAATTTTGACTTCTTGGTAAAGTAAATATTTTTTTATGTGCCCATTTCCTTAATTTAATTCAAATTAACAACAAACTGTTCCCGATACATGTATTTGTATATTAAGTAAAACAAAAATTTTTTGTGTAAGGATCTTAAAAATTCTCTTTCAAAGAAATTTAGAATGACAACAATTATTTACAAAAATTGAGTATTCTAACATTTAATTGTTAGGGCTCGTAGTTATAACAGTTACTGCTTCAAAATACAATTAATACCAATTATTAAGTTCGATTAAGTCTAACCCAAAACAGAAAAAACCGCCACGTGGTCTCGAAAATAATTTTGGAACGAATATGTATTTTTTCATTTTTTTTAATTACTACAAGAATTTTGCAAAAACATGTTTTATATACATACACTTATCTATTGAGACTTTTCTAATTTTTTTAATTTCTAACTGGCTATGAATATTATTAAATTAATACATATAAGAAAATAAAATCAATCTGAAAGCATGAATTGCAAAAAAATATTTATATTTGGGCTTTTTTAACACGATGTAACTATGCAACACCTTTTTCCTTCACATAATTAATTTTTATACAATTTTAGACACTTGAGTATAACCGTTCACTCGTTATTCTAATTATTAATACCAAATTAAATTCGAAATAAAATTACAAACCTGAGAGAATTTCAAATTCAAATACCTACCTCACATTGTATCAGTTTTAATAAATTAACACCCCTAAAATGTTAATTTTTGAAATGTAACACTTTGGAATTGTCATAATTTAATTCAGTTCACACTTTTATGGATGTTGACAAAATTTCTATTTGTATTACGTAGGTTAAATAATAATATTTTAAATTTATCATGCACTTACCCTTTTTGCTGTGATGGCCATTTTGGTAGGTAAACTATTATTACGGACTAGGATAAAAAACAATAGTCACGAACTATAAGTGGAATTGACGATGGTAGAAAAGACGGTTTTTTTATCACAAATCGCAACACAAATACAGGTATTGGCTTAAAAAATTGCATTAATTGAGTGTCTTCGTTGAGTAGGTAGTAAGTATTGTGTGCGCTTATTGACGTCCTGTTTAACAATTATTCTTCGAAAATGGTAATCACTATTATTTATTCGAGATGCTCGGGCGTTTAAAAGAAATCAAACTGTACTCATGTTAGTTACAGATAAACTTTTGGTGATGCAACTAACATTAATGATAACAACCAATTAACAACATTATTTCAGCAATACAATTTTATTATAAGCTTGACGGAAATGGGGCGGATTTATAAGTAAAAAAGGTACCATTGGGCCTTATCATGGACACAATAAGAGAGGTTAACAAAAGCACTGACAATCGATATAATTTTGTTGACAAATACTACTTATGGAAAATTTAATCCTTAAAACTGTCAACCAAATTAAAAAAAACTTCCATAATGTTGTTAAGTTTTTCTGTAATCTTCAGTAACTGATAAAACAAGACCCGTTAATATCGCTTTGTATAGAAGTCCGTTCTCTTTATGATAATCAAGTGCATGACCTGTGAATACTGATTTTTCGAATATTGTTGAAGTTGTTTTAGCATTTATAAAGCTGAACATATTTAGTAAACATGCTATTTCTTTTTGTCGTAAGCAACCTCAGTGTTTTCCAAACAAGACCTATACCGTCAGCATCCACTTCAAGAATATTAACAACATAATAACATTTTACGTTTATTTTATTCTAAAGCCATTAAAGGGATTTAAGTAAAGTGGGTGTAATTTTCATTTGTTCTTGTTTTATCCTTGAATATTTACTTTTAAGGGAGAAGTTTAATACAAAATGTTTACTGATTTGCTGATGTACTAATCCAGTTACATTTATTGCAAATTAGGGTGTTTTTAATGTATTGTATAAACATACTATTAATTAATGATAATTTATTTTAACTTTCTTCAATTGCATTATTGATAATAGTATTGTATAAATTTTGTTTGTTATTCATTACGCAGTTATTGTATTTTAAATGCTGCATTATACATTATTTGAAAGGGTGGTATCATTTTGTTAGGCTCTGGAAATCCGAACACTTCTGTTTTTTGGCTAAATGAATCTCAGTGACAAAGACCAAGTGAAAAGAAACAAAACAAGAATGATACAAAAATAAACAAGCTTACATAACCTTACAAAAAGTGATTTACCCTTTTCAATTTATTCAAAAAATTATGCAATTTAATAGTCTTTAGTGAGTATAAAGTTACAGAATGAACAAATTAATCCTTCAAAATACATTCAAGGTAATTTTCTTGTTTATTTGTATATACTTATTACGTGGCATTGTATTTTTAGTTTAGGGGTATGCTTGTACGTCCCATTACAAGTACATTACAGTTAAAAACGAATGAAACTACAGAGCCCCCATTTCCTGTACCTGAGTTTATACCCCCAAAAAATGAAACATTAAAAAATAAGAAAGCACGGTAATAAAGAAATTTAAATGCAAGTATAAATAGCACCTATTTATAAGTTGAAAAATATATTTTAGACTAATTTATCAATCAAGAAAAAGGGGAATGTTAGAGAATGGACTGCTTTTGAGTACCTTTATCCATAAATATCTTGATACAATGACAGAAGGTCAACTTGAACTGTATGATAGGTAGTTTTGACTGTTTTTTCTTTTAAATACTGTATTTGACATACGTGAGTTTATTTTTTTTTTCTAGTTTAATTAACAAACCTTCCAATGACTGGGATCTTTACTACTGGGCTGTAGGTGTTAAGCCTACACCGCCTGAATTTGATCACGAAATTATGAATTTGTTTAAAAAGCATGTCGAAAACATAGGGAAAGAACCTCGTATTAGACAACCTGATCTGTATTAATTCTTATTACGAATATAATTCAATATTGAGGTTTTATTGTCTTTAATGTAAAACGTATTAAATTCTTAATTGTTCGTTTAATTTTTGTTGTACCATTAGTTTATTTGAAATATTAACCAAGTATGTAGGCAACTTTTGTTACATCTGTGTATGGTAAAAAACGAATATGTTATTAGAATTTGTTAACGATTAATTAGAAATAATGTCGGACAATGGCAATAATTAAATAAGAATAATGGCCGACATCAACAATATTAAAAACCATATAGAGCGACAATGGCAATAATTAAGGGTGCCTTATGTATAATTTTTGCATATTTTCCTTTAAATTTTTTAAATAACATCAGCAGGAAACAGAATTTTACTTTTGTATTATTATTATTAAAGTTAAAAATGGTTTATTGCATTTAGAAATATTATGTGAAAAGAGGCAATATAAATTATTATTAAATTATTATTTTACTTCAACCTTGACTTATTTGTTTTAACTTTTTTAATTAGCAGAAAGGTACCTGCTACTAAATTACTTTTGCAGCACATTTAATTCAGTTTAATAAGAGGTGACATAATAAGTTTAGAAAATAGGTACATTAAATGACAGTTAAACTTTCGCTTTCTGTTTATTTTAAATTTACCCTTGGAGTAGTTTTGGATCTCCATTTTGAAAGAGGAAGGACCATATGTTTGCATACTGCTACTATAATAATAGGCACATGTAAATATATGCTGTAGGTTTATGTATTTTATCGTTATGTAGAAAACCAAAGTGTGTTTGAATTTATTTAACAGACGTGGAATTATCTGGCAATATTCTGGACATTAAATACATAGATATAAATCGTACATGTGGTGTTCATCTAAATATAACAATAATGTTGATTAATTCATGTGTACTTCATTTGATCTACTTAATACTAATTTGTAATTAATCCTATGTTGCATAATTCATAATAGAAAGTTATTTTAATCTTTTATTAGGTACTAATGTACTGCAGGTACATAAAAGTTTTAGAATTATTACCATTATAACTACAAGTTATTTTTTATCAGTTTCAAGGGGTTGAAGAGCAAAACCATATAAGTAGTATGTTGTTGTTCAAGGCTTCTACAACGGTGTTTCTATTATTGAAATTCCAAAAAACTAAAGGGTAAATTGTATTTATTAGAATTTCGACATTATAATAGTACCTATATAATTAACGAAATTTTCTTTCTTCTTGCTTTAAAAATAAAAGTGGGCACATGCCAGCCATTTTAAATGAGGTTGACTGTTGTAGGTTGTTTTTACATTTTTAAATTAATTTTTGGTTAGGCATTGCTGTATTATTTAGTTAGTTCTACAGAACTTTCATGTGTATATACTGTAGGTTGATTAATTTTTAGGCGATATTTTTTTCTGTCTTACCTGAAAATCTGTTTCTTTATAAAAAAAAACTATTCTTTTCGAGAAAAAATTAGAGACTTTACTGATCCAAAAATTCGATTACCCACATAAACTATACGGATTTTTTTGTTTCAACTCTAATCTAAATATAAGGGTAAATACTTGAATTTCTTATAAATATAATAAAATTTTGAAATTTTATGACTTAGATATTTAGTAAATGAATTCAAAATTTAATCAATAACTACTATGAAATAATAACACCAATTAATTAAAATTCAAATTGTATAGTTCTATTTTATACAATGGTGGCTTTTTTAACTTTGTCTATATTTCCACTGTAGTAAATAGAAGTTTTTGTTTTTCATCTTTTGTGTTGACTGGCATTATTATACATCACTGTATAGACCAATAAATTCACATTTAAAAGAGATTTGATTTGATCTCAATTATTACTAATATCCACCTTTCAAGCTCTAAAACTCAAAAACTGTTGGTCCGACAACGTTTGCTCAAACGAAGTTTTTTGTAGCAAAAATGCTCTACAAAAACTCTATACTTATTAAAAAAAAAAAAAAATTAATTAAAAGAATTCCTGTGTTATTTATATGATAAGTTGAAGTTTTGGATGAGTGAAACCTCTATTAATTTGTAATTTCTTTCCCAACGGAAATAGTTTTTTTTTTTTAATAATGAATATCAGATTTTTCTGGTGAAACACCCTACGTATTATCCAGAATGTGAGATGTGTTTTATTCATTGTCAGATATTATATGCATATTTTATTAAGTCGTTCATGTGTGTGTGTGTGTGTATATGTATGTATTTGGAAGTCTCGAAACTCTCAGTCTGTTCTCGAACGTGTAACTACATCTCTAAAGTCAGTCGTGTCAGTATTTGCCCTGTGCTATTTCGGTAGCTAAACATTTAAAAATCATAAACGAAAATAGCCCGCGAAACTCAGACGCCTTCATGAGCCTTTTTGAAGCATTCCTATAGCGCACATTCGTAAACATGATCCTATACACGTGCAAGCAAATTATAATACAATTTGTATAACGAAAAACGTGTGTACCTATAACGCCCTAAGGGCTATGTAGTAAATTTAGCGTTATAATTTTCAGGGCAAAATAATTTTAAAAATATTATTTAATTTAGTTCTTATTCAACAATTTACTTTTTATTTACCACAAGTTAAATGCCCAATATCACAATGAAGTAGAAACTTCAAAGTTCAAAGTAAAGTGTTCTCATCATTGAAGTTAACATCAAACGCTAAGTGAAATAACTATATTAAAGGTTTAGAAAAAAATATTAAATTAACATTAATTAAATGTCTCTACCAGACGCTAAGAAAAGTAGTAAATATCTGGTAATTATGTTTCCTGATTTGTGTACGAATAAAAATTATTTTGGAGTGATTTGTATTTGGGCTTTGGAGCCCCACAAGGTGAAGACAAAAATCACTCAAAACAATTTTTTACTTTTAGATTAGGTTAGATGTTAAGGTAACTTTTCTAATCAAGATTAACTCAAAGTAGGTTTAAACAGATTCTATTATTAATTTATGGTGCTTACCTTACCCTTGCGATTTTTTGTAAATTTTTATAAGTATGTAGTTTTCCAATAGGTATTTTTAGATTTTTTGAAATCTGTTTTACAAATTTGATTGTTTATATTTAAACTTGCAACTTTAAAAATAATTTATGAGATACAGTGGGTAATATTTGATTTTCTCGGAATTTCAGTGTTTTTTTTTTTACAATTTACAATAGAATAAACAAGCACGAATGTTTATAAAGCAATTCTGTACTGGTGTAAATGTCTGGCAACATGAAATAATTGTCACCCATATATTAAGTTCAATTGCTATAAATATTCGTGTCAATTGAAAAGCGAAAAACACAAAATGTTTAAATTTTGAAACAATAGTTTTCTGCTCTTGTTACATAACATAACATAAGTAATGTAACAGACGAGATTTTGTATCGATAAAATTAATTCATAGGTAACATGTGGAAATAGAATAGTGAAAAGTAATTATCAAAATCTATAGGGCACCTTTAGGGCATTTACCAGGACTCTCTTTGTTGGGCTACATGCAATAAATATACAGTTTTATATTGACCTACATTCTTTAAACATAATTGAAGATAAAAAGAAAAATTTAGGAAGTTTCAGAGATCAAAGATACAAAATGGCTTTGGAATATTATTATAATACAAATAAACTAACTACATATTTCAAACTTCAATAAGACGAACCAACTTGGTTAGCAGTATCAACTAAAAAAAATATGTCCTATATATTTATATATCTATCCATCCATCCATCTATCTATCAATCTGTAACATGAAATAAATACATGCAATGCTCATTTATAAAAAAATATAAGCACATACATATGTATATATCTTATTATTCAAAACTACAACTGTATTTGAGATTAGTTTTTAGAGCAAAGTGGCTAGATACGTAGGTAATAATAAATAAAGTATGGCGAAGGTGCTAGGTGAAACCTATTTTTACAATGAAATAAAATGAGAATATTTTAATAGTTTTAGTTTTTTACCAACAGTCACAAGAAATATACGTTGTATAAAAAGATCACCTTTGATAACTCGTGCTTCCAAATTTCCAAATCTCTGATACTTTTAGGTAATTTCCCTAAAATGTCTAATTTGCCACGCATTGCCAGTTTGAAGAACCCTACTGTATATTACCTAAAGGACACTTGACCTGACCTTTTGTAATTATTTTTTTGTATCAATTATATAGGGATTGGCTAGTCCATCAAAATGTCATTAAGCAGAAAAATACATGTGTACACTTGATGGCCAGTTTTTCAATCGGTCGATACAAAAAGCTGAAAACGCTGTGTCCAATTTTATTAATGTATGTAATTCAAAACGTCACAGCGGTAAGACGAGTTTTCGATTAATTCCTATACATATTCCTTTTTTGATCAATAACCTGACACTGGTCCAGTCCAAAACGAGACTTTCGCCGAGGCAGTGCCTTAATAAAGAACCATATTAAGAAGAACCATAAAAGGCGATTGTTTGCGTAGACAGAAGGCGATTATTGCGTCAGTTTCATGTGCCTACTTCCTACTATATACACATACAATGTATTTACTTACCTACAGATATATCGTGTAGGCTGTTCAGGGAACGCACGAATTGCACAAACAATTTATTAAATCTACTTTTGAGTCAAGGTATTATCGCAACTTTTATTTTTTACCACACTTGGACAACCCCTAAAGGCTCAACATCCTGTTGTATGTTTTTTTCCTTGAAGTCCAGACTGGGTACATTATAAATTCTAAGGGCTTAAACATTTTCACTGAAATTATCGTATATTAGTACCACTGGAGATGATTTTATCGAATTTTTTTTCTGTCAGAACCTGCGAAGAAAAATACTTTACATAAAAGTAGAAACTACATAAAAATCTAAATTGTGGCGTAAGAGTTTTTGTGCAAACAGGTAGGCAGGTGCCTCTTATTTATACACAAATAATAAATTAGACTAACGTTCTGAGGGAATGTTATTTATTTATCTATTGTTTTTTTTTTTTTTGAAGAAAAATAAAAATGCATCCCACCTTCTATTTATTTAGTTTGTCCCAGTTGTCGAATAATCGGTCAGAGGGTCAGGTGTTGACCTATGTAAAAGTAGATATTCGAATTACTAGCGACATAAAAAGGAGTGGCAAGGGATAGTTTCATTCAGTTGCATTACCCTCTAATTAAATGAAAAAATGATTGAACAGGGAGTGGATGAAATAATTTTATTGTTTTTATTTAATCATAATGAAAACATAAGAAGTAATTAAAATTCGACTAGAAACTAAAACCATATTTTTTACTTCGAATAGGGTTTAGGTAATAAAAAATGTGTCGGGGGTGGGGTATACCTACTTATAGTCGTTTGGTCACTGGCTCCAATTTTTATTTATTTTAATTCCTATTTCGTGTTTAGGAACCTACAATAAATTCTCTGAGGCAACTCAACATGTGAAGAGTAGTACAAAATATTTGGACGTAACTGTACATTAGTACATATATTTTCCTGTGCATCAAATAGAATAAATAATAAGACGTTAAAGAGTAAATTGTGTTGGATTAGAATATTTATTTTTTATTTTAAATATCGTTCTCTTTCATGTTTAGATAGTTACTGCAATAAATTTTCTTAGGCAACCCAACATACGACGAATTGTATGAAACATTTGAACGTAACTGTAGTTTACAGCTTACATTTTTCTATGCATCAAATAGAATAAATAATAAGACGTTAAAGAGTAAATTGTGTTGGATTAAAATATTCATTTTTTATTTTAAATATCGTTCTCTTTCATGTTTAGATAGTTACTGCAATAAATTTTCTTAGGTAACCCAACATACGAAGAATTGTATGAATTATTTGAACGTAACTGTACTTTAGAGCTTACATTTTTCTATGCATCAAATAGAATAAATGGTAAGACGTAAAAGAGTAAATTGTGTTGGATTAGAATATTCATTTTTTATTTTAAATATCGTTCTCTTTCATGTTTAGATAGTTACTGCAATAAATTTTCTTAGGCAACCCAACATACGAAGAATTGTATGAATTATTTGAACATAACTGTACTTTAGAGCTTACATTTTTCTATGCATCAAATAGAATAAATAGTAAGACGTAAAAGAGTAAATTGTGTTGGATTAGAATATTCATTTTTTATTTTAAATATCGTTCTCTTTCATGTTTAGATAGTTACTGCAATAAATTTTCTTAGGCAACCCAACATACGAAGAATTGTATGAATTATTTGAACATAACTGTACTTTAGAGCTTACATTTTTCTATGCATCAAATAGAATAAATAGTAAGACGTAAAAGAGTAAATTGTGTTGGATTAGAATATTCATTTTTTATTTTAAATATCGTTCTCTTTCATGTTTAGATAGTTACTGCAATAAATTTTCTTAGGCAACCCAACATACGAAGAATTGTATGAATTATTTGAACGTAACTTTACTTTAGAGCTTACATTTTTCTATGCATCAAATAGAATAAATAGTAAGACGTAAAAGAGTAAATTGTGTTGGATTAGAATATTCATTTTTTATTTTAAATATCGTTCTCTTTCATGTTTAGATAGTTACTGCAATAAATTTTCTTAGGCAACCCAACATACGACGAATTGTATGAATTATTTGAACATAACTGTACTTTAGAGCTTACATTTTTCTATGCATCAAATAGAATAAATAGTAAGACGTAAAAGAGTAAATTGTGTTGAATTAGAATATTCATTTTTTATTTTAAATATCGTTCTCTTTCATGTTTAGATAGTTACTGCAATAAATTTTCTTAGGCAACCCAACATACAAAGAATTGTATGAATTATTTGAACTAACTGTACTTTAGAGCTTACATTTTTCTATGCATCAAATAGAATAAATAGTAAGACGTAAAAGAGTAAATTGTGTTGAATTAGAATATTCATTTTTTATTTTAAATATCGTTCTCTTTCATGTTTAGATAGTTACTGCAATAAATTTTCTTAGGCAACCCAACATACGAAGAATTGTATGAATTATTTGAACATAACTGTACTTTAGAGCTTACATTTTTCTATGCATCAAATAGAATAAATATAAGACGTAAAAGAGTAAATTGTGTTGATTAGAATATTCATTTTTTATTTTAAATATCGTTCTCTTTCATGTTTAGATAGTTACTGCAATAAATTTTCTTAGGCAACCCAACATACGAAGAATTGTATGAATATTTGAACTAACTGTACTTTAAGCTTACATTTTTCTATGCATCAAATAGAATAAATATAAGACGTAAAGAGTAAATTGTGTTGGATTAAATATTCATTTTTTATTTTAAATATCGTTCTCTTTCATGTTTAGATAGTTACTGCAATAAATTTTCTTAGGCAACCCAACATACGAAGAATTGTATGAATTATTTGAACATAACTGTACTTTAGAGCTTACATTTTTCTATGCATCAAATAGAATAAATAGTAAGACGTAAAAGAGTAAATTGGTTGAATTAGAATATTCATTTTATTTTAAATATCGTTCTCTTTCATGTTTAGATAGTTACTGCAATAAATTTTCTTAGGCAACCCAACATACGAAGAATTGTATGAATTATTTGAACTAACTGTACTTTAAGCTTACATTTTTCTATGCATCAAATAGAATAAATAATAAGACGTTAAAGAGTAAATTGTGTTGGATTAAATATTCATTTTTTATTTTAAATATCGTTCTCTTTCATGTTTAGATAGTTACTGCAATAAATTTTCTTAGGCAACCCAACATACGAAGAATTGTATGAATTATTTGAACATAACTGTACTTTAGAGCTTACATTTTTCTATGCATCAAATAGAATAAATAGTAAGACGTAAAAGAGTAAATTGTGTTGAATTAGAATATTCATTTTTTATTTTAAATATCGTTCTCTTTCATGTTTAGATAGTTACTGCAATAAATTTTCTTAGGCAACCCAACATACGAAGAATTGTATGAATTATTTGAACGTAACTTACTTTAGAGCTTACATTTTTCTATGCATCAAATAGAATAAATAGTAAGACGTAAAAGAGTAAATTGTGTTGGATTAGAATATTCATTTTTTATTTTAAATATCGTTCTCTTTCATGTTTAGATAGTTACTGCAATAAATTTTCTTAGGCAACCCAACATACGAAGAATTGTATGAATTATTTGAACTAACTGTACTTTAGAGCTTACATTTTTCTATGCATCAAATAGAATAAATAGTAAGACGTAAAAGAGTAAATTGTGTTGAATTAGAATATTCATTTTTTATTTTAAATATCGTTCTCTTTCATGTTTAGATAGTTACTGCAATAAATTTTCTTAGGCAACCCAACATACGAAGAATTGTATGAATTATTTGAACTAACTTACTTTAGAGCTTACATTTTTCTATGCATCAAATAGAATAAATAGTAAGACGTAAAAGAGTAAATTGTGTTGGATTAGAATATTCATTTTTTATTTTAAATATCGTTCTCTTTCATGTTTAGATAGTTACTGCAATAAATTTTCTTAGGCAACCCAACATACGAAGAATTGTATGAATTATTTGAACTAACTGTACTTTAGAGCTTACATTTTTCTATGCATCAAATAGAATAAATAGTAAGACGTAAAAGAGTAAATTGTGTTGAATTAGAATATTCATTTTTTATTTTAAATATCGTTCTCTTTCATGTTTAGATAGTTACTGCAATAAATTTTCTTAGGCAACCCAACATACGAAGAATTGTATGAATTATTTGAACATAACTGTACTTTAGAGCTTACATTTTTCTATGCATCAAATAGAATAAATAGTAAGACGTAAAAGAGTAAATTGTGTTGAATTAGAATATTCATTTTTTATTTTAAATATCGTTCTCTTTCATGTTTAGATAGTTACTGCAATAAATTTTCTTAGGCAACCCAACATACGAAGAATTGTATGAATTATTTGAACATAACTGTACTTTAGAGCTTACATTTTTCTATGCATCAAATAGAATAAATAGTAAGACGTAAAAGAGTAAATTGTGTTGGATTAGAATATTCATTTTTTATTTTAAATATCGTTCTCTTTCATGTTTAGATAGTTACTGCAATAAATTTTCTTAGGCAACCCAACATACGAAGAATTGTATGAATTATTTGAACATAACTGTACTTTAGAGCTTACATTTTTCTATGCATCAAATAGAATAAATAGTAAGACGTAAAAGAGTAAATTGTGTTGAATTAGAATATTCATTTTTTATTTTAAATATCGTTCTCTTTCATGTTTAGATAGTTACTGCAATAAATTTTCTTAGGCAACCCAACATACGAAGAATTGTATGAATTATTTGAACATAACTGTACTTTAGAGCTTACATTTTTCTATGCATCAAATAGAATAAATAGTAAGACGTAAAAGAGTAAATTGTGTTGAATTAGAATATTCATTTTTTATTTTAAATATCGTTCTCTTTCATGTTTAGATAGTTACTGCAATAAATTTTCTTAGGCAACCCAACATACGAAGAATTGTATGAATTATTTGAACATAACTGTACTTTAGAGCTTACATTTTTCTATGCATCAAATAGAATAAATAATAAGACGTTAGAGAGTAAATTGTGTTGGATTAGAATATTCATTTTTTATTTAAATATCGTTCTCTTTCATGTTTAGATAGTTACTGCAATGAATTTTCTTAGGCAACCCAACATACGAAGGGTAGTACAAAATATGAGAACGTAACTGTACATTCTACAATTTTGATTGATTTTAACTCAATTATTAAAGGCGAAAAATGAAAAAGAAGTGTTTTTAATTTTAATCAAACAGGAATCATCTCTAATCTTGTCTTTCAGATGTCATACACCAACTACTGCCACTGCCACTCGATAAAATTCGAATTGCACTTTGTTTATAATACTCATTTTTAGAACGCCAGTGCATTTTAGCTATTAAATATAGCACACGTAGGGTTTGTTATGCTTTAAGCATCATACTCACCTATACACCACAAATGTGATAATCATGCACATACCAAAGAAGCTATGCAAAGAATTTTAATAGTATGAGTAACAACTGTTCATTCATTCATTCATTCGTTTACAAGCGCAAAAAAAATTAATTCCAATTTCCAAAAACGTGCGTTTGTATCCACTAAATAGTGCATTTTATATTAAAGATGATGTCACTGCACTAATGAAATTCATTTGATATTAAATAAAATATATCTAATGAATATTCATCTGATTTATTTATAGAAGTGGTACACTTACATGTGAATGTACGATTTTCAAAAATTTCCTTTTAAGGACGTGTCACATATCCCGTCTGTGTAACCTTATGGAAAATCGGATATATACAAGTGAGTGTATGTGAAGCATAGGAATGAGGAAAACCGTACTTACTACTGGCTTGTAATTTGTATTAATATGGATATTGGATAGTTAAGAATTCTCTAAACGTATCAAAGTTGTGTATCATTAAATGTATGTTAGAGTGTGACTTGAAAAATAAATAGAATATATCGTGTTATTTTCTTAAAAAAGCAAGTAAAAGCTTTCGTTGCCTAAAAGGAGTTCAATTCCTGAATAGAGGACCCAAAAATTTTTCGGTATCGCCCTTCTTCGTATTTTCTTAGATAACCCAACATACAAAGAATAGTACAATATGTTCGAACGTAACTGTACAATAATGTTTTTATTTTTGTACTTTGTAACGATTTTTTTTAATTTCTGGAAGTATTATTTGCATTTATTAAATTTAACGGTGTGCCTCAAAAAAATATGCACAGTTTGACAAAATTATTGAAATTATTGACCTTTCAACAAAGTCAAAACGAAGTGGCTCTAAAAATAAATTCATTCAACTAATTTTCAGATAAGTTTGTTTTATGTATTTTAACAAGTAGTGACGATTTAATATTTGTTTCAAAATAACATAGAAGTTCGAATTTATTGCCTTCGACTTTTGTGTCCCACGTAAGACGAAAGTTTAACGTAAATACCCTATTTATGTATTATGTAATTTTCCGGTAGGTAGTAATTTTATTTTGAGGTACCATCCAAGGAAAACTGATGAATGACAGACACTATTTTATTACACACACAAATTATATATCCTTTTACAAATTATTTATTATAATATACTAAAAAATTATTTCATAATTTAGAATTTATTAAGGCTGTTACTCATCACACAGATATATTAATATCTATATACGTTTTAATAAAATTAATTGCCGATATTAATTTTGGTTGCTGTTTTTATCTCTAATTAGTTACCTTCGCGTTCGAATAAATTGAATTTAATTTTGGACCTGTGGAAGTGACTCTCTAAGCAAGCGGTAGGTAAATATAGGTCAAGAATAACGACTCAGAACAGTATCTGGGCAGGATCATTTTTGCTTGAATATGAAAAGTAAATCTCACTATTTGCATAATCTCTACAATGTTTAATATTTAAGTGGTCATAATGTTGACATTATCACGATATAACATACAATGGTACTATTTTTAGAAGACACTCATTAATAATAATGATTAAAAAAAAAACATTAAAGTGTAAACTATGGAACATTAATTTTTAATTTGAAATGTCCTCCTCCTTCGTGTTTAAGTATTTACAACCATAAATTTTCTTAGGCAACCCAACATACTAAGGGTAGTACGAAATATTTGAACGTAACTGTACATTAATGTTTGCATTTTCCTGTGCATCAAATAGAATAACAAGAAGTTAAAAAGTAATTTATGTTGGACTAGAACATTAATTTTTAATTTTAAATGTCGTCCTTCGAGTTCAAATATTTACAACAATCAAGTTTCTTAGGCAACCCAACATACGAAGAGTAGTACAAAATATTTTAACTCAACTGTACATTAGTGATTCTATTTTTCAGAAGATAATAGATTTAGTATAAAAGTTTTGATGACATTCCTATTTTGTATATTGACTAGATTTTCAAATACATCTATTCATTATAAACGTGCCCACATTTGATTCTCAGATTTTAAAATCAACCTTATTTAAATTAGAAACGTGACAAAGACTTTATATAATGACTAACAACAAATTACCTGAATTGTTACGTTGGCGTTGCTTTTTAGCCTTTAGTCGCCATTTTACTCAATCAATAGTAGATATGCATGGATTGATTTTGCCAAATTAGAAATAATTGTGACTATCTTAATCAATAAAATAACTGGTAGGTACTTCTGTCTATCGATTGTCGTGGGAAGTGATCATTGTACAATACAATGAAAAAATAATGATACACTTATAAAGCTAACAATGGAAACAAAATATAGTTAGTTAATATTGTTTTATTTAGATAGCTTTTATTTTATTATTTTGGTGTATTTAACAGACTTTTAATTACGTCATACTCATTTAAAAAGAATTGTATTGTTTTTTACCCCTGATGTGCATGAGATCATAATAAAGCAATACTATGAGTCATGGTGGTGTACTGTTTTCAATATTTTGTTGAAGTACTGTACTGTACTGTCCATATATACATAGGTAGGTATCTCATATTTTCCAGATCAATTCGGCTTGGTAATGAAATGAATGACTCATGAAGTTATTTTAATAATGTGGAACATCTCTTAAGCCTTTGAGGAATATTATGTATAAAATGTAGGTACACATACAAGATACAGCTTTTACAATTGGAGCAAAAATTTCAAAAATTCTTGTGGTTCATTTATAATAAAACAGCAGCTGTTTTTTTGGCATCTTTTAAATGTTTTCATAAACTTACTAGATAATAAAAAACGTGAATTGTTTGTTAAAAATAGAAAAAACAAAAAACGTATTTTATATATTTTTTTTATTAACTTGTCTAAATTGGTACTAAACCGAAATAGAGCTAGAAAGAGTAAAATAAATCTATTCATTTATTTTAATATAAAAAAATAATAATTGCAATTAAATACAATTTTTAAAATTTTCAGAAAATCGCAAATGTTGAAAGCAAGTGCTAACACCCTTCCTTATAACAGTAGAAAGGAAATTTAATTTTGCAAAAAAATTTGGCGTTCTATTAAAAAAAAAAAAAACAGTAATTCCTGTTTAAATTTAAACATTGGTATCGATAAATTTTATAATATTTAAAAAGTTATTGTCCATGTATGTAATACTTATGTGTAAATTGTAAACTATTACTTCAAGTATCGAGACGTGAAAACTACATCCCTTTTAAGTATTTTTGGTTCGAAGATATTCAAAAAGGCGTCAAACATTTCAAACGTCAATTTTTTCAAAAAATGTAAAATAGCTCAAGAATGTTGCGATCTAGGCCCAATATTATGTTAATAAACTGGTATTAATTTTTTATTAGGAATTCAAAAATGCAATAATACACAGGGCTTTCCATTTAAAATAACGACGTTATAGGGTGTACTTCTGCTATATTTAAAAATATTTTTATGTTATTATATCTACACTTAATTTTACACAACTTTTATTTGAAACATTTTTTTCTATTTACTCCACATGAACTACAGAGATGATCGATTTCGCTTTAATGACAACCTGTATATTATAGTTTGCAAAACAATCAATTTTTACTCGTAAATGAAATTTATTTGGAGTGTTCTTGCAAATATTGGTATTTTTTTGAAATTCACACCTAAATTATAAACACTCTGTATAATATATGGCTTCGAAACTTGGCATTAAGGGCTTTGAAGTACGGCTAAATCAATGGGACAATTTTTTTTTTTTTAATGTCTTGCAGAAATTTGTATTGTTGGGGTTACATTTTTTATCAGGCATGCAAAGGACCTATGTATGTATATTAAAAATGTGCACATCATCGAGCAGAGCTCTTTAAATGCAATATTTAAAAAAAATATTTCAAATAAAAGCTGTGTACAATTAAGTTTATTTCTTTTAAAAGAACAGAAAAATGAATTCGGATGTTCCTTTAAAAAATACGAATTTTCGAATATCAAAGTCAAACACACTGTATATAATATTCAAATTTTTAAACTGATTTTTTTTCCTAATAAAATTCATTTACGAGTAAAAATTGACTGTTTGCAAACTATAATATACAGGTTGTCACTAAAGGAAATCGATCATCTCTGTAGTTCATGTAGAGTAAATAGAAAAAAATGTTTCAAGTAAAAGTTGAGTAAAATTAAATGTATAATAACATAAAAATGTGGCAGACATGAAGGAGACGCGAGAGCAAAAAATATGCCCTTGTAAATTGGCCCCTTTCTGGAACATTCAAAATTTTAAACTAATTTTCCTCCAATCATTCAATTTCCTTTATGTATTTATCTGCTAGTAATTGTACTATGAGATACAGGGTGTTTCATAGGGGAAATCGGCCTATAGTTCACGTACAGTTTAAAAAATAAAAAAATATTTCAAATAAAAGCTGTGTACAATTACATAAGTTTATAATAACATAAAAATATTTTTAAATATAGCAGACTTATATACTATTATATCGGAAGTACACCCTAACGTCGTTATTTTAAACGAAAAGCCCTGTATGTATGTATATTATTGCATTTTTGAATTCCTCATAAAAAATAAATGTCGGTTTATTAACACTATATCGAGTCAAGATTGCAATATTCTTGAGTTATTTCACTTTTTCTGTCAAGTATCAAAGTTATTATGTAGGTATATAATTTTCCAGAAAGTTCTGTTGTTTTTTTACAATTTGAATTTATATGGGCGTATTTTTTGCCCTTGTGCTTCATTTTATTTATCATCTTTTATAAATTTAGTATTGATTACATTATTCAATAACAATTTCGTGACTAAGCTTCCTAGCTGGTACTTGTAAGCACATTATTCTTTAGAATAATAAAAAAACAGCCCAAAATAGGAACAAAATAGCCCAATATCAAAAATCTAAAGTAAAAACTACCCACAACAAAACTTGTATCGCCTACTGTAACTGAATAAGCTTTCGCCCTGTACGCAGGCGCCTCCCCCTCTCGAAATCTATATTTAAAATTAACACCAATCGTCTGGCCATCCGTTTGGGCGACATTCCATAGTGAGACGTGGTACGAGTGAGTACAGCTGTATTATTGTAACGATAGTGCGTTTGTTCGTTAGTGTTTCGAAGTGTTTTAAAAGTGTTAAATTATAAATAATTTATAATGGCTGAGGGCACAAGACGCGACATACCCATCAAATTGGGAGATTTCAGCGTGATCGATAGTGAATTCAGCAATATTAGGGAGAGATTCGACGCTGAAATGAGGAAAATGGAAGAGGAAATGAGCAAATTCAGGTCCGAGCTCATGAGCAGGGAGGCCAACAATTTCTTCAAAAGCACCACCAGGTATGCATTTTTATTTTATTAATTGTTTATTGGTAGCTTTTTCGAAATATTTATTACTTATTGTAGGTTGTAGTTGTTGGCTATTTATTAATATTGGGGTTTTAAAAATTTGGCATACTTATTTATTTACTTATTTGAGATGTATCTAGGTATAAGTATAGGTACTCACTTTTAATATTGTTTGTTACAAAAAGTCACTAAAAAATTGAAACGTGAAGTATTACCACACGTATTTAGGTAACTTGTTGATGAGTGATGACACCTCTCAAGAATAAGATTATGTAATTTTATTTACAAACGAGATGGTTTGTGCAAATAGGTACCTATCTATTGCTTTTTTTATTAAACGCGCAGACAATTTTTAGAAGTAGATAATTAACGCTACCGTTGTTGTAAATATAAATAATGAATCATCGTTGACGTTTTTACTTAGGTAGGTATTAAGTATCTTCACAAATTGGCAAATGAATGATAACATATGTATTAACACATACGTACCTAATAAATTTGCTGAAAACTTGGATCTTTGGAAGACAACTGCCTCACTTACAACATTTTTAAATTTATATAATAAAAACGTTCTATCGTTTTTTTTTTTTTGAAAATTTACGTATCTATAAGCCCACATTTTTTCGTTACCTTAAAGACATCGCTATAAATAATAATTTCAACATTTATACGTCCTTGATTAATGCTAATTATGGTGTGACATTATGGGTAACTTTAGTCGATTTGTCGAATGCATGTTTATTTGAAACAAATATATCTACAGATATATGTTCTCTTATTACAGAGATGACCTCACACCTGTGGTGTATATAGGTTCACCTACGTTCACCTAGATCTGTCTCATGTTTTGTTACTAGAATTATGGAAGGTTACACTTTTATTTATATTTATTTTCTGACATTACACCTCTAACAATAAGTAATACGTACGTAGGTGTTTGGTTGAAAACCTACCATTTGAAATATTTCTTATTTTATAAAGTACTAGCAGCAATACCCGGCGTTTCCCGGGTAAGAATATATTACACGTTTGATGGAACATTCTAGAATATTCCCGAATTTACAACTATCCAGAAGATCCCATAATGTTTCAAAACATTTTCTAACTTTTTTAACACTCTGAAACATTCTTGAACGTTGCCAAATCATTCTGAAATGTTACAATAAAACAATAGAACATATTTGAACTCCCTGTAACATTCTAAAAAAATCTGCTTCATTCTCATCCCCACTCCGTGCTGTTTGCTGGGTGAGTAGTGACATCAGTAGACGTCTGGCGGGGATGACTAATCGATTGATGGTAAATAATTGATCAGTTATCGATCACTGAGAGTTGAAGATTATTACAGTACTACGTAATATAGCTTTAAAAAAATGGGGGTTGGTGGTAGAAGGGTGAAAATTAAGGGTTATATGTATTTTTAATGCCAAATCATTAAAAAAAATTGTCTAAAAAATTTAAAAAAAGTTAGAGTGCACTTAGGGGTATGAAAAATAGATAGTAGCCGATTCTCAGACCTACTGAATATGCATATAAAATTTCATAAAAATCGGTCAAGTCGTTTCGGAGGAGTATGGTAACTAACATTGTTACACGAGAATTTTATATATATATATATTAGATTTCAAATTATCATTTATTCAAAAAACAAAATGTAAATGAGTAAGTTTCTAATCCAACCCTTATCTAACTAAAAAGTTTTCAGCTTCGGTTAGGTTAAGGTTGAATTAGGTTCGTATATTTTTGGTAGCTTAATACATGGGGCAATTTGCAAAAAAAAAAAATTACTCAACTTCCCTTCGGTGCGAAATGCTTTAATGAATCTACAGAATGTCTGCTTCCTGTAATTCAATATTTAATTTCCTGTTTGAAATGAAATGGTACCGCGGTTGGATTAAAAGTTAGCGGACGTAGGTACTACCTATGGTGTCTAATGGCAGTTAAACGAAATCGATTTAAAAATATCTATGCTATAGGTAGTTAGTTATCTGGGGATTAAAAAGAATGTACTTTTTAAAATGTTTGGTGTAATATTATATTATTTAAACTGAAAGGAATACATACTGGGTGATCCTTTATAATGTCGCCGCTCTTAAACTTTGTTATTTCAAGTATCCCATTTTTTGAAAAACAAAGTTAATGGGGGGCGACATTATAAACAATCACCCAGTACATATTTAATATTCTTTTTATTTTATTTTTAAAACTTTCTACAAAACTAATTTGTTTTGGCTGAGATAATAATGAGTATTTATAATAATTTAGAAAATTTTCATTATTGAATTTACAGTCAGAAAACTAATTAGACCCATCCACATATTCCTATTCTGCTTAGACAATCTTTCAACTTCTCAAAAACTTGACCAGCCCATAGGTACATCTACTTTAGGTTTTCCTCAACCCCTCTTTACTCCTGTTTCTGCTTCTAATAAGTCTCTAACCAGCCCTTCATGTTTCAGAAGGAGTCTCGTCGACTTTTACATCGTCTTCTTTCTTCTCTCTCCTCTATCTATATTAATAAAAAATACAATTTTATTTTCGCCCAAAATCTTGCAGGATTTTATTATTCTCTTTTACTCTTTGTTTAAGGAAAACTCTTTATAACGCAGTAAATTACCCAGTCTTTCAATTTCCTTATACAGATCTGGAAATGTGTAATTTGTATGTTCGGTTTTAAAGTTACCAGATCTGTATAAAGTTTATAGTGCTATATATAAATATTTTATTTCTCCTATTACATTTTTTTGCCGATTACTGTATGTGAGTGATAATATTGTAGAGATAAAGGAGCAATGTAGCTGTTTTGCTATAAATCAAATTTGAACCCATTATTTCGGATTTGATTTGCATTGAAAGCAAATAAATAAATAAATTTGGAATAAATTTTACAGTTCTGCCAAAATATATTCATTATAGGTACTTTTTAGCTTTCTGACACAAAACCTCAAAGAGATCCTTTGTTTTTTTCAAGTCTTTGTGTATAATTTATTATTAAAAAGAAAATCATTGAATTTTGTGGAACTCGTTATTGTTATGATTGCCATGACAACCTTTTTAATCCGAATAAGTGAACAACATAAATACGGTCTTTACGGTCTATATCTTTTCGTAATGTTGGCCAAAATTGCGTTCGTATTATCCAATTTGTGCGTATTATCATCCCCCTTCAATTTACCCCTATTCAGGTCAAGGAATCCTGTATTGATTTTCGAATATTCTCAACTCAACCTCTTTTTCTGTAAATATTTCTATCGCCCGTCACTGTCATGTCGTCTACCTCACCACCGGGTCTATTTAGTTATGTACCTACTTACATTTTATTGATTTCCTTCCGCTTCTTCGGAAGGACCGGAAGGATTTGTGGCTTTCACGTCTAGCTACCTAGCCGTTTAGTTTTATTAGGTAATGCTGTTGTTACAGAGGTTAACGATGTTTCTGTAAAAGTAGGCACTTAGGTGAAAAGTTACTGGGACGTTGCTTCGTAAAGGTGAACGGTTGCATAAAAATTAATTAAGCACACAGGGACATATTTCAATAAATAGTACGGTTACTTCTTCTTTTTATTTTTTAATGGCACCTAGGTACATAGTTACAACAAACAGAAAGGGCATTGATAAAAAGTTCGCTTTTCGTACTTTACAAGATTCTACCTAACAAAATTGAAATTTTTAAAAAGTCAATAGTTTAATTAAATAGGCTCTTGTGTGTCTTCATGAAAACGATTGATACAAATTTATTTTGTGTAGATTTTTGTACGAAAGAATAGCAATTTTATTTCACGTCAATTGGAAGAAAATTGTAATTAGTCAATGTTCTGAAAATTGTATTTGGTACCTACTAAAATCGGTTAATTAATGTAGGGTAGTACTGTAATACGCTGTGGACATTTTTTTATAGATACTTTAATTTTAGGTCAATTGTCAGAAATTTTAATCAATAACATAAAAATATATTCATATTTTATTGGTATGCGTAGACCATATGAGTGCTTAATCAATTTGGTTTTCAAGTACCTATACACATATCTTTTTGGGGTCAAAAGGGTTTTGAATTACTGTATGTATGTACGAGTACTTAACAAAGAAGTTGGTTGCACTCACTCTCATATAAAAGTATTTAAGTATTATGTGTACTTTTCTGTACCTACCATGGCAGTCTTATAAAGAAAATAAGGGGCCCATTGTTTCACGATAATGTTTTCAGTCATTGTTTCGTTGAATAGAAAATGCATTTTGAAATAATATTACTATACCCAACACTTGTCGAAGTATCCATAAAACCACTAAAGAATCCGGAAAATTCCAGCAGGCGTAGCTTTTATCGCCACGGTATACCGGGTGTTTTATAAATGTAAAAAATTATAATAATACGTCTATAGTAGAATTATTTTAGGTACCCTTAACATAACGTGACCTGAATGAAGTGTATGAATAAAATCGTAATAGTTCACACACGTATGTCAAATATTGACAGTTGGTTGACAGTATAAATTATAGGTTATATTATGTATACATAGAATTTTTGAAAAACTGTTTTATTCACAATATATTGCGCATTTTTAAATGAGACCAAGAACAAGAAAGAAAGACTATTAGACAAGGTGTGTGTACAATGACATAAAATGTCAAATGTGACAACTAGTCCTAACCTAACCCTCTTTCGTTTCTAATATCGCATAACCTTAGCAACGATATTAAACAATACATTGTTATTTATTATTGTCTTTCTTGTGCATTAAAACAAGAACGCATCATGGACGTAGGTCGTAGGTAATTGTTCCAAGAACATACATTTTGTTTTCACTGCACTTTCTCTGCATGGTTATGACAAAAAAAATAGGTACACATCAATTTCTGTGACTCAAACAGGGAATAGACAAATTTTTAATATGAGGGTCTCTTTTTGGACAAACTATATCGTGTGACATATCAAATAAAAGGGCTTGTTGTGAGGGTTTCAAATAATATTTTTTATATAAATTTAAAATAAGTATATTTTAATATTTAAGAAGGAGGACGCCGTTAGCTCTTGGTGAAACATTTTAATTATAAATTAAAATAAATAAAAACTCTTGGAGATGTTTTGTTCACAGTTTATTTTACTAATACTCTATGTACATTTCGTCTGATTAAGGCATCTTCAGAAGTAACAGTATAACATCTTTTTTATTTATTCTAATGTATATTTTAAGGTTGTTTTAGAAAATAAACGGAAATTGACCGTCTCCCCATATCTTCAAAACTACTGGTCCTAAAATTTTGAAAAAAAATACCGAACATAGTTCTTTACCTATAAATCACAGAGAAACCCGTAAGATGTCCTTAAGGTTATGGTAAATCACTCAATACTGTTTAAAGGTACGGAACCTTCGGCGAGTGAATCAAACTTACACTTGACTAGGTATCTATATAGGACTTTTTTCAATTGCAAAACTACATACATAGGTAGGCTCATTGCTGACGGTTTCACGTGTTTTTTTTGCACTTGCCTTATTAAATTTACACATTTGTGGTAATTTAATCGTTTCATATACCGCAAATAAATACCTATATGTGTACTGTGGATAGATTACGTCAGTCGTCCTTGGACATTAATTATTGCATGCAAATGAATGCGCTGCTACTACTACTGCTGTATCAAAGGAGGCTGCGCCCACACCGAAGTCCGCGGTTCACTTGATTCTACTAGAATGTCAAACTGTCTTTCGTATGTCTTTTTTTTTTCGTAAGTATGTGAATAGGCTCGTTGTGTGTAGGTGCATTGGAAAACAAAAATGACGACAGTCGCCTTCCTGTTGACCGGCATTTATTTATTGCTGTTGTAAACACATGGGCGGATCTGGTACAGGGACATCATGAAATAGAGCCCTAAACTCATACACCTATAATTTATTTGTTTGAAACGTTTATTACAAAAGAGGCATATTTGTGAATTTGTATTTTTTTGTGGATACGCCACTGGTGTTGTTAAAAATCACTTGATTATGCATGTATTCGTTATGAGTGTGTGTGTAAATGTACCCATGTCGCTTGGCAACCGTGTCCATTTACAGACCACTACACTATAGGACACGTAACAGCCGATGATGTCATGTTACTGAAATAGAATTGGTCGTTTTTGGCGGCGGAATCCATTCAACAGAGTTTTTGTATTGTTTTAGTAACAGAAACCCCGATGTGTCAGAAATTTCACTCCAAAATCCGATCCAATACCATCGCCTCTTCAGTTCATCGTCCACATATGGTGCCTGTCTTGTAGGTATTTCAAGTACAAGATAGGCACGATCGCCTTTCGTAATTGTCATTTGATTTAGCAATAAATAATTTCAATTTAACATTAATTTAAATATCTGTTTGCTAATTACGGTAGGATAGTATGGTAGATAGAACAGATTAAAAAGTCTAAGCAGGCGCTTACTGAATGTTCGGTTCCGGTCTTTAAATAATCAATTATTTGAATGTCCATAATTCCTCAGTATATATTTTAAAAAATATTTGAAATAATGTGCAAATCCAATGTAAAAAAATTACGCCTAATACTAATTCTCAATCAATTACTAACCTGAAAAAACAAAATACAGAATCCTTGGACTTTTGATAAATAGAAATATTATTTATTTGTTCGTTACAAAAGATATTTATTAATTTATTTTAATTTTCTTATGAAAATAAAATCAATATTTTTGACTGTCAAAATTTGTGTATTATCTATCAAAATTTATCATGTTCAGGGGGAGGGGTTTTAGATTTTGTGACGTAATATTTACAAGGGGGGTCACAGAAAGTGTGAGACAGCGTGACAACCGGGGGGAGGGGGTAAAAAAAAGCTAATTTTAGCGTGACGTATTTTATGAACAGCCCCAATACAGACAAACTTCGATGACTCGAGGTTTTGATAAGTCGAACGAATAAAAGTAATTTTTACTTAATACTTGAGCTCTTGAACTTCTACTACTCCAATAACTTGATAATTCGAATATTTGGCGCAAACTTCGATAAGTTGAATTTTCTAAAATTTTAAGAAAAAGTTGGGATGTCACTTTAAGAATCTTCATTTTTTCAAGTTGTAGAATTCTAACTAGGTCCTAGGTATATCATAGGAAAATTCGTGGAATTAAATTATTTAAATAAAATCAGATGGAGTTTTATGGATCTGAACTAAATTAAACAGTTAAACCCTAAATTTCTAATAATTCAAATGAATACATAAAATAAAAGTATGGAGAGCAATTCCAATTTTTGGCACATTTTTTGGTATAAATTAAAAACTGCTGTTCTGATTTAATAAAATATGTTTAGAAACGTGTAAGCAGGAACCAGTGGCGAATTTACACATTTGCCGCCTACTGACACCTGCAATTCTATACCCTAATTCACAATCAATTTTTTGTCAATGAAATTGCAACTTTATAATTGTATTATATTTTTATAAGACTAATCAACAAATATTGATACGAATTCATTAGGATTAAAAATGTAAGAATGTAAAGAAGAACTTTCATTGAATGGATATTTACAGCTTTTATTCATTACAATATTATCATTAGATATTGTTTTTTTTTAAATGATCATCATTCTAAGAAATGTATAATATTTATGAAATTCTGCGCAACAATATGCAATTTTTTTCGTGTAAATTTATTAAATTTTTATTCTACACTCAAACAGGTTGTTAATATCATCAGAAATATCAATAGAAAAGTATTAATTTTCCACATTTTATTCTATATAATATTTGTTATTGTTATTATTTTAAACAATTTTTTTTCGGATCCCATTTCTCTTCGAATAGATATATTTAAGTGGTGAAACATATTACACATTAATTGAATAGTGTGGGTGGACCTAAAGAAAAAATTATGGCAATAATTAATTTAAAAAATAGGTAAAAATACTAAATTTAAAATGTAATAGGTTAACGTTATTGGAATATTTAAAAAATTCAAAATCATAATAGTATATTTTATAAATAAGCGTTTAGTAATTTTTCATATACAGACGTTAGTGTATTCAGTATACTGTATAGCACTAAAATATTGTTTAATTTTTGTTGATTTTTTGAGCCTCGTTTTCTTCCGTTTATAAGATAATTATTTTTTTTCTTTCTGTAAAACAAAAAAATTTTTGAGCAAAGTTTGCCGGCTCCTAAAATCTGGCATTTGGCATTTTAGGCAATTAGGCCCAATGTTAGAGTGGTGTCCAAGTTTCCCAGTTTTTTAAATTTAAAAATGTGGTATTTATTACAACCGTTTGAAATTTTTATGCTAAAGAAGTTATGACCTACTTTAAAGTCAAAGGTGATCGTTTAAGTATTTTTAAAGAACCCATAAATATGCATTACACTAACAATAACAGTAAGTACGATATGAATTTGTAAGATCGTTTGGCTGAACTTATTTAATTTATTTTTTCTTCAAACGTTTTAATTTTATCATTTAAATGTTTTTTTTCTGCATGTGTCCCTAAAATTGTTGTAAAATCGTTCTCTAAAAATTATTTAACTAATTATGTTCGTCAGTAGGTACGCCACTGGATTAAAAAAATTAAATACATGTGTATGTACTTAAAAACTAATTCACCCCACCTATACGTATTTGATTTGCATTTTATAAATTTCATTGAGTGGCCTAGGTCAAGGGAGACCAGCAGACGTACGTGGTCACCTCTGAAAGAGTGCCTACATACATACATAGGTATATGTGTGACATGATAAAATAAAATAAAACTAATATACATACGAGCGTAGGTTTTAACAAATAACAAGTTTTCGACGTGTTTTTTTTTCACTTGGCTGGCATACCTTTTTTCTGAAGCACAACATGTGCAAGATAAAAATATTAGTGCCAAAAATCTAAAATTATTTTGCAATAGGTAGGTATATAGGTACTTACATGTATTCTAATAAGTGTTCAATATTTTACAGGCAATTTTAATAAAAAAATTATGAGTGATAAGAATCTATTTTTAAAAAAGAAATTATAGATGAAATGACTAAAATCAATTTTTTCAAGAGTACTGATACAGTCTTTATTTGTGAGCGAAACGTTGGCCTGATTTGCTTTTCAGTAAATATTATATTTATTTCCATAATGTCTAAGTAACTATGTATGAATACATAAAGCATAAACAAATTATGTACGTCCTCCAAATAATAACCACTGCTCTTTATAACAGCATAATTTTGATTTTGGCAATATCAGTTTCATCTGTTACATTGTCATTGTCATATTTTATTCACTAAGTATAGGTAACGTACCTAAGTGAATTTGAGAGCCAAAATTTCATTTTAAATTAATTATTCCTGAAAATAACTTGGCTTTCCTGTTGATAACTATAACCAAAATACCAAACAAAAGTTCTGCCAAATAATAAATAAAATAAATTTGCCTCATTTTAAGTACATACATACAATCACGTGTTAAATTTTCTAAAATATATCTTCAGAGGGTATCTTTGCATCTGTCACTTAATTAAAAAGATGTCTTTATTTTAATTCTTGTACCTACTTACATAAGTATATTATACTTTTTCGAAAACAGTTCTAATGATTTTCTGAACTAAAGGGTCCATTTTTTCATTTATATTTAATAATAAAAAAAAAATTAATGTATTAATTTACAGCAAACAATTCTAATATAGGTATGCAGCCCAACATACGTCATATGTAACAAGATTTCTTGTATTGTAATAGGTGAACTACTTAAGTAATTAGATCATTTAATTTCGTCTGTAACTAATTTAATTCGGTTGTTTTTATTACGTACGACATCCGCGTGGAGATAATCAAATTTTAAATTAATGGTTCATTTAATATGCTTCACAATTAAACAAATTATGCCGTCTATAATTATTAATCATAAACATTACATTGTTCGCTGTCTATGATCAGATAATTACATATTACATGCTACAATAATAAGGACTCAGTTATCATTTATAGTTAAAATGAGAATCATCTCTAAATGTCAAACTTCGATAACTCGAACGCCCATAAGTCAAATTTTTACTAAGTTGAACTAAATTGAAATATGAGAAATAAATGTATTTTTTACTTTCACATAAATATATTTAATTAAACGTTATCAAAATATTAATTAATTTCTTAAAATACATATTTAAAACAACATTTTCCATAGCAACAATAAAAAATGTGATTAGTGCTTATATTTCTTTGCATATGTATCTATTTTCAATTTTTATTGACAACTAGTAAAGCAGTAAGTCGTTGTTGGCAACACCTTTAAATGTTTAATTATTATTAATTGACTCATAATGTCCCAGCAGAAACTAATTTAAAAAAAAAAACAATTTTTAAAATTTTTTGTACTAGGTATGTAAAAAAATATTTGGCCAGTTTTTAAAACAAATTTACAATGGCCAATAATAGGGGCGGAGCTAATGCTTAGATCTTAAAAGTGAGTACCTACAAATATCTTGCGAGCAACTAAAAATTAAAATATAGTCATTTAGTTTAAATATGCACATTGACATATTATATAGGGGAGTGTATTTTATACATTTTATGCTGTGCTTATTTAATATTAATTATAATACATATTATAAAAAAGTAACTGTCTAACATGCTTTTTAACTTTGCATGTCTTACGAGTATGAAAAGGTCTCGGGAGGAAATTCGACAAAATCCAGCAGGTTTGTAGTAATACATGTTCAGTATACAATAGCGTGTAGAGGTACTTATTAAATGTACATTTCCTCTAAGCACCATTTCATAAAAATACACTTACCTACTGTACAAATGTGTCTAACTAATCGTGAAACCAAAAAATATTTTCATATGTCCAAAATAATTTCAATATTTTCTGTTGTAATTGTTATTTGGTCAATGAATAGTATGGTATTTAAAAATATCATGAATGATAGCCAAAAGGTGTATCAGTTTATATATAATAAAATTAATTTATTAGTTAAAGTAGAAAGAAGTAAAATTTATTTTAAGAAAAAAAATCTAATACCTACATATGTGTAAACAACAACATTGCAGCAAATCTTTATAGGTATATGTCAGTAGTTACTAACCCATGTTTTCCAGAATAATATCTATTTTTAAAACAAATAAGAGAATTTAAAAAAATATTTTTAGGGATAATTTAAAACCAAATTCAAAAACATTGTAAATACGGCCAAACTTCGATAACTCGAACGTCGTTAATCGAATTTTTGATAAGTTGAGAAATGCATCTAATTTTGCCTTGATAACTCGAACTTTTATTACTCGAATATCTTGATATCTTGATAACTCGAAGATAATAATTTTATTTAGTGCCAACTTCTGGGGGAATCCCTTAATAATGTACGATTTTAACGTCTTTAATAGCGAGGCAGTTCAGTTTCTACGATTATTTGTCATCATAACGTACTTTAAAAACTTTGTTTTCGGACCAAAAATTAAATCTTATAAAAAAAGTGAAAAATGGTGTATACACTGAAAAAATATATTACCAACCTACTGTATGTCTATCCATTTATGTATCTATCTGTAATATGAAATAAACATATACAATTGTCATTTACTAATAATAATGGGCACATACATATGTATACGAATTGTTCAATAACTACTAAATTTCGATACCTTAAATTTTTTTTTTGTAGCTACCTATCACATGGTGATTCGAGCTACCGAAGTTCGGCTGTATTAATTAAAAAAAATTTTTTAGTAGCCCTGATAAAGCATTAACGGAATTTGATTAAAATACAAATACTTTTCATAAAAAATATTTCAAACATGATATTATTCTTGTTGTTGGTGGTGGGTAGTGGTGCACTATACAAACCAATCATTCTATTTATGTACTATGTAAATATTCGTATATGTTTTAATATACTTCTCATTTTAAACGAAAGTGAAATGACAAATAAAATTAATAATTTTTTTTTCCAGTACGACTACTCAATCTTCACACAATGCTGGCGACTTAGCTAGGTCAGGGCATGATACCAGAACCTGGTTAGATGACTTCAATTCTCCCCTAATCCAGGATTCTGGAGACAGTAAATGTCTTAAATTGAGATTTGACGTTAGCCAGTATGCCCCTGAGGAAATTGTTGTAAAAACCGTTGACAACAAATTATTGGTGAGTTAATAAAAAATTTGTTAAACAACTTGCAAATATGAACAGGGTAAAGATACAATTTTTGGTGCGTTGTAAAATTTTAATATGAAACTGAATTTGATATTATTTAAACACGATTTCGTATAATTACTTGATCAAATTCTAAGTAGTATTTAAATTATTTAATTTTGCTTATGGGGAAATTTATTATTTATTTTTAATTAAATGTTAATTAGGTTAAAAAGTAGTTAAAGTTTTTGGGCGTAGTTGTGTTCATGTTTTTAATGAGAACTGAGTGAGACTATTTTTTGCTATCGTCATTCAACGTCTTTTGTAATTTTAAGCTATTACTAGCACACCTAAAATAATTGTTCCTATTTTTGGCGAAGATTTCCTAAACAATTACGTGTCGTGTAGTGGGCGAAATCTCAGGTTGTTAGTCACATATTTTATCACCTTTACTCCAATTAAAAATAATTAGAACAATTAGTCATTTTATATGGTACTTATAAAATTTTGGCAGTTGCATAAAAAAGTTCTTACTGTTAAAAAAATGTTTCCTTTTCATTCAAATGCACAGTCAGTAAGTAATACGGGTAATTATTTTTAAAGGTGAAATGTACTGGTCACTGTGTCAGATATTGTAACGGTAACCTTTTAAATTCTTAAAACTGCCTGTGAATGATAAGTGTTTGGACGAAAAAATATTTTTATGCCGTCATAAAAATTGAAAGCTTTTGGCTGATAGTCAAAATAAATTTCCATCGTTTCTAATGTTAACATACATAAAAATAAAACTCTATTTCTGATTTCAATGCATTATTAATTTTATGGATCATTACAAATTTTCCCCTTTTCCGCTCTAATAAAAACCAAACGGTGCAATAATTAAACATAAATATTTATATAACTCTTTTACTATTTGATTAAATTTTGAAACTGCTTTATAATTATTATTTCATAGGGTTCAAAACTTTTTTAATGTGTATAACAATGTTTGTTTCATTTTTGCAAGTTAATTTGAATTTGTAAACAAGACACTTACTTTCTAATGTAATAATTGCTTCGTTTGGTCAACTTTTAATTTTTTTTAGGTGCATGCAAAACACGAGGAAAAAACCGAATCAAAATCCGTATACAGGGAATACAACAGAGAGTTCTTGCTTCCCAAGGGCACAAATCCCGAACATATCAAGAGCTCCTTGAGCAAAGACGGCGTCCTGACCGTGGAAGCCCCATTGCCAGCCATTGCCCATGGTGAAAAATTAATACCAATCCAACACTAATGTTAACGACGGGGAAAACAATATCTTTTCCATGTGCTTATTGTATTTTCGTTTGTTTAATCTCTGTAATTTATTTCCGTTTATAATTATTTGTTATTAAGTTTGCTAATAATAACGTATTTAGGATTTGTTTAAATTAATTGGACCGAGGTATAGTAAAAAAAAAATGGAAAATAAAGCAATAGTGCAATCAAATGCTTGATATTATGTATCCTACTCTACTACAATGACGCATTATTGTTAGGAGTATAATCGCTTGTACTCATCACAGTTGTGTATTGTAAAAGTTGCTCTATTGTATTAAGCCATGAGAATTTTTCTAATTTATTTATAAACAATAAAGCATATTTGTTTAATTTTTAATTGTTTCATTTTTTTGTGAAAAATTGATTTCAGAAAGAAGGAGATTTTCAATTCGATTAATTTCTTTTTTAGTTCCATACCTCAGGAGAAAAAGTGGAATATATCCGTTCGTCTGGGGGCAGTTCTTCAGTGATATCACGTTTTTTATAAAGAGGTAAGTTAATCTTGAATTTATAATCGTTCATTATAAAAGCAAACTTGCCTTTAATTTTTCATTGAAGCTACACTAGTAATAATTTAGATTAGGAAAAAGAGGGGACTCATAATTTAATACACTAAGGTGATGCATTTTTCGGTCCTTTTGGTACCGAAATGTCAAGTTCAGAACCCTAACATGTAATTAGAAGTAATAAAAGAGTTTTTTTTTTACAAAAGTTATGCACGAATGTTAATAAATTATTTTAAAAAACGAAACAATTTTTAGAGAATCCCGTTAGGTGCAACTAAACTATTATTTGAAATGAAAATAAAATATTTTAGAAAACATCTTTTTTAAACCTGTTGTATTAAAATGTTAACAGCATTTGTTTCTATTTATAATATATTCTAACTAAATTTATTTTAATTTTTAGTTTTTTACTATTAAATGTGGCGCAACAAATGGAAATTTGTGGTCAACAACTGCTTCTTACATCTTTCTTTATAAATAGTTTTTCATGAGAAAACTGACAGAAACTCGTTCCAATAAAAACAAAATATAAAGCATTATGTTCCTCTTTAGTAAATTACTTGGATATTTTCAGTCACAAACAAATTAAACCTGAATTTCTTTATTTAACAATGTTCCAAAGATTCTTTTTACTTGTGGAACGTGACTATTGCTTCATTTTCTTACACTGCGACATAGGTCTCAAGTTTTGCATCAAAGCATAGCACAGGCACATCATACGAGTTACGAGTCCCCTCTTTTTTCTAGTCTTATAAGAGTAGTATAAGTTTTCAGTGGAAAACAATTTTGGTATCAAGAAGACTAGAGCGAAAGTGAGAAAGGGGTCAGGTCTGAAAATCATAGTGCATATTGAAGGATTTAGAAAATATTAATAAGCAATTGAGATGCACACATTTCATCGAGTACATTGTATCTCTCTGTTATAATATGTCTCCTTACTTACAATTAGTACATTGAATCACGAAGGAAGGTCTTGGCAAGCATCGTTCAGCGATGTATAATATACTAAAGGTTTTATTTAGGGTGAAATTTAAAACATTTCATAGCAACTTTAAACAAATAGAAGTTATATATAATAACATTCATGCATTACAAAACGGAAAGTTTGTTTTCAAAGAGTTGAGTTATAAAAACCAACTGAGTAAGAAAAAATCACATTTATTTATTATTAAAAAAATATATATATATAACATTATAATACTTAGAACAATTTTAAATTGAACAGCGATCTTTTTTTGCTAATAACGAATGAAACAGTTAAAATTCCAATGAATGCTATCCATCTTTTGTACAATTTTCTTTGTCTTAAAGAATTTTTTGTGATAAGATCTGCGGGCTTTGTCATTTGGTCCCACTAAATAAAAGCAATTAAAATTAAAAATATAAAAATTTTATTTATAATCAAACAAATTTTATATTTACCTCTTTTGCCTTTTTTAATAGCACATTTGATAACTTTTTCATGCTTTTAACTTTTGTTCGAATTTGCAAAATATTCTTCTCAATTTCTTTATCAAAAACAGGTTCTGACGTTTGTGATTTTATAAAAGTCAGGGCTCCTTCCATCGTTGTTATTTGCCGAACTGCTGATATGACGGCATTTGAGAAGTCTATTGTGCTAAAATTTAATGTTTCTTCTCGTTTATATATACCAATACAACTTTAGGATACATAAATAACACTGAAAAAAGATCTTTACCTATATATTTCGCTTTTGGATACAATGGGTATTGATTTGGCTCGATAAGGATATTTGTGAAATTTATAAAGCCCTGTCATTACTTTCTTTCTTTGGTAGGGTAACATGACACCTAAATCTTGCAGTTTTTTCTCATTAAGGGACACAAAAGTTAGCAGATCTACATTGTTTTCAGAAAATATACAGATTAATTGTTCACATCTCATTCCATACAACATAACACAAACGTCACGGAAAAATATTGGCCTATAAAATAACGAAAATTCAAGAAACTTTATCTTAACTTGTTAAAGAAATTATTACCTTTCATTTTCTTTGAGATTTCCAAACTCTTTCTCAAAATCATAACTGGTGTTTTTAAAAACATCTTCTTTGTTTTGTATTTGTTGTTTTGAAGGTAAAATTTCTTTTATGTCTTCTGCATCATTCATAGTAGCATAGTCTAATAGTGAATTGCTTCTTATATCGAGCTTTTCTGTATTAAAACCTGCTTCAAGTAGAACTTTAACTACATCTACATGGTTGTCATTCACAGCCCAAAATAATGCCTTAAATTAAGTAATATTCGTAATGTGAATAACTTTAATTACATAAGTAAATTATTACCGTCCATCCTTGATTATCTTCGGCATTTTTATCACAAAGAGGAAGCAACAGTTGAACTATTTCCACATTTCCACTACTAGCTGCATACATTAATGCTGTCATTCGTTTTCTAGAGATTGCATTTACATCTGCTCCATATTCAATAAGTAACTTTGCAATTTGAGCAGATTTTTCATAAGGAGCTGTTGAGAATGGGCAGCTGCAGGCAGCCATTAAAGTGGTGTATCTATCTAAAATAAAACATATATTATCAGGAGGCAAATAAAGGTCCTGTTAAGATAAAAAGATTTATAAGATATTTGACGTGTAAGACAGTTTTTCCTAGTAAAGACACTGGAAGTGAAATATTTAAAAGCTCATGTATTTTTCACACACAAAGAGCCATTTAAAAGGTTTCTTGTTTAATCCTCAATTCAGTGAGTCCCTTTTGGAAGCCCAAGTCTTTATTAATAGAAATCAAATTGTACCTCTATTGCAATTAACATCTGCACCCCTATTTATTAATTCTTGTACAATAGCAACAGCTCCTGTGGATGCAGCTAACATAATAAGACTCCAGTTGTCCCTCAAGGTTGTACTGATATCTACACCTAAAATGAAAAAGTTGTTGATAACATAGGTATATTTTAAAGGGTTTGTGCTTAAGTAGAATAAAGTGTACCTTCATCTAATAGTTGGTTTACTGATTCGATATCGTCTCTCATTATAGCAAAAAAGAGGTTTTCTAATCTTTGCTCATGTTCTTCTTCGGGGTTTAGAGGTCTTGGGACAAATGGGGGCTCATCAAAGTCATCTTCGCCCTAAAAAATTACTTTAATTATTAAATTAAAATTAGAGAAATAAAGGTTTTTACAAAGGAGTCATAGTCGTCTTCGTCACTTGAATAACCTGCTGGTCGAGCCATTTGGAAATTATTTGTAAATGGAAATACACTAAATATACTTTCGGCTTAATTTTTGAATAGAACTTGAATCTTGAATATAGGTTAAGGTTAAAACCAACGTTGCCAGATAATTCTTTAAGAAAATTGAAGTTAATTTTATTTGGAAATCTTTACTCTTATTGTACATATTTACACATATTATAAGTACAGTTATTTGTGCATTATATTTAATTTTTATTTTCATTTTTTGTGCTATTGCTGCTATAAATTATTAAATTCTAAATTCTCTAGGCATAGAAAAAATTTCCAAGGTCTGACAACGCTGACTAAAAATAACTTAAAGGTTAAAATTAAAATGTGAGGTTAGAATATTAATTATTCACATGCCACATTACAGGAGTGTTATTATAAATAAAACCTATTAATAAATTTAATTTTAAATGTGATAAATATGGTAAGAATTATTCAGTGATGCATGTACAAATATGTGTAAATTTTAATACGGTTGTGTTACAGCCCAAGACAAGAAAGTTTGTCGACAAGAAAAACTCGGTTACTTTTTATTTGGGACACCGTAGTCAACAAGATCCCCTCATTGCAGATGAAAAAGCCCCTCAGCGTGTTCTTGTGGAGGTATCGAACGTAGCTAAGGTAAGCCTATTTATTTTATTAACATTTCAACATACATAAATTTACTTCATCAAGCACCACAATAGTTAGTTTTAACATCATACATAAAAACGAATTAAACATATAAATATTCCAAAGGAGAATCGAAGTAAACAAATTGAAGAGCAGCACAAATACGGAATTTATTTTGATGATGATTATAATTATTTGCAACATCTGAAGAGCAGTGATGAGAGAAGTGAATTACTTGGTAATATCACACCTAATTACACTGAACAAAAAATTCAACTTCCAAGTTCTGTGTTTGCTTCTGGTATAGAAGAAGATGTTGGTTTACTACTCAAAGCAGCTCCATGTTCTGGTAATGTGTATTATGTTTTCATATCTATATAACTCTTAACTGTTAGTTTATTTTTAGGACCTCGTCCTGATCTGGATCCAGACATTGTGGCAGCATTAGATGATGACTTTGATTTTGAGAATCAGGATAACATATTAGAAGATAATTTTATAGAACTGGCAAACAAAGATGATACAGATGAAAGTCATTCATGGGGAAATTCAGACAGTGAATCTGAAAATTTGGATGAAATGGATTATTCAGAAGATAATCAGTTTAGAAGTAATTGTGATGATAATAAATCTCGATTCACTGAATATTCTATTAGCAGTTCTACTATTGTTAGAAATCAACAGTTGGAATTGTTAGATAAAAAATTTGAACAAGTAAGTTTATTTCTTATTAATCAATCCACATATTTGTTTAAATTGTTTAATTGTAATGTTTAATCCACATGTTTGTTTTTATAATTTAGGCATTTGCCAACTATGAGGATGACAATATAGGCCCTCTGGATTCTCTTGAAATTGAAGGGTTTATGCCTGATGACACTTCTTTAATTCTCTTGAACTCGAAGGAATTTCAACTGGAAAATTGTAGCAAAATGTCTTCACAAAGCATCAGAGCATTGTCTAACATTGCAGAAGAGGCAAGTGAAAGTAGTGACAGCGAAGACCTAATTTCCGTAGTAGTTAATGAAAATCAAAAATGGGATTGTGAATCTATTTTGAGTACCAATTCAAACATTTACAATAGACCCAAAATTATTGTGGAACCGTCTAAGGTAATTTATTCAGTAATAAATATTTTTCAATTATTTCACAATATATATAATAAGTATTAATGTATAATTTCAGCAGAAGATTAAGATAAATTTACACACTGGAATGCCTGTTAACGTTTTTGGAAAAACTAAATTAACTCAAGAAAATCTCAATCAGTTGAATAAACGAAATGATGACCTAGAGGATGATTCAAAGAAACATCATTGCATGTCTGTGTCATCAGTTACCTCGACATTATCGCAGTTGTCAGTCAGACCCAAGGGTGAAACTACAGAAGATAGAAAGCAAAGAAAACTGTTATTGAAAGAATATAGGAAAGAAAGGCGAAAAGAGAAGAAAACCAACAAAATGGCATTTAAGGATGAGTCTCAGCGGCAGTTGAAACTTGTAAAGTGTATTACTGGTAGTAAAATTCTTCATTAAGGTAGAATGTTATGTTATTTTTCATTCTCTAAAGCGTTTAATTAATATAAATGCCGAAAAAGAAATTATTGGCCGTTGTACTCAATTTTCTCATATTATTGTATATTAATTTAATTGAACTGAGAATATTAAATAAATACAATTAGCAACAACCATTGCTCATTTGTGAGTATTTACTAAAATATCAACAACTTATAAGCAATTAAATGTACAGTTATGATTGTAATAAAATTTTGTAAAATTGTATTAACAATTTTATTAGTTAATCTAAGTATAATTATTAATAAATATAAAAGCCAAAACGGCTACAGTAATATATATCTAATCTATGTTCTGTGCAGTTCAGACGGAAAAATGGCAGCACCATCTCATATTTCTCGTATTTTTGCTATATTTTGTTTTGTGAATGTCTGTATTAATTCCTTATTTGTTAACATTTTGTTAAATTCTCCATCGCAGAGATTAAAATTACTTTATATGACTATTGTTACATGTAAATCATTATGCACGCATACTATACAAAATCTGGACCTGTACTTTGTTAGGCATTAGCCGTACCACCACATAAAGAAAGCAAGAAAGTACTTTTACAATGGAAACCAACACTATGGTATCTTTTGCTAGTGGAATTGGAAGGATAATTATAATGGTAAGTCACAACATTAACGAACGACAATTTGCTTTAAAGGAAAGTATTAATTAGGGAATGAATCCCTCTTAGTTTTATGCATAGGAATTTAATCTTGCAAACAAATATTTGTTATATTTTGATGATTTTGTTTACAAGAAAAAGGGGAACAAAGTGGGTCAAGTCAGATTTTACGTGAGGTGCATACAAGCCCATTTTGGAATTTAAAGCTATCCCATTTTCAATTGTAACATAAGGGATGTTATAATTCGAATAGTTTTCGAAATTTGTCACATAAGCCAATAATTTAGAAAATTGAATGTTAAAAAGAATACAATTACAAAATAATTATTTTAAAACATTTGCTTTGAGGCTAAATATTATTATTATCAATTAATATTAATAGTTATCTTATGTAATATTGAACTAGGTAGGTTATAAGAATTTATGCTTCCATAAACTTATTTGAATTTCAAATATTTTGCGCCTTTATCAACAGCGCCACTCCCGGCAAATTCAGTAACCTCTAGATAATCTCGTTACCAGTTGTACTTTTGATTGATTATTATTAACATACAAAAAATCATTTTTTATTTAAATATCCTGTAAAGTAGTAACAAGTCGATATACTTAATTTAAATTATTGTTTCAAGTCGTTATTTGTAACAATTAACGACAATTTATTAAAAGAATGTGATAAACATTTCATTTTTTAATGTTGGCAATGACGTAGTTCTTTCTTGCTCGCTGTCTATTTGTTATCTAAACTGCCTTCCAGTTTACTGTTGTAGCGTAAATTACGTTTTGTTGCTGATATAATATTCGTCTGTGTTTTTGGCAAAATTATTTGGGGAAAAATAATGGTACACATAAAATTTATATCACAATCGAAACTAAAATTGAAGTTGTATAGGTACGTGGTATGCATTTTTTACCGTAGTATTACATTATTTATAGATTTATAGGATTAACATTAAATAAATAAATATACAGCACGAAGGTCCATGTCAGCCATAATTGATTATTTAGGAAAAGCATACACACTAGTTAGGTAATTAATTTAATCGTAATAAAATAACTTCTATTTCCCTTCATTAGTCATATTTGTTCTACAAAATTACTTTTTTGCAATTTGATAAATGTAACTTTAACTGTCTCGGTGTAATGTATGTGAAATTATATAATTAATTCGAATAATTTTTACTAATCACCATTTCTGCTTAATTTCAATTTCATGTGTTCTTTTTTAGGTGCACTTCTTCGGAGTTTTGTTTTCCTGCCTTTTGCCAAACAAGATGAACCTATGAAGAAGCTCCCTACGTCTATAAAAATCATTTGAATTATAGAGATAAAAAATAACTGAAAATGTTCAAAACTAAGTTCATAGGTAGGTGTTATTATCACTGCTTTTGTATAAATGTGAAAATTCCGTTGCAATGTAGGTTAGTTTCAAAGAAGAATTGTGAAAGTACGTTTCTCTCCCTAGATAATAAGGGCTAAACCTCAACATGGAGTCTTCCCATGAAAATAGTTTCTGACAAGAAATTAGTTATCTTTTGGGTACATTAGAATTTCCAGGACAGGGCAATGGTAAGAAAAATAAAAATTAAATATTGTATTTTTAAAAATAGTTTGAAATATTTGAACAAGTAGGTAAAATTTATTTAAAAGATATAAGACTATACCAGAAAAATTACATAAAATCAATATTTGTAAATTTTACAGGAACTTAAAACGTCAGGATGTCACGTGATGCTGAATATTCGTTCCTTCAATCTTTTCTCGAGATAACCACTGTATCTAAGTAAAGCAAAGTATAACTTTTCCAAATTAAAATGGAAGTAGGAGTTTTTGAAAACAGAATAACCAGCGGACATAAAACTGGTGAGTAATTATTTTTTCATTAACAGTTTTTGTGTTGAATCCGAAACTGGAATTTGCAGTTGTAAAATTAAAAGATATAATTTGTACTGTTTTCAAAAGTACAGAAAAGATTTTGATAATTTTGTTTACAGAGATGGGAAACAAAATGTGTAAATTTGTAAAGATAGGGACGTTAAATTCGTTTGGTTCTTGAAATTTATTTATCAGATTTTAATAATTTTGTTGACAGAGTAAGGGAACAAATTGTGTAAAGTTGGAGTTGACTAGGGGTGCCCTCAACCCCATTTTTGAATATAAAGCTTTGCAATTTTCATTAATAAAATTACGGGCGTTATATCGTAAACTTTTCGAAATTTATTTTACGTGTGGTTGCGTTCCACTATTTCCTTGAACTTCTAACATTACGATTTGTAATTGTTTTGTTTTTTTTTTCATATCTAGTAAAGTACTCTGATGTGTGATTACTTATCCTGGTGTGCTATTGACGTGTTCCCGTTCAACATTATCTACACAATTCTCAACAGCGTTACTCATCGTGGGAGCATCCTGTAGTATATATTCTACTGCAACAACTACCTGTTCGCCATGGTATTTTTTTTGGATTTGGTTTGCTGCTTTCGCATGTTCCGTTTGAAATGTTACGAACACATAATTAAGGTGATATTAAATTAAATTTAATGAATAAATGCTTGTTATTAATCTGTTGCTACCGTATTTGTTTCAGATCGACGCTGGAGAAGAAAAAGAAGATCCATTCCGTAGTTAGACTATTTATTTGAATAACTGTTATTTTGCATGCTGTTTATTTGAATTATTATTTTATTTTGCATGTTCTTTTGCTTACCTCTTCGCTTTGCTTACTGCAATTCTTACTATCACGCTTCGCATTTACCCTATATGATCCGCAGGATTCAACGTTTCGTTATCTTGCTTGTTCCTTCTCATCCAAGGCGTAGAAGCAAAGGCCTCCCTGAGTGACTTGCCTTGGACTTAGCTTTTTAGTTGTTCTTTGAAGTGTCTTATACACTTCACGCGGTCTTCTTCTTACGTTCGCTTCATTTTTCAGACTGTTTGGTGTGGGTTATCTGGAATAGAAGCAATAGGCGACTGCCCAGCTCTCACAGACGAAATCTGTCCAATCTTTTCTACCAAATTCTATTAGTTTTTGTCGTTAGTCCTTTGTAGTTTAGTTGGTTAATACGCTGCACTATTCGCTTACAGGTAAAGGGCATCGATCGAAGACTAAAGACATACTTTATTCTTTTTCATTGGTTTTCTTGTATTTTTCTCTTACAGGTATTTTTTTGTATTTATAAACTATTACGTTAATATTTAAACGATATGTTTGTAACGAAAAAGTCCCTCGGATACTCAAAACATTTCTAAATTGTCTTTTTGATAAAATTATTAAAACTAAATTCAATTTTAATCATTCGAAATATATTGGCGGATAAGGGTTGGTTATAAGGGGTGGTTGTGGAGGCCACGGAGTATTAGAGGGGCTTTTTTAGTCCAAATATATAACGCTTAAATTTTAAATTTTAAAAATTTAAAAGTGAAAAAGATTTAAACCAAAATGCTTTTGGTTTAAATCTTTTTCATTTAATTTCAACGATGTTTCATAATTATCCAACAGCCAGTTCAGTTGAAATTGTTAATTTAAAAGTCTAGTAAGTTTTTCGTGTTCGTATAATGATGTAATTGTATTTTAACTTGTGTATTTTCTCTTTGACAGGTATTGTGTTATATCGTATTCGAATAATAATATTGTTATTATGTTATTAAACTTGTAAAAGTTTATAAGAAAATAATGCACTGTACGTAATTTTGTTTCGATTGTAATAAAATAATACTAAAATGTATCTATAGTTTATTGTTGTTTTACAGATCTTGTTGTTAAAAAATGTAAAATTCTTTTAGACTATAAATAAACTTATAAAGGTAAAGAATTGTTTTAATTAATAGCTCATAAAGAAAAATAATATAAAAATAAAAATGTGCTTGTAAAGTTATTTGTTGATCACACCTCGTAAATGTCCAGAAAATGAAAATTTGTTTAAATTTTAACCATTTGTATCAGGAGAGCATGTCGCAAGAGGTATTTTTCGGAAAAATTTGATTGTCCCATTGTTTATTTATCAGCCCTCGTATAAGCCCAGAAATGATAAATTTGCTTAAATTTTGACCATTTGTATCAGGAGAACATAAGTAGCAGGAGGTATATTTATTATTTATTGATCAACCCTCGTATAAACTCAAAAATTGAAATTTTGCTTCAATTTTGACCATTTGTATCAGGAGAACATAAGTCGCAGGAAGTATATTTTTTATTTACTGATCAACCCTCGTATTAACTCAAAAATTTTGCTTAAATTTTGACCATTTGTATCAGGAGAACATAAGTCGCAGGAGGTATATTTTTTATTTATTGATCAACCCTCGTATGAACTCAAAAATTAAAATTTTGCTTAAATTTTGACCATTTGTATCAGGAGAACATAAGTCGCAGGAGGTATATTTTTTATTTATTGATCAACCCTCGTATGAACTCAAAAATTAAAATTTTGCTTAAATTTTGACCATTTGTATCAGGAGAACAGAAGTCGCAGGAGGTATATTTTTTATTTATTGATCAACCCTTGTATAAACTCAAAAATTAAAATTTTGCTTAAATTTTGACCATTTGTATCAGGAGAACATAAGTCGCAGGAGGTATGTTCGGAAACAAATTTTTTGAAGAAATTTCCACATTTGTATGAGGAGAGTATAACAAGACAAGGCTTTTTTTTAAGAAATATAATTTGGTCGAAAGAATGGTTTCGAAAAATCTTTTACTCATGAAATGTCTACTACAGTTTTATATGGTTAATAAAAACAGGTATTTAATTTTAATTGATTTATTAATTAAAGCAGTTTTACATTTAACTACAGGAATATATATTTATAATCCTTATACTATAATTACACATATAACACATTAAACTTTAGATTCATATAATACACACATAAAACAATGTAAAAGTAATAATAGTAAATGTACAAATTAAGTTACGATTACTATATTAAAATAAGAGTACAAAACAAAATACCTGTCAAAGAGAAAATACACAACAAATTAAAATACAGTTACATCATTATAAAAGTTTATAGTCGTTCATGTTGTAATAAAAACTCACAGCAAAAAGGACGACAAGAAGTTGTTTGTGTTCATTCAGTACGACTATCAATAACTTTTGCTCTTTTCTGGTATTTACTACAACACAAAAAACTTACTAGACTTTTATATTAACATTTAAACGTTATATTTGGACTAAAAAAGCCCCTCTAATACTCCGTAGCCCTCACAATTATCCCTTATAGCCAACCCTTATCCGCCAATATATTTCGAACGATAAAAATTGAATTTAGTTTTAATAATTTTAAGAAAAGACAATTTAGAAAAGTTTTGAGTATCAGAGGGACTTTTTTGTTACAAATATATCGTTTAAATATTAACGTAATAGTTTATAAATACAAATAAATACCTGTAAGAGAAAAACACAAGACAACAAATGAAAAAGAATAAAGTATGATGTCTTCAGTCTTCGATCGATGTCCTTTACCTGTAAGCGAATAGTGCAGTATATTAACCAACTAAACTACAAAGGACTAACGACAAAAACTAATAGAATTTGGTAGAAAAGATTGGACAGATTTCGTCTGTGAGAGCTGGGCAGTCGCCTATTGCTTCTATTCCAGATTACCCACACCAAACAGTCTGAAAAATGAAGCGAACGTAAGAAGAAGACCGCGTGAAGTGTATAAGACTCAGGGAGGAACAAGATAACGAAACGTTGAATCCTGCGGATCATATAGGGTAAATGCGAAGCGTGATAGTAAGAATTTCAGCAAGCAAAGCGAAGAAGTAAGCAAGAGAATATGCAAAATAATAAAAACAAACTAAAATGAATTCTAATAAAACAAACATGCAAAATTAAAAGACTAATTCAAAACAAAAGACAAAAATAACTAATAAGGATTTCTAACTACGGAATGGATCTTCTTTGTCTCCTCCAGCGTTGACCTGAAACAGATAAGGTGGTAACAGATTAATAAAAAGTAAATAACAATAATTATTTTATGTATTCTTACCTTAAATTCCAGAATATGATGTTCATGTGGCAGCAGTAAAAAATCATCCACCCAATATGATGTTATTGTTGCAGTGTGGACAATTCCTTATTGTAGTGAAGTCTAAATAGGGTTCTGGTTGTATGCTCTTACTTGCAGATCCTCAATTAGCTGCACAATGGCCCAAAAAAATGAAATCCATAAACATTTTCCAGTGTTGTGAATGTGTTCCATTAGAACCAAATTTTACTTAATCGCTCTTCCGTTCATCCATCAATCTATAGGAAAGGACAATAAAAACGCATTAACTACACTATCAAATAATCAAAAGCTAAAATAAAATAAAAAACGAACCGAAAAGTAAGACAATTGTGAAATATTACAATGGCGACGAGGCGTGCCTTTCGCGACAATAATAATAAATCAAAAATGGGATTATGGGCATCCCTAGTCAGTTTCGACTTTATACGTTTTGCTGTCCTACTCTGTGAACAAAATTATTAAAATCTAACAAATAAATCTCGAGAACCGAACGAACTTAATATCCCTAACTTTACAACTTGAAATTGTGAAGTATCAATTGCAAAAAAGGGGTTGCGTCGGCCCCCACGACAATCTTAATTTAAATGTTTTGTTACCCTACCCTGTAAACAAAATCATTAAAATCTGACAAATAAAATTTCAAAAACTATACAAGATATAACACCCTTAATTTTACTAATAGAAATTGCAAAGTCTAATGTCCTCAGAAGGGTTTGTGCGCACCCCCATGTCAAATATAACTTTACAGGATTTGTTCCCTACTCTGTGAACAAAATGATTAGTCTGAAAAATAAATTTCGAGAACCGAACTTAACTTCCCTAACTTTTACAACATTAAATTGTGAAGTTTCAAGAGCAAAAACGGGGTTGCGTACGCCCCCACGAAAATCCTACTTTAAATATTTTGTTATCCTTCTCTGTAAATAATTTTTTTTAAATCTGACAAACAAAATATCAAAAACTATACAAGATATAACACCCTTAATTTTATTAATAGAAATTGCAAAGTCTTATGTGCTCAAAAGGATATGTGCGCACCCCCATGTCAAATCTGACTTTGGATATTTTGTTACCTTTCTCTACGGACAAAATTACAATAATCTGCAAAATTAATTTCGAAAAGTTTAAGAGATATAACGCCCTTAACTTTATTAGTGGAAATTGTAGTTTTATGTTCAAAAATTGGGTTGTTGGCATCCCTAGTCAACTCTGACTATACAGAATTTGTTACCCTTCCCTGTATACAAAATTATTATAAAAGTTATAATACTCTTAATTTTATTAATAGAAATTGCAAAGTCATGTCTTAAAAAGGGTATGTGCGCACCCCCATGTCAAATCTGACTTTACATAATTTGTTCCCCTACTCTGTGAACAGAATTATTAAAATCTGGCAAATAAATTTCGAAAACCGAACGAATGTAACATCCCTATCTTTACAACTTTACACATTTTCTCTCCCATCTCTGTTAACAAAATTATCAAAATCTCAAATGTAATTTTGACAACTGTACAAATTATATCTCTAATTTTACAACTGCAAATTGCAGTTTCAGATTAAACACATAAACTGTTAATCAAAATATAATTACTCATCAATTTAATGTCCGCAGGTCATTTTGTTTTCAGAAACTCTCTACTTCCAATTTAATTTGGAAAAATGGTGCTCTGCTTTACTAAGATACAGTAGTTTTCTCGAGAAAAGAGAAGGGACCAATATTCAGCATCACGTGACATCCTGACGTTTTAAGTTCCTGTAAAATTTACAAATATTGATTTTCTGTTATTATTCTGTCTTTTCTATCTTTTAAATAAATCTTACCTACGTTAGTTAATATAATGTAGTAATTAATATTTCTAAATTTTCAAATTTACAAAACCATTCTATTTGTGTCATCAGAATCTTTCAAAGTCAAATAAATTACATCACCTACCTATTTACTTAGCTTCAAATATTTTCAGTTGTCTAATTAATAAGATCTTTTAGACATAAGCAGGAAATTAATTTCTTGCGCAGGTTGAATTGTTGAATGAGGAACTTGTTTGGCAAAGGGCAAGAAACCAAATTTTTTTTCAAGTGTACCTGCAGAGCAGAAAATCACACATGAAATTAAAATTGTTGAGTGTAACTTACTCGAATTATCTGAATTAATCATTTAAATTCACACATATTGTCCCAAACAGTTAATGCATTGTATAATTTACGATTTTTTGTTAGACAATTACTAAAGCTGTTAATTAAAAATGTAATTACTTACTAATCTCATGTCTACAAATCATTCTGTTCCCAAGAATAATCTGCTTTGGAAAAAATTGATAGAACCAGTATTACAGCAATACATGGCATCGTGATGATTATGTTTGTTACTGTAAAATTAATGACAATTATGGATTAATTGTATAATTTACAATTTTTTGTTAAACAATTACTAAAACTGTATTTGGTAACTTGTTCAAACATTTTAAACTATTTTCAAAAATATGTACATTATTTAATTTTTATTTTTCTTACCATTGCCCTGTACTCGAAATTCCAATGTACCCAAAAAATAACTAATTTCTTGCCAGAAACTATTTTTATGGGAAGACTCCATGTTGAGGTTTAGCCCTTATTTCCTAGGGAGAAAAACGTACTTTTACAATTCTTCTTTGAAACCAATCTACATTGCAATGGAATTTTTACATTTATACAAAAGCAGTGATAATAAAAATAGTATATAAATAATATGATTGAATGCGAGACAATGTTTAATTTTTTTTTATCAAAGCCTAACTACTTGTATCATCAGAAACTTCAAATAAATTAGATCACCTACCTATGGATTTATTTTTGAACATTTTAAGTTATTTTTAATATGATCTTTGAAGACGTAAGGAGGAAATACACCTTTTGGCTTCTGCATAGATTGAAGTTGTTTGGCAAAAGACAGGAAAACAAAACTCTGAAGAAGTGCACCTAAAAAAGAACATATGAAATTGAAATTAAGCAGAAATGGTGATTAATACAAATTATTCGAATTAATCATATAGTTTCACAAACATTACACCTAGACAGTTAAAGTTACATTTATCAAGTTGCAAAAAAGTAATTTTGTAGAACAAATATGACTAATGAAGGGAAATAGAAGTTATTTTATTACGATTAAATTAATTATAAATTAATTACCTAACTAGTGTGTACCTATGCTTTTCCTAAATAAACAATTATGGCTGACATGGACCTTCGTGCTGTATATTTATTTATTTGATGTAAATCCTATCTATAAATAATACTCCGGTAAAAAATACATACCACATATAAAACTTCAATTTTAGTTTCGATTGTGATATAAATTTTGTGTGTACCATTATTTTTTTCCAAATAATTTTGCCAAAAACACAGACGAATATTATATCGGCAATAAAACGTAATTTACGCTACAACAAATCTATGCAATAAACTGGAAGTAAGTTTAGATAACAAATAGACAGCGAGCAAGAAGGAACTACGTCATTGCCAACATTAAAAAATGAAACGTTTATCACATTCTTTTAATAAATTGTCGTTAAGTGTTACAAATAACGACTTAAAACAATAATTTAAAATAAGTATATCGACTTGTTACTACTTTACAGGATATTAAAATAAAATATGATTTTTTGTATGTTAATAATAATCAATCAAAAGTACAACTGGTAACGAGATTATCTCGAGGTTACTGAATTTGCCGGGAGTGGCGCTGTTGACCCAAGGCGCAAAATATTTGAAATTCAAATAAGTTTATAGAAGCATAAATTCTTATAACCTTCCTACTTCAATATTACATAAGATAATTATTAATATTAATTGATAATAATAATATTTAGCCTCAAAACAAATGTTTTAAATAATTATTTTGTAATTCTGTTCATTTCAACATTCAATTTTATAAATTATTGGCTTATATGAAACATATCGAAAACTACGAATTATCACATCCCTAATTTTACAATTGAAAATGTCATAGCTTTAAATTCAAACATTGGATCGTACGCATCTCACGTAAGTAGATATGACTTTATACATTTTTTCTCTTTGCCTATAAACAAAATTATTAAAATCTGATAAATTTCGAATAGTATTCGAGATAGGTATAACACCCTTAATTTTATTAGTAGAAATTGCAAAGTATTATGTTCAAAAATGGGGTTGTGGGCACCCCTAGTCAAATCTGACTTTACACATTTTGTTCCCCTACTCTGTGAACAAAATTATTAACCTTTTGGTTTTCGAATTTTGACTAAAGACTAACTAATGTGTTGGTAATGGTAAGTATATAGGTATGTATTTTTAGAAAATTCTAATTGATTCTTATTTTGCCTAAAGATTTTCTTAAGATTAATTAAGAATAATTGCGATGGGTTTTATATTTTTTGGATCAAATGAAATTATGAATTTTTTTTGACTAAGCCAGAATCAAAGTAATGTCTTACAGATACCGTACTTGTAGATTAGATTTATTGGGACGTTGCCACATAGAAAATAAGTAGCAGTTCTATACAAAACAATGCACTTGTAAATTATTAAGTTGTTAATAAATAGAAACAGATAATCATACCAATTTTAGCAGATAACAACAAAGTAGTTCTTGGACCGAGGCTTTTTCATTAAATTATTTACTCTACCACCAACATTTTCATTTTATTTGAGAAAGCTTCTTTTCTTTAGTGTATGATCATAAAAGCCGATTAGTAATTGATTTTATAAATGTTGCAGAAACAATTTTTATCCTACCTGATAATCAAAGTGTGTAAATAAAATACCATTATATTTTTTTTAAACAATTGCTATCAGTTTAAAAGAATAAATACAGGGGTTTTAAAACGTCTAATGCACCACTCAAACTGAAGAACTCTAAATATTACATTTATACCCCTTGTTTAGTAGAGTGAGAATTATTCATGCATCGTTGCTGTTTTTGTAACATTAAGAAAATTAATATTTCCATTTCTATTTCCACAACCTTATCCTGAAGAAGCTTTCTCACGTGAAAGTGGGAGTTCAGTAGCATATTATATTACTATCCATAATTAATTAATATTATTAGATTATTACGTACTTACACGTTATTCTGCAATAAATCTTTCTTTTTTCAATAAGAACAAACAAATGGTTGTTAGTGGAAAAAGGTGCTTCTGTGGTTCATTTTGGAGTGAAACAGGACTAACATATGACATTCAAAATCCAGAGACAATTTCTGTAAATTGAAACATTATTAAAAATTAATTTTTTCTCCAAAATAACAAACATGCACAATAAGATGTTAAAGTAAAGCTGAATCTTGTTATATGTTTATATAAACTGTATATTTAGATACGTTTTCTCACCTTAATTGACTGTAATAATGTGTAAGGAGAAAACACAGCAATCAGAAACCAAATCCAGAAGACAATTAAAATTATCTCCGATGCTCCTTCTTATTTATTGGACAATCTACAAGACACGGACAAGAATGTGATTAGTTAATTATTGAATAAATAAAACAAATTAAAATTAAAACAAGAAATAAAATTATGAAACATTACAATGGCAACAAGATACGCCTTTTATGACAATTGTGTAAATGTAGTTCTTACTAATGAATAAATAATAATATAAATAAATATCTATTTATTCTCACCTTAAGAGCTTCTAAACAGTATTCGGTCAACTATTTCAATCTTTCAGGGGATCGATTATCGAGATATTAATTTAATAATGTCTTGCCAAAAAGAAAGGCGCACTTTATATATATAGTCAATCTTCATGCTTAGTGCCTACAGAAGAATAACAAATACTTTAATTACTTTACAAAAAACACTTGCTAATTTTATTTAATAAATCTTACTTAATTCAAACTAGATAATGATGAATAAATTCCCTATTAAACTTTACTTAACTATCCTAAATATATTTATCTGTTTGCTTCATTGTCAAACAAATAACATCACATGCATTTATTTGCATCTTACTTTTCTACAATCAATAACGCTCTTTAACGACGTTGTTTAAAGGGAACTCTGTCTGCTATAGTGTAATTGTTGAAGGCAGAATTTATTTCATAACGACAGGAAAATAACTGGATCCAGAAAGTATCTGAAAAAAAGAATAAATGAAAATAAGTAACGTTTCACACAAACTGTACCAAAAACTAACTAACTACAATACATTACGTATATCAATAATATATTTTTAAGTACATTACGATTCTTTAATTAAGGAGAAAATAATTTCATCAACTAACTACTACAAACTGTTTTAACTGAACTGATGCGCATAAAAAAATGTAATTTATGCTTCTTTAGTAAGGATAAAATTAAAATATGGTAAAATAAAACACTATTATCCCACATAAGGGGTTGAAAGTACATCTCATTGGTATATATAACTGAAAGGTTCGCTTTAAATTGATAACCCCAACTTTTTTAGCCGAATAGCTAAGATAGCATGGACACATTTTATATATGTGAAAAGTTAATATAAGTACATGCATAAATCAATAAGTAATGAGTGATTTTATGTTAAATTATAAACATTTAAAGTAACCTAAACAATTACTGCTGCCACTTACTTTTCTGATTATGTCAACCCCTAGAGCATTCATTACGACTTTGCCAATTCACTGTTATGATAAATATACTACGTTATATGTTGCCAGTGTAAAAAAGGCCTTCTTTCAGTTTCAGGTCCTGCTACTGATGACGTGCAAGTGTCCAAGTCCTGGGTTTTGGGTGATGTTCCTGCAATAATGCCAAATAATTTGTTCATGTAATATAAATAGCTAATTTGGTATATGTTTATGTAATAAAGAATGTGAACAAAATACATTTGATAAAAATTTAGAATGATGAGGGCCATACAAGTTTTTATTAGTCGACAATCTTCTAATATAAATTACATGCAAAAATGTTTATTAAATGTATTTTCAAAATTTCAATTGCTTTTTAACTTATTTATTAGCATTAAGCGTGGGGAAGGATAAGAGAACCAAATTAATTAACGATACTACTAACATATAAATAAAACAATAATACAGCCATATGTAAATTCAAATTTAAAAAACCATAGAATAAAGACGAGTATAAACCATAGATAATAATAAAGCCCCAACATTCAGTTACAGCGTTGTCAAGTTCACAAAGTTGAATTATTGACCAGAATTTTAATTCATTCAAAATAAAAAAATAAAACTTAAATATGAATATTTTTCAGAACACTAATTAGAAAAAATATTCATTTAGTATGTTTCTGCCCAGAGGAGATCCAATAAATATTTTGGAATTGAGCTTAAAATGATGGAATAATGTCGATAATCATTCGATAATTATTATAATCTATGATTATTATGTTACGTCTGGCAATGTTGGTTTTGTTTACAATTTTATTTTAAATTTTAGTATAATAAAAAAATGTTAAATATTTACTTAATAATCTTAAAATTTTATTTATTTTAGAGAGCTATATATAATTATTCGCTGATTACTGCACCTAATAAATAAAAAAGAATTAAGTACATACCTGGTAAAGTAACAGGTTATAAACTACTGTTATGAAATGTCGTCTTACCGACTTTATATTTTTTTAAAAAAATGTTTTATTTTAACACTTTTTATAATAATATTTTTATTGGTAGTTGCAGTTAACTATTTAGCTTTTAAAAACGACATTTCCTTGTATTCATTTCATCCTTCCTTTCTGTCGGTTGGGGTAAGTCTTTAGTCAGTCATTAACTTTAAAGACATTCTTTAATCATGGATATTCGTCAATGATTTAATAGCTGTAATGCTGTAAATAAAGTTTATTATTGATGCATTTTCAGTGGCTGTTAATGACTCTTGCAATTTTCGTATTTTCAAATTCTCCCATTCTTGAAAGAAAAGTTAATTATAAACAGAAGAAAAAAGTCCATTGGATATTACAAACAGTAGCAGTTATATGTGTTGGTATTGGTTTTACAGTTATTCTATTTGTTAAAAGTATTTCCAACAAACTACATTTCCAAACATGGCATAGTCTCTTCGGTCTGGTTTCTGTATTTTCATGTGTTCCTTCGATAGCTTTAGGTATAACATATTCTTACAGCATTTTCTTGAGAAAAATTATTGGTCCATCTTTGTGTAAGCAGTTGCATACATTATTTGGAGTCGTTACCTATTTATTGCTGTCTTTGACAGTGTTTCTTAGTACTTACTCTCAATGGGTACTTAATAGCGAGTTCACTGCTCAACAGTTAAATATAATGAAGTTAGTTATTCTATTATCTAGTACTGTTGTTATTCAAAAACCTGTTTACCAATTGATTAAAGGTTTAACTAGTTAGGTTCATACTTTGTCTTTTTAATAAACTTATTTTATACACCAGGAAAAGTGCAATAAGTTGTAGTATAACTATTATTGTAATATATTTTCTTAAATCTTTTACTTCAAGAAATGAATTGTTATTTTTTTAATAAATATATTTATACTGTTTAAATATTCGATTTATTTCTGGATTAATTTATTAATTGGTTTTTTGTTTAACTAACAATTTTATAACATAAGTCAGTACTTGTTGCTGGTTACTCATACCCAATTTGAGGCACTTTATTACTTGAGCACTCCTAATAAATACACAATAATTTATTTGTTAATAATTTTATGTTCCTTTTTACTTATAATAATTGAAGTTTAACTGTTTTTATTGCACTTACTTATCGAATATCTTGATAATATAAATTCAAACAGTTGGCACTAATTCTGCTCTTTATTACTCTTAAGTTGCTCAAACTGTTTTGATTTAACTCATTTGTTTATTTGCTTAATGAAAGTACTAATTAATATTCTGATTATTTATTATTAGTTTTAATAAATGATATGTTCTCAAGAATTGAAATTTCAAAAGACTATTATAATCAACTTTTACCTACTGTTTTTAATTAAACAGTACGATGAGTGTCTATGAATACAGTATTTGATTTGAGTTAGTGTTGGTGGGCGGAGCGTATGAGTAGTTGAGTTAACCTAACCTTAAATACGAGTTGTTAAAGGTAGTTGTAAGATACGGATATTTTATAATATTAGTATTAGTATATTTTAGTTTGGTAGTAAAGATGTTTTGATGAAAACGAACTCACTCTTTTAATTATATGAGGTAATTTCGTTAAGCCTATAATAGTAAGTAGACCTAGGTAAATGTTGTTTAAGGTCAGTACACCGTGAAATAATTATGTTTTATTAGCAATAAATAGCGATATTTTTTCTTCAAAGATGTACTTTCAGTTACTAGAGCTATTGGTTCATTAAAGCTAATACATTGAATTTTTGGTTGCAGGTGCAGGTGACTTGTTGTTATTGCGAACTGCCTGGAGTAATAACTCTTTGATTTAAAGAAGAAGTCCCTATGCATTGAAATTATTTTGTCCTCTCGAAGGAAGCAGCAGAGGGTAACCTTTTCAATATTTATGTATCAATAACTATAATTTTTATAATCAATTTGTATATATTATAGACTTAATTTGGGGTTCTTGTATCTGTACTTAAATAGGTAATTGAAACAAACGAAACATAGTTTTTAATAATCCGTTATAAAACTAATTAAGCCTTAAGTCAATTATTAAGTTAAAAATAATAGAAAACAGAAAAATCAATGATTCGCACGGGCATGATCCTGTTAGGCTACAAGCTTCTGATAACAGAACCAAACTGTAAGGAGGGCTTAGTTCAGATGACTGCTTTTTAATATTTGACAATAACTTGTTTAGAAGAAGTAGAAATTATATTTTTCTGAAGACGCCTTTGATACGAGGTTATAATTACGTAGTGTCAGGCTGTTACGTCACGTCTATGGTCACGTCTCGATAATAAATATTTGCTGCAAATGCGTACATGATGCAGTTTTGTGGGAGGTGTACCGTTAACAGAAGTAATGGTACAGTTGGTCATTGTACAGTTTGACACAATAATAATGTTCTATAAAATGTATAAAAAAATATAAATTTGTAATCGTATATAGGGTCTTAGGGATTATAAGAGCATGAAAATGTTTATAAATTTACTAAGTTCAATACTTATTTAGTAACATGTCAAAATAAAACTATTTATTAATTTTTTGTTTTTAGCTAGAACTATGGGAGATATGGCTACAGGAATTTTAGTAAGTCCATTACAATATTTTTGAAATTTTCTTTAAAAGTTATTTTAATGTATCTTTCACATTGGCTTTAGGTGTTACAAACCATATCCTGCTGTTAGAGCTCATTTTAACTGTTAGTTGATAGTTCATGCGCTCGTTTTCTTCCTCAATGTTAATTCAAGATTATTAATTTAAAAATCATTGTCAAAAAGAATATATCTGTAGACAAAGAATGTCAACATCATTATATTTTTGGACATTATAACAGTTAAAAATGCAAGGAGTTACGTACTGAATGTTCTTATAAATATTTTTGTTTCAATTTTAGGAAAGTAGGAACGTGTATACCTCAAAATGGAATTTATTATTTGATAAACGTGTAAAGGAATGGTTATCTTTCAAACCAAAACAAGGTTTACAAGTTTATCCATGTTACATTTGTCGACATATGTAAGTTATTGGATTTATTCAAGCCAAACTAAAAACTTTTCTTATAGTAAGTTACGTAGCGCATGCGTAAAATATTAATATTTTATAACTTTGCTACAGATTTGCGTCAAAGAATTCGTTCATCGATCATGTGAATCGAAGGTCGATTCGCATAGTATACAATTGCAAGCGGTGCTCACATACTTCGCCAGAAGATTTAGTGTTTTACAATCCCTGCTCGTTCTTATTACATGCCCGACAGCATTTTTCAATGAATAGCGGCGTCATAGACTTGGATGAAGTAGAAATATCTCTTCTTCCGGTAGGACTTGCGGGGTTCATGCCAGTTCCAAACATAAAGGTACTTTATGACATTGAAGGTGACGACATCATTTCGGAGTATATAAATAACAGGTTTTATAACCCCACTGCTGAGAGTCACGGTCGTAGGTTCGTCCATTTTAACCCCAACGAAGTGATTTTATTTATTTCCGGTACCACCGACCAATCCTTTCTATCGTTGAAGCAGATCAGTCGGAAAGTTCCCAAATGTATCCTGACTCAAACAGATGGATTTAATATAAATCGACGTCGTGTACTTCCTTCTTCTCGTATACTTAATTTGAACTTTGGTAATACTAATAGCGCAGTTGTGCTGTCGGCTGATGTTAGTAATGTTCCGATTCCGGATGCAGTGATAAAGATTGAACATGCAGAAGAAAATCAAAGTCAGAATCAATATGTTATGCCGATTATAACGAAGGTTGAAACCCTGGCGGAGTCGGATAACCCATCTTCTCAAAATTTTACAACAGACGGGGATGATCCTACGATTTGTACTGAATGTAACGAAGAACAAGACGAGTCAATGTCGAATCATTTCCTGCAAGAAAATAAGCCATTGAACGAATCTTTTCGTTGTTCTGTTTGTAAATTAGTATCTCCAACTTTGTGTTCTTTCGAAGCTCACAAACGTATCCATAATACCAGTCCTCCACATGTCTGTCCGGAATGTGGAAAGTGTTTTGTTAGCTGGCCTCTTTTACAGAGTCATCTGAATAATGTCTGTTACCATTTGCAGAAACATGTGCGAGTTAAGTGTCCTGGGAAAAAGTGCAGTGGTAAAATATTTGCTCAAAATATTACCTTTATTACCCACTTTTCAGCTGTTCATTTGTTGACAAGTTACGTATGTGAACTTTGTAACGAAACTTTTGACACTGATTTGGATTATTTTGAACATGCCGAAGACCATCATCAAGAAAATGAGAAGTTTCACACTTTATTCACTTGTGCAATTTGTACTAACCAGGAAACGTTTTCGGGACAAGAAAAAAAAAATGAACATGCTTTGTCCCATGCAAAGGACAGGGCCAATTTTGTTTACGTCTACGTCTGCAAGTTTTGTAAAAATATTTTCAAGACGACTACCACATACTCTATTCATATACAAAAATGTTCCAAAAATATTGCTAAAAAAGATCAAAACTCAATGACTGTGTCAGCAGTTAACGGAGAATCCGGGATGTTGCCCCTGGACAATCGAATCCCGCCTAAAAAGTTAGTAGAATGTGTTGAAAATAATATTCGAATGGTAATTACAATATGTTCGAGATGTAACGTTCGTCTGAAGTTTCAAGTCTTGTATTTGCACAATATTGTGTCTAATTGCCCAAAATGTGGAGAAAAGTTGTTTTTACCAGCTAAAAGTTTCTCTATGCCGAAGGAAGGCAATTTACGTAAGAAACTGCCAAGTAAAACGATTGTTAGGACTGATATGTATGTTGATCCTGAAGAAAACACATGTTTACTTTGTAGAGCTAGTGTTGAAAATATAAAAGAACATATGATGGTTTGCAAGTACGGTAAACCCGTTGTTACTATTCCTAAAGTTTCTAAAATAATATCAAGAAAAGAAGATGGAGAAGGGAAAGAAGATATAGAAGCAATAGAAGAGAGGGAAGGAAAAGAAGAAGGAGAAGGACAAGGAAAGAGAAAGGTAGAAGAAGAAATTTCCCCAAAATCCGATAAAAGTGTTACAAAAAAACGAAGACATTACAATTATAAAAGTTTGACCTTTAACCACAAGAAACTGTTAGCGTCTACAAGAAGATATCCTGAGCTTCATCAAACCGATGAACCTGACCAACCAATACCTTTCGAAGGTACTTACCATTGCCGATTGTGTTCCTTTTCTGACCAAGATCGTGAAGTATTCTGTGACCACGTTCTTACCCATCGTCTGGTGTCAACTTCGTATCAGTGTATGGAGTGCGGGGAGTGTTTTGTGGTAAAGCCGTCTTTGGTGAAACATCTTCAATTTTATCACCAGATATTTGACATAGACTCCTATCTTGAAACGAATAACTGTTATGACAAGGAAGCTGTTAAGAAATTGGAGGAGAACCTGAAAATGGCTCCTGGTGAGTCGAGAACTCCTGTAAAAGAAAACCAATGTAGGGTTTGTTTGCAACAATTTGAGTCTGATTTTGACTTACATAAACATCTTCGAGTCCATGGTATGGCATTTTTATCGCATAATGTTAAATGATCCTCAATGTTCTCTGTTAAATAAGGTTTTATTGTTTTGCACAGTTTGCAGATGCGACTGAAGTCAGAATTTACAATTTTTAAAAGCCACACACAGTAAGGAATGTATGGACTGAGATGAAGTTTGATTTTATAATTAACGGGTAATAAAACTTTTCGTCCTAGTAATGTATAATACGAATTTAATGTAACTATTTGTTGGATAAAAACATCTTATTTGATCACAGGTTTATTATTATTATCTAATACTGTCTTTTACATAAATTTCATTTGATTTTGTATATATCATCAAATTCTACATACAAACAAGTGATAATGTCATTTTGTGATAATTGACTATAGTTGTAAACTGAACTGTTGAAAATTATAAAAAATAAGGGGATAGAAAAGATAAAATTGTACATACCAAAAAGAAATGATTTTCTTGTAAATAATAGTTTTTGTAGAAAAAAATAAATAAACTTGATGTTATTTTTACATTGGTCTATAATTAATAATAACTATTAAACTATTTAATTATTTTAAGTAAATAATGAAAATAGCAAAATAAAAATAATATAGGTACCTAATTAATTCTACGATGATAATAAAAGATACCTACGCAATATAATAAAATTATTTTGATAATATACAATAAATTGCTAATTAAAATTGTACCAGCACCAAACTATGTACCATACTATATCAAAATTGAGAAGTAACATAATTTATACACACAAAAGTCAATTAATTTTAGGTATAAAAAATATCAGTTAATATAAAAAGGGAATTCAATTTCCAGTCATTGATATGAAATTTATATTTGTTTTGAACTTTTTCTTTCTTTTTTATAAAAAAAATAATATTCATTAGTTGATTAATTTGGTTGTAAAGTAATTGAAAGTTATATAAAATCAGGTACTTACATAAAACAATGGTCAACAACCCGTATGTTGTTATAAACTAAACAAATTCTGGGAAAAACTGAAATGACTAGTTTAAATTCAAAAAAGTAAATTTCACTAAAACATTTAATATTATAATTACTTAAAGCTTATTTTTAATGCACATATCTTTATCATTATCTTAGGGAATAAATTCAATAAACAACAGACACTTTGACGTTATTATTTTATTAATAACGCGTCAATGATGTATTTTCTAATTTGCTTAAGTTGCATTTATAATTTCGTTAATATTCCTAGAATCTGTGTGTCTATTGTTTTTAAATAAATATAACGAGATCTGAAATATATATATAATCCCATTAATACCACGAAAATAAAATAAAACATAATAATACTACGTAATAAATAAATTAGTTTTCTTAATGTAATCACAGAAAACAAAAGTGGATTTTTAAGTACTTATTATATTATGAGGTCTGCACTAAGACGAAAATAGTGCTGTGGGATTTTTAGTTTTATTAAATCGATTTTATAATTATTAATGGATGATACGTTTAAAAATGATCTTTCTGAATATTAAATTGTCCCAACTGTATCATTTAGTAATAATTTGATTATGTTGATAAAAAATTAGAACTAAAAAAAGAAAGAAACGTTTTTTGATGCGCTGTTTTTATCATAATGGTTAAACAATTAATATTTATTAGTGATAAAAAAACAGTTAGGTCATTTTATATTTGGAAAGAAAATTTACCAGTTAATAAAAAAATCGATTTAATGAAAATAAAAATTTTGCGGTGCTAACTTTGTCTTAGCGAGACCAGCAGCAAAAAAGAAAGCAAGAGAACATTTTCGTAAATAAAATTGAAAAATGTTGTAGAAACGTATTTTTTATCTTTTATGAATTTTATCGAACAACATTGACAACGATATTTTTTCTTAATCTTTCCTACGTTATAAAGCAATTAACGGCGTGCTGAAAATTTTGCTAATAACAATTAGTGTTGTCACTTACACTATTTTTTCTTGGGTGTGCTGTAGGCCAGAGCAATAGTGGAGCATGAGTACGGTTAGGCCTTGTATTTTGGCATCGGCTTGTCCTATAAGGAACGCAAGTCTAGCTTTTTCAACATCCGACTCGGTGCTACTTAGTTGTTTGCACATTTCCATGTGCTCAATAGTTGTAGAGTCCAGCACCCTTTTTAACTCTGAAACCTGTCCAAAAACTTACCTTATGTGATTGTCCTAAGTGATAAGTACTTACCATCAAATTTATTTTCTCCACTTTAACTTCCATGGGTATGTCCATGTAAAGTTGCATGCCGCTTTCTTTTGCTTCATCCATTAGAGATTCATCCGAGGGATACATTAGAATTTCATCAACCATGTGAAGAATGCTTTCCGTAATTTGCTGAGGGGTTTGATTTTGTATATCTTCGAGAATTTTCGGGCACATTAAGAAAGAATTGGTGTTGGCAACTAACGATTGCTTCCTTGGTGTTCTTTGAGGTGATTGAGGCAAACTCTTAGACTGTATTTGACCATAATATTCCACTAGGAAAAGAAAAAAGAAGACAATGGTTTCTTTTTAGGAATGAAATAATGAAGACAGAAATGTAATATTGGAATATAAAAAAACATTTAAAAAGCATTTAATTGGGAGATGTGGAAATAAATAAAAGCAGTTATTATTTTTCAAATATTTATACAAATTTGATTGTGTAATTAGAAGTAGATGACACTTACCAGGAACGCTCAAATTTTTAGCACTGTTGACTCTCTTCAAACCGTTTTCTTCCTTAGCTTCGACATGGTATGTGGATTCGATTGTTACGAAATCGTCGTCCACGGGTTCACTCATGGTAATTTCTGGTTGTATAGAGTCCAGGGCTTCGATAACTTTTTCGACGGGTTCGCAAGGCACATTCATTTGGCACTTAGACATACATTTCTTGTGACAGGCCAGAGTACATTCTTTACATTGCACAGCGTCTTTCAACCATATCTGTAGCAGACCAGAACACAAACGATCTTTGATATGATTTATAAAAAAGAAGTCTTTCGTTATTAACTTTTAATAGTTAAAGTTTAAAAAATCATATCAAAAGATTAATTGATCCAGTTACTCAAAATTTTAATATTATTTTACTTTCCGAAATGTGGACGAATTATGAAGAAGAAATTGTACTTCCTTAATTCAATTTCATTTCTCATTATAAACGAGACAATGTTCGTGCAGGTGGAGTGGTAATATACTAAAACTTTTAAGATACCGTCAACATTTGTAAACAAAATAGGGAAATGTCAAAGATTAGTGAATTGAATATTAGGAGTTCATTAGTTCGTGACATTTGTTAAGTTGTTTGTAAAATAGGAAACAATATTGAAGTATTTGTATATTATATATAGTAAAGAAAAAGTTGAAGCACTCATATCATTTTTATCAAACACATTTAATTTGACAATTAATAATGATCCAGGGCAGTACACAACAGGGTACTGTACTATGATTGATGCTGATTCTTTGATAAATTTAGACAAACTCGAATTTCAAATAAGCCAAAAATATGTTTGATATATGATGACTTAAATAAAAAAACAAAAGTGATTTTATTAGTATTGTGTACCTTTTTTGCACAAAATCCGCAGTGAGTAGTACGGTTGAATTGCATTCTAACAAAGTCGTGCTTAGTAGAAGAGACAAATGGCTTTTTGAGATCACTTTCAGAAGAAGGAACATGATTTTTACGTTTTATTTCAGTTTCGCCATTCCATACAAACGACAGGACGATATCGCCATAACAAAATACTTGTTCAAAGCCAGAATGGCTAGTCAAAGGATGATTCTGACTAAAAAAGAATTCGAATTTATATTATCCTATTATTATCAATATTTAATCAATTGTGGACTTTATCGACTTATTAAATTTTTTGTTCTATATCACATTTGATGTGCGATTATTTTAGTTAATTTAAACAAAAAACTTTGTAACTTACTTTGTGGTAGATATATTTGAGGGCAATAAAGGATAAGTCATGGTACTGTATCCTAGCAGAGAACAGGAAAATTCGTTAAAAATTTGCACAACAGGAACATTCAAATATCCCAATAAAATTTCGTTGTCAGATGTAGTCACCCCCCACACATTAACGTTCAAATATTTGTGGGTATCTTTTAGATTAAACAAATATTCGTCGTTAAATTTTATCACAGTGTTTAGATCCATCGTTTGTCCTTTCAAAATTTCAATAGTTTCAGTTTCTACTGAATTCTCCTGCGATTCAGTAAAGGACATTTTTCGGGTATTTGTAATACAAACGGAAGGAATGGGAATGTAGTTGGATTTAGAATTTGAATGCTGTGGAGAACCAGTGGTGGTAGTGGATGGGACAGTGCTGTCCCCTGGCGACGATGTGATTTTACGTTTTCTCAGCGTGAAACTGCCAATCGTTTGGGCAATTTTTGACATATTCTCACTGTTACTTGTGATTATTTTTGGAATCTTGTCGCTACTCTTAATTCTCTCTAAACCGGTGAAACTTCGTGACTTTTTACCAGAATCCAATACTTCTTCTGGTATTTTTGGCTTAACAGATTCTTCTACAATCTCAAAATCTTCTTGACTTTTCTCATCCTACAGAAAAAGACAGTGATGGAAAATATGTAAAAAATATGTAACTGGTACCTCTTACCTTATTCAAACATTTAACTGGTGTTTTTTCTTCCGTCTTCAAAAATTTCTCTTTTATCACATAATTGTCTACTTTCCTTTGTATTCGGAAGCAACACGTTGAAGTGGACTTTATCAATTTATTTGCTTGGGCCAATGATATTATTGGTTTACCATCGATGGCCACAACAACATCGCCCACTTTTAAACCATAATTAACAGCCGGAGTTTGCGGTACAAGAGATTCTATCACGATAAGATTACGTTCCAGTTTAAACGTTGCCCCAAGTTGCTGTTGTCGAAACTTTTTTACCGTTAGTTCGAGTAACATCACAAAGCAGCCATCACTTTGGCAAACACTGATCCATGCAAAAGTGTCTAAAAAATTAAATAAATTAGGGCAAGATAAGGTTTCTCAATATGTTATTTATTGCAAGTACAGTAAGTAAAAAGGGTTGTTAATACTCACCAATAGCAAATGTTGTAAATACTTTCTGAACATCTAGGGGCACTTCTAATCTACTTACTTCCATACACTCAATTTGTAAGTTTCCTTGCGAAACTACTTCATAGTCATCAATATCAACCTGACCTGGATCAGTTTTTACAAAGAAAGGTTTATATCTTTAACAAAATGTTAGTATTAGTAAGTGTTAGTGGCAATAATTATATCACTAAATACCTAATTTTATAATTGGGTAAGGTATGTTTTCTTCTAATGGCTTTTTTAATCTGGTAAACAATTAAATTTGTAATATTTGATTGTAGTTGTCTTCCTTGAAAATGAGATTGAACGGCCAAGTCAATTAATGGGTCACGACAAAAGCTGAATGACCAGTGACTGTAAGGGATTCTTGTAAACTGGAGTCTTACTGTTCCACATAATTTTTTAACTAAGAAGAAAATTATTATGTTATTATATTATAAAGTTAATAAGTAGTTATAAACTTACCTTTAATAGACAAGTAAGCAGTTTTTCCAAATTTCATTCTAGCATCAACTGACAGTGAAAAGTTGCCTCTATAATCCACATCAACTGTTAGTGTTAACGTTTCAATGTTTCCTACAGACTTATCTACCTTAACACTATCAATTCCGATATTTTTTAGAATAGGAAATTGTGATCCTAAATGGATATCTTTTATCTGCAATAATACTAATGAATTTACAGTTTTTCTAATTAATTTATTACTTGGATACGTACGGTAACAGCATCAAAGAATTTTCCTGTTGTAGTTTTTGTCACTAGCTCATCAAATTCCAAAGATAATTTTTTGTAAAACCATCTTTTAATTGCATCAGAATGTCTCAGTTCGTAAAAAAGGAATTGAAACATTAAGGTAATTGGTAGGCCACAATTAAAGCCATTAGGAAAGGTTTCATTTTCTAACTGTTCTTGTAATTCCTGGAATGTTTTTGTTTTTTTTTTACTTAACTTATATGAGATAAAAAATTAAAACTTCTTACTTCTGGTAGTTGAAACGGTTCTCGTTTTGTATTTTCATCTTCTGAATCGTAAGATACACTTTTTGAATTGACTTTCAAGTATTTTAAGAATAGGTAGTATTGGGCCACTAACGTTATTATTATTCCCAATAAAATACAAATACACGACAAAAACAGCAAGGCAAAAAAGTCCATTTTGTAAAGTGTTAACAAACTGTTGTAATTTTGTTACATCATTTTAATAGATTAGTTAAGAAAATAGAGGAAATTACAAAGATTCTTACCCATTTTTTTAGGTTAACGTAAACACACAGTAGACAAAAAAAATAAAATCGGAGCAAGCCCTGGAACGGCAACACTTCAGTTGTCAAGTGAGTTTGCGCATTTTCGTATAGGTGTCGTCAATATCATTTGTATTGGGTGTTGCATAACGAAATACCCTATTTTGAATTAAAATAATTGGTGCACGAGGGGTGAAAACTTATAGCAAACAATAAAAAGATTGCAAATAAAATGTAAGTGAATATATAATTTTAAATACAAAATAAAAGCATTTTTTACTGAATTTTTGTATAATTAAAAAGGTTTGTAGAAATACCACCTCTCACCTCAATCATTGCTTTCACTTTTTATATAATGAAATCTTGAAAGTCTGGGGGTGAAACAATTGAGTTTAAATTCATCTAAAGATTTTTTTTAATTATAATTATTTTACTATCCGCTTTCATTTCCTGTGCAAGAAACATTATATTTTATTTTTTTCTATGTCGATATATTTTAAATAAATAGACAATATATATATATTCGTGAGATTAGAACCAACAAATGTTCAAGTATCAAAAAATCCTCTGTATTACCTACGTACGGTTGAGATGATCTAGAATAGAGCAATGCAGCGTGAAACAGCATATCCGCTAATGGTTTACGGTAAGCTTCCGGTTATTTTTCCAGTTAACAAAACATTTACTTCTGAACTCGATTTTACCTACAACGGGCGAATAGGAATCAAGCTTAATACGCTCTATTATGACCTAAGAGCGCGTTCATTCGGTTGAGATTCATGAGCTGTAATTTGCAAGTTTCCGCTGTAATTAAGAATTTGTTTTATACCTGCATATTTAAACACATAATATACATTTTATCAAGTGTAAGAGACCAATGGCGTAGCTAGATTTAGTTAAATTTCATTTATCAAAACATCAAACCCGTATAACCCAAAAAACATATAATAAAAAGGGTCCTTTTCCACTTCGGGACCAGCAACTTAATTGCCATTAACCAACACATTTTGAATTCCCAGTTCGGGACCACCGACTTAATCCTGCGTATCACATATATACAAATATAATTTATATACTTTATATATACCGATGAGCCCTAACGCACTTTGATTTGGCCAAACATGTCAATAAATAAATTAAAGGTAACTCGTATAAGGGAATGACAAGACCATGCCAATACTCACTTTATTCGTGTTGTCTTTACATACAGTAACCTCGTGATCCTAAGGAATCAAACTAAATCATTCTTTGATTAATAAGTTAAGGTGAATATACATTGCTAAACCATTGACATTGAGCCAGTTCAAAAAAATGAAAACAAATTACGATATTTCGTTATTATTCTGGATAATTATATTTAATTAAAATATAAAATTAAAACAAAATGACGCGTATTGTTTTCGCTATTTAAAGGATTAATGTTGATTTCTTCGAAAGGTTTATTCTTGTTGCAGTTGTTTTATATAGAAAACAAAAGAAAGAAATAAGGTCGTTCGATTTTTTGGGCTTTCTAGGATAAGTTTACCCTTGGCATTTTTAATTGGGTCATTTGGAACGGTAGATAACAAAAAACGCCCCTTTATTTTATGAATACTTACACTTACGCCACTTTCTTTAACCAAACCAACAAACTCCTTAGAGAAGACAATGTTTGCAAAGGACCAGCATGAAGCAATGCAATGTGCTCTGATTCTATTAGCAATTTTGTAACGTTACTTTTTGTTGGTAGAATGATAGGATGTTTGCGATCAAACGGAAGAGATGATTTGCTTATCCTCCCCCCTATTCTCAATATGCCAATACTATCTAAAAAGGGATCTAGTGTTTTCAATTTACTAATTTTAAGAACGTATGAATTTTTACTATGAGCAGAAATTTCCTCAGAAAATTGAGCGATTTGAACTAATTTTAATAATGACATCATCCGCTTCTCTAAGTTCCTCAACAACTAAACCACCGTTCCGGTTGGGTTTACCCTTTACGTTGTGAATTAATCTTAGTACATAAGCTACAACTTTTTGTAACTTAGAGAAGGAAGAAAACATTTCCAAAATGGTTAAATTATTGTTTTCATTTACTAAAACGTTTCAACACAATTTGTCGTCTTTCAGGTTATTCGTCCAAATTTGTCAATGGTATGAATCCCATGTTTGACCATTCACTCGAATCCGCATTGAAAAAAGTCTGGGCCGTGCCAATATTTGTCGGTGGTATGCACCTCGTGACACTATATCTGCCGGGTTTTGATCACCATCAACGTGGTACCAATCTTCGACATTCCATAAATGTTGTATTTGGTCCACCCGATTGGCGACGAATAGGTACCTGCCATGTATTTGCGCTGGACGTAATGTAATGTAGAGCAATTGTAGAGTCTTAGAAGAAATATACTCTTTGTATTTTTCACACACAGGTGTTTCAGATTAATACATTAACACATCGGACCTAGGATTCCACCTCAATCCAAGTACTTTGGCCGTCTCGGTTTGGTTAAAATTCAACATTACCGATTGATTTTTATTTTGCTCTATATCTGGTAAAAACCTTGGATCATTACTTGTCCATTTTGATAGTTTGAAGCAAGCATTACCCAATACCTGAATGAGTGCATTTCGCAACTCTATAGCGTCAGACATCGTAGCTGCTCCGCATAAAATATCGTCCATAAAAATTTGATAATTTAACACTTGACTCGCAAGGGGAAATTTATCCTCAATTTCTTCGGCCAAAGTGCATATACACTTCATTGCAGTATACGGAGAATTGGTCAATCCAAAAACTAAACGATTAAGGCGATATGTTTTTATAGTATCATCCTCAGATTCGCGCCAAAATAACCGCTTAAAGTCTTGGTGTTTTTTTCTGATTTCGATTTGTAAAAACATTTTTTCTATATCAGCTGATATATGGAACTATTTGATGACAACGAAAATTCGTAAGAATCTCGAATAAATCATTTTGTAAATTCGGACCTTTCCTAAGATTGTCATTCAAACTCAAGCCATTACTGGACTTTACCGAACCGTCAAACACTAACCGATTTTTTCCAAATTTATCCGATTTTTTAAATACTCCCGAATGTGGCAAATAAAAATTAGGATTTGATGGAGTCTCATTTGGAGAAACCTCTTCCATAATATTTGAATCTAATAAGCTTTCCTTAACTTTTGGAATTTTGCGAGATTTACCCTCCAAAGAAATAAATATTTTTAGTGCCACCTTATCAAAGTTACCTAACGTAATCGCGCTGCCCTTGAACGGTAATTGTACAATTATATAAATTCGAAAATTTGCAGAAAATGTTAACACAACTCCGGAATAACTACGAATCCGACTCGAAGGACCATATGTGCAAGCTACTTTTTAAATTTAGCGAAATCAAAAAGAACTGCATGATTTGTTTTATTAAATGTTCATTTATTAAACGAAACCGATCATGACGAAACAATAGATCGATTCGTACTGAATCAGAGGAAGGTAACAACCTACCGTAACACAATATCTCAATATAAACAATAAACAGTCTAGAAATGTTCCTTGGTGCCTAATAAATGTAAAGATTAGTTAACATAGAAATAAACAACTCGCGGCTCACAATCAGTTATTTTTTCTCAGAAGTAATAACATTAATGTTTAAAACAGAACAATTAAGCATTGTAATTCTACACGTTAGATATATATATTTTTTTTATGTCGATATATTTTAAATAAATAGACACAAGTAAATATATTCCTGAGATTAGAAGCAACAAATGTTCAGGTATCAAAAAATCCTTTGCATTACCTACCTATGTACGGTTGAGATGATCTAGAATAGAGCAATGTTAAGTACATGTACCCTAAGGACACTTTCTAACGACACTTTCTAACTTAATGACGACCCTAAGGCCCTATCTAATTTGCTGATGTCACAGTCCAGACCTATAAAGACTGTAAATTAATGTAAAATAGGACAAGTTCTAATTTAGTAATAGCTGTTACTATGTCGGTTTTCTAAACGGTTGATATTGTCATATTATTGTATTGTATTGTGTAATAAATAATCATAGAGTGTAATAAAGACTGTTAAATTGTAACAAGGACTCAAAAAGTGTAATAAAGATTGTTTTTTTTAAATCATCTCGAACCTTTGACTTAATTGGCGCTGCGAACAGGATCGTGAAGGGATCCTTTATTGAAGAATTTCATCGAGAAACTCTGTAGAAGCGACCCTAGGTGTTCAACTCCTCAACGTTCACGATTCCAATAAGAAAAACCTACACTTTGATTGCTACACAACCCTTGGGAGTAGAAGAGAAAAATAGGAAGATCTAAAAATACATCAGAGATTCTAGGACTTCCACTGCATCCTTCTATCTATCGGAGAAATTTTGGAAAACAGTAAGTACAATTTTCGTACCATCGCTTGATTCCTAATCTATTTCTCCCCCATAACAATAATGACTACCCCCACAACCGTACCGTTAGCTGACTTCAAGACAAAGTTTGATTTCTTTTACAACCTCATTCCAAATTTTGACGGAAAAGAAACTGAACTTGTTCAATTCATCAAGGCAACAGACAATTTTTGGATAAATGTAACTTCAAGTAGTTTAGAATATCAAGATGCAAAATTTATAGCTATTATTAATAAATTAAAGAACGATGCTGCATTATTGTATAGTGTCGAAAGACCAGAAGATTGGTCTCAATTAAAAAAACTTTTAAAAGAACGTTTCGGTTCCATAGAGAACACAGATTTATTATATAATCAGTTGATTGGTTGTGCAATGTTATCAAATGAACATTATGAAAATTACTATTTGCGAATCCATAATATTTTGTCAAAATTAAATGAATCAGTAGACGGTCTTGTCGACCAACAATATAGGAGAACCCATTATAAACAAGAAGCTACAAAGGTATTTTGTGCCGCTATTGACGAACCATATAGAACTCATTTATTATATAGAAGACCTCTAAATTTACAAAGTGCTCTTTCGTATTGTAAAGAATTAGAAAACCTTAACCAGTCCACACAAATGTATCAACAGATGCAAAAAATTCAGAGTCAAAAAACACATCAGGTACACGTTAACAAAACACTTCAAATAAAACAAAATCCAATTTCTAGTTATCAACCCCAAAGCCAGAGGCGACCGTTCTTTACACAGCACAATTTCATAAGACCCACTCAACAGCAACCTCCACAAATCCATCACAAACCTTTTATTGTCCCAAAACCACATCCTGTATTATTACAAGCAAAACAACAAAATAAATGGCAAAACGTTAGACCACAATTACCGCAACAACAATTTAGAACTTTCCAACAAAGAAACCCTGTAGGTTCCAATGATGTTTCCATGAGAACAGTATCGCAATTTAGAAAACCTTTTGTCAATCATTTTCAAAATGTAGTTAGAAGTAATCCAAATTTTAAAATAGAGGAAGTAACACACTTACAGGATGATGACCCCTATGTTTATGATAAGGAAGGTAACGCCTATATTAGAATAGAATCAGAGGAAAACCCCTTTGATGAAAATTTAGATTATGAACTTAAAGACGATATTATCGAATTTTCTCAGGAAGATCAAAATTTTACCCAACCAGCCTCGAACGACCCATCGATCACGTAGATTTAAGCGATTTAAACAATCTCTTAATTAAAACCCCTCGATTGCCATATATTCAATCCAGCTTTTACGATTGTAAAATCTTAATAGATTCAGGCGCTAGTATAAGTATTATAAGTCCAGAATTAGCATCTAATTACTTTTCAGAATACGTTTATGAACATCCATTCGAAATCAAAACAATTCCGGCCGTACATCTTCGGGCGCAAATTTCTTTTACAAACGGATCATCAACCCCTAATCTGGCTAAATTCTCTTAAAGAACCCCAATCACGCTTGTGTCGCTGGAAAATTAAGTTGCAAGAATATAACTATGACATTAAACACATAAAAGGAAAAGAAAATCTTGTGGCCGACGCCCTTAGTCGATTTGAATTAAATGCAGTAGAAAATGAAAATTTTGATTTAGATATTGATTTAGACTCTTTGTTTAATAACCCTAGCGAATTTCCCCAGGAAAATATAGATCAAGTAGTAGAAGAACTAGAGCAAGATCTGACGGCTTCCGATAATCAAACTGTACATTCAGCAATTGAAAACCCTGTTCCAGAGATGCAAATCTCTGAAAGACCATTAAAATCTTTTCAAACATCTTTTATATTTAAGTTAGGAAAAAGAAAATTTACAATTAATAGTGCTAAACAAAAGCAAATAGTTAATGTAACTTTAGGAAATATCACAGATTTACCCTGGATATCACATCAAATTAATGAGAGAAAGATTAGGATTCCTAATCAGATAGGTATTTACTTTGATGAAAAAATGTCAGAATCATTTCAACATAAAATATTTTTTGCTTTACACAATTTATTAATCAGACAAAATAATCAAGTAAAAATAATTAAAACCATTTCTAATCCTCCTAACATTCCAGTGGAGAAATTATTAGATGAGGTCTCTAATTATCATGACGTAAACCATAATGGAATTAATGAGACTTATTATCATTTCAAACGCCTTTATTATGTTCCAAATTTAAAGAATGTGATTAACGCCTATATAAATAAATGTAGTATATGTCTGCAAGCAAAATACGATAGAAATCCATACAAACCACCATACAAGGGACCCATTACGTCTTCAAGGCCTTTTGAGTTAATTATGCTAGACACATTTACTATTTCTAATCACAAGTTTTTGACTATTTTTGATCATTTTTCTAAGTACGGTCAAGCTTATTATCTAATAGACACTAATTATACAACCTATATTAACAAATTAAGGCATTACATAACACACCATAATTTACCAGGTAAAATTATTATCGATCAAGGAGTTGAATTTAATAATGTACATTTTAGAAATTTTTGTAAAATGTATCATATTGACTTACATTTAATATCAGTCAAAAATCCAACAGGAATAGCCCCTCTCGAAAGATTACATAGCACAATAAAGGAGAAATTAAATGCATTAAAATTAGTCAACCCTCATGAAACAATACCGAATTTGGTCATGCAAATAATGTTTGTATATAACAATTCTGTGCAATCGACCACTAAACTAAGACCATATGAAGTTATTTATGGACCCTATAATGATGTTACCGAACAAGAGATACCAAATATAGACGCCCCCTCTGAATACACTGTCAAAAGATTAAATGAAGTTAAATATTTCTATGAACAAATACGAAACAAATCACAACAATCAAATCAACAAACACTTGATAAATTAAACCACAAAAACACTGAAAAATTACCCGATCCCCTTCCGAAAAAGGTTTATGTTAACGACAAACAACACCAAAAATTAAAAAACCCTTTTAAACCCGTAGAAGTCGTTGAAAACAAAGACAATTATATTTTAGGAATAACAGAAAAAAATAAAACACCAAGAAAATTTTCTAAAAGAAAAATTAAAAGAGTAAGAAAATTTATCTCTCTTCCAGGTAAAAATGAGACTACATCCGCTCATCTTGATAGCAATGCTGCCACTTCTTCAAGCAATTAGCGTTAGTCCTATAAATAAAACTGTATCGTATCTAGAAGAAAATCTCGGAGACGCATATTTATTCAGTCATTACCACAAATTTGCTTATAATATCAATCTGACACAAATTAGATTAACCCATTTAGAATTAATTGCGAAGACCACTATTTTAAGATATCAGGTAAAAAGTGATTTAATCATTATTATTGAAAATATATTAAATCAAATTCACGACACGTTAGACAAATTACGACCTCTGCGTGAAAAGCGTGGATTAGTAAACGGCATAGGAAACGCTTTTAAATACCTCTTTGGAACATTAGATTCCAATGATTACGAAGAAATTAAAAATAATATAAACACCCTCTTTGATAACCAAAAGAAAACGATTGAAAAACAAGACCAATACTTAAGTTTAGCACATCATATAACCAATTCCTATTCAGAAACAATTAAAAATATTAATAAACAGTTTAACGATACACTCTCGAAAATCAATCAAGAAATGAAAGGATTAGATATCGAAAATCAATTATTTAAAGTAATAACCATTTCTCAAACATTGCTCAATCAACTACAACTTATTGAAAGAACTCTTACTTTTGCAAGAGAGGATATAATTAGTTATGAATCTATTTCAAATAAACAGATAAAAGAAATGATGCAACATCTTTCTAGTATTTATTCTAAGGATCAGTTAATACCTCATTCAGATAACCACCCTATGAGTTACTTGAAGTTTAATAGGCAAACGATGATCATGACCAACGACATGATTATAGGGATTATCCAATTTCCGATTTCTCTCCCAATACGATTCAAAATCTATCAAATTTATCCATTATTAAAAGAAAATAATATTTTCCTACTACCTTCCAAATACAATACCCGGTATGAATCCCTGTCGCGATGGTATGAACATTGTACGGAAGTTGAAAATCAAAAGTACTTTTGTCAAAAGAAAATTTTAACTAAGGTAATAAATGCTTTTGAAAGTCCTAGTATTCATGTTCAGAATTACGAAGAAATATTGACCCTGCATAATGGAACGCTGTTGGTAATTACTACAAATAAATGGACAACAGAAGAAGGAGAACATCCCCCTGGAAATTACCTCATGGATTACGAAAAATATGCTATCATCAACCAAGATTACTATGAAAAGGATATCACCAAGGTATCTCCCACCAAGATTATTATGTATCATACGGAGATATCTAAGCCCCGTCAAGACCTCTATACACTGGAAAAATATCCTGACAAAATGGAAGACATTAACCAAATATTAAAGAAAATAGAAGATACACCTGTTCATCTTAAACCTATCATCTTTTATGGACACGTCACGATTACTGGTATGATTATTATCATTGGTATATTGCTAATAATTCTTTTATGTTACAAGAAACAAATGATGAAGATATATCGGGTATGGAGGGATAAACAGATGACGAAAAACCAATCTCAAGAAGTGGAAATGGATCAGCGACCCTCAACTCCACTATATCCCAAAATCATCTAAGAAACGAGGACGTTTCATCTTAAGGAGGGAGGTGTTAAGTACATGTACCCTAAGGACACTTTCTAACGACACTTTCTAACTTAATGACGACCCTAAGGCCCTATCTAATTTGCTGATGTCACAGTCCAGACCTATAAAGACTGTAAATTAATGTAAAATAGGACAAGTTCTAATTTAGTAATAGCTGTTACTATGTCGGTTTTCTAAACGGTTGATATTGTCATATTATTGTATTGTATTGTGTAATAAATAATCATAGAGTGTAATAAAGACTGTTAAATTGTAACAAGGACTCAAAAAGTGTAATAAAGATTGTTTTTTTTAAATCATCTCGAACCTTTGACTTAATTGCAAGGCAGAGTGAAACTTAGCATATCCGTTAAGCAATGGTTTACGGTAACCTTCCGGTTAAACAAAACATTTACACCTTCTGAACTCGATATTTACTTACAACGGGCGGATAGGAATCAAGCTTAATTGAATGATGTTCTGGGAATGAAAGCGGTCGAAAAAACAATTTCATTAGATTTTGGCCAAGCTCTCGAATAATTTTTTTTTTTAATTTAGAATAGCTGAAAAAAATATTTTAAATTGGCTATTTTAAAAAACTAGTCAAACTAATTATCGAATCAAAATCCTCCTGGAACAAAAAATCAGTCAAAATAACTCCTGCGAGACATCTTCCTTTGCAAGTTTTTTTGAAAATTTTTAGTAAAATTTCGGTAGAAATCGCTTTATTAGGTGAAATTTTGGTAATTTTTGGTGAATAAACGGTCGGAAGCTTAATACAAACCGAAATAAGTTATAATTATTGTAATTTAACGGGATTAATTTAGCCGAAAAAAGGCTAAAAAATTTTCAAAATACATCCTAATACCCCCTGAAAATAGCACCCTAATCCTCCTAGAGCAATTTTTTTTGTCCTGCCTGATTTAAACCGAATTAAGCGAAAATTTCCGATAAAAACCAGATTTGAACGCAATTAACCGAATAGAACCGCGGCTTCATTTAATAAAGTTTCTATATTCTTAACACGACCTACCTGCAATCGCAAGGGTAGTCTTATCAAAATTACCCTTCACTAGAATTATCTTTTGTTTTCATTATAATACACCAGTTGTGGCTAATACGAATAGATATTAAAAAATATCACCTCAAAAAATATCCACTTAAAAAAATCTAAATACCTTCTTATCAAGTGTTTCAAATACGAATTTCGAATAACTTGGACAACCATTGAAATACTCTGAGAAAAATCTTGGCAATTACTAAAATATTCCTTCAGAAACCTAAAAAACCATTGGAATACCCCCTGAAAAACCTGGATAATGTCTTCAAAACCTGGATTTTCCAAGTAAAACATAAACGGTTAGCAACAATACGTACCCTTATCTCAGAAAACAAGTTGTCATAACTGATATCTACCTATTTTCACAAAATTAACTAACATAAGATAACAGAAGGACATTGAGCACCTTGCAAGTACCTAATGTTGTTGTTATAGGAAAATCTTTGTGGAAATTATTGTTTATTTCAAATGTAAGTCTTAGATTTTTTATCTAATCTTTCAAATAAGTTATATACATAGGTATTTAATTAAATTTCGCGATAAATACTTTGGTTAATATCAATATTTTCAAGATATTCAACATAATTTATTTATTGGCACTTTTTAGTCTAAAAATGCGTTTTTCGAAGAATAACTCATTTAAAAAAAAAAGCGTGATTTTAATAATTTCGAAGTTGATATAAATTTTGGAAACTTTTTATTTAATTAATGGACCATTAAAAAGATTTTATTATTTTGTTACCATCGATGACATTGTTTTTGGATTTGGTTCTAATGCTTACGGTGTTTGTGGTTTAGGACATCAAATAATTGTAAACGAACCAAAAGTATTTTTTTTTTATTTTGGTCGATCTCAAAACTCAGGGGGTATTTAGTCTATACCCCTGAGCAGGTATGGTTTTGATAGAAAAAATAAGCACACCCCGATTCAAATAATGCTGGTAAGTTCATTTATTTATTCATTTCTTGTAAGTACATCAAATTCAAATTGAAATGGTCAAAATTAAGTAAAATTATTTGATAAATAAGTACGTCTGGTCAGTACATAAGCTTAACAAGAATCTGCTGAAGTACAGCACGCAGTGCAAGCGCCTGAGTTATCGCTGTGACACGAGCCCGCTGCAGTGCAAGAACTTTGACCACTGCCACTATTAAGTCCACTACATGAATTGGCAGCGGTACAGGTGCTATTTCCACTACCAGATTCCTCTCCACCACACGACTCGACACCGGTACAGCTGTTAATTCCACTACCAGATCCCGGTCCACTACACGAATTGGCACCGGTACAGCAGTTAGTTCCAGTACCAGATCCCAGTCCTGTGCACGATCCTACTCCAGTACAAGAACCAGGACCAATCGAGTGAATTACCTATTAAATGATATTTTATTACATTAACTTCAATTAACTTTTATCAATTCATACCTGTAATCCAATCAAACAAATGAAGATAATTGAGTAAAACTTATCCATAGCTACGATATAATTATATTGAATTCTTCGGTCACAAAACAGATGAAAATAATACATGATTTATAAAAATATTGGTTTATATAGCAATTTTTCAGACAATCGTCAAACAATAAAAACAAAATGCAATAACAAATCTGTTATTGAAACAAATGATAATCTAAAGAAAAAAGTGTTATCAAAGTTATTAACGAGTTTAAGTGAGTCAAAAATTTGACAATTGTCTGACAAAAATAACAAGATTATTTTTTTATACCCTGGAATTTGATGAGCTAGTGACAACAAATTTTAGAGCTTTTTTTAATAGATCAGTGTCATTTCAAACTTTTAAAGTAGAAGGCTGCAAAACACTGAAATTTTAAACAATTTCATTCATTGGAAGGAAACGCGATTTCAGTTGGTTAATACTCGATAAAATATGTTCACTTTTTAACAAACTTTCCGGATCTTGGAGACGCTCATCTTCGCAAAGCTCATCAAAATGGCGTTTTACCTTCCTCTGACGAGTTTTAGAAAATTCAGGGGTGATGGACCATTTTTCTGCTATACTATTTGCTTCCATTTTTAAATTTTCAAATTCATGTCGATACCTTTCCAATTCTTCTGGAAAATTTTTCAAACGTTTTAAGGCTCGATAGTAAGTAGGATCTTGCAATGGAAAACCAATAACATATAAAAATAAAAATATTGGTTTACATAGCAATTTTTGAGACAATTGTCAAACAATAACAACAAAATGCAACAACAAGTCTCTTATTGAAAAAAATTATAATCTTGTTGTTTTGTCAGACAACTGTCAAATATTGTTGACTTACTTAAACTCGTAAATAACTTCGATAACACTTTTGTCTTTAGATTTTTATTTGTTTCAATAACAGACTTGTCATTGCATTTTGTTGTTATCAGTGGCGTAACAATAGGGTGGCAGGGTTGGTAAAATGCCAGGGGCCCCCGACCCAAGAGGCCGCGAGCTAAAAATATTTTTTTACATTGTATCTGAATATTTTATTTTATTTGAAAAGTATATTTTTATAAATTCTGCTTAAAATCCAAAGTGAGACAACTAAAGACTATAATTCAATTTCAAGTTAATAACATTAAAAACATTAAACACTACTAGATGGGCAGGACGTTATGATGCTGTTTTTGCTTTAAAAGTTCGGTTTGTTGAAGTCCAAAAAGCGCTAACGAAAACAATTCTGTTAAATTGCAAATCAGATGAAAGAAATGAACCTGTTTCGCTCAAAAAGAAGATCGAAAACTACAATTTTATTATGTTATTGGTTTTCCATTGCAAGATCCTACTTACTATCGAGCCTTAAAACGTTTGAAAAATTTTCCAGAAGAATTGGAAAGGTATCGACATGAATTTGAAAATTTAAAAATGGAAGCAAATAGTATAGCAGAAAAATGGTCCATCACCCCTGAATTTTCTAAAACTCGTCAGAGGAAGGTAAGACGCCATTTTGATGAGCTTTGCGAAGATGAGCGTCTCCAAGATCCGGAAAGTTTGTTAAAAAGTGAACATATTTTATCGAGTATTAACCAACTGAAATCGCGTTTCCTTCTAATGAATGAAATTGATTAAAATTTCAGTGTTTTGCAGCCTTCTACTTTAAAAGTTTGAAATGACACTGATCTATTAAAAAAAGCTCTAAAATTTGTTGTCACTAGCTCATCAAATTCCAGGGTATAAAAAAATAATCTTGTTGTTTTTGTCAGACAATTGTCAAATTTTTGACTCACTTAAACTCGTTAATAACTTTGATAACACTTTTTTCTTTAGATTATCATTTGTTTCAATAACAGATTTGTTATTGCATTTTGTTTTTATTGTTTGACGATTGTCTGAAAAATTGCTATATAAACCAATATTTTTATAAATCATGTATTATTTTCATCTGTTTTGTGACCGAAGAATTCAATATAATTATATCGTAGCTATGGATAAGTTTTACTCAATTATCTTCATTTGTTTGATTGGATTACAGGTAAGAATTGATATAATTAATTGAAGTTAATGTAATAAAATATCATTTAATAGGTAATTCACTCGATTGGTCCTGGTTCTTGTACCGGAATAGGATCGTGTAGTGGACTGGGATCTGGTACTGGAACTGACAGCTGTACCGGTGCTAATTCATGTAGTGGACCCGGATCTGGTAGTGGAATTAACAGCTGTACCGGTATCGAGTCGTGTGGTGGAGAGGAATCTGGTACTGGAACTAAGAGCTGTACCGGTGCCAATTCGTGTAGTGGACAGGGAACTGGTAGTGGAAATAACAGCTGTACCGGTGTCGGTTCGTGTCTCGGAGAGGAATCTGGGAAAGGAAATAACAGCTGTACCGCTGCAACTTCGTGTAGTGGACTTAATAGTGGCAGCGGTGTACGTTCTTGCACTGCAGTGGGCTCGTGTCACAGCGATAACTCAGGCGCTTGCAATTCGTGCTGTAATTCAGCAGATTCTTGTTAAGCTTATGTAAACTGACCATACGTACTTATTTATCAAATATTTCACTTATTTTTGACCATTTGAATTTGAAATTGATGTACAAGAAATGAATAAATAAATGAACTTTTTCGAATTTCGTGTTTGAAATACTAGATAAGGAGGTATTTAGATTTTTTTAAGTGGATATTTTGACGATTTTTTTAAAGGTGATATTTTGTAATATGTAATCGTATTAGCCACAACTGGTGTCTTATAAAGAAAACAAAAGTAATTCTAGTGAAGGGTAATTTTTATAAGACTACCCTTGCGATTGCTGGTAGGTCGTGTTAAGAATATAGAAACTTTATTAAACGACAGCCGCGGTTTTATTCCGTTAATTTGCGTTCAAATCTGGTTTTTATGGAAATTTTTCGCTGAATTCGGTTTAAATCAGACAGGGCAAAAGAAACTTGCTCTAGGAGGATTAGGGTGTTATTTAGGAGGTATTTTGAAAATGTTTTAGCCTTTTTCGGAAAATCCCGCTCAATTACATTAATTATACCTCATTTTCCCAAAATTCACCGAAAATTACCAAAATTTTACCTAATAAAGCGATTTCTACCGAAATTTTATTAAAAATTTTCAAAAAACTTGCTAAGGAGGGTGTCTGGCAGGGGTTATTTTGGCTGATTTTTAGTTCCAGGAGGATTTTGATTCGATAATTAGTTTGACTAGTTTTTTAAAATAGTCAATTTAAAATACTTTTTTCGGCTATTCTCCATTAACAAAAAAAATATACGAGAGCTTGGCCAAAATCTAATCTCAACGGGCCGTCCTGAGCGAGGCTCGTCAGAGGTGCTCACACGACCCATTTTAAATTCAGAAACCCACTGCTTAATAGTTGAATATGATGGGTAGGAGTTTCTGAAACTACAGGTACATACAAGCTAGGTAGGAATGGTACTGTAGAACGCCGCGCCAAAAGTACACCTAGTGGTCTTGGTCAGGCCGGAAACTTTTCAGATTTTGGCCAAGCTCTTGAATAATTTTTTTGTTAATTTAGAATAGCCGAAAAAAGTATTTTAAATTGGCTATTTAAATAAACTAGTCAAACTAGTCGAATCAAAATCCTCCTGGAACAAAAAATTAGCCAAAATTACCCCTGCCAGACACCCCCCTTAGCAAGTTTTTTGAAAATTTTTAGTAAAATTTCGGTAGAAATCGCTTTATAAGGTAAAATTTTGGTAATTTTCGGTGAATTTTGGGGAAATGAGTAATAATTAATTCATAAACATTTTCAAAATACCTCCTAAATTACCCCCTGGACATAACACCCTAATCACCCTAATCCTCCTAGACCATGTTTCTTTTGCCCTGCCTGATTAAAACCGAATTAAGCGAAAAATTTCCGATAAAAATCAGATTTGAACGCAAATTAACCGAATAAAACCGCGGCTGTCATTTAATAAAGTTTCTATATTCTTAACACGACCTACCTGCAATCGCAATGGTAGTCTTATCAAAATTACTCTTCACTAGAATTATCTTTTGTTTTCATTATAACATACCAGTTGTGGCTAATAAGATCAGATATTACAAAATATCACCTTAAAAAAATATCCACTTGAAAAAATCTAAATACCTCCTTATCGAGTGTTTCAAATACGAAATTCGAATAACTTGGACAACTCTGCAAAAAATCTTGCCAATTACTAAAATATTCCTTCAGAAACCTAAAAAACCATTGGAATACCCCCTGAAAAACCTGGATAATATCTTCAAAACCTGGATAAATTTCACGATAAATACTTTGGTTAATATCAATATTTTCAAGATATTCAACACAATTCATTTATTGGTACTTTTTAGACTAAAAATGCGTTTTTCAAAGAATAACTCATTTTGAGAAAAATGCCTGATTTTAATAATTTCGAAGTTTGGAAACTTTTTATTTAATTAATGGACCATTAAAAAGATTTTATTATTTTGTTACCATCGATGACATTGTTTTTGGATTTGGTTCTAATGCTTACGGTGTTTGTGGTTTAGGACATCAAATGTTTGTAAACGAACCAAAATTATTTTTTTTTTATTTTGGTCGATCTCAAAACACAGGGGGTATTTAGTCTATACCCCTGAGCAGGTATGGTTTTGATAGAAAAAATAAGCACATCCGATTCAAATAATGCTGGTAAGTTCATTAATTTATTCATTTCTTGTAAGTACATCAAATTCAAATTGAAATGGTCAAAATTAAGTGAATTATTTGATAAATAAGTACGTCTGGTCAGTACATAAGCTTAACAAGAATCTACTTGACTACAGCACAGATTGCAAGCGCCTGAGTTATCGCTGTGACACGAGCCCCTTGCACGGCAAGATTCTCGACCACTGCCACTATTAAGTCCACTACACGAATCGCGACTGGTACAGCTGCTATTTCCACTACCAGAATTCTCTCCACTACACGAATTGGCACCGGTACAGCTGTTAATTCCACTACCAGATCCCGCTCCACTACACGAACCGGCACCGGTACAGGTGCCATTTCCAGTACCAGATCCCAGTCCTGTGCACGATCCTTCTCCAGTACAAGAACCAACACCAATCGAGTAAATTACCTATTAAATGATATTTTATTACTTTAGCTTCAATTCCTTAGATCAATTTATACCTGTAATCCAATCAAACAAATGAAAATAATTGAGTAAAACTTATCCATAGCTACCATATAATTATATTGAATTCTTCGGTCACGAAACAGATGAAAAGAATTAATAGGTACATTACTTATAAAAATATTGGTTTATATAGAAATTTTTAAAAAATTTTATTGACACAAGCTTCGATAACACTTTTATCTTTAGATTATTATTTGATTGATTAACAGACTTGTTATTGCATTTTGTTGTTTTTGTCAGATTAAAAGTACCAATTATACTCATAAATTGTGTTGAATATCTTGAAGATATTGATATTAACCAAAGTATTTATCGTGAAATTTAATTAAATATTAATGTATATTACTTATTTTAAAGATTAGATAAAAAAATCCAAAATTTACATTTGAAATAAACAATAATTTCTACAAACAACAACATTACTTGCAAGGTGCTCAATTTCCTTCTGTTATCTTATGTTACTTAATTTTGTGGAAATAGGTAATATCCGTTATGACTAAACTTGTTTGCTGAGATAAGGGTACGTAGTGTTGCCAACCGTTTATGTTTTACTTGGAAAATCCAGGTTTTGAAGACATTATCCAGGTTTTTCAGGGGTTATTCCAATGGTTGTTTAGGTTTCTGAAGGAATATTTTAGTAATTGGCAAGATTTTTTGCAGAGTTGTCCAAGTTATTCGAATTTCGTATTTGAAACACTCGATAAGGAGGTATTTAGATTTTTTCAAGTGGATATTTTTTTAAGGTGATATTTTGTAATATCTATTCGTATTAGCCACAACTGGTATATTATAATGAAAACAAAAGATAATTCTAGTGAAGGGTAATTTTGATAAGACTACCCTTTCGATTGCAGGTAGGTCGTGTTAAGAATATAGAAACTTTATCAAATGACAGCCGCGGTTTTATTCGGTTAATTTGCGTTCAAATCTGGTTTTTATCAGAAATTTTTCGCTGAATTCGGTTTAAATTAGGCAGGGCAAAAGAAACTTGCTCTAGGAGGATTAGGGGGTAATTAGGAGTCATTTTGAAAATGTTGTAGCCTTTTCCGGCTAAATCCCGTTCAATTACATTAATTATAGCTTATTTTGGCAGGGGTTATTTTGGCTGATTCATATTCAACTATTAACCAGTGGGTTTCTGAATTTAAAATGGGTCGTGTGAGATATTCAACATAATGTATTTATTGGCACTTTTTAGACTAAAAATGCGTTTTTCGAAGAATCACTCATTTTGAAAAAAAAAGCGTGATTTTAATAATTTCAAAGTTGATATAAATTTTGGAAACTTTTTATTTAATTAATGGACCATTTAACAGATTTTATTATTTTGTTACCATCGATGACATTGTTTTTGGATTTGGTTCTAATGCTTACGGTGTTTGTGGTTTAGGACATCAAATGTTTGTAAACGAATCAAAAGTAATTTTTTTTTATTTTGGTCGATCTCAAAACTCAGGGGGTATTTAGTCTATACCCCTGAGCAGGTATGGTTTTGATAGAAAAAATAAGCACATCCTATTCAAATAATGCTGGTAAGTTCATTTATTTATTCATTTTTTGTACATCAATTTCAAATTCAAATGGTCAAAATTAAGTGAAATATTTGATAAATAAGTACGTCTGGTCAGTATATAAGCTTAACAAGAATCTACTTGACTACAGCACAAATTGCAAGCGCCTGAGTTATCGCTGTGACACGAGCCCCTTGCACGGCAAGAATCTCGACCACTTCCACTATTAAGTCCACTGCACGAATCACGACTGGTACAGCTGCTATTTCCACTACCAGATCCCTCCCCACTACACGAATTGACACCGCTACAGCTTAAAATTCCACTACCAGATCCCGGTGCACTACACGAATCGGCACCGGTACAGGTGCGATATCCACTACCAGATCCCGCTCCACTACACGAACCGGCACCGGTACAGGAGCCATTTCCAGTACCAGATCCCAGTCCTGTGCACGATCCTTCTCCAGTACAAGAACCAACACCAATCGAGTAAATTACCTATTAAATGATATTTTTTTACATTAGCTTTAATTAATTATATCAATTCTTACCTGTAATCCAATCAAACAAATGAAGATAATTGAGTAAAACTTATCCATAGCTACGATATAATTATATTGAATTCTTCGGTCACAAAACAGATGAAAAAAATTAATAGGTACATTACTTATAAAAATTTTGGTTTATATAGAAATTTTTAAAAAATTTTATTGACACAAACTTCGATAACACTTTTATCTTTAGATTATTATTTGATTGATTAACAGACTTGTTATTGCATTTTGTTGTTTTTGTCAGATTAAAAGTACCAATTATACTCATAAATTGTGTTGAATATCTTGAAGATATTGATATTAACCAAAGTATTTATCGTGAAATTTAATTAAATATTAATGTATATTACTTATTTTAAAGATTAGATAAAAAAATCCAAAATTTACATTTGAAATAAACAATAATTTCTACAAACAACAACATTACTTGCAAGGTGCTCAATGTCCTTCTGTTATCTTATGTTACTTAATTTTGTGAAAATAGGTAATATCCGTTATGACTAAACTTGTTTGCTGAGATAAGGGTACGTAGTTTTGCTAACCGTCTATGTTTTACTTGGAAAATCCAGGTTTTGAAGACATTATCCAGGTTTTTCAGGGGGTATTCCAATGGTTTTTTAGGTTTCTGAAGGAATATTTTAGTAATTGCCAAGATTTTTCTCAGAGTATTTCAATGGTTGTCCAAGTGATTCGAAATTCGTATTTGAAACACTTGATAAGGAGGTATTTAGATTTTTTTAAGTGGATATTTTTTGAGGTGATATTTTTTAATATCTATTCGTATTAGCCACAACTGGTGTATTATAAAGAAAACAAAAGATAATTCTAGTGAAGGGTTATTTTGATAAGACTACCCTTTCGATTGCAGGTAGGTCGTGTTAAGAATATAGAAACTTTATTAAATGACAGCCGCGGTTTTATTCGGTTAATTTGTGTTCAAATCTGGTTTTTATCAGAAATTTTTCGCTGAATTCGGTTTAAATAAGGCAGGGCAAAAGAAACTTGCTCTAGGAGGGCTAGGCTGTTTTTTCCAGGGGGTAATTAGGAGGTATTTTGAAAATGTTTTAGCCTTTTTCGGCTAAATCCCGTTCAATTACATTAATTATAGCTTATTTTGGCAGGGGTTATTTTGGCTGATTCATATTCAACTATTAAGCAGTGGGTTTCTGAATTTAAAGTGGGTCGTGTGAGCACCTATGACGAACCTCGCTCAGGACGACCCGTTGAGGTTACAACTTCAGAAATGATTTACAAAATCTATAAAATAGTGTTGAAAGGCAGCAGGTTGAAATTGCATGAAATACCTGAGACCTGTGTGATTTCAACTGAATGTGTGCGAAATATTTTGCACAACTATTTCGACATGGAAAAGCTGTGTGCAAGGTGGGTGCCGCGTTTGCTAACGCTCGAGCAAAAACTGATTCGAAAAAACATTTGTACCGAAAATTTGGCGTTGAATAGGCGTAATCCAAACGAATTTTTGGGTCGATTCATAACTGTTGATGAGACTTGGGTCCACCACTGCACTACTAAAAATAATGAACAGTCAAAACAGTGGGTTGGAAAAGGGGAATCAACTCCAAAGAAGGCAAAAACAATTTTATCGGCAAAGAAGGTTATGGCTACTGTTTTTTGGGATGCGAGAGGAATTATATATATTGATTATTTTGAAAAGGGTAAGACTATCACTGTTCGTTACTACGCAGAGTTATTTCAACGTTTGAAGCACGAGATGGAAAATAATACAAAGAAATAAGGTCGTTCGATGTTTTGGGCTTTCTAGGCATTTTTAATTAGGTCATTTGGAACGGTAGACAACAAAAATCGCCCCTTTATTTTATGAATACTTACACTTACGCCACTTAGTTTAACCAAACCAACAAACTGCTTTGAATATTACATTGATAGCATGTAACTTTTAATTTATAGGTATGTTTCACGCAAAGAACGTTGCTTAAGTTCTATTTTGTTCAATCGTGCTTTATCTGTAGATTTCATAGCTCAACGTGAAAATTAACTATAAAAAAATAGTTATAGATATAAACAAAGAAAAATAGTAGGTATTATAGAATATTTCTTGCGTTTAGTGTTGTAAAGTATATATTTTAGGAAGTTTCATTTTGCATATTTGAAGGGTTTTTGGTAACAAAATGAGTTTGGTCAGCGGTTATCGCCCTAACAACTAATAATGTTTGAACACTCGAGTTTTGTAGGCATTTGTTTCTTTAATTTTTATTTTTTGTACAAAAAGGTGTGTAACAATTTTCTGACCTGAAACAACATGGTGCATTAAAATTTTTTACAATAAATTGCTTAAATATTGCGACTAATACATATATAAATATTAAGTGTTTAAATATATATGTAATTATTCAGTTTCGTAGAATAAAATCTAGTCTCGTAGAAACAAAATAACACAAGTTACAAACAACAATTTATTGTACCACAATTTACATTTCGCCACACAGTGGCTTCTTCAGGTGGAAGAAAGAAATACAACTTAAACTAGAAAAGAAAAAAAAAGAAACTTGGGTGTTTCATTCCCACCAATATTGGTGGGCGGGCTGTCCCCCCCGGCCTACACTCTTGTGCAAAGTCGGGGAGGTAGGGCGGAAGGCCTTCTTCAGCCTCCTTCAGGAATCGTGGGAATGGGTGGGTGGTGGTGTGGGGGAAGAAAGATGAGACGGACGAAATGAAGGCAGAAGAGAAGTGAAAGACTATCTGTGGAATATTAGTACCCTAGCATTTGCCTAAATGATCCAAGGAAACCACAGAAAAATTTGGACCAGAGTAGCCGGCCCCGGAATCGAACCGGTGACCTCCCGAATGCTAAGCAATGATCTAGACCACTAGACCATGCCGCTCGGTACTTAAACTAAGTAACAATTCGCTTAAATACTAATTAAAAAAGGGGGAGGGAGAGAAAATACATTTTCTATTAAATGTTTAACAAAGGAGAATTGTTGGTGTCTAATTGGTCATTAATGATCAAACCTTTTTTATTTAGTTTATTGATTTCCAAACTTTCATATAAATTCAATTTAACTCCTTTCTTCTCTATATGTAAAATTTTGAAATTTTCATCAAAACTATTATTATTTTCAATAAGATGTAGCGCATAAGTAGAATTATCGTTTTTATTTTCGTGTTCGTTAATACGATCTTTAAAACACCTGCCAGTTTGGCCGATATAAGATTTATTGCAACTGCCGCAATTTAATTTATAAACCCCTGATTTTGTATCTCTCTTAGAAAAATCATTATTGTTTTTTATGTATCTACCAAGCCTGTTGTTCGTTTTGAAGGAAATTATTGAATTCGTGTAATCTGATATGTATTTGCCTAGTTTAACTGAAAAATTACCTATGTATGTGAGTGAATTAAAATTAGTTTTTTTATTAGCTATATACGGATAAACAAGATTAAGTGTTTTTCTAGATAATTTTTTATTAAGTATTTTTGTTACGACTGAGGTATTAAAGACATTATTTTTAGCAATGACATATATCCTGTTCAATTCTTTATAGTAATCTTCTTCTGACATAGGTACAGTTTCGTAAGGCAAAATCTGCTTCTACAGCTAATTTTTCTATTGATTTATTGTTTAATGTGGACTTAATACCAACAATAAGAAGGCCTGGCAATGGGTAATCCGCTGAGCCCTTTGTTGACAGAATTATTTTTGAATAATTTAGAAATAACAATTAGTGCGAGTAGAAATATTCTATTTAAGAAATGCTTATATTGGTACCGTTACGTAGATGACATTTTAGTATGCTTTTTAGGAACTGATAGACAAATGTCTCAACTATTAAGTTTTTTAAATAAATTACACAAAAAATTAAATTCACATTAGAAATAGAACAACATAGATAATTTCAACTGAACTGGCTGTTGGATAATTATGAAACATCGTTGAAATTAAATGAAGAAGATTTAAACCAAAATGCTTTTAGATGTTTCAAATATGTTTATTAACACACTCTACATATCGTTTCATATATAAATGCTCCATCATATAAACTGTGCAAAGAACTAACAAAAATCATGCCAAAAATAATCAATTTTAATCCTAAATTTTCTATAAAAAACTCCTACGAATTCATAAATAATACAAAAAATTTACTTATACCAAATAATGCAAAACATCTCTTTCGATGTCAGTAGATTGTTTACATCAATACCTACAGGAGAACTTATAAATATTATTAAAATGTCATTAAATGAAATAGAATTAGATAACAATTATAAAATTCAAATAATAAACATAATAGAAACTTGTCTGAATCAAAATTATTTTTGCTTTAATAATAACTACTATAAACAAACTGAAGGATTACCAATGGGATCACCTATTTCACCGCTATTCTCAGACATTTTTATGTCAGATTTAGAAAACAAACTATTAAATTGTAACAATAAACATATTTTAACCAATAATATATTTTACTGGGCACGCTATGTTGACGATATTTCTGTATCTGGACAGGAACAGAAAGACAACTTGATCAATTCCTTAATTACCTCAACAAATTGAATAACAGAATTAAATTCACAATGGAAACCCAAGATGTAAATCAGGGTCTGAATTTTTTAGATGTAAACGTTAAAATTATAGATAATAAACTTGAATATGATATTTATAGGAAAAGCACAAGTACTGACGCCATCATACACGCAAGATCAAAACAGTCTTGGCAAATAAAGTGTTAGTGCAACGATCACCCTGTGTATGTGTTGTTTTGACTAAAGGTAATCTGTGGCGACAAAAGTGTCGATAGTGTTGATTTTTGCTATTGAACTCATAAACAATACAAGCGAGCGCTGAGAAAAAGAACTGACGCATATTCCCATATTTATCTAACTTAAACATTTTACAGATTTATACCTTGTATTATATTTCAATGACTTGTTCATTATTATGTCAGTCCTGTTTATACTCTCGGTAGATTTGGATCGCAACTTGTTCTTTCCATCAAATATCGTAAAATTACAGTTCATTGTTAAAGTTTGTATGTTAAGGTATTAATAAACACAAAAAATATTAGTTACTACTCTATTCAGTAACATAAAGCTGTCAACTTTTCACAGTTTGATTCACAGACTGTTACATTTCCCATTAAGCAAACAGAATTATAAAAAAGAACTTGACATTATAAAAATTATTGCTAAGAATAACGGATATAAAACTAAATTAATTGATGAAATGATTAGAAACAAAAAGAAAAAACTAATTTTGAGCAATTTTTAGACCTGTAAACAAGAAGACAAACAATTCAAACTAATTAATTATAGTAGTAATAACAACAAAATTAGTTCAGTATTAAAAAAAAAAAAAAAATCAGGAATAAAAACAATTTCGATCAACAAAACTAATTTAAAAAGCATTTTAACAAACAATAAACAAAAAACCGATAAATTACAAAAAAGTGGTGTATATAAGCTGAACTGTAAGGATTGTAATTCTTTTTACATTGGGCAAACCGGTCGTAATTTCAACATACGTTTAAAAGAACATGAAAAAGACATAAAAAATAGAAAGATATCTACAGGCATAAGCCTACATTGCTTAGAAAATGGCCATAAAATTGACAGAGATAATTTAAACATATTACATATAGAAAACAAAGGTCAACGTCTCAATATTTTAGAGCAGTTTGAAATTAAAAAAGCCTTTAGAAATAATTACAACATAACAAATGACAAATCCGAGTTCAAAGATACACCGGTGATCGACCAATTTCTGAAGAATTACAACCCGCCAAGGGTTTTTCCCTAAATAACTCTGTACAACTGCCTCTCATCTACCTGTACATCTTATTATACTTGAAATACCTAACTATAAATAGCATTAAGGTACAATTTAAATTTAGTAAATATCTATTACTCTTGAAAAAGACTTCACAAGTCGAAACATATGTAGAGTGTGTTAATAAACATATTTGAAACATCTAAAAGCATTTTGGTTTAAATCTTTTTCATTCAACATAGATATATAAATTTTCTTGACATAACAATTTCTAATAAAAATAATAAACATTCCTTCTCAATTTATCATAAATAATCACACATTGTTACTATTATATATTCAAAACCCTTCCATCCTTTATCTCACAAACCGGCCTTTTTTCACTCATCTCGTCATAGGCTCATAACCGTACCTAAGTCAGAAGAAGATTACAATAAAGAATTGAATAGGATATATGTCATTGCTAAAAATAATGGCTTTAATACCTCAGTCGTAACAAAAATACTTAATATAAAATTATCTAGAAAAACACTTAATCTTGTTTATCCGTATATAGCTAATAAAAAAACTAATTTTAATTCACTCACATACATAGGTAATTTTTCAGTTAAACTAGGCAAATACATATCAGATTACACGAATTCAATAATTTCCATCAAAACGAACAACAGGCTTGGTAGATACATAAAAAACAATAATGATTTTTCTAAGCGAGATACAAAATCAGGGGTTTATAAATTAAATAGCGGCAGTTGCAATAAATCTTATATCGGCCAAACTGGTAGGTGTTTTAAAGATCGTATTAACGAACACGAAAATAAAAACGATAATTCTACTTATGCGCTACATCTTATTGAAAATAATAATAGTTTTGATGAAAATTTCAAAATTTTACATATACAGAAGAAAGGAGTTAAATTGAATTTATATGAAAGTTTGGAAATCAATAAACTAAATAAAAAAGGTTTGATCATTAATGACCAATTAGACACCAACAATTCTCCTTTGTTGAACATTTAATAGAATATGTATTTTCTCTTCCTCCCCCCCCCCCCTTGGTAATTACTATTCTTCCACCTGAAGAAGACACTGTGTGGCGAAATGTAAATTGTGGTACAATAAATTGTTGTTTGTAACTTTTGTTATTTTATTTCTACGATATTATGGAGTTACAATATTTAAAAGCTTCCTCGATACAAAATCTAGTGTATTGTAGCAGCAACGCTCTATAGATGGCGTTCATAATTCCAACTGTACTCATTCACTGAACGTTATTTGAATAAGTCAATGAACAAATAAATAATATACTTAACCCTCCTCGAGTATAATAAAAAAAAAAAAAAGCTTCAGCAATTAGTTCATTGAAGCTACATTCTTTACATTAGTAGCTATACCTGGAACGTTATCGATCATTTATTAATGTGAATTGGGTAACTTATTATTAAAATATGAGCTACCCTTAATTATGAACGTAGAATACAAAAAAGTGATAGTGCTATCATCAAGTTTTGTGTAATTCATCAGAAGTTTTATAAAGTTTAATTTTGTTGGACAAACTTGCCGGCTCCTAATTAATTTCGCTGTTTATTAAACTTTTAATTAGTATGAACGCAACAGGGCCTCTCTCTCTCTGTTTTTATATTGTCTATTTTTAAATATTTGGTTGTATAATTGATTTTTTTGGGCCTATAAGTAATTAGCTCAGTGACATAATTAATACAGTTTTAATCAATGATTCTGGAGATTATAGTAGAATTATTTCATCTTTATCATTACCAGTGGCGTAGCTGGGTAACCAAAGGCCCTGGGGCGAAAAATAAAATAGGGCTCCAACTAAACTATTTAAAATAGTTTGTTCCGTATTCGTCGTACTTCAGATTCGTCGAAATACAGTCGACTCCATAATAAAATAAAAAACCAAATACAAATTGTAACTTATTTAATGAACAAATAAAAAGTATTTTATGAAAATAAAAGAAAATTTCTACCCGTTACTGTTCAAAAAATACGGTCTTGTGACAGACACACAGACACGGAGGCACGTAAATAAGGTCCCGTTGAGCACCCTTTGGGTACGGAATCCTAATGAAGTAGAAATTTTTAATCCAATAACACCACTTTCTTGACCGACTCTAGGTACGTTTTATGACGAATCTAAGTTATGACAAATCAAAATTTTATCAATAAAACTCAAAATATATACAGGGTTATTCACGCTATACGGCACGGAATATTATGGCCAAAATATGAAAATTTCAAAAACTTTAACTTTTGGGCTATATAGGGGTCTATTATGGTTACCTTTTAAAATTATTTTCATATTATACAGGGTGTTCCAAATGCCCTAAAAGTATCAAAGTTATGTTTTTTTAAATGGAACCCCCTGTATATTATTGCATTTATGGATTCTTCGATCAAAATGAGTGTTTGTTTTGATAAGGTTTATAACACCTAAACCTTAAGGTTTTTTAAATAATTTGAATTTTATCAAAATCTAACCTAATTTTCATGTTTCAAGTACTTAAGAACTATTTAAGTTATGTAAGCGAAATTTACAATGAAGTGTAACAATAGATCATATTTTATATCCCAATTATAATAAACTCGTCATCTTATACAGGGTGTCCAAAAATTAATACTACTTAAGTAAGAACTTTAAGGGGTTGTAACTTGATTAATTTAAATGGAACGCCATATTTTTTTACATTTCAGGAGATGTATTTTTTTATTACCTATCGATTGGTATAAGGGTATCCATAAGCTAAGTCTTCGCGTTTTCTCAGGAAACGCTAAATAATTGTTTTATGCGCCATTTGGAATTTTTCAATTAAATGTTTTAAATCATAAATAAATAAATAAATATATTAACCAATTAAGTATAACATAATACAAATAAAATATTTACAATAGGTGTTCGAAATGTCGACCATCGTTTTCCAGACACTTGTAAATTCTTTTTTCGAAACCACTGCTAACATTGGATAACATTTGCGGGGTAACACTTTCAAAAGCGTCTCTTATGCGCATTTACATATTTTGTGGAGTTGTCGGAGGCGTATTATAGACAATTCCTTTTATGTATCCCCACAAAAAGAAATCTATTGGTGTTAAGTCCGGGGATCTGGGGGGCCAGCCAATTTTTAAATCCGCTTCTTCCAATCCATGCATCTATTTTGAAAGTGGGCATTTAAAAATTGCCGAACCTCACGGTGATAATGAGGCGGAGCTCCATCCAGTTGAAGCCACATGGTACTTCTAATATTAAAAGGCACTTCTTCCAATAATATTGGAAGTTGGTGTAAAAGAAATTCTAGAAACATCATACCATTTAATGGTCCTTCAAAAAAATACGGACCAACTAAATACGGGCCCAGTATTCCACCCCATACATTAACGGACCACCTATTCTGACTTCTCATTACTCTGTATTTATGCGGGTTTGAATCAGAATAGTAGTGAAAGTTATGTCTATTCACGAGACCATTGTTATGAAAAGTACATTCATCACTAAATAACACTCTATCGAAAAAAATTTCATTTTCTGACACTTTATCCAACACCCACATGCAAAATTCAGTTCGGTTATCAAAATCATTTCCGTAAAGTTTTTGACAAAGCTGGATTTTATAAGGATAAAAACCATGCTTTTTAAGAATTCTTGAAATACTTGGTTGGCTAATGCTCGTATTTTTGGAAATCTGATTTTGACTAATATTGGGATTTTCGATAACTGAACCAACTACCATAAAAACACTTTCTTCATCTTCAGTGACTGATTTTCCTGTAATGGGTTTTTTATAAGTGATATATCCGCTTTCCTGAAATTGTTTTAATTATTTTTCAAAAACGGCTGGCTTAGGAAGTTTTCTTTTGGGAAATCTTTGAGCATAAACTCGAGAAGCCAATAAACAATTCTTATAACATTCCCCAAGGATAAAAATCATATCAATACGCTTCTCTTTCGAATAAATTTTCATTTTGAATAAGCAACACTTCAATAATAAATATTAATATCTGACAATAAACACCAAAGGTAACTAGATACATTGGAACTTTTATTTAAAAAACTCTAAATGGCGCATAAAACAATTATTTAGCGTTTCCTGAGAAAACGCGAAGACTTAGCTTATGGACACCCTTATACCAATCGATAGGTAATAAAAAAATACATCTCCTGAAATGTAAAAAAATATGGCGTTCCATTTAAATTAATCAAGTTACAACCCCTTAAAGTTCTTACTTAAGTAGTATTAATTTTTGGACACCCTGTATAAGATGACGAGTTTATTATAATTGGGATATAAAATATGATCTATTGTTACACTTCATTGTAAATTTCGCTTACATAACTTAAATAGTTCTTAAGTACTTGAAACATGAAAATTAGGTTAGATTTTGATAAAATTCAAATTATTTTTTAAAAACTGAGATATTTGACTAATGTAACATAGTTCGCAATTGTTATAATTAATTTTGTACACGACCCGGCTCATCTGTGTCTTAACGATAGGATCTTTAAGTTTTTTAAAAAAATGCTGGTTTGTCATTACACTGTATAAAGCAAATTTTAGATTAGACAACCAAAAATTTAACTTACATATATCATATTAATTGTCTGAGGTATTTATTTTTAAATTTGGATCCTTCACTTCCCTTCAGTGAGGTATTTGGTATGAGGCTTGGAACGAACCCTCCCCTTCACGTTAAAAAATATTCTTTTAATTAAAAAAAAATGTATGATTATTTGATGAGGTTTTTCTGGACTCCTCTCCCCATTTAAAAGTATTTTTATGCTTATTGGTTATAATACAACTTCTTGATTACTTATAATTGAAAAATAACATGTTTTTCTCGTCTGCTATGAGAAAATAGAAAAATGGTGAAGAAAATTGCCCTTTTTTCACAATAGAGTTTCATTAGCTGTATTTTGATCCTTCACGTTAGATAATTTTCTAAGAATTAACAAAAACGGAAATGTCTTCAACAAATCTATTGTTCCGATTATCTCTAAATACAATGGGCAAAGGAAATTAAAATATATACTACTGATAAGGTGACAAATGCCCCAAATAGATAAAAAAAATTAATTTGTGGAAATTTCAATCTTTTATAGATAAAACATGTTTGATTGACAGTGAATGATTTATAATGTTTTTTTAATAACCTAGTACTATCTCATTATCTCTATTTTAATTAAAAGTGATAACTGAATAGAGTTTTATTAGTTTATTAATAAGATTATCTCGATGCATGTGAACGTCATAAAAACTCAAAAGAAACCGTTTTGTCGAGAATTTAATTTCCTGCAAGCCTGTTATCATGATTTATTATCTAAATTTAAATAATATAACAAATATAAAAAAAGTATAATTTTATCGAAAAGTGAACCTAAATTGGCTGGCGGTACGTGTTCTCTTTGTTTAAAACAAAAAAAAATTCCCTGTATTTTCTCGTCAAAAGGAAGGATTTTTTAGGGCGCCGGAAAAAATTTAATTTTTAACGACCACTCTAATGTATATTGAGATCAAAATGCAGAACGTTATCAGGAATTCTTTCGGGCTTTTCGGTGCATTAAGGATTTATAAGGAACGCTCATTACACGAGGTCGGGTCACAAATGAAGTGAAGTCGCGTCTACAAGATTTCCACAACTCCAAAAGGAAAGAAAAGCTTAAAGACGCCGAAGAATCACACACCACGTTATACTCTCTTGCCAGAAGTTTAAAAAATACAGGCAGAAGTTCCATATATGGCCCGCGAGATTAATAGAGTTTGTGGCCAGAATTGCCTTGTTGTAACAAATAACATGCAATGTGGTTTTCTCTATAGCCATCCAATAGTTACCTTAGAATAACATTATATTGCATATCCATAAGTACCTATTTAAGTATGTACGTTGTTTCGAATTGTATTTTTAGTTTGTTTCACAATAAATGTTATTGTAACGAATTTTCTAGTCAAACTATTTATTTAAACAATTATTTATTTAACACTATTTATAACACTTAAACACTAACTTAGAACTACCATTTATATCACAACAATTCACTTATTTATATTACAATTTATTTATATCACTTTGTCTATTATCGGTTTTAATTCGCGCACTGATGCTTTCTTACAACTAACTGTTTTTCGGTCCAATGATGATCACTATATATACACCTTTCGAACTTTCTAGACAGGAACTCGAAGAAATCCTGTGTATTCCCGAATGATGAGTAATAGTTAGAAAGTCCTCGATTATTCCAGAATTTAACTTGTTACTTGTCGCCGGAGAATGATTTACATCTTGTAAGTTGATAACACGAAAAGTACCGTGTGCGGTGTTTACGCCATAAGCATGTTAGTGATAACAAGTACATGCCACAAATTGTTATCGCACACACGTACTGTGTCACTGGTCGCTACATTATTATTATTATTGGGTAACTCATCCATTGTTATTGGCGCACACTATGTTCCACCTGACTTTGATTCAGAGTATTATTTGGATTTTATAGCAAATGTTCAAGATACACTATGTGATTTGTTATCGGAAGAAGTCAATTTTAAATTAATACTAGTCGGTGATTTTAATGCCCCTGGGTATGTATGGTTAAGTAATCAGAGATACTCATAAGCAGTTGGACATCATGATAATATTGTTTATAGAGATGCTGCTAGGTTACTTTCTGATATGTGTAAGGTTTATAAACTATTTCAGTATAATAATTTTCCGAATTCTAGAGATAATATATTAGATCTTGTCTTTTCTAATTGTAACAAAACCACTGTTTCAATATCTGATGATTATGTTGTATATCCTGATCAATTTCATCATCCGTTACATATTACTTTTAGAGTACCTTTTTTAGTATATTCTACTCCAAATGAAAAAATTTATGATTTTAATAAGGCAAACTATAAATTAATTTCTAAACAAATTGAAAATATTGAAGAATTAATAGTTGAAGATGCTGATATTAATTATCTTATATCTCTAGTCAATAATAAATTCAATTTTGTAATTAATAAATATGTTCCTATTAGATTCATTGGTCCTAAAATATTTCCAGTATGGTTTTCTGGTGAATTGAAAATTGCAATTATTTTAAAAAAGAAATATCATAGACTATATAAATCCTTCAATTCTTCATATTATTATTCTAAATTTAAGAAACAGAGAGCTTTCTGTAAAATATTATCTGATCATGATTATAAAAGTTTCATAGTCTACTGAGTCCTCTCTTAAACAAAATTCTAAACATTTTTTTAAGTTTTTTGATTCCATTTCTAATAATAAATCTTTTCCTTCAACAATGTATAATGGTCATGTTATAGCTAAAGATCTTGGTGAAATTGTTAATTTATTTGCTGAAAAATTTGGAAGTGTTTACCAGAATTTTGATTTGAGTACGATTCAAGTTTTATTTGAGTTTTTTGATAGTTTTTCTACAATTTATTTTTCTATAAATGAGGTTGAATCTTGTATAAAAAAATTAAAATTGACCTCTACGGCTGGACCTGACAATATTCATCCTCTCTTAGTATATAATTGTTCTGAGTCAATAAAGGGTTGGTTAACCAAAATATTTAATATGTCTATTAAATCTGGAATTTTTCCAATGAATTGGAAATTATTCTTTGTTATTCCATGTCATAAATCTGGTGATTCAGCTGACGTTAATAACTACCGCCCATTAAATAAAACCAGTGTTTTTCCTAAACTACTTGATAAATTAGTTTTTGACAAAGTTGTTGAATTTTTACGTAAATTTATTAACTCCAGACAACATGGATTTATGGATAAAAGATCTACTGAGACAAATTTACTTTTATACCATAGTTATATAACAAGTTATTTAAATAATAAAATTGTAGTTGATTCAGTTTATACTGATTTGACTAGAGCATTTGACATGGTTAATATTGATTTGTTAATTCGTAAACTATATGCCTATGGAATTTGTGGATCGCTACTGAATTGGTTTAAATCTTTACTTACTAATAGAAAGCAAATTGTTAATAAGATTGGTTCCTGTAAATCTTTTCCAATTAATGTATTATCTGGAGTTGGTCAAGGATCCCATTTGGGTCCTCTCTTATTTAATTTATATATTAATGATGTTTTTTCAGTTATTCAGAATTCTGAATGTTTATTGCAAGCAGACGCTGAACTATTACAAACTGACCTTCAATCGTTCGAAAAATTGTGTACGGAGAATCACATGTTCGTAAATGTATTGAAATGTCACGCGGTACGATATACTAAAAAAAAGTCGCCTTTAATTTTCAATTACAAATTACAAGAATCAATTTTGAAAACTTTTGATGAAGTAAATGACCTCGGGGTCACGTTTTCTAGTAACGGCAGTTTTCATTCTCATATAGTTTCAATCACAAATAGAGCTCTTAGAATCCTGGGTTTTATTTTCAGAAATTTGCAATTTTTCAATGAGCCGTCAACATTACAGTTACTTTTTAATTCTCTGGTCAGACCTATACTAGAATATGCGTCACCTATTTGGACACCTAGTATTGCCAAAGATAAAAAACTACTGGAATCTGTCCAATCAAAGTTTATGCGAAGACTTGCGTGGCAAAATAAAACACCTATGCGATTTGACGATCATGATTATACGTTTATCAGGAACCAATTTAAAGTATCCACGCTTGAGAGCAGGAGAATTGTCGCTGACCTAGCTTTACTTTACAAAACTTTAAACAACGCTATTGATTGTCCTGCTCTCCTTGCTGAAATAGGCATAGGTACATGTTCCCGCACGAAGACCTCGTCTTCATTATCTTTTCGCTGTGCCACATAAACGTACAGACATCACCGAGAATTGTATTACTTCTAGATTATCTAAATTAGGCAACGAAATTTGTAATGAAATTGACTTTTTCCATGTGCCACTATCTACTTTCACACGATTTTTGATAAACAAGTATTTGTTATAATTTTCGTTTGATTTACTTTTATAACTTGAACTTTATTGATGATTACTTTTATAATTTTACTTTTCTTTTAATTTACGAGGCACATGGTAAGTCGATATGATGAGTCTGTACTACCAATTGGAAATGTATCTATGTAATATTTTGTTTTGTATACTTTTGTTAGATAATTAAATTTGAAAAGTGACATAGTCTGATTGTAAATGATATAAAATTTTTTTTTGTTGATATGTATATGTACAAAGGGAGTGTTCCCGTTTATTGTAATAAATTAAATTAAATTAAATTGTTTGCTGATGATGCTAAGCTCTATAAAGCTATACTGAATGTTACTGATTCCCTCTTACTTCAACAAGATATTAATAATTTTAATGATTGGTGTATATTGAATGGACTTATATGTAATGTCAAAAAATGTTTATCTATTCGATTAGGGCGATCTCATTCAATTCCTAATTTATATACTCTTAATGGTGAAAATCTTAGGCAAGTTGATCAAGTACTTGATCTGAGTGTTATATTTGATTCGCTATTAACTTTTAAGCCTCATATTGAATATATTGTAATCAAATCTTCAAAAAAATTGTATTTTATAAAAAGATTTTCTAACAAATTTAATAATTTATCAACTTATAGGACGCTGTATTTTTCTTTCTTAAATAATACCTTAATGTATGCTTCCATTATATGGAACCCTACACAACTTCGACTTGTAAAAACATTGGAATTAATAAATCATAAATTCTTAAGGTATGCCTCCTATAAGATTGGTAAAGGTATGAATTTTTATGATCATGTATATAATCAACAGTATTTAAATTTTAATATATCAAATTTACAGTCAGCTAGAGATCGGTATGATCACACTTTTATATATAAATTAGTAAATATTCTTATTGAATGCTCTGAATTGATCAATTTACTTGAATTCTATGTCCCATCTAGAACATCAAGAAATAATATGTACTACTTTAATCTACCCATTATGAAGACTGGTTATGTTACTGCTGTAATGTTTAGACTATTTAAAATATCTAATGATAATATTAATTTTATTAATGAAATAGAATTTTGGCTAGGCTCTTGGTGAAACATGTTATAATATCAAAAGTAAAAAGAAACACTAGGTTGTAGTGTAACTTACCTAGGCCAACGTGATCGTCAAAAACTTCTTACCCTTCGTTGTGTTGAAAAGCCAGGTCTTGCCAAAAATGACAAAATTGTACTCTGGTACGGGTTTACCATTCGAGGAACAAGGTTAAATAAAACACAGTGAATTCATTCCTACTGTTTAATTCAAAATCAAATGTAAATTTGGAAATGAGAGTGTCAGACTCAGCCTGTGGCTAGCGTGGAAAAAGAGCCTGACAGAGAAAACCACGATCTCAGCCACTCAATGATTTAAAAACAAATTCAAATAAATATAAAAATCAAAATATCAAATCAAGTAAATCACATATAAATCAAATAAATGAAATTTTGTAGTTTTCAGGCTCAACAAAAATGAAAAATAATTTGTGTAAGAAAATTTAGAAAAACTTATGAAAAATTCACAAAATGTAAATCACCCAAATTTGATTATAATTTCCGAATGTTTAATAACTTTTGACACAATTTGAAATTCAATCCCTACAAACAGCAGCACATTTTAAAACCAAAAACATATTTGTTAGTTAATTTATGAGTCTGGAGTCCAGTATGGAAGCAATCCAGATAACGTTGAAAATAAAAATGTGATTTGGGCATACGCAAAACAAATAAATAAAGTCTGGAGTCCCTAAGGAAGCAATTCAGATAACGTTGAGAATAAAATAAAAATATGTGTATAAAGTACAAGTTGCGTAAATACTCCCAAAATCACCACGGGAGAAAATATTAGTACTTACAACAAGGCATTTCATACTTAGATTGAACCACAAAATGTTTTACCCCTTCCGAAAATATACACAAATTATTAAAGGATGAAAAATGAAATATTAATGTTAAGCCTGAAAAACCTTTTAAGTGAAATAATTAAAAAAATATAATTTAGTAAGATTTACCTGAATTGAAAATATTTTAAAATTGTAAATTATTTAATTTAATATGATTTACCTGAATTGATATTAATTTAAAAATGTAATTTATTTAATTTAGTAAGATTTACCTGAAGTAAAATTAATTTAAAACTGTAATTTATTTAATTTAGTGAGATTTACCTGAATTGCAAATATATATAAAAAAAATTAGTTTATTTAATTTAGAGAGATTTACCTGAATTGAAATTATTTTAAAATTGTATAAATGATTGAACAGAATTTCTATAGTTATGAAAGAAAATAATAAAAAGTGAAATTAAATTTGAAACAATTAAAATTATAAAAATTATAAAACAAAATAATATTAATTTAGAATAAAAAAAAAATAATTATCATACCTGTTAGAAATGTAAGTAATTAATCCAATTTGAAACAAAAACTCAAAACCACAGGAAAACTCAAAAATACACAAAATACAAATAAAGACACAAAACAAATTATAATCTCTGATTTTGAATACGAATTGAAATGAATATGATTGTTGAAATCTGAATCAGAATTGAATTGAATATGAAACAGAATTGAATCAGAACCAGGATTGATTCGAATCTATCGAATTGAATAAGAAACAAGATTGAATATATCGAATTGAATATGCTGAATTGAATGCCTTAAAAATCACCTCGCAGCCCTTTTAAAGACTCGTACTAATACGTCATCAAAACTAATCGAACCCACGCCGCATCTAAGAAAAATTCCCACAGGAAATCGATCTACGAGAAAAGTACCAAAATTTTAACTAAACGAGAACATGTCTCACGTCAGCTCAAGAGTATTTATGGTTATTACACCCCATGTGTGCGAAACGCCTGAACACCAATAGTAAAACTATGCAGACCACACAGAAACAAAAAAAAAACATGTGGTTGTTTAGTTTATTTTACTCACGTAAAATGCAGGCAAATATTCAGAAAGCTATCAGAAAATTCAACAAATAATTTTGTAATACCATGATCGAGAAACTATAATAAAAAAAAAATTTTTTTTTTTTAAAGAAGCGTGCGTAAAATATTTAAAGGATTAAAGATGAACATTGGATACCACAAGGTAATAATTTGTTTCACAATTTTATTTAACAAACTGACAATATTGTTTCGGCAGTTATGCCATTATCAAAGTAATTGTACAATTTACTTTAGAAATTGAAAAATCGCATAGCTTATCATTTTTAGATTTAAAATTAACTAGATCCAACCAACATATTGACATTGATATCTTCCGCAAACCTACTACCACTGACACACTCATACCATCACATTCACAACAATATTATAAAATAAAACTAAGTTCTTTCCAATCTTATTTACATAGGCTAATAAATTTACCTTTAACTAAAGAAAACTTTGATAAAGAACTAAAAACAATCAAACTTTTAGCAAAAAATAATGGTTTTGACATTTCTTTGATAAATGACCTTTTACATAAAAAACGACGGAAACAAAATCTTAAATCTTTCTATCACTGTACCATCACGGAGAAAAAACAATTCTCCTTTTTGAACTACATACCTAAGATTTCTAGTAACATTTCCAATAAACTCAAGAAATTAGAAATTACTCCTATCTCCATAAACAAAACCAATTTAGGCTCTTTACTAGTGAACAACAAAATAGATAAAAAAGATATTTTAGAGAAAAACGGTGTCTATCAAATAAAATGTCAAAATTGTCCTGCTATTTACTTAGGACAAACAGGTCGGTCATTAAAAATTCGCTTAAATGAACATAACAAATCTATTCAGAATCGTAAAAAGACTACAGGATTAGCGGAACACTGTTTAGAAAATAATCATTTTATAGATAACAATAGTTTAAAGCTCATACATAATTGCAATAAAGGTAAACGGTTAAATCTCTTGGAAATTTTAGAAATACATAAAGCAATAACAGAACAGAAACAGGTAACAAATGACCAGACGGATTTTAGGATTTCCCCGTTATTAAAGTTATCAACCAAGACAAACCAATAAATATGCTTCTGTGTACCTATGTGTATATTTGTATTAGTTTAAGTCCCTTTATATAAATACTAGTTAAGTTTACCTGTACAATTACTTTGATAATGGCATAACTGCCGAAACAATATTGTCAGTTTGTTAAATAAAATTGTGAAACAAATTATTACCTAGTGTTTCTTTTTACTTTTGATATAATATTAATTGGTTTAATTTATACAATGACTCATATTTTACTTTAAAAAAGAATTCAAAAATTATGTTAAAATTTGAATAAAATTCATTCAACAAATATTATTACATTCATATATGTTTCTGTATTCATAATATTTATAGGATATATTATTGCCACTTATTTAAATTGTATATTCTGTAATACTTTATGGAGTTTACCCCGTTGATATTCAATAAATAAATAAATAAATAAAATAAATTAGCCTGTTACAATTACTGGATATGTTATAGTGATTGTGTAGAATAACTAGTGATTTTATACATTCCCTAGAGAATGTGGTAACTCGATAGTCTTTTATACTCCATTTCTTACTTTCACGGTTTTCTTCAGTGAATGTGTACAATCACTAGTAATTTCACATAATCACTGGATTTTGTACTTTCACTGTAACATATATGTACATAGAATGAGTTGACGTACTCTAAGTAACAAAAAAACTGTATTTTTGCAAACAATGATGTCAGAAAAACTGTTTTATTCACAACATATATTTCACATCTTTAAATGAACAATTAACTCACGAGAAAAAAAGACTATTAGGCAAGGTGTGTACACAATGACAGACAATGTCAAATGTGACAGCTAGCCTTAACCTAACCATTTTTTGTTTTTAATATCACATAACATTAGGAATGATATACCCAATACGTTTTTATTATTGTCTTTCTTGTGTATTAAAACGGGAACGTATCATGGACGTAGGTCGTAGGTTATTAATCCAAGAACATACGTTTTGTTTTCACTGCACTTACTCTGCACGGTTACGACAAAGACAGATAGATATATTGCATTCTTTTTCCACTTAAACCAACAATAGTTCACGTAATGGTAAACTGTACTATATTTAATTACGTAGGTATCTAGAAAAAAGACTAGTTTTTTGCGTTTGTGTTTACGTGTAGGTACCTATAATAAATTTTCATGAGTAATTCTGTGATGACCCAGAAAACGTTGTAAAGTGTTGAGTTAGACCAACTAACTATATATGACAGGTCTGCTTTGACGGAAAATGCTATCTATTGTACACTGTACTAAGAAAGATACGTATTTCCAGGTCAGGGTTTTAAGGAGGGTGTGTTTGCAAAGGTGAAAACAATTATTTTCGTAAGCTGGTTGTGGTTGCATGTTATGTCATGACAGAGTGCTTTCGCGATTAGATTGTTCCTAAAATACGTGACATTTGTGGTCTAGGGTCACGATTTTGATGGCCCTCCTATCCAGAACATCCCATAATGATTCAAAACATTTTCTAACTTTTTTAACATTCTTGAATGATCTTCAAGATTCTGGAACATTCTTGAACATTGCCAAATCATTCTGAAATGTTATATTTTAATAAAACATTCTTTTACTTCTTAGAACATATTTGAACTCCCTGTAACATTCTAAAAAAATCTGCTTCATTCTCATCCCCACTCCGTGTTGTTTGCTGGGTGAGTAGTGACATCAGTAGACGCCTGGTGGGGATGACTAATCGATTGATAATAAATAATTGATCAGTTATCGACCACTGAGAGTTGAAGATTATTACAGTACTACGTAATATCGCTATTAAAAAATGTGGGTTGTTGGTAGAAGGGTGAAAATTAACGGTTACATGTATTTTTAATGCCAAATCATAAAAAAATAAAAATAAAAAATTTTGTCCAAAAAATAAAAAGTTAGGGGGAGAACTCTTATCACGAGAGTTTTATATATGGTATTAGAAGTATCATTTAAAACTAATAACTCATTAGGCAAAATTATAAAAAAATTGTAAGGACAAAACAGAAAAGAACTGTAATTCAGGTTATATTTGTTAACGTGTGGATAAAGTTTACATAGGCAAAACGAGCAGAAAGTTTTCAGATAGGATTAAAGAAGATCTCAAAGGTTTTAAAATGAAAAAGTGTATCTCGACTTATGCCGAGCATCTAATTAACTGTAATCAAAATTGTAATAATGAATATGAAATTTTGCATATAAAAGACAAAGGGCAAATATTAAACTTTTTAGAGTCACTAGAAATTAACCGTTATTATAAGAAAAATGTAATCTTAAACGATCAAATCGAAATAAGTAATTCTCCGTTGTTAAATCTAAAATACAAAAATATCGCTCTCCCTATTTAGTTGTGTATATAGTGTGGTGAAACGATCGTAGTGATCAAATAGAATTTCTTGAAACTTATTTGTTTATTTTTTCATGGTTATTATTATAATTTGTTTTTAAACTAATGATAAAAAATCTCGTGTCATAATGCTTGTGTGGGATAAATTCTGGAACTATTCAACCAATTTTTATGAAATTTGACTAACTGTGTGTAATTTTGTCCAACAAAAAAACCACCCCCACAATGCACAAAATGCAACACCAACTGTTTTTAAACAGTGGGACATATCATCACTGCCCAGGACTAAATACCCAAAGAGAATACATAAATAATAATATTTCCTTATCGATAAAGGACAATCGAAACAACCCACAATTGTATAAAAATGTAATGAAGTTCTTGAAAGAAATAAAACTCTAATATTAACTACCCTTATTTTGTCCGGTCTACACACAGGGATTCATTTAATGCGTGTCTACTTGTCTATCTAAGTTTTCCTTTCAGTTTTAAAATATACTTATAAAATAAAAAATTCAATTTACGCTTCCATCGATGAGTGCCGTCATAGATGCCTAAATAATGGTGTCTAAAAATATCTCCTGAAAATTTTATAAAATGTCGTGATAAATAAGTGGTAATGTTTCTGGAAATAGGCCGCGTTATCGATCCGTTGTTGCTTGCCGGACAAAAAGGTTTTAGATCAATACCTAAAGGTGGTAGGAAACGTTATTATATTTTTTGTTCTTCGTTTCTATTCAATGGAGACAATAATGACAGAAAAAGGGACTCCTCGAGGAGGTAGCATAGGAGAGGGATTGTGACGAAACAGCTAGATACCATTGTACGTGATATCAAAAAAATACTTAAGTACATGTTCTTTTTTTTTTTTTTTGTTATGAGATCGTATTTATTTATCTATGAGGTTTCAAAATGAAGGGTATAACTGAAAACGGTAATGACTTGTATTTCTATTAAATCAAAAACGGACATAAAATACGTCAATACCCCCTGTAAATATTACGTCACAAAAACTAACCCCTCCCCCTGAACATGATAAATTTTGATTGATAATCAAAAATATTTATTTTATTTTCATAATAAAATTTAAATAAATTAATAAATATCTTTTGTAACGAACAAATAAATAATATTTCTATTTATCAGAAGTCCAAGGATTCTGTAAAAATTCAGTTAAATTTTTGCCATAGACCCCCTGTCCCCCCCTTGTCACATCTTGTTACACTCAGCAAGACCCCTCTTCCCCCCCTGTATGCGAACGTATTTTATGAACGGCCCATAATCAAATAAAGTGGCATTTTTAATTTAAATAGCATCTTCAAATTTGAACTGAATTAAGGGAGATACTGTGACATACCTAGTTAAAAAAAATTAGAGTTATAAAAAAAAGCATTCATTAAACCCTGTACAGTATCACAATTGCGTTATTTAGATGCAACTGCTGTAACCACTCGTTCATCTCCATTTTTTAAATACCTATGAAAATATTAAGTGCATTGAAGCTATAACAAGAAAATATATTTTATGTTATTATAAATAAATTTCAGGACTGACCATTGAACTCGGCACCCATTTAGATCTCCCTCCTTTTGTCGTTGAAGTCAACAACCAAGGCATATATTATAATATTGAACTTGGCTCTCATTTTACATTTATGTTTTTGATGGGATATCATTACTTTTTGTACCTAAATTATTAGTAGGTACTTATTTATAACAAAATTAATACCAAATGGTTTTTGTTAAACTATTATACTTTCCTACGTTTACGGGGTATAATTGTCTTTTTTGTGTTATTTTCTATATTTTCCTGTACCTTCCAAATGTTCGAGTGAATTGCCCATTCAGTATCCGTCGTACCGCGCGCCGTCTACCGAAATCCCTATTATTTAATAATTATTTATAAGTAATGATCTTACACTATTGATGTGCGCTAAATATTGAAACAATAATTAATACTAAATCCCAGTTAATAACGTAATAAACACAATCGATTATAAGTACTAAAACGGAAATATTTGGATTAAAAAAAAAATTTAAGGGTGGTATTCAACTCGTTATATATTCACGTGAAGATCTTAAAATCCACATAAAGACCGGCTGTCATAAGTTTTGATTGCTGGTTGCTGATTCTTACATTATTACAGTTACAGGCACTGAGTATAAGTTAAGAGTTCCTAATAGAATCAATTAAATGAAAAATTATAATAAAATGACAAAAATTTACTAGTTTCTGATTTATTCCTTTGTATTCACTTAATTACCTATCTGCATGCCAAATTTAAACTTTTTAGGTCATCTGGAACTGGGTTAAAGTATTGATCTATAGGTCAGTAAGTGATAAAAATTACCATTTTTGAACGTTAATATCTAAATACCCGTTTGAGATGCGTTTATGAAATTTGGAGCACATATGTATGTATCTCGCAAGTCTCAATATATGAGCTAAATTTGACACGTTTATGTGAAATAGTTTTTGAGTTATGAGAGGGTCAAAAGTGGCTCCAAATGGTTCGTGTAATATTACACACGGTGCTGCTCGCCAGTTCTGTTACTTGGTACTTGAACTTGGCTTGACACGCTACCGCGTGTCTAGATTAAAATTGAATCATTATATAACGCATTTATATCATGACTGGTTCTGCCGGAAATCACTCAATGTTTACCGCAAGACTCATTCAATACAACAAATATACCAAAGGTTCTGCAGTTGGCAGATAATTCATTTAATACTTTAGGTAAAATAGATATTTTATTAGGCGCTGAGCTATTTTGGAAAATTATTTGTATAGGACAATTTTCTTTGGGAAAAGGTCTTCCAGTCGCCCAAAAAACCCATTTTGGCTGGATTATTTCCGGACCTGTGATTCAATCCAAATTTCATCCTAACTACCATTCATCCACTTGCTGCATTAGTAGTACCAAAAACAAAAATGAAAACAACACTCATATTCAAGAACAACTTTCATTATTTTGGAAATTAGACGAAATAGGTCATTCTAATCTAAAAACAAGGGAAGAACAATGTTGGGAAACTCTTTTTGAAAGCACAACAACTCGTGATGATAACGGTGAATTTGTCGTTCGTCTTCCATTTAACAATAACAAACAAAAGTTGGGTGAGTCATTCACAACAGCTAAACGAAGATTACTTTAATTGGAAAAACGTTTTGAAACCGATTCAAACTTTAAAAATTCATACTCGAAATTTATTCAGGAATATATGTCATGCGTAGAGTATACCAATGAAGAATTAGATAAAGCATATTTTCTTCCACACCATGCTGTTATTAAACCATCAAGTAATACAACAAAAAGTCGCGTCGTTTTTGACGGTTCGTACAATTCTTTTACGCTTTAGATTACACAACTGCGAAAAAATGTATAGGCAAGTAATCGTACACAAAGACGATAGGATTTATCACAACATTTTATGGCGCAATGATAAATCTGAAACAATTAAAACATATCAATTAACCACCGTAACCTACGGCACCTCGGAGGCACCTTACCTTGCTACAGGATGTTTATTACAAATCGCTCTCGATAATGCTAACTCATTTCCGCAGGCATCACATGTGATAAAAAATGATTTTTACATTGATGACCTTATCAGCGGATGCGATAATATCAAAAACGGTATCGAAATTGTCGGCACGATAAATCATTTACTTTCACAAGCAGGTTTTCTGTTAAGAAAATGGGCATCAAACGAACCCAAAATTTTACAAAATTTAGAAAATAAATCCACAGAAACGCATTTTAATAATGAAAGCAATGCAATCAAAACTTTAGGAACGCTAAATCGGATATTACACTGAAAAAAAAGTTGTTTTTCTTACATATTTTAACTTATTTGAGTTAATTTTACTGCTGAAAACAAGAGTTTATTTGCAGCAAATAAGTTTTTAGGCTGTTTCACTAACTAAAAATAAGTGTGTCATGCAGTCCACATACAGGAGTTTATTTAAAAAGTTTGCTACATCTAAATAGGTGAATTATGAAAAGCAGTTAACAAGTAATGTAGCATTATGTAGACTAGAAAAAAAATTGTTTGAGCCGTGCCAATGTAGATCTGGCACTATCAGTAACGACTCGCGCCACATCGCCATTACCGACGCGCGGTGGACGTTAGTGAACGTTTGGTTTCGCGGGGATTTTTATAAGATACATAATGTGACGTGTTCAGTCACGGAAAACACAATTAACAAAACAAAACAACGAATTTATTTAATTACTAAAGTTAATTTGACTACACTACAGTTATAAACAAGTCTACACAATTTATTTCACTAAAAGCCTCTTGTCTCGCTCGCTTCTACTATAAACACTCGCTATACCATAGACACTATGACTTCTATCGCCTGTTGTTCGCCTATCGATCGCTTCGCTTCCAAACATCAGCTGTTCGATGTCAACTAACTCGGTGTGTGCAAACTCGCCTTTATATAGTCTTTTCAGCCTTTTTATAGGGAATTCTACAGCCGTCTAGTAATCCAATTGTTTTCCCATTGATCTTTGCTTGTGTTTTCTAGATGTTTCAGGAAAGCCGAGAATATTCCTTATGTATTCAGGGAAGATGTTCGTTAATTATGCTCACACAAACTTAATTGGCAAGTACTCGTAATAATTATTAGGTGTTTGTGAGTGAGTTGAGAGTTTCAGTTTTGAATTGAACAATTTGCCAATTTATTGTTGACCTGTGCCTGTTATGGAAGAAACAAAACAGTTGTTACTCTGAAATTTTTGTTTTTCGAAAAATTTGCCAACTTAAATACCTTCTAGTAGTGCTCCGTAACAAAGCCCTGCGGCCATTTCTCATAACGCTGACGAATAAAACTTTTTGATAATACTGCACTGAAAAAAAAAAGTTGTTTTTCTTACATATTTTAACTTATTTGAGTTAATTTTACTGCTGAAAACGAGATTTTATTTGCAGCAAATAAGTTTTTAAGCTGTTTCATTAACTAAAAATAAGTGTGTCATGCAGTCCACATACAGGAGTTTATTTGAAAAGTTTGTTACATTTAAATAGGTGAATTATGAGAAGCAGTTAACAAATTATGTAGCATTATGTAGACTAGAAAAAAAATTATTTGAGCCGTGCCAATGTAGGCACTATCAGTAACGACTCGCGCCACATCGCATTACTGACGCGCAGTGGACGTTAGTGAACGTTTGGTTTCGCGGGGATTTTTATAAGATACATAATTATTAGGTGTTTGTGAGTGAGTTGAGAGTTTCAGTTTTGAATTGAACAATTTGCCAATTTATTGTTGACTGTGCCTGTTATGGAAGAAACAAAACAGTTGTTACTCTGAAATTTTTGTTTTTCGAAAAATTTGCCAACTTAAATACCTTCTAGTAGTGCTCCGTAACAAAGCCCTGCGGCCATTTCTCATAACGCTGACGAATAAAACTTTTTGATAATACTGCACTGAAAAAAAAAGTTGTTTTTCTTACATATTTTAACTTATTTGAGTTAATTTTACTGCTGAAAACGAGATTTTATTTGCAGCAAATAAGTTTTTAAGCTGTTTCATTAACTAAAAATAAGTGTGTCATGCAGTCCACATTCAGCAGTTTATTTGAAAAGTTTGTTACATTTAAATAGGTGAATTATGAAAAGCAGTTAACAAGTAATGTAGCATTATGTAGACTAGAAAAAAAATTATTTGAGCCGTGCCAATGTAGGCACTATCAGTAACGACTCGCGCCACATCGCCATTACTGACGCGCAGTGGACGTTAGTGAACGTTTGGTTTCGCGGGGATTTTTATAAGATACATAATTATTAGGTGTTTGTGAGTGAGTTGAGAGTTTCAGTTTTGAATTGAACAGTACGCCAATTTATTGTTGACCTGTGCCTGTTATGGAAGAAACAAAACAGTTGTTACTCTGAAATTTTTGTTTTTCGAAAAATTTGCCAACTTCAATACCTTCTAGGAGTGCTCTGTAACAAAGCCCTGCGGCCATTTCTCATAACGCTGACGAATAAAACTTGTTGATAATACTGTTAGATAGTAAGAATTTTATGTATCGTATTTTGTTGTTTAATACAATATTTATCTTTTTCTATCACGTACCTGTCTTTTTCTTGAAATAATCTGATAAATTAAGAAAAGTTGCTATGTTAAGGTAAGTATTAGGTGAAGAATTGTTGTCTTAATGGTATGTATCAGTTTTTTTTATTAGACAATGCCATTTGCCTAACTTCCTAAAAATACATAACTAACATAAACAGGCTTGTAACTCCATAGTTTATAAATAACAAAAACACATGTTTTAATTAGAAAATACGTTTGTTAATTTATCAATAGTTACTTCCGTTCACGGTGCTTTCTTCAGGTAGAACATATTTACGTACAACAAGAAATAATTGTGTAGTAGTGAAAATAGTTATGTAATAAAAACGTATACATTTTAGTAACAAGATATATTTATTTTTTCCAAAATAATTATTTGTGCACACAATATCCTTTTCAGGTGTTAAATTAATCTAATCGCAACCCCTAATTTAACACCTGAAAGGGACATTGTGTGCAGAAATAATTATTTTGGAAAATATAAATATACTTATATTGTTTTTATTACATAACTATTTTCACTAGTACCTACACATAATTATTTCTTTTGTTGTACATAAGTATTTTTTTTTACTACACAGATACCATTAACAGAATATATAATTATTATTTATTTCAGATAAAATAGTTTGTACGGTGCATATGGGTGTTAGTTACTCTAAATACTACTTTAATCCTCACAAATGAAAATATTATCTACTTGAGGTAGAAACTTTATGTAACACAGTTAAAACATTTATGTAGCCTTCATAAGTTGCAAATAGTAAAATTACTTGTTTTCCGTACATAAGATTTTGGCTGTCCCTATATGCAACAAGTATTTTTTTTGCGGCAATGAAGTTTTTTTTTCAGTGTGTTAGAAAGTAAGAATTTTATTTTTTTCTCACACACCTGTCTTTTTCTTGAAATAATCTGATAAATTAAGAAAAGTTGCTGTTAAGGTAAGTATTAGGCAAAGAATTTTTGTCTAAATGCTATGTATCAGTTTTTTTTTTTTAGACAATGCCATTTACCTTACTTCCTAAAAATACATAACTCACATAAACAGGCTTGTAACTCCATAGTTTATAAATAACAAAAACACATGTTTTAATTAGAAAACACGTTTGTTAATTTCTCAATAATTAGCAATCAAAGAAAACACTTTTAAGAGTTTCAAAGTTATTTTTATTGACCACAACGATCGTTTCACCACACTGTGGCTTCATCAGGTGGATGATTTACAAAACATACACTTATAATTTCAAACTTTATATATAAATGTATCTACAAGTCTACTTAACCTAAAGGGTGGGGTTGCAAAGTTTTAAATTTAGTAGGGGTGAGTTATTTACTTCAATCTGGTTATTTATTGAAATTCATAAATTATTATAATTATTGATCTCTAAGCATTCTAAAAGATTCAATTTTTGACTTTTATTTGCTAAATGTAAAATTTCAGGAACAGTGTTGGACAGTTTGAACGTTTTTGATAGAAGAGAGTCACAGAGATAAGTTCGAAGTGAAGAGAAGCGATTAGAAAGCGAAATAGCTATTGAGTTGTTGTTGTTATCGAAATAGTCATTGCATCGTTGTTGTATATGAATTAATTTATTAAAAGTGTTGAGAGAAAAATACGTGATTTTGGTAAATTACGTAACACTATAATGGCTGATTTACCAAAATCAAGGGTTGTGCCTCCCCGTCCATTCTACACTTGTGGAACCGACTTTGCTGGCCCTTTCACAATTCGCGATCGCAAGGGTAGGGGTAGCAAAATATCAATGGTCTACCTATGTGTTTTCGTTTGTTTTACGACCAAGGCCGTTCATCTTCATTTCGTCAGTGATCTGTCATCTGAAGCTTTTTTGGCATGTTTAAAACGATTTTTTGCCAGACGCGGATTAAGTCATACAATTTATTCTAATAATGGCACATATTTTGTTGGGGAAAACAGGGAACTAAAAACGAGGTATGATCTGGCCTCGACCGATAAATACAATGAATTTATTGCTAAATTTTTGACTCAATAATCGGTCAATTGGAAATTTGTACCAGCCAGGTCACCACATTTTGGTGGCCTATGGGAGGCTGTAGTTAAATCCGTTAAACGACATCTTTATCGCACAATGGTTAATACAAAATTTACATTCGAAGAGCTAAATACGTTATTTACTTAAATAGAGGATATCCTAAACTCGAGACCTCTTATGACGATTACAACTTCCTTTGCCCAGCACATTTCCTAATAGGTGGCTCACTGCTCGCCTGACTTGCTAGAAGTTAAACTTAATCGATTAACCCGATTCCAAATGATACAACAGGCAGTGCAACAATTTTGGAAAAAATGCTCTAATGATTATTTATCCATCTTAGAACGACGAACTAAATGGCAGAAAAATGTGAGCAACAATATACAACCAGGAACTCTGGTCCTGCTTCGAGACAGCACACCACCCCTCTTATGGAGAATGGGTAGAATTCCGGAAACTCACCCAGGCGCTGATGGCACGGTCAGGTTTTTAACAATTAAAACTTCAAGTGGCGTAGTGAAACGGGGTGTGACTCAAGTTTGTGAACTTCTTACAGAAAACAATGATAGTGTTACAAATGACTAAAACAACATTACTTTGTTATCATTTATATTTTTTACAATTTGCTTATTTCCGTGTTATAACATTGTTATTGCTTGCCAGTTTTATAAGAATTAAGAATTTATTTGTTCTCTCCAATCATTAATTAATTTTCGAAAGACGGCCTTTAAGGGGGCCAGGCTGTTACGAATTCTAATAGTCTAAACAATATTTATCTTGCTTATGTTTCTCCTGAACCTATCTAATCAATTTCCTGTAACAATATCCATTTAATTTGCATTCTCTTTGTATTCATTCACTTGGTAACTGTTAAACTGTAAAAATATTTTCTGTACATCTGTGTTGACCGGAATACAGTTATTTTAAGTAAAGATAATTTTATTCAAAATCCAAAAAACACATACATATAGCATAGCTAACCACAAAACACGGATTGTTGACGTTGCGATCGTGCCGACCTTGGCGATCGTGGCAATTGCATGCCGTGGCGACGCTCGCCATGCACAAGCGCCTGTGCGATTCTCTTTCCACTCGGTTCGACGGTGTCGTTTACTACATTATAGTAAACTAGAAGATGAAAGTGAATTAATTATGATTGTTGTGTACATTTCACCTAATAAAAAAATGAATTATATATCATGTTTACATGAGAAATTATTTCCGTACAGTCACAGAGGTTCAATAATTTTTAAAACCAATAAAGATAAACTACCATTGATTTTAGCTGGAGATTTCAATGTAAATTTTGCTAAAGATGAATTAATGCCATTAATTAGGTTCCTCCAAAAAGAATTTTAATTGCAAATTAACAACAATCGAAGAGAACCTACTACCACCAGATATGCAACAACAACAACAATAGATGCTGTATTTATTAGATGTCTTGATAATGTTATGTCCAATACTTTTGTAACATACTTCAGTTATCCTCGACCAATTATCACAGAAATACTGTCAGTAGCAACATCGAATATAACTATTACTGAAGTCACTGATTAAAAGAATTGAGTTGTCGCAACTTGATATAAATTTTTAAATTTTTAATTTTTGTATTTAATAAAAATAAACGTTTATTAAATAAACAGTCATTTTTTTATGCTTTTGATTAGATATAAATAAATACGACATTCAAAGTTTGTAAAAATTTTACCCTAGAGGGAGTAAAAATAGGGGATGAAAGTTTTTGTGTCATGACGTTGGCAAGAAAACTAACGGCCCAGAAAATAAAAATGTGAATGGTTGCAATTCTTCTTCGGTACCTTCTGCAGTTCATCTTGACGGTGAGGAAGCAAGTGGAGGTGCAGCTATTGTTGAGTTATTTGCCAAACATTTTGCCTCAATGAGTAGAGTTAATGTAGCAGATTTAAATAATGTGAATATTGATTCCTCTTTTTTTTACCATTTGTTTTGTTTTCTCAAGATGAAGTTATGAATGCCATTAGAAAGTTATCTGATAAGTCTGCAGTGGGTCGGATGGAATTCCTGCCATTTTCATAAAGGAGTTAGCAGATGGGTTAACACCGATTCTTACATCTTTGTTTAATGATTCGATTAATGAGGGATATCTTCCTGAAGTATGGAAGCACTCCTTCGTTACTCCTATTCATAAAAAGGGTGACAAAACTGATGTGAGAAATTATAGGCCTGTAGCCAAGTTATCTCTTGTTTCTAAATTGTTAGATTCGTTAGTCTATAAGAAACTGTACTTGTATCTTAAGAAATTTATTAAACCAGAACAACATGGTTTCTTTATAGGAAGATCAACAACTTCCAATCTAGTTGAATTCTCAGAATTTTTAGTTAACAACATGTTAAAAGATTTTCAAGTTGATTCAGTTTATATGGATTTGTCATCTGCATTTGACTCCATTAATCATGAAATGTTATTTTATAAGCTAAATTTATATGGTATTCAGGGATCGTTATTGAATTGGTTAAAATCAGCTATTACTAATAGAAAATACTCTGTAAAATACAAAAATTTTACCTCTGTTGAGTACTCTACAGTCTCTGGAGTTGGACAAGTTACACATACGGGACCTCTCCTATTTATTATTTATATTAATGATTTAGTAGATATTCTTTTACATTCTAAAATTTTGTTGTATGCAGATGACATAAAAGTATTTAAATTGGTAAATTCTATTGAAGATGCTAGATATTTGCAGTATGATCTGGATTCTGTTAGTAGTTGGATTAATAAAAACGGCTTGAACTTTAGTTTGAATAAATGTAATGTAATCTCTTTTTTCCGTTCTAAACATATCAACTTCTCATACAATTTGTGTGGAAATCATATGTTGGAAAGGGTAACTGTAGTCAAGGATTTAGGTTTATTTTTTGATACTAACTTGTCCTTTTCGTTTCATATCAATTATTCTGTTAATAAAGCAACTAAAATGCTTTATTTTTTGTTCAGAAACACTAAGTCTTTCAAGAATCCTTTGACTATGGTTAATCTATATAATGTGATTGTTAGATCACAGTTGACATATGGCTCAGTAATTTGGTCTCCTTATAAAAAATGTGATATTGATGGATTGGAATCTATTAATCATCGTTTTATTAGATTAATGTCCTTTAAAATTGGTAAGCCTATGTCAATCAAAGATCATGATTACTCTGAATTTTCGCAACAATTGAAAATTTGTTCCATTAGTTCTTTTCATAAGTATCTTGATTTGCTTTATTTATATAAAATTATTCATAATTACATTGATTCTCCAAATCTGCTATCACATATAAATTTTAAAGTATCAAATAGAATCCTTAGAGATAATTATCAATTTGTCACTCCTAGGAATGTTATAAATTTGCAGAATACCTCTTTTTTTATTAGATCCAGCAATTTGGTGAATAATCATAAGGATATTCCTGATTTATTAGATATAAATTTGTTGGGAACGTTTAAGAGTTTCTCTGAGAAATGCATTGATTAGTTATAGTCAATAATTCTGGAAATTAATATTGTGTTGTTTAGTTTAATGAATTACTTATTTTGTTTTATTTTTTTTTTGTGAAAGTTTAATTAACCAAATTATATCTGCAACTGTTATTTCAATCAACAATCTACAAAGAAGATGTATCTATTCATGATAGGACCTTAGTGTCTGTATTTTTTCTAATAATAATAATAATAATATAGAAGAAAAAATTAAAAATGCTGCCGAAAGTCACTATTCCACGCGGACGAAGTCGCGGGCATAGCTAGTATTGAATAATTAATAAATAAATTTCGTCTTAATTACATACAACGTACGTTTAATGGTACAAAGATTAAATATGTATGTGCGATGTTTTTTTAACCCAGGCAACACCGGGTTTCGCAGCTAACTCTATTATAAAATGCTTTCAGTCGGTCAACTTGTCAACTGATAAGGTACCTGGCAAAAAGTTGTTTTGTTACACCTTTTTATACTATTATTTTTATTATTCTCCAACTATAACCTGTTTTCGAGCAGATTGTTTTTTACACCAGTGACGATAAACAGGACAGGCTTATGTTGACGATTAAAACCAAGAAGAATTTTAAAAATAGCTAAAATAACAACAACTTATCTTCTAATATCTATATAAAATTCTCGTGTCACAATGTTAGTAGTTGTCCTCCGAAACGGCTTGACCGATTTTAATGAAATTTTATATGCATATTCAGTAGGTCTGAGAATCGGCTACCATATATTTTTTATACCCCCAAGCGATAAGGGTTGTCTACCCCTAACCTTTGTTTTTATTTTTTGGACAAATTTTTTTATTGTTATTTTTTTATGATTTGGCATTAAAAAATACATATAACCCTTAATTTTCACCCTTCTACCACCAACCCCTATTTTTTAATAGCGATATTACGTAGTACTGTAATAATCTTCAACTCTCAGTGGTCGATAACTGATTAGTGATGGGTCGGTATTTAAGTAACTGTTACTTTGTCGCGGTATTTTTTGGTAGCGCTTTGTCGCGCTCCAAAGGAACGAAGTAACCGGTTATTTTTGGAACTGGCTGGGCTCATGCAGCGATCGCGCCTCTGCTCTGCTGTTCTGCGACAAGTGAAAGTAACCGACCGACAACGATGCGACGCACGGTGCGACGATAACAACAAGAACGTTGAAATGTCGCAACCTGCGAGCATAGATATTAGAGGGGTTCATTATTATTAAATACATATTTCATGTATGCAATAAAGCTACGAATTATGGAGGAACCTCATACGTAAATATCTGTTTATGTTGCAGTTATGGACTATGTTTTTCTATTTCTATAGATTTGTGAATGGGACTGTCGCGCTATCGCTGCTTCTTCTATCATCCCGTCGCGTCATCGCCTTACCAGTGCTTTTCGTTTCATCTGTTGTTTGCCGCTGTCGCTACAGAGATCGAGTATAACTGCAGTTACAAAGTAACGGTTATTTTGTCGCGGTATTTTTCTGGAGCGGTCGCGATTGTAGCGCGACAACTCAGTAACCGTTTTTCCCATCACTATAACTGATCAATTATTTACTATCAATCGATTAGTCATCCCCGCCAGGCGTCTACTGATGTCACTACTCACTCAGCAAACAACACGGAGTGGGGATGAGAATGAAGCAGATTTTTTTTAGAATGTTACAGGCAAATTAAAAATGTTCTAAGAAGTATGTAAAAGAATGTTTTATTAAAATATAACATTTCAGAATAATCTGCCGATGTTCAAGAATGTTCCAGAATCTTGAAGATCATTCAAGAATGTTTCAGAATGTTAAAAAAAGTTACGCAATATTTTGAATCATTATGGGATGTTCTGGATAATTCAAAATTCGTGAATATTCTAGAATGTTCCATCTAACGTGTGATATGTTCTTACCCGGGCAACGCCGGGTATTGCTGCTAGTGTAAGTATAATTTATTTTCCTAGATGGTGTTCCTAACAAGTGCGTAGTACCGAAATCCGGTATTTTGCATAAGAAAAGTGGTCTCGAAAAAGTTGCAAACGCGATAATATTTAAAAAGTGTTCAAAGCTTAACCAAGGAGTATCTAAAAGTTATTGCAGCCGATGATGGATAGTTTAATGCACGACCAATGGATAAAAACATTTTAACTGATGAGAAATTAAATGCAGATTTTTTAAATTTTATAATTAATAGAACGTGGGAAAACGAGAGATTTTATCGTACTAATTGAACACCCTTATATATACCCCCTCAAATAAAAATTCTGGGTATGGCATTGAAAGTCACCATAGCTTTCTTGGAGTGATAAGAAAAAGCTATTTGTCTTTCTGATGAGCGATGAGAAAATTTTATGTTAGAAATATTCAATTTTTACCTCCACCGACTAAGGGGCTGGCTATCCATAAACTACGTTACCATTTTTTGGGAATTTAAGAATCGTAGTAAAAGCCTTAACACCCCTTCTCCTCCCATAAAAGGTAACGTAGGCATTAATTTATAATTAGTTTTAAGTGTTAGCTATTTAATAACATTTATAAATTTATTAAATCATTAAAAACTCCATATAAAATTCGCTCTTCTTTATGACAGTATTTATTATTTGTTTTATATAAGTAGACATCAATTTATTACGTTTATAAATTCTTCGTCTGCATGAATTGATAAAATTCCAATAAAAATTGTATGTGAGATGTTAATGTTGTTTGGTTTAAAAATTCAAATTGATTAAATTTTGAATGAGTGAAGAGCAGGAAGTAGTTAATAAACCTACAGATCATTTTTGTATTTTAAAATGAAATTTGCAAACTTAGCTAAATAATTTTTTTTAAATGTCTGGCGTCTTCACCAAAATTATTTAAAACGAAAAATGAACAGGAGCCAGAAGACAGTCGTTAATAAGAAAATCAAATGGCGTTTATTGAAAATATAGATATTATATTATTATCAACATTGTACATAAAATTTTTAAAAATTATTCGAGCCCCAAACGGAAATGAGTTTTACCGATTGATGGTAGAATTTGTTCCTCATAAATATTTTCACTGCCTGGTATGGACCGAAAGAAGTTTCTGCTACAAATTTATTACAAAATTTGAGTTTAGAATTTCAATTGTTTTTCATGAAAATTCGAAATCTTCATTTAAACCCGTTTGCTTTCCTTTTTTATTTTAATCAGGAACTTCCGGTTCAAATGTATGAAACAGTACGATTAGGAATCCTGAATCCTGAATCCGGATGTATGAAGCAGGGGGAATCAAATGCTGTCGAATCATTTTTTTTATAAAAATCTTCTTTTAGGAAAAATTTATAAATCTTAAATCTTGAAAATTTATACATTCTACAAATTGTAATAAGGAATCCTCGATCATTAAGCACGAATTTAATGAATTCTTTTTATAAAAATCTAAAATTATTATATTGAAATCTTTTCGTTTTCCTTCAAAGGAAACTTCTTAATATTAAGCAGGACCTTTTCGGGTTGAAAATGTATAAAATATCTTTATCAGAAACCTTTCATCCTTGCATATGAAGCAGAGGGAATGTTGCATGTTGTATGTTGTTGGATCAATTTATTTTTTATAAAAACTCGAACAATCAATTTTCATTGAAACTTAATTATTTTCCTTTAAGGAAAAATTTTTAATCTTAAGAAGGACTATTTCAGGATGAAAATTTATACATGCTCCAAATTGTAATAAGGAATCCTCGATCCTTATGCACGAATTTAATGAATTCTTTTTATAAAAATCTGAAATAATTTCATTGAAATCTTTTTGTTTTCCTTCAAAGGAAACTTCTTAATATTAAGCAGGACCTTTTCAAGTTGAAAATGTATAAAATATCTTTATCAGAAACCTTTCATCCTTGCATATGAAGCAGAGGGAATGTTGCATGTTGTATGTTGTTGGATCAATTTATTTTTTATAAAAACTCGAACAATCAATTTTCATTGAAACTTTATTATTTTCCTTTAAGGAAAAATTTTTAATCTTAAGAAGGACTATTTCAGGATGAAAATTTATACATGCTCCAAATTGTAATAAGGAATCCTCGATCCTTATGCACGAATTTAATGAATTCTTTTTATAAAAATCTGAAATAATTTCATTGAAATCTTTTTGTTTTCCTTCAAAGGAAACTTCTTAATATTAAGCAGGACCTTTTCAAGTTGAAAATGTATAAAATATCTTTATCAGAAACCTTTCATCCTTGCATATGAAGCAGAGGGAATGTTGCATGTTGTATGTTGTTGGATCAATTTATTTTTTATAAAAACTCGAACAATCAATTTTCATTGAAACTTTATTATTTTCCTTTAAGGAAAAATTTTTAATCTTAAGAAGGACTATTTCAGGATGAAAATTTATACATGCTCCAAATTGTAATAAGGAATCCTCGATCCTTATGCACGAATTTAATGAATTCTTTTTATAAAAATCTGAAATAATTTCATTGAAATCTTTTTGTTTTCCTTCAAAGGAAACTTCTTAATATTAAGCAGGACCTTTTCAAGTTGAAAATGTATAAAATATCTTTATCAGAAACCTTTCATCCTTGCATATGAAGCAGAGGGAATGTTGCATGTTGTATGTTGTTGGATCAATTTATTTTTTATAAAAACTCGAATAATCAATTTTCATTGAAACTTTATTATTTTCCTTTAAGGAAAAATTTTTAATCTTATGAAGGACTATTTCTAGTTTAAAATTTTTACATGCTACAAATTGTAATAAGGAATCCTCGATCCTTAAGCACGAATTTAATTCTTTTTATAAAAATCTGAAATAATTTCATTGAAATCTTTTTGTTTTCCTTCAAGGGAAACTTCGTAATGTTAAGCAGGACTTTTTCGGGTTGAAAATGTATAAAATATCTTTATCAGAAACCTTTCATCCTTGCATATGAAGCAGAGGGAATGTTGCATGTTGTATGTTGTTGGATCAATTTATTTTTTATAAAAACTGGAACAATTAATTTTTATTTAGAAATTCTTATTTTTTAAAACTTAAGAAGGACTATTTCAGAATGAAAATATTTAAAAAATTACTACTGAAAACAAGTGATCCATCAGGAATCATATTGATGCATGAAGAAGCGCAAGAATCGCGTGTAGTATGTGGTCCTCGAATTTTCTTTCGCGAAAATTGTTAAAGTCCAGACGAACACGTATTCCGGACTTGCCGTTTGCGCATGTTTGTTACGGAACTCCGGTAACGATGCGGCTATATCGTAGTCGAAATGGTGGGGGGTGAATATTCCGCGGTGCTGTTCAGTCGAACAGTCGAACTTTCTCTGTGCTGTGGTGAACTTCTTCTTCTTTCTACTCATAGATACGTGGTACCATCATCAACACCGATTGTTGTATTAGTAGAGTCGTGGATTTTTGACGATGTACCTCCGTTCGCGATTTTGTTTCGAACTTTTTCTGTGGCTGTTCTGGGCTCGTGCCCAGGCCAACGTTGCCGACGCCGAGGTCAATATCGACACCACGATCGAGGAGCATATGCGGAAGGATGCGGACTTGTCTCAGGTAAAATTATTTTTGAAATTATTGCGGACTTTGCGGCGCAGCGCAGTCAGTGAGAGTCGCTGGCTGAAGAACGGAACGTGGATTTGACGGTCAAGGTTGTTAACGGTGAATGAAAACACCGTTTGCAGTTAGTAGTACTCTCGAAGATTTCATTTCTTTGTCCGTTGCGAGATTTCTTCGCTATGTTTGCAAGCAACAATGAATATAATAATACTTAAGATGCGGAGCGCGGAGAAAGTTTTATTTGCGATGCTTAGATGGTAATTCAGAGTAATATTTCTTTTTAACATGATTTACTTGAAATTTAATATGTACTAATAAAAGTGTTTAACATTTAATGAATAATTACTAATAGGTAAATTTGGTAATTTTAAAATCACTAACTTGGAAAGTTTCACTTTATCAAATGATTCCAGTTATATTTTTCAAGTACAGTAGGTACCTATATTTCGTTTATAACGACGATGAAAGGACCATCAAATTCCGTCGCTATATCCGGAAGTCGCTTAATAAAAAGATGGAGAGAAAGAATGAAAGAAGGAAATGAGGTAATAAAATTACTACCCAGTAGTAACTGATCCTTAGATTTAACTTTATCAACCTTAATATTTATAAACAATTACTAAGTACAACTGCTGACTTACTATCTGTGAATGTAAAGAAAAGATAAAAAAGTTTTGTGTTTAGACTCGGTCGCAATATCTGTGGGTATGAGATTTCTAGCATCTTGTAATTAATAGTTCATTAAAATTAGTCGCTAAAACCGAAATCGACGGACGTTACATCCGAAGTCGTTACAGCCAAATTTTCTTCTTAAATTACTCCTTAAATTCAAGGCTCATGTGTTATGTCGTTATAACCAAAAGGTATATGGGGAATTCCTTATCACCCTTCATAGCCGATCTATTCATAAGTCGTTTTGAAAGTGACCTTAGCCACCTACAGTTTTTTCCTCTAATATGGCTTACAATTAGATACGTGGACGACATTTTCGCTATCTTCGATTTGAGCTCCAGAAGTCTCCAAGACTTTCTTGATGTTTTAAATTCACGTTTCCCTTCGGTCAAATTTACTGTTGAATTGGAGAAAGATGGCAAGCTACCATTTTTACATGCGCTGATCATAAGAAATGGGAATTCTTTAGAATTTAATATCTATAGAAAACCTACTAATACCTCTAGATTTATAATCAACCACTCTAATCATTGCGTTCAACATAAAATGGCTAGTTTTAATTTCCTTGTACATAGATTGCTTAGTTTTCCTTTTAGTAAAAGTGGATATCATAAAGAACTCTGTACAATTAAAAAAATTGCTATTGACAATGGTTACAATAGTAACATCGTTAATAAATTAGTTAATAAGATTAAATTTAAGAATTTTGTTTCAAGATCTTCGACTTTTCAAACAGACACCAGTAAAACCAAGTTTATTACTATGCCATACGAGCCAAGATTTACTCGAGGATTCGAAGGCATTTTTCGTAAACTTGGTTTTCGCATTGCCTACAGTTCAAGTTGTAACTCCCTTCAAACTCTCCTCGATAACCCAAAGGATAAAATTTCTTTTTTAGAAAAGTCGGGGATATATGAAATTAACTATATTGACTGTAGTAAAAAATATATTGGACAAACTAGACGCTCGATCCAAACTAGGTTCAAGGAGCATTTAGCTCATGCACGGTTTGGTAGAGCCGAAAAATCTAGTGTTGCCCAACATATTCTTACTGAAAAACATAATATTAATATTAATAATCTTAAATTAGTTAAGGAAGTTAGGAATAATTGTCTACTAGATAGTTTTGAAAGTTTATACATTTGTAAAAATAACCAAATTTTACTTAACAATGACAAGGGTCCTATCCCTGGATCTCCGCTATTTAGTCTAGTTTAATTATTATTTTTTGTTATTGTCAAGGTCCATTGAACATCATCACTATTGCTGCTGAACAATGTTCACTGAACCTTAACAACTTTCAGTATACAGGGTTATTCACGCTATACGGCACGGAATATTATGGCCAAAATATGAAAATTTCAAAAACTTTAACTTTTGGGCTATATAGGGGTCTATTATGGTTACCTTTTAAAATTATTTTCATATTATATAGGGTGTTCCAAATGCCCTAAAAGTATCAAAGTTATGTTTTTTTAAATGGAACCCCCTGTATATTATTGCATTTATGGATTCTTCGATCAAAATAAGTGTTTGTTTTGATAAGGTTTATAACACCTAAACCTTAAGGTTTTTTAAATAATTTGAATTTTATCAAAATCTAACCTAATTTTCATGTTTCAAGTACTTAAGAACTATTTAAGTTATGTAAGCGAAATTTACAATGAAGTGTAACAATAGATCATATTTTATATCCCAATTATAATAAACTCGTCATCTTATACAGGGTGTCCAAAAATTAATACTACTTAAGTAAGAACATTAAGGGGTTGTAACTTGATTAATTTAAATGGAACGCCATATTTTTTTACATTTCAGGAGATGTATTTTTTTATTACCTATCGATTGGTATAAGGGTGTCCATAAGCTAAGTCTTCGCGTTTTCTCAGGAAACGCTAAATAATTGTTTTATGCGCCATTTAGAGTTTTTTAAATAAAAGTTCCAATGTATCTAGTTACCTTTGGTGTTTATTGTCAGATATTAATATTTATTATTGAAGTGTTGCTTATTCAAAATGAAAATTTATTCGAAAGAGAAGCGTATTGATATGATTTTTATCCTTGGGGAATGTTATAAGAATTGTTTATTGGCTTCTTGAGTTTATGCTCGAAGATTTCCCGAAAGAAAACATCCTAAGCCAGCCGTTTTTGAAAAATTATTAAAACAATTTCAGGAAAGCGGAAATATCACTTATAAAAAACCCATTACAGGAAAATCAGTCACTGAAGATGAAGAAAGTGTTTTTATGGTAGTTGGGACGTTGGGGTTTGAGCTATTTTGTTCGTTCTAAAACCAAAAGGTCGTTACAACCGAAGTCATTATAAATGAAACCACTTTACTTTTATTTTCTCTTTAAATTTACTGAATTTTATTTTTATGGTATGTACCTAGGTATTTAAAGAAAAGAGAATATTAGTGATTTTAAATATAGGCATCTATTCTAAAAAGATGGTGTTTTTTCCAAATAAAAAAGAAGAAGAACTACATTTATATAATTACAGTTATTTACTTAATTACATACGCAATTAATCAGTCAATCAATCAAAAGCTTTGAAGTCAAATTATATTTCATTTCAATTTCTATTGATACATAATTATGTAAAGCAGCTGTAGATAAATGCAACTCAATTAAGATAATAAATACAGTCGAACTTCGATAACTCGAATCACTATGTGACGCAAAAATTTACTAATTTAATTCAGTCTACAGCATATTGGGCTCATTAAAGATTTTATTTGTTAAAGAAAACTTAAGTCCACTAGACCCATTCAGGTGAACCAGGCAGTGTACTTATTAATTAGATTACGTTAATTTTTTAATTGAAAATATTGCACATAAATTGATTAAGAAAGTATACACTAATTAAGTTGTTCTATTTCATTTTCCTCTTACATAATTATAATAATGGAAATTAAACATTGAAGAAGATTTAAACTTTCTAAAAGTTTAAAAATAACCGCCCCAAATATTAAAGTCGAACTTCGATAATTCGGATTACCACGTAAGGTAAAAATATTGTAGGTATCAAGACTTATTGAGAATTATTCAATAATGTAGGCAATATTTTTTTTTAAGTAGGTACAGAACTTTTCACTTTTTATTGAATTTAATTTTTGGTTAAAAGACAAAGTTTTTAAAGTATGACAAACAGTGGCGGTTTTACTGTAGGTGCATTTGTTCAGTGAACCCCCTTAAAAATTGAACTAGTTACACCATATAATTTTATCCTTTTAATATTTATTATATTATTGATGATTATCGTATAATATACATCTCTTTTACCATTTCATAGTTCATAGTTACAAAACACCAACCCGTAACCCATAGAAAATATTTAAATTTTTGTTGTGTCGCTGACGACTTCACCTAACTTTTTTGGTTCAAGTTTTGATTCTGAACATATCACGAGAGCGATATTCCGTTTGATGTCCATGTGTTAGAGAGAGAGGTAGTCGGACGCGTGAAATGGAAGATAAAATACACTCAACATACAGCGTTTAGGTGCACTGCACGAGAAGCCGGAATCAGCCGGAATAATGTCGTGCTACGTCGGCACGGCTACCCGACATTCTGCCAGGGTTTTGCAACTTCGGTTAGCCTGCCAGCCTGCCACCTGGTGAAAATGTCCAGTACGACTCATTTTTAAAGGCTCTGGAAGCTAGTGTTGGTAAGAACCGATAGTAAAAAAATTATGTTCAGAAGCATGTTCAGATTTCAGAGTTCAAAGTCCACTAATTGTAAATGACGCACTATTTATTGCACAATACGTGTTAATTAAAATATTACGTAAATGATGGAGTCGTGTTCGGTAAAATATATTAAAGAAAATTCAAATAATTTTCAAAATCGTTTCGAAATAAAGAAAAGGGGTCCACCTCGCCCAAAACTACAGCTGACACAAGAGTGTACCTTAAAAAATAAAAAGTTCAAACGTGTGTTTAAAGTAGAACAGTATAAAAAAACTTCGTGGTTGTGTGGGTGTAATAAATTAAACGCATTATTTTGCTTTCCGTGCCTGATTTTTGTCAGTAATCCTAATGAAAGTGTTGAGTGTGTTTGCTAATTCAAAACATAGACGAATGGATTTCCTGTATAAGTAAACGTAAGGTTTTTATTTATTGTGTTATTAAATGCCATAAGTATTTGTTTCTCCTAAAAATATTAAAAATCTTCGCCTGCGGTGCATTTACAACATTGTGAAATACGCTTCATGTTCTGATATTACCTACATGTTATTAACTTTGTGAACCCCCTTCGTATTCGACCACGAGCCGCCACTGATGACAAATAATATAATTGTAGGAAACGAGAACTGGCTCACTACTTAATTGCATAGTAAGTAACATTATCTTCGAGTTATCAAGATATTCGATTTGAATAATAGAAGTTCGAAAGTTCGAATTATCAAATAAAATTACACGTTACAGTCTCTTTGTTTTTATTAATGCTTTATAAAAATACAAACAGTGTTTCAGTATAGTGGACACTCTTGTCTTTTTTGAGAATCTAAATTTGCACTATACTATTTTAAAATTGTATGAACATAAATAAAATTTAATTTGTTGATTGATTGATACGTTTTACAATTATAACCATATGCAATCCTATCATTAATTTTATAGGGTAAGTCAGTATATCTAACAACATTCAAAACTAGAAATACTTTTTTATTTTTTCTCCATTCTTCAACCGACGTTTATATTTTGCGAACACACGAAATTGTTTATGAAAGATAGATAAAAACCTCTATATTTTTCCATTCAAAATAAATTTCAATTTTCCAAGCACGCCCTCCTCCAGACGACAGTGCTTGAAAGGAATCCTAATAGAAAATACGGAATACCTCATTTTTCCATGTCAGGATTTTGCATCAGGTGAACCACTACTATTTGTTTCACGTTTCGTCTTTCCAAACAAATAAAAAATAAACTCAAGCGAACATTTCCGATTTCCACTTTCTCTTATCTGAATCTCGTTTAAATAACGTTTTATTTTATTTTACTTATTTGTAAAAAGAAAAACGAATTTAATTCAGTCTACAGAATATTGCGCTCATTAAAGATTTTATTTGTTAAGAAAAAATTAGTTAATTTAAATGAGTCTACAATCTTATAATTAGACCTATTCAGGTGAACCAGGCAGCAACTAGATTACTTAAATAATGTTAATTTGCATTGAAATACTTATTCAACTCAGTGTTTGACTGAACTTTTTTGCTTTTAATTAAAAATATTGTAGATAAATTAATTAAGAAAGTATACACTAATTAAATTGTTGTAATTCAGTTTTCTCTTACATAATTATAATAATGGAAATTAAACATTGAAGAAAGTTTAGACTTTCTTAAAAGTTTAAAAATAACCGCCCCAAATATATAAAATATTCTAGGTATCAAGACTTATTGAGAATTATTGAATAATGTAGGCAATATTTTTTTTCAGTACAGAACTATTCAGTTTTTGTTAAATTAAATTTTTGATTAATTAAGCGATGCACTGCGAACCTGGAGAGCGCGGGTTCGAATCTCACAACACCGCTATACAGAAACGAATGCGCAAAAAAAGCCGTAATAATTTAAAACAATTAACGAGATGCAAGATCGGTCATAGATGTTGGAAATGTCTGAAGTATCAAAAAAAAAAAAAGAGAATGAGGAAAGAAATATAACTACGTCTTGTGTAATGTGTAACAATAACCTACATACGTCCATGATGCGTTTTCGTTCTAATGTAAAAGAAAGGCAAAGACATAAAAATACCGGCCAAGTGCGAGTCGAACCGTACAAACCTGTATATATGTGATGTAACTAAAAATTTAAGGTTTTCGGAATTTTTCCTTTATATGTGCTATAAAACATTGCTTCATGCCAAATTTCAAGATTCAAAATCGACTGGAAGTACCCTCTAGGTTTTGATTCCCTTGCGAGTAGTTGCGAGTTTGAAAATATGCGGCTTAAATTGCTGTTTCTTTTGATTGCGTTGACATAGAAGTTTGATTTTGTTACAGCTTAAAGGTATTATAGACCTGAGTATTTGATATGAATTTCAATTTAATACCTCCACGCGTTCATGAGGAAAGGGGTAGTAACTTTAAAATTATTAAAAATATTTTTATTATATGATGTAACTAAAAATTTACGGTTTTCGCAATTTTTCCTTTATCTGTGCTATAAGACGTTGCTTCGTACCAAATTTCAAGATTCTGAGTTCACGGGAAGTACCCTGTAGGTTTTGATTCGAAAATTTGCGGAAATTTGCGGCATAAACGGCTGTATCTTTTGATTGCGTTGGCTTAGAAGTTTGATATTTTCATAGCTCCAAGAGACAATAGACCTGAGTATTTGGTATAAATTTTAGTTTGATACCCATAGACTACTTAAATAGATGCACGACTCTCGGAATTTTTTGGACGACACTCAGCGCCATCCGTTGTTTGCCCTACATTAATAAGACGATACCTTGAATATATATAAATGGAAATGGTAAAGAAAACTTTCAATAATTTGCGCCATCTATACTTAAAACTATGGAGCAAAATTTAAGGCGCGCATTTCAAAATTAAACCAAAATTTATTAATTGTTTTCATTGGAAATTGAAAGAAAAACAAATATAATATTAACAAATTTATTAACAAAGTATAAATGCAGCAATAAGTACAATTAGTACAATACACGAGTAAATAGCAAAACATCAATTAATTAAAATAGTTAATAAATATAGAAAAAGTAATTATGTTATCAAATAAAACCCAATTTGAACGTTTAACGTATTTAGTCATTGAAATGCTTACAAGGTAAATACACTTGGCACTGCATGGCGTCTCAGGTTCCCATTTACCATTTTGCATATATGGTGGAAATGCCTGCCACACACCCCATAGTTGTGTAAACTGCTGGACAATGTTGTCTCATTGTATGGGACAGAAAACACCCTTTCCACCCATATACGTTGCAAAAGGGGTTGTTTGGGAAACTTGTACCTACAAGAATTACAACAAATAAATGTATTCTCTTGTATACTGAACATCATTGCATTATTACCTTGGGGTAATTTTCCCACATCCTTCGATCCAGCATATTCTTGGGTGTATTTTCATTTTTTCAATATCTGCAATAGTATCAACAGCAGATTAATAAACGATGACTACCGATTAATTTAACTACCTAGTTTTGATTCAAAGTTTCTAACAAGCATTATTTCAGAATATAATTACTTACTGTAAAGCATGATTGCAGGACATAATACATTACTTACTTTCAGGATAGGTAAAAATAATTATCACAAACCAAACACAACAAACTGCAACAAACACGCGACAAACACTTTTAACAGTTTGTTGTGATTGAATGTAACGCCACAAACCAGGCAACAAACGGTTTAACTTTAACATTTCCAAGCAACGGGAAATTTCTCTGTTGTATGTATGTCGGTAATACCGATTTCAGCAATTTAAAGAATATCTGTAGTTCATGTAGGGCAAACTTATGTGGCGCTGTTGCTCGTCATTTCATACCCTGTTGATACCTTCACGCGTTCCTGAGAAAAAGGGTCTTGACAGACGGACGAACGGACAACGAAGTAATCCTATAAGGGTTCCGCTTTTTCCTCTTGAGGTGCGGAACCCTAAAAACTATAACGGATTGCGTATATAACAGTTTTTCTATAATTAGGCTGTGCAATATTAGAAACGAAAAGGGATTAGGTTAGCGCCAGTTGTCACATTTGACATTTTCTGTCATTATGTACACACTTTGTCTACTAGCCTTTCTTTCTTGTGAGTTAATTGTTCATTTAAAAATATGCAATATATTGTGAGTAAAACAGTTTTTCTAACAACATCATTGTTATTTAATTGTCTGCAATTTTTTGTTACTTAGAGTAGGTACGTCAACTCATACATATACATAAACTATAATTTTATACTGTCAACCATCATCTGTCAACATTTGACATACGTTACGTATGAAGTATTACGAGTACGATTTTATTCATACACCTCATTGAGACCATGTGATGAAAAGAATATTATAATTCTACCATATATTTATAAGTAGTTTCTATTATTATTTTTGCCAAAATTTATTCTATTTTATCTATTATGTTGATATTGATGATATTTTTATTCAATTTATTATTATTAAAGAAGTTCTTTCACTTATTAACAAATTTTCTACGTATCTACTTCCTAGTACGATAGAATAAAATAATAATGTTTGTTTAATAAAAAAGTATTTTCCCTTCATATTATTCAAACAAAATTTAGTTTCTAGGTTTTTGGTAAATCATGATGGGTAGAATCTACGACATTTTTTCCCTGTTTTAAAATTGTTAGTAAAAAAATAGACACGTTCTTAAAGGAACCAAAACGCTTGAAATTTCGTTAACAAGGTCTGCTATGTTGTAACGAAACATTTTTTTCCCTTGTTGCTGTAAATTGAAACAATTAAGTGGGTGTAATTTAGCATCTAATAGATGAGTCATGTTGTTGTCTTACAGTTACTGGTCCTAAGATACGTTTCACAGTAAGTAGATTAAGTAAGTTATAAATTCTTTGAAACACCGAAATAATAGACTGTTACACGATACATTAGTAGAATAGTATACAGGGTGTTGAAAACAGTATATTTCCTGTTTTAAAATAGTTTTATACTTACAGTTCACCTTCGTGATCAATTTACCAAGAAACATAAATAGTAAATCGTTATTAAGGGGTCGTTCATAAAATGCGTTCGCATACAAGGGGGGGAGGGGGTCTTGCTGAGTGTGACAAGATGTGACAAAGGGGGGACGGGGGGTCTACGGCAACGTGACGTTCGTCGTTCATCAAAAAAATTTACTGAATTTTACAGAATCCTTGGACTTCTGATAAACAGAAATATTATTTATTTGTTCGTTACAAAAGATATTTATTAATTTATTTAAATTTTATTATGAAAATAAAATAAATATTTTTGACTATCAAAATTTGTGTATTATCAATCAAAATTTATCATGTTCAGAGGAGGGGAGGTTTAGTTTTTGTGACGGAATATTTACAGGGGGGTCACAGAAAGTGTGACAGCGTCACAACCGGGGGGGGGGGGAGGGGGGTAAAAAAAGCTAATTTTAGCGTGACGTATTTTATGAACAGCCCCATATGGATATTGAATAGTACCTACCTAGAGTATTTTTTTTTAAAGAAACATTTTAGTTCTTTATTACATATTATAACTCGAGCGCAAAAACATATCGAGACTTATTGAATAATAATACGTATACATATATGTATAAACTTATTTTTTTGAAATAAACATTTGTATGTAATTATATTATGTTACAGATAGATAGATAAATTGCGGGTTATTGTCAATATCATCAAATTTATGATAACGAACATGTTTTTTTATCTGAAGGTTGTTTTCTTCCAATAGTTTTTAAATCTATTAACGTTATTTATTGTACAGTAAAATTCAGTTAAGAAATTTCGTTAAAACAGAATTAGATGTATTTTTAGGGTTCCGCACCTCAAAAGGAAAAAGCGGAACCCTTATAGGATCACTTCGTTGTGCGTCCGTCCGTCCGTCTGTCAAGACCTTTTTTCTCAGGAACGCGTGGAGGTATCAAGCTAAAATTTATACCAAATACTCAGGTCTATTGTCCCTTGGAGCTGTGAAAAAAACAAACTTCTAAGCCAACGCAATAAAAAGATACAGCCGTTTATGTCGCAAATTTCCGCAAATTTTCGAATCAAAACCTACAGGGTACTTCCCGTGAACTCAGAATCTTGAAATTTGGTACGAAGCAACGTCTTATAGCACAGATAAAGGAAAAATTGCGAAAACCAAAAATTTTTAGTTACATCATATAATAAAAATATTTTTAATAGTTTTAAAGTTACTACCCCTTTCCTCATGAACGTGTGGAGGTATTAAATTGAAATTCATATCAAATACTGAGGTCTATAATACCTTTAAGCTGTAACAAAATCAAATTTCTATGTCAACGCAATCAAAAGAAACAGCAATTTAAGCCGCATATTTTCAAACTCGCAACTACTCGCAAGGGAATCAAAACCTAAAGGGTACTTCCAGTCGATTTAGAATCTTGAAATTTGGCATGAAGCAATGTTTTATAGCACATATAAAGGAAAAATTCCGAAAACCTTAAATTTTTAGTTACATCACATATATACAGGTTTGTACGGAACCCTCGGTGCGCGAGTTCGACACGAACTTGGGCGGTATTTTTTTTACAGTCCCTTTGTTTTTATTATTTTTCAGTATCGTGGACATTGTTGTCTTTATTAAGAACCTTAATTTGCACTTGGCGACTTGTTACTTGTTTAATCAAAGGTTTCAAAACCAAATTATTATTTGATTTTTTAGAACTTTTGGACTCGAATATTTTTTAGTATTTTATATCGGAAGTAAATACGTTACGTATAAAAGTAATTTTTCTATTGAGTCCTTAATAAGAACCGCAGGGACTTTTGATATAGTTCCTTATATCGGTCAGTCCAATATAAACGTGTTGATTTCTGCGAATTATTGAATTAACCTGGAGAAAAAATTGCAAAAATATTAAATTCAACAAACAAAGTGGGTCACGAAAAAATCTTTTTGTTTTGCACCGTGCCTAATTAAAATTATCTGTCTCTTAAAAACTTTCTTGAGAGAATATTTTGTTCTGATTGTAGGTAATTATACTTTAGAACACTTTCCCTTTTCTTAAAACTTCGAGCTAAAACGTTTGATGAAAGTTTTCCAATCAATTCATTAAGTAAATGAGGAAAATTATCATCCTATTTTTCACTTAAGATTTTCTTTTTGTTTTTGACACCGAAGAAGGTCAATTTTAGCATGTAACAATGGGCAAAGGTTAGATACTTTGTTTTTTTAAACAAAAGAAAAAAAATTTTTTAGTTCTAAAGTTATTAAATAATTGATTGATTTTTTTACATAATAATTTACTTTACAGAACAGTCTTATGTAGGTGTTAGTTTTTTACAGTACCTACAATTATTTTATCTTCACCATCACGTGACATATTCTTGGTTCAAGTGGAAAGAGAATGCAATATATCTGTCTTTGTTGTTAGAGGTTAGGTTAAGACTAGTTGTCACATTTGACACTCTGTCATTTTGTACACACTTTGTCTAATTGTCTTTCTTTCCAATGTAATTATGTAATGTGTAAAACAGTTTTTCTGACAACATCATTCAGGTTATGTGATGAAAAGAATAAAATAATTCTACCAAATGTAAGTAGTAGTAGAGCTTTATTAAAACAAAAAGTTATGCTTACATTTCTACATACACAAGAAAAAAAAAAAAGAAATATATATATATTATTTGAATAAATTGAAAAATTAAAACATGTTACTTTCAACAATTCTAACCAATACATTACTACTGATTTTTATTTGGCAAATTTTATTATATTTTTTCTATTATGTAAGGATAGATACTTATTCAATTTTTTGTGATCAAAGAAATTTGTTTACTTATAAAGTAATTTTTTACGTAGTTTTTTAAACAGACACTTCAACATGTGTATATAAATTTTTCCTTGAAGTTTTGGCATTTAGCTTAATTATTTGCTGGCAATTTATCTCTTCAAGCAAACCGTTTATTTTCTTGCTTGCTTTAGCAAAAACTTGGAGGTCTATGGACTCGACATAAACAAAGTACGTTAGCTCGTTACGTTCCTTTTATAAAAGTACCTACATCATACATTTTAACTACTAACTTTTTAAAAGTTACAATTGGATAATTACTCACTTTGAAATTATTGTTTAAAGAATTTTTTATTTTTAGGGAAATTTTAAAACTTTTAAAATCAGCAGGGATTGTAGATTTTTTAAAAATTTTTTGGATGTTCCATAAAACAAACCTTTTATATCGAAAATTAAATAATAAATCATTAAAACAAAATTAAAAATGATAAAAATAGGAATTTTTTTTAGTATGTTTTCTTCTAAATATTCATTAATTTTCAAATGTTCACTTTTAATACACTAATGGATGGTTACCTTTGCAAAACGGGTTAGAACGATAGCTTCTAATGACGCGGACAACACGGTGGTTTGGGTTCGATTCACGACCAGTGCAATACTGACATTTTTTTTAAATATTAACACTAAATAATGCGTTTAATAACGCAAGGAATCCTTCATAAGTTTTTTAAACTCGTATTTGACTTATACGTAGACCAGGGTCGATAATTTTTGAAACAAAAAAAAATTATAGTAGGATGAAACCCATTGGAAAAGGAAGGGAATATAACAGAAATGAAAGGAAAAATAATTTACGGACGATCTGAGGTCGGGAAGGGGATTGGGGTGTTTTTAAGGCTAAAAACGGTTTTCCTTGATTTCCGGAAAAACTACAAGTCTTATGGAAAAAAGTTTAATGGAAAAGTTGTAGGTAATAAAAAGATCAAAAACTTTAATAATTATACTTTTTTCACATAACCTCAAAATTTATGTGAAAAATTCAAATAACCAAGTTTTTGGTTTTTTATTTTTATCTTTTGTAAAGAATTTTGTTTAGTTCACGAAATTTGGTGAAAACTTACCTATTTATGTCCTAAACACGCTGTAATTTTTTTGATTTGAAATATTTATTTTTTTACCTTATTTTTACTTAATATCGAAAAAACACCCTAATTTTCAATCGAAAATTCTCACGTCAAAATATCTGATTATTTAAATACGTTGGTGGGCTTTTTCTTCGCTGAAGTCTCTACTTTCTGATGGTGTGAAAAAAAATATACATTACTATGGTAAGTTTTCTCAGGAAATGCAAAAAGGAAGAAAACTAAATTAATGTTTTTAAAAATATTATAATGAATAACGTAATCAGAATAAAGTATGCGAATTCAATAGTGCGATTTACATGTATATTTATATATTATGAGATTTTCTATGACATGAATGTAATTAGAATTTTATAAATCGACTTTCTTACTGAAAAAATGGCAGCGGTCACATTTTTTAGATAAAATTCCCTTCGATTTTTGCATTTCCTGAAAAAACTTACCATTGTAATGTATATTTCTTTTCACACCATCGGAAAGTAGAGACTTCAACGAAGAAAAAGCCCACCAACTTTTTTAAAAAAGCAGATATTTTGACGTGAGAATTTTCGATTGAAAATTAGGGTGCTTTTTCGATATTAAGTAAAAATAAGGTGAAAAAATAAATATTTCAAATCAAAAAAATTACAGTGTGTGTGGGACATAAATAGGTAAGTTTTCACCAAATTTTGTGAAAAAAAAAAAATTCTTTGTAAAAGATAAAAATAAAAAACTAAAAAGTTGGTTATTTGAATTTTTCACATAAATTTTGAGGTTATGTAAAAAAAGTGTAAATAAAAAAGTTGTAGATCTTTTTATTATCTACAACTTTGCCATTTAACTTTTTTCCATTTGACTTGTAGTTTTTCCGGAAATCAAGGAAAACCGTTTTTTACCCTTTGAAACTCACCCCAATCCCCTTCCCGACCTCAGATCACCCGTAAATTATTTTTCCTTTCATTTCTGTTATATTCTCTTTCTTTTTCAATGGTTTTCATCCTACCATAATATTTTTCATTTTTTACTATTTTTGAAGGCATCAGCACTGGCCTATTATTTATCATGAATTCTATCTAAATGTTTAATAGAATGGGAGGCAAACGGAAATACGTAAGTTTCTATTCTTCTCGGCCCAGAAACAATTAATTGACCTGAGAGGCACGTCATCATGTCGAAAACTGGCTTAACATCATGTCTACCAACTCACATATTATGTACTATCATGTTATTTTGATCCATTATACGTAATCACTACCGCTGGTTGAAGCAATTATATCTCCCGCATGTTTTATGCCTTATTCATATATTTATGGTGCTTTGAGTTGAGTTGAGTTGAATGAAAGCATCGAGGGGATACAGTTGCTGATGTAGTACATAGTACTTTTTAAATTAATCAACGAAATTACAAGGACGTGGGTGTTTAATTTAAAAAGAGGCCTTTTCATTTTTGTGTTGGATTATACATAATCAAGTAACCATTACTCGGTTTTGTTTTTTTTTCGTTTTTCGGTTGTTGAAAACGAAAAACAAGTTCAACTGTTTTGTTTGTTTTATTTAATTTTATTATTTTAGTAGTGAGAACTAACTAACTGCACGATATTTTTACCTTTAGTAGTAGATGTGGGCAGGGCTAAATTGCGCAGAGTAAGAGTACGCATCCTCTGAACATTTCCGTCATTGCGCACTTTTACTTTGCGCAGCGTATTCACCATGGTTACCGTTGTTATCCTTTGTAATTAAGAAAGGACGTACAGTCTACGAGTGACACTCAATATTGCAAAAACATTCAACAATAGAAGTGACAATTCAACGCATGACCGACTTAATATTTTAAAATCATTAAAATTGACCATAATTTACATTCAAATCAGTGATATTTTCGTAAGGGTAAATGATGGTGTGGGGTACCCATATACAAAACGATTCATAATAATAATGTGCTTTGGAATATGTAAAAACATACAGGGTGTTTTATTTAAAATAATAAAGTTTTGTTGTCTGAAATTCTTAACAATCATATTAGTTTTTTAAAAATACAGTAGGTATAATCACACTAATATTATAAAGGCGAAAGTTTGTGAGTGTGTGAGTGTGTATGTTTGTTACTTCTTCACGTCTAAACGGCTGGAGCGATTTTCATAAAATTTGGTATGGAGTTAGCTGGCACCCTGAATTAACACATAGGCTACGTTTTACTGCGGGAAAATATATTATTCCAATGGGAAAATCGATGAAAATGAATTCGCGGAAAATTATAAATGCGAAAGTAACTCTGTCTGTATGCTACACAATCTCGCCTAAAATTTACTGAACCGATTTAAATGAAATTTGGTATAGAGATAGTCTAGAGCCTGAGAAAGGACATGGGCTACTTTTTAATACGAAAAAAGGGTTGTAAGGGGCTGAAATAGGAAAGTTTGTGCGGAAATTCCGTAATTTTTGAAAGATTTTTTAGGCTTTTGATTAGATATGAATAAATACGACATATAATGTTTGTAAAAATTTTACTCTAAAGGGGATAAAATTAGCCGATGAAAGTTTTTGTGTAATTACGTCGTCTAAAAAGCTTACTGCCGAAAGTCACCATTCCACGCGGACGAAGTCTTCTTTTAATTGAACTTGTTTTTATAATGTATTATCTATTTGCAAATATCTATAAATTATTTGTTTATGAATTATATTATTGTAAAGTGTGGGTGTAGATATTTATTTCATTATTATATAATTTTAGCGTTTTGTGAGATTAATTTCAATGTCAACAAATACTTATTGCTATTTATATTTGTGTACGTAGATATAGATAGGTAGGTATTTGCGTATGTCAGCAATAGGACGTTATTTTCTCATGGCATCAGTTCTGTAGAATTGCAAAATCCAGCTGCTGTAGGTAATTCGAGTAGCGTTAGACCAGAATTAATGCGATATTGTGTTCACACACCAAGGGCGAGTATACGTAGGTGTAGGTAAATGTACAGTACCGTCATAAAGTTTTGCCATATTATTGGTCAAAATTTGAGAATATGAAAACATTGTTACGTATTAGATGTACAGGGTGACCAAATATTAGTGGCCTTTTAGAAGTTTACGGAAAACTAATGGTAGGGGTCATCTAAGATTATTATGTCCCTGGTATATTGGGATAGACAATGTTGGGTAATTTACTAAATAATTATCATCTATCTACCCATTCCCAAGATTTCTAAGGAACCTAAAGGAAGCAGAGACTTTATTCCCTTGAATGAAGCCATTAGAACCATTCAATGTGCGTTTAAAACATATCATCTGTAGTTACAAATCATGTTGACTATAATATTTTTCAATTAGGTACTGCCCTTTACAAAAATATTTTTTATACAGAAATTTTAGGTGTGTGACAAAAATACTTATGTGTACTTGTCTCAAGGTTGACGAAAATCACGATTTTTTCTAAATTTAATTTTTGGCTGGTTATTAAGTTTTTATTGATATGTTACTTATTTTTTAATAATTGTAACTGTTTATAGCATTTATTATTTGTTTAATCAAGCAAATAAATGTTTTTTAGCATGAATAATATACGTATGTAGGTACGAAGCGAAATTATGTTCTATTAGGCGATGACAAAGCGGCTAAACTGTGGTATTACTGAAGAAGGAGAAGAAAAAGGAGAAATAGTGTTATTAATAAAAAGTTATATACAAGCAAAAAAATGAAACACAAATCACCACAAATTCTAATATTTACAAAGACCAATTACAAAAGTGAAGAAAAAAATTGCATCCATTAAGAATAACATAAAAAAAAGGAACATAAGATCATTCCCACCTTTTTTGAAACCCACCCCAATGCAAATACTTGATTACTCTAAGATGAGCTATGAAGATTTTACAGTCGGCGTAGAAGAAAGAAAGAGAACGCATTCGGAGGAAGAAAGATACAATCAACGCTCGACAAATTACGACAAATAAATATACTAGTTTTAAGACAGGGGTGCTTGATGTCTCCTCTCCGGTCGGTAGTCGTTAATTTAGTTTATACCTGTTATGTACCCAAAATTATTATAAGTACATAGATAACCTTTCAGTAATAAAACGTGTTAATATCGTAGCATTTTGCACACTATATTGGCAGCTTTTATATTCTGTGGCGGTAAACGCACTTTTTGTAAATATTTTGTATATTTTATTTCAAATTTATTTTTCTTATTGTATTTGTAAATATCATCATCATATCATATAGACTTCTTCTTATCTTGTGCATGCCTTTGTTTCCTTTCTATTGTTCCACTATCGCTACTTTTACCTAGAATTTCACACTCACCTGTACCCGCATGCACCCCTTACTAATAGCTGGTTTTACCCTTAATTGCTTTCTTCTGAATTCTGTACTTTCCTATCTATTCAATTCTACGTATTTATACAACCAGTGTCATCATCCTTACTCATACTACTTTTCTTTCTATCACATCTATTTTACTAACAACCCTTTTGTATAAATACCCTCTAAATTTCCTTTCTCGACACAGTCTACGCTTCGCTCCAGTATTAGTAAGTTGTTTATATCGTTTATATTTATTTTGTTGTCTTTGTTGTTTTCTATTCTTGCTTGTGAAATTTTGTCATTTGATTTTCCACTTTTGCATCTTTTATCTTTGTTATTTGTATGTATCTTCATTTCATGTTTTGTTCATTTCTGTACATAAAGTGTTATTTGTAATTGTTAGTGTTTTCGTTTATTTTGTTAATATTTTTATTAATATTAACTTTAAAGACGCTAAAGTGGTGACCCCGATATAAGTGCAATTAACAATTTTGTGCAAAGTGAACTAACATTTACAAACAGAACTATGTCTACCCAAAAAAGTACATCGCGTAGTGCGGAAGATACGACATCCATCGACCGCGTTGCCGTAAAAATGCCAGCTTTCATCCCTTCGGACCCAGAGCTTTGGTTTTCGATGTTAGAAAGCAGTTTTGACGCAGCAGGAATAGTCCAGGATAGCACCAAGTTCGGTTACGCATTAAGTGGACTTGAACAGAAATACGCCCCCGAAGTTCGCGATATCATCATAAAACCGCGTAGTGAACGAACCTACGAACTTTTAAAAAACGAACTCATCAAACGTATGGGTGCATCACAACATCAAAACATCAAGCGACTACTTGAGAACGAGCCACTTGGAGATCGCAAACCAACGCAATTCCTGCGACATCTACGCAACCTCGCCGGCAATGAATTCCCCGAGGAAGTCCTACAAACCCTTTGGTTAACTCGTCTACCTAAGAATATCCAGGCCCTGTTAGCCGCTCACAAGGACGTGCCCCTGGAAAAGACAGCAGACATCGCAGACACCATCATCGAAGCGTATGGACAATTCAACAACGTCGCAGAAACTTCCACGACGAACAGAACAGTAAACAGCAGGTTAGATTATTTGGAAAATGCATTAACAACAGCGCTGCAAGAACTAGCTGCCATAAAAATCAACCAAGGACCGCCACACCAACCTCGAAGTTTCCGAACAAGATCACGATCGCGTTCACATTCACGATCGAGAAGCGAAATTTGCTGGTACCATAATCGTTTTGGCAATAATGCTAAAAAATGTACAAAACCCTGCAAATTCGAAGGCAATTCACCGGGAAACGACATGGGCAGTCGTTGATGGCGACCGACGACAGCAGCCCTGCACTTTCACGCCGATTATTTATTAACGATGGATCAACGAAAATAAAGTTCCTTATCGACACTGGTGCCGACATCTGTGTGTTCCCACGTTCGCAACTTCCGGAACCAAGAGAGAAGTCCAATTACGAGCTCTCCGCTGCAAATGGTACCACTATCTCAACATATGGAACACTAACGTTAACCCTTGACCTAGGACTCCGACGACAGTTCACATGGCGATTTATTGTGGCTGACGTTTCGAAGCCAATTATCGGCGCTGACTTCCTTGCACAGTTTGGTTTACTGGTTGACATGAAACACAAACGTCTTCTGGATTCAACCACTCATCTCACGTCCCACGGGAAGGTGATTGAGTGTAAGACACCATCCATAAAGACTGTATCGGGCTCGTCACCGTTCCATGAGCTGTTGCAACAATTTCCGGGAACAACCCGACCAGGAGGCACTCCCACGTTTACAGCCCACTCGACGAGGCACCACATCATTACCACACCAGGACCACCCGTCGCGCAACGACCACGACGACTCGCTCCCGACAAGTTGCTAGCCGCTAAGAAGGAATTCGAGGCAATGGTAAAATTGGGCATCGCTCGTCCCTCTAAGAGTCCCTGGGCATCACCGCTTCACATGGTCCCGAAAACAGGTGACGAATGGAGACCGTGTGGCGATTATCGCGCCCTAAACGCCAGAACGTGTCCCGACCGGTATCCTGTCAAACACATTCAGGATTTTTCCCAGTCACTCAGCGGGAAGACCATATTTTCTACGATAGATTTGGTTCGCGCATTTAACCAAATCCCAGTCGCTGAACAGGATACCCCAAAAAAACGGCAATTACAACACCTTTTGGTCTGTTTGAATTTACGCACATGAGCTTTGGCCTGCGCAATGCTGCACAAACGTTCCAACGTTTCATCGACGAGGTCCTGAAAGGGTTTTAGAATTTTGCTATGCCTATATAGATGACATCCTTGTTGCGTCACAGTCGATGGAAGAGCACCTGGACCACCTACGGAGACTATTTGGGAAACTACAGGAATATGGTGTAATCATTAATCCTTCCAAATGTGTATTCGGCAAACCGGAAGTCAAGTTCCTTGGCTACCTTGTTTCTGGTACCGGTACGCATCCGTTGCCTGACAAAGTGGACGCTATTCGATCGTTCCCGCTTCCCCAGACTGTAAAAAAGCTACGCCAATTCCTAGGCATGATAAATTTCTACCGTAGATTCATCCCGAAGGCAGCAGAAATCCAAGCGCCACTCAACGACCACCTACAAGGCAATGTCAAAGGAAATCATCCTGTATTGTGGACGCCAGAGTCTACGAAGGCATTCGAAGCTTGCAAAGAAGCTTTGTCACAAGCTACGCTGCTAGCTCACCCCAAACCTTACGCGACCCTGGCAATATTCACCGACGCTTCAAACTACGCCGTTGGAGCAGTACTACAGCAACACGTTGACAACCATTGGCAGCCCTTAGATTTCTTCTCCAAGAAATTAAGTTCTGCCGAGCTAAACTACGCTGCTTACGATCGTGAATTGCTTGCAATATATCTCGCAGTGAAGCATTTTCGTTACATGGTGGAAGGACGTCCGTTTACTATTTTTACGGACCACAAACCAATCATGTACGCTTTTCGAAAAAAACATGACCAGTGTTCCCCTCGTCAAGTCAGGCACCTCGATTTCATCGCGCAATTTTCGAGCGACGTCAGACACATTTCTGGCGCAGAGAATGTCGTCGCAGATGCATTATCCCGTGTCGAGGAACTGCACGCTACCCTGGACTACGAGGCGCTTGCAGAAGCACAGAAGACGGATCCCGAATTGCAGCAATTTCTTACCGACGATTCATCACTTAAACTGAAGCTTCTACAGATTCCTGGCACTGTTACATCAGTTTTTTGCGATATTTCAATGCGCGTCGCCCGACCCTTCATCACGAAAGACTTTCGGAAAACAGCATTTCACTCCGTACACGACCTTTCGCATCCTGGAGTTAACGCGACGGTCACACTGGGAACACAACGTTATATTTGGCCGTCAGCTAAAAAAGATGTCCGACAATGGGCCCGTTCATGTGTAGCTTGTCAACGGTCCAAGATAACTCGACATGTATCCGCTCCCGTTGGTACATTTCCGCCAACATCTTCCAGGTTCGACCACATACATATCGACATAGTTATCATGCCGTCGTCCGAAGGTTGTAGATACTGCCTTACGATGGTTGATCGCTATTCGAGATGGCCCGAAGCCGTTCCTATCCCTGATCAGGAAGCATCTACCGTTGCCCGTGCCTTGTACGACAGTTGGATTGCCAGATTCGGGACTCCTTTGCGAATCACCTCCGACCAGGGCCGACAGTTCGAGTCGTATCTTTTCAAACAGCTAAATCGTTTACTAGGTACGTCTCATCTTCGCACAACAGCCTATCATCCTTCGGCTAATGGCATGGTAGAACGACTACACCGACAACTAAAAGCAGCCATCATGTGCCACCAGAACAATTCCTGGACCCGAACGCTGCCGACCGTACTACTAGGTATTCGTTCTGCCTGGAAAGATGATCTACAAGCCACTGCAGCTGAAATATTGTACGGAGAGACGTTACGACTTCCTGGTGAATTTTTAGGATCAAATCCCGATTCAACCATTCACAAGGACGCATCCGAATTCGTTAAAGAACTTCGTGCAATACAACAGGCATTACGACCGACTCGAGAACGCCGCCATGGGGATAAAAAGACCTTTATCTTCAAAGACCTTGCAACAACCGATCAAGTCTTTATTCGTCGCGGAGGCCCAAAGGAAACACTGCAGCAGCCATACGAAGGGCCATATACTGTTGTAAAGCGTGCGGACAAAACCTTTGTCGTGAACGTCAAGGGCCGCGACATAACGGTTTCAATCGACCGTCTTAAGCCGGCCTACGTCGTTGCAGAACCACCCGCCACCCTAACAAACCAGGAGGACTTCCCTGTGGACATCCCTGTGCTACATCAGCCTTCAGAAGAGCAGACCCATTCAACAACCAGGTCCGGCAGGCGTGTTCGTTTTCCTGATCGCCTACAGGCTGGTGTTTCGTAACGCTCTGTTACTAGCAGGGGGGTACTGTGGCGGTAAACGCACTTTTTGTAAATATTTTGTATATTTTATTTCAAATTTATTTTTCTTATTGTATTTGTAAATATCATCATCATATCATATAGACTTCTTCTTATCTTGTGCATGCCTTTGTTTCCTTTCTATTGTTCCACTATCGCTACTTTTACCTAGAATTTCACACTCACCTGTACCCGCATGCACCCCTTACTAATAGCTGGTTTTACCCTTAATTGCTTTCTTCTGAATTCTGTACTTTCCTATCTATTCAATTCTACGTATTTATACAACCAGTGTCATCATCCTTACTCATACTACTTTTCTTTCTATCACATCTATTTTACTAACAACCCTTTTGTATAAATACCCTCTAAATTTCCTTTCTCGACACAGTCTACGCTTCGCTCCAGTATTAGTAAGTTGTTTATATCGTTTATATTTATTTTGTTGTCTTTGTTGTTTTCTATTCTTGCTTGTGAAATTTTGTCATTTGATTTTCCACTTTTGCATCTTTTATCTTTGTTATTTGTATGTATCTTCATTTCATGTTTTGTTCATTTCTGTACATAAAGTGTTATTTGTAATTGTTAGTGTTTTCGTTTATTTTGTTAATATTTTTATTAATATTAACTTTAAAGACGCTAAAATTCTTTAAAATATAATAATTATATAAAATATTTCGACCATTTTTAAATGAATAGTCGGGCGATTTAGTATGCGCCCTGACAAGTAGGTACTCTGCTTCAAACCAAGCATGCAAATGCATTTCTGTGGCTATCGCCAGCAAGGCGTTCGTTACCTTTTGCCATTGCGCATCTTAAGAACTAGTACGTAATCCCGGAGACCATCCTAGAGTAATTTTACAACATAAATAATTAAAAATCTCTTTTAAGGCTTTACAACCAATTGGGCCTTTCCTTAAAACTCCCCACCTATGTCACTTCCTTTTGACCTCCCCCTTCTTCCCAATATTTCCCTTAATACGCCCAGTACATTTCCTTCCTCGTTCAACAATTTGTTTCCTTCTTCCCTATAACATCCTCGAGGTATCCTACCTCCCTATTACACAACCTACATTTCCTGTCCTTCTCCTTATACCAGACTATAAACCCTTTGCTTTCTTATACTCCTCCCTCCTCCTAAATATTTAGGCACCAGATCCCTCTGCCAATCTCTTCACAAATAATTCTTCAGCCCCACTGTATATCTGGACTCCTCTGGATTCGTCTATTTCTCACAACTTTTCATATGTTATCACCTCGTCTTTTCCCCTCCTCCATCTGTACCTGATCAATTTTTAACACCCCATGTACCTGAAAGATTTTTAAAAATTGTGTTCTTGTAAAAAGCAGCTAAATTCCTTTTTAATTATATTATGATAGATAATAAATATTACCATACAAACGTTTCTAGGTTTTATTTTTTCATGAATGAATTTTAACTTCATTTTCTAAAATTAATCATGATTTTATTAAAAAAACAAGCCAGATTATAAGGGGCTGTTCATAAAATTACCTTTTTTTGACCCCCTCACCCCGGTGGTCACACTTTCTGTGACCCCCCTGTAAACATTACGTCACAAAAACTAACCCTCACCCTGAACACGATAAATTTTGATTGATAATACACAAATTTTGATAGTCAAAAATATTTATTTTATTTTCATAATAATTAAATTCAAATAAATTAATAAATATCTTTTGTAACGAACAAATAAGTAATATTTCTATTTACCAGAAGTCCAAGGATTCTGTAAAAATTTAGTTAAATTTTTTGATGAACGACGAACGTCACGTTGCCGTAGACCCCCCGACCCCCTTGTCACATCTGGTCACTCTCAGCAAGACCCCTCCCCCCTTATATGCGAACGTATTTTATGAACGGCTCCTAATCACAATTTTTGAAAACTTTCAGACGGTATGGTAGTATAAATATAGGCATGTATATGTACATATTTGCTTATATTTGGTTTTTTTATATTAGGTACACATTATTATGTTGTTATATACACATGTATTTGTCACTCACTATTTCCACACATATATTAATCTGAATGCACGCAAACCGGTGGTGGCGTCGTGCTCTGGTTACAAGCAATTTCCTGAATTACGACAGCATTGTCGATAAATACGTAAATAATTGTTTCATTTTGATTTTGTTTTGTTGACATTTTTTGCATTTTGCTGCCTCTCTAAAGTTTAGAGTTAGAGTAAAAATTAATGACAATATAATCATTTTTAAAAGTGCCATTGATTAAGAAAAATCTTGAAAAAATTTTGGGTATTACATATACCTATAGGGAATTAATTGCATGATGTCGTGCTCCTTGCGCCAAACTGTGCTCATTGCGCCGCATCTTTTTGCTTACTCTTTGCGCTGGCTGTGATAAGAGCAGATAAAATTGTAGCGTGCTCCTAGCGTCTAATTATTGTGCTCTTAGCGCCAGGATAAAAGTAGGTGACTTATAGTCTATAAAATATAAGATTGCATGCGCCCATAATTGTAATAAAAATTGTATCAATTAATCAACAACTCTGTACCTTGTTAAATTAAGTGTAATTTGGATTTCTACTAAATTTAAATTCCATTGATAAATAATACAACTACAACTAAGCCATAGATAAATGCAACTCATTCATGAAAATAAATATTTTATCTTACTTTTCAAACTATTTTGGTTGGTAAAATTGCACAATAACAGTTGCGCCCTTTGGTATCTGGGGAAATTTTCCTTACAGAAACGAAACGCAACACTTATAATTTTTCAGGAGTTATTTTTTGTGACTGTGTGTAAAACTCTTTTCTAATTTTAGTTTTTTTAAAGTTTTTTATAAAAATCTCCTAAATTTTCTAACGTATAAGAAATAAAACACAAAAGTTTTAAGAGTTTAACAAAATTTTTAATATTCACGACGAATCGTTTCACCTTACTAAGGCTTTATCAGGTGATGAATTGTACAGAACAAAAATTAATTACAATATACCATATATATACAACATTATGAAGTGGGGGGGAAAATATTTAATAACGGTGATTTATTAATGTCTAATTGGTCATTAAGAATAAGTTTAAGATGATTGTATTTATTTATTTCAAAAGATTCAAGAAGATTCAGTTTGTAACCCTTGTTTTCTTTGTGTAAAATTTTAAATTCGAAATTTGGTTGATCTTTTTCTTCCAAAAGATGATTGGCATAGGTGGACGTGTCTTTATTTTTACTTAAAAATAATAATGATACTAGTGATAGGACATCGGGGTCAGGGGTTTATTTGCTAAACTGTGGAAGTTGCCAAAAAGTATGTATTGGTTCTGCGAAAGAGTAAAAGAACATCAAGACGCCTTCACCAAAAATAAAGACACGTCTACCTATGCCAATCATCTTTTGGAAGCAAAAGATCAACCAAATTTCGAATTTAAAATTTTACACAAAGAAAACAAGGGTTACAAACTGAATCTTCTTGAATCTTTTGAAATAAATAAATACAATCATCTTAAACTTATTCTTAATGACCAATTAGACATTAATAAATCACCGTTATTAAATATTTTCCCCCCCACTTCATAATGTTGTATATATATGGTATATTGTAATTAATTTTTGTTCTGTACAATTCATCACCTGATAAAGCCTTAGTAAGGTGAAACGATTCGTCGTGAATATTAAAAATTTTGTTAAACTCTTAAAACTTTTGTGTTTTATTTCTTATACGTTATAATGGAGTTTAAACATATAAGTGCCTCCTCAATTAAATATCTAAATTTTCTAGTTTACTTATTTCTTGACGACCTTTTATTAAACTCCACTAAATTTTTTAATTTGTTAAGGAATGTATAAAATATTTTCACTCTTTTTAGTTTATTTGAACGCCCTGCAAAAGATGCCCCTACATTTTCTAGTTTTATATTTTTTTTGAAGAACCTGAATGGAAAAGTCTTACATTTTCTAGGTTTATGCTTTTTTAGACACTGTATAAAATATTTCTACACTTTCTAATTTTACTGTTTTTTGAGTAGGTACTCTGTATAAAATTCTAAACTTTCTAATTTGTTTTTTTTAAAGGTTTTTTTATAAATGTCTCTACATTTTCCAGTTTTATTATTTTATGTTTATTACTAGCAGTATTACACGTTTGATGGAACATTCTAGAATATTTGCGAATTTAGAACTATCCAGAACATCCCATAATGATTCAAAACATTCTCTAACTTTTTTAACATTCTGAAACATTCTTGAATGATCTTCAACATTCTGGAACATTCTTGAACATTGCCAAATCATTCTGAAATGTTATATTTTATTAAAACATTATTTTACTTCTTAGAACATATTTGAACTCCTTGATGTGACATTCTAAAAAAATCTGCTTCATTCTCATCCCCACTCCGTGCTGTTTGCTGGGTGAGTAGTGACATCAGTAGACGTCTGGCGGGGATGACTAATCGATTGATAATAATTGATCAGTTATCGACCACTGACAGTTGAAGATTATTACAGTACTACGTAATATCGCTATTAAAAAATGGGGGTTGGTGGTAGAAGGATGAAAATTAAGGCTAATATGTATTTTTTAATGCCAAATCATAAAAAAATAAAAAAAACAATTTGTCAAAAAAATAAAAAAGTTAGGGGTGGACAACACTTATCACTTAGGGGCATGAAAAATAGATAGTAACCGATTCTGAGACTCACTGAATATGCATATAAAATTTCATAAAAATCGGTCACGATTATATTTTATGGAGTGTTCGTTAAAATTCTCTACAATTTTTCAGGAGTTATTAATTTCTAATATAAATCGACCACACCGAGTTGGTCGTATTGACCTAGGCCGTTAATATTCGTTGGGTCCGAAAGGGTAGGTACATGCTGATAATTGAGTTTTTGACGAGGCCGTTTTTGCAAAACCACACTCAATTTTCCAATTTTGTTCTTCACTTTACTTGTTTATAACGGGCATTTTCACAGCATTTCCTGTTGTTTTTCGGCTCATCCTGTATACATACACACACACACTTGATCGGCAGGCGCCACCATGAATAACGCAACAGAATTTTTTCCTCCATATACGTACCTACGTAAATATGCATGTTTGTATGGGTGGTTATCAATACAATATCGGTTGGGGGCGGGGAACATAAAAAACTGAAAATGCTTCATCGGGCAATTTACAGCATGGGCATAAAAATTTCCGGCCAGAAAAACTTTTAACTTATAGTATCGCATAGGGAAGGTGGTGTGATTGAAAAAGGAAATTATTCAAGTTTGGGTATCTCAAAATTCATTTTAATTTATTATTGTTACATTTTTTTTCAAAATAATCTGCTGCATCTTGCTGAGTGTGACAAGATCTGACAAAGGGGGACGGGGGTGTCTACGATAACGTGACGTTCGCCGTTAATCAAAAAATTTTACTGAATTTTTACAGAATTCTTGGACTTCTGATAAATAGAAATATTATTTATTTGTTCGTTAAAAAAGATATTAATTTATTTAAATTTTATTATGAAAATAAAATAAATATTTTTTACTATCAAAATTTGTGTATTATCAATTAAAATTTATCATGTTCAGGGGGAGGGATTTTAGTTTTTGTGACGAAATATTTACAGGGGGGGTCACAGAAAGTGTGACACAGCGTGACAACCGGGGGGGAGGGGGTAAAAAAGCTTATTTTAGCGTGACGTATCTATTTTATGAACAGCCCCATATGTAGGTATGCCTTATTGGTTTTCCTATGTGTTTATGGTTATTTATAGATTTCTATCTAGTTTTCATATCTATTCCTGTTTTGAAGTAGGATTTTTCAATGAACGTGTAAAGAATTCGAAACGTACCTGAATTTAAGAGCGACCACAAAATTCGCTCAGTTACTTAAATGGAATCCTATGTCGAATCAAACGGGTGGGTTTCTTTTTATATTACGTAGATATAAACATTCGAGTTCAAACGTCCTTACATAAAGGGATGCTGTGCATTGGTGGAAAATGGAATTGGAGTATCTCATCGTTTTAGGGAATCTATTTCAGCGGCAAATCGCGAAAAGAACCAATTTTGGCGATATGGTGAATTAACTTGGCGTGTACCGAGTGGTTCACATAATAAAAAAAGGGGGGTTGAAGTAGAGTTATTTCAGATGTTAGATTTTACCAATACAAAGGGCAGTAGGTAATTGACAGCAGTAAAATTTAAAAGTAAGGTAGTTCAAGGTAGGGGTAGAAATTGGATGAAGAAAAAATTTGGCATAAAGTCGATAAATATATTAGTTTTAGGTAGGGGTAAAAATTAGGAGGGAAGATTGGGAATAAAGGTGAAAAACATGGTGGTTTGAGACGGGGGTAGAATTTGGAATGAATGAAAAATAAAGTAGGTACTTTGAGATAGGGGTAGAAAGATTATATATATATATATCTTTTTCAGTTTATTTGAGTGCCCTGTATACAGTGTTTCTACAGTTTTTTGGTTCTATTTTTGAGAAGGTCCTGTAAAAAATGCCCTTACATTTTCAAATTTTTTTTAGGATACTCTATAAATTTCTTCCAAGTTTTCTACTTTATATTTTCTGGTTTCATAATTTTTTTGAAGGCCCTGTATAGAGTGTTCCTGTATTTCAGAGCGTTATTATTTCTTGAGGACTGTGTGTACAGGGTTTTTCAAGTTGATGGGCTATTAGAAGTATATGAATTAGTAGAAGGAATTCAATTCTGAAACTTGGGCTCATTTGGTTATTGTTAATGCCGCTTCTTTTAAAAATATTTTCAAGTTCGATTTACATCCGGTTATACCGGAAGTCGATACCAACTTTGTTATTTTAAATGGAATGGTATATTTTTTACACTGAATTCGAATAAAACGTGTAATTTTAAGGTAAGTTTGATAACCAACTTGTACACCTATGACGATTGGTTTCTGAGTTAATTTAATTTATAGAAAAAAAATCGCTATCGCAACCCAAATTATAAAACATCATAACTTCCACAAAATACGACTTAGAGTGTTGAAATTTTTACTAGTAATAGCTGAATATTAGTGCTAACGCCTTGACAAAATTGAACTTAAATATAATTTATACAGGGCGTTCAAAATAAAATTCTAAAATTGAAAAACTTCAAACACGAATTACCTCGTTTTTTCAAATAGCACCTACTATTTTTTATTTTTTCAATCGATTCCTTTTTGTATCCTCTTTCGATCTATATGGATACTTCCTATTGTATGTAATAATTCAAAATTATTCCAAAATTTTCAAATAAAATAGGAAGTATCCATATAGATCGAAAGAGGATAAAAAAAGGAATCGATTGAAAAAATAAAAAATAGTAGGTGCCATTTGAAAAAAACGAGGTTATTCGTGTTTGAAATTTTTAAATTTTAGAATTTTATTTTGAACGCCCTGTATAAATTATTTAATTCAATTTTGTCAAGGCGTTAGCACTAATATTCAGCTATTACTAGTAAAAATTTCAACACTCTAAGTCGTATTTAGTGGAAGTTATGATGTTTTATAATTTGGGTTGCGGTAGCGATTTTTTTTCTATAAATTAATTTAACTCAGAAACCGATCGTCATAGGTGTGGTGTACAAGTTGGTTATCAAACTTACCTTAGAATTACACGTTTTATTCGAATTCAGCGTAAAAAATATACCATTCCATTTAAAATAACAAAGTTGGTATCGACTTCCGGTATAACCGGATGTAAATCGAACTTGAAAATATTTTTAAAAGAAGCGGCATAAACAATAACCAAATGAGCCCAAGTTTCAGAATTGAATTCCTTCTACTAATTCATATACTTCTAATGGCCCATCAACTTGAAAAACCCTGTATAATTTTTCTGAACTTTCTAATTTTAAAACTCCTCTAATTTTTTTAATTTTAGTTAGTTAAGGCTATTTATAAAATATTCTCACTTTTTTTAGTCTTATGTTTTTTAGGCACTGTATAAAATACTTCTACATTTTCTAATTTTACTGATTTTTGAGGACCCTGTATAAAATCCTAAACTTTCTAATTTTGTTTTCTTAGGTTATTTTTAAAATGTTTCGACATTTTCTAGTTTCATAATTATTTTGAATATAATAATATAAATTACTTTTAAAATTTCTAGTTGTATATTTTTTTAAAGCCCTGTATGGAGTGTTCGTAAATTCTTTTTGAAATGCTCTAACATTTTCTACTTTTTTTTGGGGGATTCGGTACAAATTTCTCCCAAACTTTTCGTTTTTTAAGACTTTGTATAAAATGATCCTACATTTCTAGTTTTACTTAATTTCTGAAGATCCTGTTTAAACTGTTCTACATTTTCTGTATCCACTTGTTATCCTGGTCATTCTGACATATCTTCGTTTATCTGGCGTACATACGTAAACTCCAATCAATCCATTCATTTGGAACATTTGATTGCGTTTGCTGATATTACGTATACCATTACGATTTTGTTGCTAGTAACGACGATCACTAGGAACGATAGATCGTTAAAAGGCATTAAGAGGAACGAAAAGTCGAAAAGAGGGATTTTTTAATCTCATTTTATCCGAAATCATTGCAATAAATTCGACTTAACCACGAGATCGTTTTCGTTCCCTTTTGGGGACGATATAACAATATAAAAATGTAGATAAATGTCGCTACGAACTGTTTGTTTTAAAAGCGTATGATATTGCGCATGTTTGTGACGTCACACATGAAGCTATCGTCTTGATTTCAGATATTTATTCATTTAATCGCTTTAATTAATGAAATACGGGCTGTATTTTAAAGCTGTCGTTGTGAATCCACAATTTTCATAATTAAAGAAACTACTTTTATATATGTCGTGAAAGGCAGTATGTATTAAAAGAATAGTAGCACTGCGCATGACTGTGACGTCACATACGAAGGAGTTGGCTGGATTTCCACAGTTTATAAATTTAATTCTCTTAAACAAAGAAATTCTTTGATTTTTATTCATGAATAACGTCTCAAAGTCTCATTATTCTAAATTATTTTTTTACCGAAAACACCAGTTGTTTGGTTTAATAAGAAAAAATTTCTTAAACGAAGGAATGTTCTTATTTTTTTATTGGTATATCTGTGTTCACTGACTCGACAACGTAATTTCTGTTCAACTATCCATACACATTACACATTGATGGAAGCCTTGCAGGTAACCATTCGAAATACCTTGTCACCTAAGGTTTCTATAATCCATACCGGAAGCTAGGGCACTCATATGCACATTGCACATTGCACATTGTTTTAATAACTAAGTATGACATTCGGTAAACGTGTTTTAGCCAGACTGTAGGTAATTAATATTTTGGTAATTATTGCCATTTTTACTGTTATATATTCGTCACGTGTTTGTAATATATACAGGGTGGCTCAAAGTTTGTGAGTTATCTATTAGATGTTGAAAATATGGAAAACTAATGGTAGCAAAATTAAAAAAAAAATCACGAAGTAGTTTCAATACTTGATCTATACTTAAAGAATACATTCAACTTTGTAACACTTCCAGTTATACCGGAAGTTGGCATCAACTGTATGAAGTTTTTAATTTTTTTTAATTTTTTATATAAAAATTGAAGGATTCAAAAATTGTTACCGGTTGCGACCCCTCAATTACGCCACTGATTATTTCCTGAATAGGCAAATTTTGATTCAGTAGCATTTATTTAAATTAATTAAAAAGTTGTAACATCTAGAAACTATTAAGTAATTTGATGTGTGATTATTATTATCTACATTTAGATCTTGGTGTTCCTTATTAAATGCAGCCTTAGGTACCTAAGTATACCTTACCTTTCCGCCGCTTTCACGCCAGATGACAGATTTTCTAAAAGTAACAATTAAGCGTTGAAACATCAAGGCTTAACGTCTGCAAGTAAATCTTTGACGATGGTATTAATGGGAACTTTAATTAAAACATATTATATCCACACGTACCTTAACGTACCGCAACCTAATTGGACACACCTACCATCTGACGACTATATATATACATACAAATATACGTACACACGTCATATACACGTGTCTATGTGTACATATGCTTATTCAAATTAAGGAGCTCTGGTGATGGTGTGCTGACGATGACGTGACGCTGCCCAAGAAGGTGTCTGTTAACATGTTGATGACACAAATTTAAAATTAAAATTTTTGTGTTTATAGCTTTTTATGAACGTAAAAACTTGGTACATACAGTAGAACTATTTTTTTCTTTTGCAGCATTTAAATTTTTTTGGGCCTAAGTCTTTTTTCTGCGTCCTAAAACCTTTTTTCATTCCTTTTTATTTTTACCCCCTTTAGGGTAAAATTTTTACAAACTTTAAATGTCGTATTTATATCTAATCAAAAATAAGTTTTAAGCCTCTAGCTTTATATCTACTTATCTATCTCTGTACCAAATTCTCATTTAAATCGGTTCAGTAGTTTGGGAGTGATTGCGTAACACACAGACAGACAGAGTTACTTTCGCATTTATAATATTATAGATTAAGATAGTTTAATTATAGTTTAAAATAGTTTATATAGCTTAGCATTCAATTACTTTTATTGATCCAAATAAACAAAACCTCTAGAACTTTTTACACTTAATATTTTTAATTTTCTGGGCCGTAAGCTTTTTGGACTACGTCATTACACAAAAACTTTCATCGGCTAATTTTATTCCCTTTAGGGTAAAATTTTTACAAAAATTGAATGTCGTATTTATTCATATCTAATCAAAAGCCTAAAAAATCTTTAAAAATCACGGAATTTCCGCACAAACTTTCCTATTTCAACCCCTTATAACCCTTTTTTCGCATTAAAAAGTAGCCTATGTCCTTTCTCAGGCTCTAGACTATCTCTGTATCAAATTTCATTTAAATCGGTTCAGTAAATTTTAGGCGAGATTGTGTAGCATACAGACAGAGTTACTTTCGCATTTATAATTTTCCGCGAATTAATTTTCATCGATTTTCCCATGAGAATAAGATATTTTCCTGCAGTAAAACGTAGCCTATGTGGTAATCCAGTGTGTCAGCTAACTCCATACCAAATTTTATTAAAATCTCTCCAGCCGTTTAGACGTGAAGAAGTAACAAACATACACACTCACACACTCACAAACTTTCGCCTTTATAATATTAGTGTGATTATTTTATCCTTTCTATTACGTGCTTTATTCTTAGTTTTAGTGGAGAGAGAGTGCAGTGTATATGTATTTGTTGTAACCATGCAGAGTAACTAACTTCTCCCATACAATTTTCATAACCCTAGATTATAGTAGTTTTTTAAACTTTCCCAGGCTAATTTTTAAATTCAAAATTAATGTAATGGTTTGGAAAATTCTGGGGGTCCATTTGATCCTTTTTGTCACCCTCAAATTGTATTGTGATGCTGTAATGGTTTTGGTTTTCCATTTTGGGTTACAGAACCTTAAATACAAATTTGAACTTAATCGAGCCTCCCCCATAACATTTTGAAACCTTATTACAGTTTTTAAAATTTCTTGGACTACCTTTTCTTGGTTGAACGAGTCTGGAGGTGCAACTGCCAATTTTTGTCACCCTCATATTATGATGTGATGTTGTAACGGTTTTGGTTTTTCATTTTGAGATGAGGAGCTGTAAATAAATATTATTGCAACACTCTTTTCTCCAGCAGCTAGAATTTGAAACATAGCTACTTATTCCTTTCTTCTTCCTTCCTATGTATCTCTCCTTCTCCCATCCACTAAGGTGAGTCCTTCCACAAAAATACAGATTTTCTTTAATTGTTTTTGTATATTCTATATGTTAGGTAACAAAACGACTGTTTAAGCCAAGTTCTAACGACGACAACGTATTAGTTCAATTTAAATTAATTGGTATTTGAACGATACGTGTGTGATATATGAATGAATGATGCAGTTCACGCCTGGTCAATTAAATTATTGTTTATGACCACAGACTATTCACTGTCGCAATTTCTAACTCCTAAATAAATACAATAAAATGATACAATTTTTCTAAGGGTGGATTCAGCAGCTTACTCTAGGGGAGGATAAAAAGTGAAGACAAAAGAAATAATCCAGAGGCAAAAAAGAAAAAAATTGAAAATTTATACTTAATATTCAGTTTTTCAAATTTTATGGTGTTTTGGTGTCATTTGTAGAGCTCCTTCCTGGAACCGCCACTGATTTATTCAGTTCTTATAAACTTCAACATCTCAAAAAAATTACAAAACAAATTTGTGGCAGTAATATTTTTTTCCGTTTATTAATTCTGATGTTGAGAACAATAGCGTACATATCCGTATAATTTATGATTATGGAGTGATGATGTTTTAGTGACTGAGTCCATTTCCTGTGAAAAAAGTAAGCCCTAGTTTTTTAGAGCAGCTTTCCAGCAGCATCAACAACAAAAAAAAAAGATTTGTTAGGTAGAAGTCCACTCTAGTACGTAATTGTGGCGCTTGTCCCATTATGTGTCCTTCACAAATTGTAAAATCAGCTGTCTATCAACAAAGGGATTACATCACAACGAATTAAGGCTTTCATTATATGTAGCGTATCTCGGTAATAGAACAAAGCTGCTAAATAATCCGAAACAATAATAGTTTAATTGCTCTGCATGTTCAACCTCTACTGGTTACCGGATTTGAAGCGGAATATGAAAAAGGAACACACACTTTATTCAATTTTTTGTTGAAACAGTGTATCATATTCGTTATACTCTTTATCCGAATTTTAATAATTTAGAAGCGTAAATATTACGTGAAATTAATGTGATGAACGTTATATAGTCACAACAGAAGGTTGTATGGCCAATAGAATAAAATAACAAAGCAGAAAGCGCGGATTGGTCCAAACAGAGCGATCAACGACTACTGCGCCGAATCGTAGGCACATCGACCAATGCGGTTACGCTCGGCCCACTATAAATATCACAGATCTTACAAAAATCGCGCACATTACTTCATTCCACTGCACCTGACAGTCTTTCGCATTTAAAGACGAAACGACTGATTGATGAGAAAGTGACTTTTGACCCAATGTCAATCCTGAACTGTTTAAATAACAAGCTACAATCAAATCAAACATCTAATAATGTTGTAACTTCTATTGATTTGTAAACATTTAACTGAACAAAGTACTTCTTAACATTCAAAACTATCAAAACGTTATGCTACTCTAGCTTTGAATGAACTACCAGTTTGGCCACTGTAACATTTATCCCAATCACTTACAAGAACGCAAATATTAATTTTAGCTAAACTAAGTAGATGAATTTTTCAACAGAACAAGATATTTTATGAAGTCGTATTATTGATGTGAGGTTCGCGATTTTTCTCTAGTGCATTATTTCGTGCCTCCCTTAGAGGAAATAATAAGGCAATTCGTTTTGGCGTATTCGCTCATAAAAAGACGATGTAATTGAATTTATGCAGTGCTGCTCGACCTGACTCGACGACCCGTTGCAAAATCCGTTCTTTCTTGTGCTTAGGCTTACGTTTTCGACAAATGACTTACGTCGCCGGGAACGTTTCTCCCCGAATAAAAAGGCCGGACAAATTGCTGCAATTTGTGGAAGTGTTAGTGAATCTTCTGTAGGTACCTATGTATTGCCGAAGGAGGATTTGAAGATGAACCCTTTGTATATCTGTGAATGTAGTCTTAATTGCTACCGGGAGACAGACGAGCCTGAAAACGAATTATTAATTAGTGAGTGGGAATATACAACTCTCGCTCTGGTCTGTTTACTGCTATTGTTTCGGTTAATTAAAAATTAACATAATAACGAGTGGAACGAACGAACATAAGAATCTAAACTCGTTTCAAATGTCTGTAATTCATTCTGCGAAAAATCGTTATACATTGTGCCGGAAATCGCACGGGTAGAAAGTGTAGTAAAGAAAATAAATATGAATGCATCTTAAAACACATAAAAATTTAATTTCTTAACATGAGTTGCTTTAAATCAAGAAATTATGAAACTCGTTAGACACTAGGGGCATGGGATGACACTAAAATCTTAAACAACATTATTTATTTCCATATTCTCAATTTATATTGATAGCTACTTAAGCATATTGTAGAATAACGGTTAGAATAAAACGACTGTGGTCTGTATGAACGATAAGGTCGGTAACTGCGTTGATTACGTGGCCGAAGTTCGTTCTTCGAAGTCTCGGCAGCGACTGAGCGATGAATCAGCTTTCGTAGGTATTTAAACAGTCTAGCGGTGGGCGTAGCGAGACTGGCATCGACGTGTGATTGGGGCGTCTGGTGGTAACCCACCGCGCGCAGTATAAATATCAATGACAGCCGGCCGTGGGCTCAGTCGCTTATGAGACTTTGACGAGCAACGTTCGCCTACATCAATAATCAAAGCTGTTTCACTGATGAATTGAATTTTCTCAATTTTTTTATTTTGTCAACGATAGTTTTAGGTACCTTTACCAAAATAAATACAGCTTTATATACTTTTTTTTTTTAATCTTTTCCCCGTATCAATCTTTCTTTTTTTCTTCTTAATAATGAATGTGAAACTATGAAGTATTCAAGTTTGATCGAGTAGATATTAAGTGCTTGGGCATTCCAAATGTATCACTGTAATAAGAACTACCTACGTAGGAATCAGAATTATTGATTTTTGAGGCGAATTTGCTTACGCTGAGGGATTATTTAAGATGGATGAAATAAGGGACACTGATTATTATACATGATACCCCAAATTGAATGGATTAACGGTTGTGTTGGTTGCCGAAGAACTCTTATTTGAGTATAATCCTCCTTAATCAAAGAATTAGGTGAAATTGTGGTTCCTAGGAAAGCTCTAAAATTTTTGTACTTCGTACTATTATTGAATTTAATGTTTATTACTTATAACTGATCCAAAGATTCGAAACTGTCCCTCAAAGTTTTTAACTTTGGTTCTTTCCCTATAAATTTAACGTACGTACGTATAATAATAATTGTTGCTACGTTCCTCAAGGCTGTTTTGTAACTAATACTCATAATCGAATTTTTCGGTTCACTGGGAAATGCCTTTTAAAACTTCCTTCACCATCGACCATCAGCGCTTATGATGCACGTATAAATAATACGTAATAAACAAAAATGCTTCAAGAAATAGGATGTAGGTACAGTATCGTGAACAAGTTTTAATTTGTTTGCCTATGGGGAGAACCAAAGAGAAAAATACTTAGAAATTGTTGAAACTTTGAATAGTTTCGACCTTTACTTGATGAAAATTCATTTTAATAATAACACAAATTAACGAGATTTTCACAAACTTTATTTAAAAACGTAACATATGTTTCGCCAAACTTTGGCTTCTTTAGACGACAGAGTATTTACTACTAAATGTACAATAGAGGGTTGGATGTTTAAATAGTTAACAATATCGATTTGTGAAAGATTTTAGAATAGATTTAGGATTGGGGAATTATTCCCTTCTATTTGATCGTTGAGTACCACACCTAACTTTTTATATTTATTAATTTCTAATTTTTCTAAAAGTGTTAATCTATGCCCTTTTGTTTCTAAATGTAAAATATCCAAATCGCTGTTGAATTGGTGGCCTTCTTCTGTTATGTGGTTTTCGTACGTGGAATCTGTCTTGTTTTTTATGTAACTATTTTTATGTTCCTGTAGGCGTTTTTTGAAATTCCTACCAGTTTGACCGATATATACTTTTTGGCATGAACCACAGGTTAACTTATAAACTCCAGAACACATTTCTTTATTAGTTTTGTCTTTGTTATTTTTAATTAATTTACCTATAGAAAAATTAGTTTTATAAGCTACGTTAAGATCACAACGTTGTAAATATTTATATATTTTATTACTCATGGGACCTAAATAGGTTAAACATTTATATTTTTTATTATCTATATTTTTAACTATTGGATAAATTAATTTTAAGGTTAATTTGTGTTGTTTTTTAATAATTAAAGTATCTATTAAAGAAGGGTTCTAACCATTATTAAAGGCTATTTGTTTAATTATATTTAGTTCTTTAAGGTAATTATCTTTAGACATAGGGACACTTAGAAGTCTATGTATCATACTGTTGTAGGCCGCTAATTTATGTTGTACCGGATGAAAGGAACTATTGTGTATTGTAGAATCTGTGTGAGAAGGTTTATGAAAAATAGAGAATGTGATTTTGTTATCTTTTTTAGTTAGAGTTAGATCTAAAAAATTTATCATATTATTTACTTCTTCTTCTATCGTGAACTTAATAGTAGGGTGTAAACTATTAATATATTTTAAAAAAATATCTAGTTGTCTACTTGTACCTGTGAAACCTGTAATAATATCATCTACGTACCTATGCCAAAATATGAAGTTGTTATTACCTGAGTTTATAATAGATTCCTCTAAGTCATCTAAGAAAATTTCCGCTAGTAAAGGACTGAAGAAGCCAAAGTTTGGCGAAACATATGTTACGTTTTTAAATAAAGTTTGTGAAAATCTCGTTAATTTGTGTTATTATTAAATCGTTGAAAGTAAAAAATTAAATGTTAGTTATGTTTTAATCAATGTTATTTCGTTTCTGTTAATATTAATGCATTTTTATTTCCTTAAACTTGTCTAGCGTAAGTAATATTTTAAAAAAATTATGGATTTTTTATTTGTGGATTATAAGTTCAATCGTGATAAACTTTCTATTTCTATTCTTATTTTCAACTTTATAAAAACAGAAAAGCTATTATTAGCAATTGTTCTTCAATTTTCTTTACGGTATTGTACATTTTCAAAGTATTACAACGTAAAATCCAAGCACTGAAGTTTGATACATTTATATAACAGTTTGGGCGTTGAGATCGTAAAACCTTATGAAGGAGAGTTGTATGGTAACTTTTTTATATTTAAGAAGTTTTTCTCTCAAGTTAAGAAAAGTTTTCTTCATCCCCGTTTATTTGCATAAATATTGTTAGGTTGCTGTAATGGTTTATACAAAACATTTTTTGCCGTCTTTTTTATACTATTGTATATACAATTTAATAAAAATTAAAATAATTTATGTACAGGTTTAGAAAATATAAATGAGGCGTATTATTTATAAGAATTTATATAAAACTTTAGAAAAATTAAATTGAGAATAAGACACATATACGATAAGAACAGATAACATGAGAAATAGTAACCTTTCAAGAGATGTACCCAATTTACATTAAATTAAATGTCTCATCACCACGACCAAAGAAACACTACATTATTGGAAACGTTGACAACTGGAACAATGTTCCACCTCGAAATTTCTGCAACGACTAAGGGCAGAGCTAGCTGTACACTACTATTTATACTGCGGAGCAGTGGGCGTGGTGATTACTGGATGTTCCAATCAAACGTCGGCGACGCCCCTCGGCTACGCCCACAGTTCTGTAGTATAAATAGCAGTCAGTAGCCAGCTCTGCACCCAGTTACCACTGAAATTTTGAGGTACAACCTTCGCTCACGTACCTAGTTAACGCAATAGAGTTTTAAAATTTTCATTAGAAAACTAACGGTTGCCTTTAGAAAGTTTACTAGAAACTTAAATTAATATTGTTTTTTTTTCCGTAGACCAATAAGTTTCCTTATTTAACTGTAAAATAGTGCATCGGAAAAGGTTTTAGTAATTTGTGTTTATTAGACTTTAGTTTAATAGTCTCAGGTATTGTTGATCAAAATTGTAACCATTACCGTGTTCATTAAAACTACGTCTAAATTAATCCCTCGGCTCACGTTTTCCGACGAAACGGTGATAAATTCCACCTGCAAGATAATCATATCGTTGTTCTAAATTAATACAAATTTGCCTCTTAGAAGCGTGAAATAAATTAATTGTTACCTACCCATCACTATAGAAAAACAAGTATCTACATGGGTTTAGTAATTGGAAATTAGAAACGTACATTATTTAACTGTGTACAAGTAGGAAGTTATATCTTTAGAACGATTAGTACTTGATTGCCATAGAATTGGCATTTGTTTGAGCTGGCGTTTATTTGGCGGATGCGCGCGCGTTCGCTACTATCCGTTCTAAAGACGTCGAGAGAAAAAAAGAAAGATGCACTTGAGATGTGGTGTTATAGGAATTATAAAGGAATTCTGTGGGCACAAATATTTCGAAATAAGGAAGTATTAGCTGTTGTAAGTTGTGTGAAAACATAATTATTTATCTACGGAATGCCAATTTACATAAACTGTTCCTTAAGGACCATGGACTTTAACGCTATCACATTTATTTATATTCGTTGCACTTTAATTGTTATCGTCGGCATTAAAAATATCAGAACGTAGTCATTGGAAGTCACAAGAATATAGCTTCGCTTATTTCTAACTACATCTCGAATATAAGCTCAACTTTGCGAACTGTAGCATAGGGTTATTATATATCTAAATCAATGATTACTTTTTCGCAACCTATATATAAGAAATGTTACAATTTTAATAATATAATCGTTGGTGTACTTTTAGATAAATTACACCAACTTGTATACAAAAATTCCCGGATTTTCACAATCTTTGGTGTATTTTAAAATTATCTTCATCTATATTTTAATTTTTGCAACCTGTATAGAAGAATAGCTCCAGTTTCAGTAATATTTGGTGTAATTTCAGATCCTTTACATAAAGCTTAACCCATTCTCAACCTGGATATAAGAATTGATCAAGATTCTGTAGTTTTTAGTTTACTTATAGATTCTCTATACAAATGATTATGTTTTCGCAACCTGTATATAACAATTATTAAAAATTTTAGTAATTTTTGCTCTATGGTCATGCCCATGGTTAACTTTTTAGCACTCAATCTACAAGAACTGCTTGAGTTTCTGTAATTTTTTGTGTATTTTTAGATTCTGTAGGTACGTAACTATTCACCTTTTCGTAATTTGTATACAATAATTCCCGAATTTTCACAATTTTTGGTGTATTTTTAAATTGTCTATTTCAATATTCAAATTTTTGCAACCTGTATAGAACAATAGCTCGATTTGAAGTAATATTTAGTGTACTTTTAGATCCTTTATACCAAGGGTAACCCCTTCACAACCTGTATACAAGAATGGATCGAGTTTCTGTTATTGTTGGTGTAGATATACTCCAATGTTTACTTTTTCGCAACCTGTATTTAAGAATTGCTCCAATTTTAGTAAACTTTAGTGTACTTTTGGATTGTCCACATCGTGGTTAACTTTCTAACGCTCAGTACACAAGAATTGCTCGGATTTCCGCAATTTCTTGTGTACTTTTAGATTCTTTACGAGAATATTCACTTTTTCGTCATTTGTATACCAGCATTCCCAAATTTTCGTAATGTTTGGTGTACTTTTAATTATCTACACATATGTTCACATTTTCGCAACCTGTATACAAGAATTGCTCGTGTTTCAGAAATCTTTGGTGTACTTTTAGATACTCTAAATCAAGGTTTACATTTTCACAACGTGTATATAATAATTGTTAGAATTTTAGTAATTTGTGATTCTCCACACTAATGTTCAATTTGTGACCACCAGTATATAAAAGCCATTCGAGTTTCAGTATTCATTGGTGTACTTTTAGATCATTTACAACTATGTTTACTTTTTCGCAAACTGTAAATAAGGATTCCTCAAATTTCAGTAATCTTTGGTACACTTTACAACTGTGTTCACTCTTTCGCAATCTGTATACGAGAACTGTTCGTGTTATATTACAGAATTAGAATTCGAAGTAAATACAATTTTGTTTAATTTGTTTGCAATTTGTTGAACGTGAGTATCTATTGAGTATGAAAACTCATAATTTTTACCACACGAATTTTATCAGGGAAGTTAAATACATTTTTCTTAATACCCTGCGGCTCATGAAATAATTACTAAAATACCTGTATCATTTACTTCAATAATATAATTTTGTTTTCAATTTAATCTTCTAAAAATATTAATATAGGTATATGTAGATAGTTACAAAAACAATGACCGAGCAAAACTTCAACCCTTAAATAAAATAAGGGCTGTTAATATCGTAACGGTGTATTATTATAAGTGATAGTCATCCCTAAATTCCAATTTACTATTTAATTTCCGCAGGTTTGGGAAATAATTACATGTTGTGCCTATTTAGGTCCTCCACTCTCCACCAGTTTATCTCCTAATCTAATTCAGGGGTCAGTCGCAACACAGAATACCCTTCAGGACAATTATTGTCATAAACCTACCTGACACGCTACTAAAACCGTTCTCATAAAATTATTCTCTCGAAGAATTGTTTTTAATGACAGTCTTTCAATCCCCTGAGAGATAACAATGAATCATAGATGAAAGAAATAACAGTGAAGTAGATTATGAACATTTTTGTACAATATAAAATTGATCTACTATTTAAATTCTCTCTTTCTACAAAATATGTAAACAAGGGTTAAAAGTTGGCAAATAAAATTATTATTTACTCGATACCCGTTCCGATTACCGATTACGCTCGATATTTGTAAACGATTTGCATAATAAAATATTGTATTTTGAGATAACTAACTAACAAAAATATACCCAACTATTACACGTGTAAAAGCCATGTTTAGTATTCAAACAAATTAATGTAAATTGGAGTAGGTCCAAGCCCTGATAAAATTCGTGTGGTAAAAATAATGAGTTTTCAATACCCAATAGATACTCACGCTCGACAAATTGCAAACAAATTAAACAAAATTATATTTACTTCGAATTCTAATTCTGTATATATATAACACAAACAGTTTTCGTATACAGATTGCGAAACAGTGAACACAGGTGTAAAGTGTACCAAAGATTACTAAAATTTGAGAAATCCTTATTTACAGGTTGCGAAAAAGTAAACATTGATGTAAATGATCTAAAAGTACACAAGAAATTGCGGAAATTCGAGCAATTCTTGTGTACTGAGCGTAAGAAAGTTAACCACGATGTGGACAATCTAAAGGTACACTAAAGTTTACTAAAATTGGAGCAATTCTTAAATACAGGTTGCGAAAAAGTAAACATTGGAGTATATCTACACCAACAATTACAGAAACTCGATCCATTCTTGTATACAGGTTGTGAAGGGATTACCCTTGATATAAAGGATCTAAAAGTACACTAAATATTACTTCAAATCGAGCTATTGTTCTATACAGGTTGCAAAAATTTGAATATTGAAATAGATAATTTAAAAATACACCAAAAATTGTAAAAATTCGGGAATTATTGTACACAAATTACGAAAAGGTGAATAGTTACGTACCTACAGAATCTAAAAATACACAAAAAATTACAGAAACTCGAGCAGTTCTTGTAGATTGAGTGCTAAAAAGTTAACCATGGGCATGACCATAAAGCAAAAATTACTAAAATTTTTAATAACTGTTATATACAGGTTGCGAAAACATAATCATTTGTATAGAGAATCTATAAGTAAACTAAAAACTACAGAGTCTCGATCAATTCTTATACCCAGGTTGTGAATGGGTTAAGATTTATGTAAAGGATCTGAAATTACACCAATTATTCCTGAAACTCGAGCTATTCTTTTATACAGGTTGCAAAAATCAAAATATAGATGTAGATAATTTAAAAATACACCAAAGATTGTAAAAATCCGGGAATTTTGTATACAAATTGGTGTAATTTATCTTAAAGTACACCAACGATTATATTATTAAAATTCCAACATTTCCTGTATACAGGTTGCGAAAATGTGAACATAAGTGTAGATAATTAAAAGTACACCAAACATTACAAAAATTTGGAAATGCTGATATACAAATGACGAAAAAGTGAATATTCTCGTAGAGAATCTAAAAGTACACGAGAAATTGCGGAAATCTGAGCAATTCTTGTGTACTGAGCGTTAGAAAGTTTACCACGATGTGGACAATCTAAAGGTACACTAAAGTTTACTAAAATTGGAGCAATTCTTAAATACAGGTTGCGAAAAAGTAAACATTGGAGTATATCTACATGTACACCAAAAATTACAGAAACTCGATCTTTTCTTGTATACAGGTTGTGAAGGGGTTACCCTTGATATAAAGGATCTAAAAGTACACTAAATATTACTTCAAATCGAGCTATTGTTCTATACAGGTTGCAAAAATTTGAATATTGAAATAGATAATTTAAAAATACACCAAAAATTGTAAAAATTCGGGAATTATTGTACACAAATTACGAAAAGGTGAATAGTTACGTACCTACGAGAATCTAAAAATACACAAAAAATTACAGAAACTCGAGCAGTTCTTGTAGATTGAGTGCTAAAAAGTTAACCATGGGCATGACCATAAAGCAAAAATTACTAAAATTTTTAATAACTGTTATATACAGGTTGCGAAAACATAATCATTTGTATAGAGAATCTATAAGTAAACTAAAAACTACAGAGTCTCGATCAATTCTTATACCCAGGTTGTGAATGGGTTAAGATTTATGTAAAGGATCTGAAATTACACCAATTATTCCTGAAACTCGAGCTATTCTTTTATACAGGTTGCAAAAATCAAAATATAGATGTAGATAATTTAAAAATACACCAAAGATTGTAAAAATCCGGGAATTTAGTATACAAATTGGTGTAATTTATCTTAAAGTACACCAACGATTATATTATTAAAATTCCAACATTTCTTATATACAGGTTACGAAAATGTGAACATATGTGTAGATAATTAAAAGTACACCAAACATTACGAAAATTTGGGAATGCTGGTATACAAATGACGAAAAAGTAAATATTCTCGTAAAGAATCTAAAAGTACACAAGAAATTGCGGAAATTCGAGCAATTCTTGTGTACTGAGCGTTAGAAAGTTAACCACGATGTGGACAATCCAAAGGTACACTAAAGTTTACTAAAATTGGAGCAATTCTTAAATACAGGTTGCGAAAAAGTAAACATTGGAGTATATCTACATGTACACCAAAAATTACAGAAACTCGATCTTTTCTTGTATACAGGTTGTGAAGGGGTTACCCTAGATATAAAGTTACTAAAAGTACACTAAAAATTACTAAAATTCGAGCTATTGTTCTATACAGGTTGCAAAAATTTGAATATAGAAATAAATAACTTAAAAATACACCAAAAATTCGGGATTTGTTGTATACAAATTACAAAAAGGTGAATAGTTACGTACTTAGAGAATCTAAAAGTACACAAAAATTATGGAAACTCGAGCAGTTCTTGTAGACTGAGTGCGAAAAAGTTAAACATGATGTGGCGAATATAAAGGTAGAGCAGAAATTACTAAAATTTTTAACAATTGTTGCATACAGGTGGCGAAAACATAATCATTTGTATAGAGAATCTATAAGTAATATCGTAATTTATTAAAGTGAAACTTCTTTGGGCGCGATGAGAGTAACGTCTCAAGGCCATGAAACGACACATTTCGTAACGATTCGTCTCGCGAAGCTATGACAATAGAAAGGCGCGCATGCGCATATCGGTATTACAGTCAGCTGTTAGTGACCGGCATCTCATAGCAGTTATATTACAGTAAATGTTTATTTAACAACAATTAATATTTATTTAACAGTGAGTATTATTAGGTATGTCTTAATTTTAATTCCTTGTAGTTATTGATAGTTTACGGTTTCTTAAGCAGTTGGAAAAATAAACGGAGGCGAAAAAATTTGATGTATGTATGTGTTTTCATTTTTAAAACATCAATCCTGAAAGTTCTCGTACTCTCTCTTCCTTTCATCAAACATTACTTATTCGTTATAAAGGTATAGAGATCGCCAAAGAAGTTTCACTTCTTTCACGTGTACTGAGTTGCACATGATTAATTTTTTTTTCTGAAAGCCAATCTTTTTAAAGGGTAAAAATGTCAAATATCCAAGAAATGAGGCGGAGCTTTGGTTGTTGCATAACCGCAGCTCATGATTGATACGATTCTGAACTACCTCTACGATTTATTTGGAGCTACAGTAAACGTAAATTTTGATTGAATTGAGTCAAGCTGCATAAAGCTTTAACGTATCAGAAAAGACAATATTTTCTCTTCGCTTCGTTTGAATAAAAGATAAAAGTCGCCATTTGGAGCTAAAGAGATACAATCAATCTTCAAAAAAGCGACAGTTATGTAAGTAATATAATAAAGCTGGGTAGCATTTCGGCGTGCCGTGATTCATTATTGTTCCTCCCTCTTATTCTTCTTCTTTTTTTGATTATGTTTTTATTTATATTAATAACGATCGAATAAGGAACAAAATTATAGTTCGACTTTGATCGAAGTCGAAGCATATTTGCCTATAATGAACTCGATTACCTCTACCTGCAGCTACCGTCTGCTAAGGGATAAGAATATGGGGTTGGGGTTGGAGATATAGATTTATGAGACCTCTGCGTGTAATAAATCAGGTGGCTATGACGTGAATCACTGTGCCGATGTCGCAGAACGAAAATAACTTTTTCCTCTTTTACATCTTATCTTCTTATAGGTATAATAACATAAAAGTATGTTTTCTAATAATATTATAAAAGCTAGGTTGGCAAGGATGATATCAGATCTTCAAAATATTATTGAAATCCATCATATCGTGTTTGCAGATTGCAGAATAATAACGACGACTGTAAAAAGTTTTTAAGTTGCCAACGTGGCGTAATAACAACACCTTGTGACTGTCCCATAAAAGTATACAGGGTTTATCAAGGAAGTCTTTCGTTAGAATAATACGAATTTAATTTTGAAAATTTGGCATATGAGTTTTAATGTAAAATAGTTTCACTTCCGGTTATATCGGAAATGTACACTAACTCTGTTATTGTAAATAAGACACCCTGTATTTTATTATTTCATTAAAATATTTACTAAGTTATAAATATAACATGAATTCATCCGAAAACTCCACCGTTTAGGAAATAAACGACCATTTTTAATTTTTTTTTGAAAAACAAGGTCTCAGAAACAATTTTGTACCATCACACTAAATATTATAAAGGCGAATGTTTGTGAGTGTGTGAGTGTGTATGTTTGTTAATTGTTCACGTCTAAACGGCTGGAGCGATTTTAATAAAATTTGGTATGGAGTTAGCTGATACCTTGAATTAACACATAGGCTACGTTTTACTGCGGGAAAATATCTTATTCCCATGGAAAAATCGATGAAAATGAATTCGCGGAAAATTATAAATGCGAAAGTAACTCTGTCTGTATGCTACACAATCTCACTTAAAATTTACTAAACCGATTTAAATGACATTTGGTACAGAGATAGTCTAGAGCATGAGAAAGGACATAGGCTACTTTTTAATGCGAAAAAAGGGTTGTAAGGGGTTGAAATAGGAAAGTTTGTGCGGAAATTCCGTAATTTTTAAAGATTTCTTTATGCTTTTGATTAGATATAAATAAATACGACATTCAATGTTTGTAAAAATTTTACCCTAAAGGAGATAAAATTAGCCAATGAAAGTTTTTGTGTAATGACGTCGTCCAAAAAGCTTACGGCCCAGAAAATTAAAATATTAAGTGTAAAAAGTTATAGAGGTTTTGTTTATTTGGATCAATAAAATTAGTTGAATACTAAGCTATATAAACTATTTTAAACTATAATTAAACTATATTAATCTATAATATTATAAATGCGAAAGTAACTCTGTCTGTCTGTGTGTTACGCAATCACGCCCAAACTACTGAACCGATTTAAATGAGAATTTGGTACAGAGATAGATAAGTAGATATAAAGCTAGAGGCTTGAAATTTATTTTTTAGGCTTTTGATTAGATATTAATACGACATTTAAAGTTTGTAAAAATTTTACCCTAAAGGGGGCAAAAATAAGGAATGAAAGTTTTTGTGTAAGAATGACGTCGACAAAAAGCTTACGGCCCAGAAAATAAAAATAATTGGCTCACCTCACAGTAAAAGTCATAAGCTTACCTTTAGATTAACCAAGCATTCCAATTACTATATAATATACTACAGGGTGTTCTATTTAAAATAACAAGCTTTAAAAAATAATTTTGTACCTTCACTTGGTCTTTGGTCGTATGTAATTTTTTTTTTCGAAATTTATACAGAGGGTTAAAAAAATAGTGAGAATTTCGTTTGGTATACCCATAACTATTTTGTGTGAAGTCGTGAAGTTTACCATCAACGAAAAGCTTTATGAATGGAGAAGGGGGTGATAACCATGGATAGTATGCTCCCAGCAACTGAAAATATTGAAATTAAATGAAATAAATTTCCTTTTTCCAAAGGCTAAAATTTGATAAGCCTTATCAATTAATCAGATGATGATGCATTAAACTTTTTCTGATTATTTTATCATCACAGTGTTGACACCACTGCATTTGCTCTCTCGCTTAAGGGTATGAACAGCAACATAAGCTTTAATGTTTTGTGTTGAATGGTGAATAAATAACTACAACGATAGATGCAGACATGGCAACAGTGTAGTGGGAATACGTTCATTTCCGGCAAGAAGATCACTTCAACTTAGTAATGAAGGCGCTGAGAACAAATTAACTACTGTCTCACAGCAAGCGTACATCTCTTAAAGAACTGAAGCGGGAGTACGATGCAAGACTACGGAAATGAAACTCTTAAGGAAATGTCAAAGGATGCTTGAACTAAGACCTTCTACAAAACGAATCAATTCATGATAAGACTTATTTTGTATTTCAATTAGATTTAAAAATTCAAAACTCCTTTTATCACCGGAAATTTATTAAAAATTGTTTTAAACGGTAAGATATATATAAGAGAGAGTGGGCACCCAAAATAAGGGATGTAGTCGTGAAACAGATAATTCAATAAAAAAAAAAAGATTTGCCTTAGTCTGTCTGTCAACTAATATAAATAAGTTTTTGTCCATTTTTGTAATTTGTAAAGAAGTTCAAGTATCATTGCTAAATTAACGTATGTAACTGCCAAGAGCGTTAACAATAAAAAGATGTGGACATTGTTACCCGAATAAACGTGCCATATTTATCGTCTTTAAACGTCAAGAATTGTGCACATACAGACGTGTATATTACACACAATAGTCGTCTATTGAACCATAAAGTAGTTAATGATGTGTAAGTTAAGTGCTAAAACGTCTTATAGTGTTTACCGGAAGTCTGAATACACGGCAAGGGCATTTCTGATGAGTCCATTCAAGGAAATTTAAATATTAGTACGAGAAAGATCTTAACAAAAAGGGAAAGAAAAATTGAAAAAGATAATATCTACATACTACAAATAGAAAAAGAAATCGATTTATAAAATTTCTGCACCAAAGTTAATTACATTGCTTAATTCAGAAAGACACCTAATAGAAAATATAAGCTCTGTTTCTAGAGAATGCTGCTGTATAGTCACGAGAAACCTAGGCTCTTAAAACTAAAGCTAGAGCAGTAGCCCTGTCTCTAAAGACCCTAAAGGTGTCGTTTTCTGAACACTTGACCCGCCTCTAAAGTAACGTCTCATAATAAGCTTCTCCTTTAGAGAATCTCGTACTGTCCGTCTCTAGGGAGTGTTAGTTACAGTCCTGTGAACAAGTGCTCCTCATTGAAAGTAACTTTAGAGTTTAGATCCGGCTCTAGAGACCCTAAAGGTGTCGTTTTTTGAACACTTGACCCGCCTCTAATGTAATGTCTGAAAATAAGCTTCACCTTTAGAAAATCTCGTAGTATCCGTCTCTAGGAAATCTCGGTTTTGGTCTTGTGAACGATTGATTCGCATAAAAGTAACGTTAGAGTTAAGCTCCGCCTCTAGAGACCCTACAGGTATCGTTTTCTGAACATTTGACCCGCCTCTAAAGTAACGTCTCATAATAAGCTTCTCCTTTAGAGAATCTTGTAGTGTCCGTCTCTGGGGAATGTTGGTGATAGTCTTGTGAACAAGTGATCCTCATTTAAAGTTATGTTAGAGTTTAGCTCCGCCTCTAGAGACCCTACAGGTATCGTTTTCTGAACATTTTACCCGCCTCTAAAGTAACGTTTCATAATACGCTTCTCCTTTAGAGAATCTCGTACTGTCCGTCTCTAGGGAGTGTTAGTTACAGTCCTGTGAACAAGTGCCCTCATTGAAAGTAACTTTAGAGTTCAGATCCGGCTCTAGAGACCCTAAAGGTGTCGTTTTCTGAACAATTGACCCGCCTTTAATGTAATGTCTGAAAATAAGGTTCACCTTTAGAGAATCTCGTAGTATCCGTCTCTAGGAAATCTCGGTTATAACCTTGTCAACAATTGATTCGCATTTAAAGTAACGTTAGAGTTTAGATCCGCCTCTAGAGACCCTAAAGGTGTCGTCTTGTGAACACTTGACCCGGCTTTAATGTTAACGCTCGAGCATAAGCTTCACCTTTAGAGAATCTCGTAGTATCCGTCTCTAGGAAATCTCGGTTTTAGTCTTGTCAACAATTGATTCGCATTTAAAGTAACGTTAGGGTTTAGCTTCGCCTCTAGAGACCCTAAAGGTGTCATCCTCTGAACACTTGACCTGCTTGTAATGTAACCTCTCCAACTTTAGAGAATCTTGTATTATCCGCCTTTTGGGAATCTTGGTTATAGTCTTGTAAACAATTGATCCGCATTTAATGTACCGTTAGATTTTAGCTCCACCTATACAGACCCTAAAGGTGTCGTCTTGTGAACACTTGACCCGGCTTTAATGTAACGCTCGAGCATAAGCTTCACCTTTAGAGAATCTCGTAGTATCCGTCTCTAGGAAATCTCGGTTTTAGTCTTGTCAACAATTGATTCGCATTTAAAGTAACGTTAGGGTTTAGCTCCGCCTCTAGAGACCCTAAAGGTGTCATCCTCTGAACACTTGACCTGCTTGTAATGTAACCTCTCCAACTTTAGAGAATCTTGTATTATCCGCCTTTTGGGAATCTTGGTTATAGTCTTGTAAACAATTGATCCGCATTTAATGTACCGTTAGATTTTAGCTCCACCTCTACAGACCCTAAAGGTGTCGTCTTGTGAACACTTGACCCGGCTTTAATGTAACGCTCGAGCATAAGCTTCACCTTTAGAGAATCTCGTAGTATCCGTCTCTAGGAAATCTCGGTTTTAGTCTTGTCAACAATTGATTTGCATTTAAAGTAACGTTAGGGTTAAGCTCCGCCTCTAGAGACCCTAAAGGTGTCATCCTCTGAACACTTGACCTGCTTGTAATGTAACCTCTCCAACTTTAGAGAATCTTGTATTATCCGCCTTTTGGGAATCTTGGTTATAGTCTTGTAAACAATTGATCCGCATTTAATGTACCGTTAGATTTTAGCTCCACCTCTACAGACCCTAAAGGTGTCGTCTTGTGAACACTTGACCCGGCTTTAATGTAACGCTCGAGCATAAGCTTCACCTTTAGAGAATCTCGTAGTATCCGTCTCTAGGAAATCTCGGTTTTAGTCTTGTCAACAATTGATCTGCATTTAAAGTAACGTTAGGGTTTAGCTCCGCCTCTAGAGACCCTAAAGGTGTCATCCTCTGAACACTTGACCTGCTTGTAATGTAACCTCTCCAACTTTAGAGAATCTTGTATTATCCGCCTTTTGGGAATCTTGGTTATAGTCTTGTAAACAATTGATCCGCATTTAATGTAACGTTAGAGTTTAGCTCCGCCTCTAGAGACCCTAAAGGTGTCGTCTTGTGAACACTTGACCCGGCTTTAATGTAACGCTCGAGCATAAGCTTCACCTTTAGAGAATCTCGTAGTATCCGCCTCTTGGGAATCTTGGTTTAGTCTTGTAAACAATTGATCTGCATTTAAAGTAACGTTAGAGTTTAGCTCCGCCTCTAGAGACCCTAAAGGTGTCGTCTTGTGAACACTTGACCCGGCTTTAATGTAACGCTCGAGCATAAGCTTCACCTTTAGAGAATCTCGTAGTATCCGCCTCTTGGGAATCTTGGTTGTAGTCTTGTAAACAATTGATCTGCATTTAAAGTAACGTTAGAGTTTAGCTCCGCCTCTAGAGACCCTAAAGGTGTCGTCTTGTGAACACTTGACCCGGCTATAATGTAACGCTCGAGCATAAGCTTCACCTTTAGAGAATCTCGTAGTATCCGCCTCTTGGGAGTCTTGGTTGTAGTCTTGTAAACAATTGATCTGCATTTAAAGTAACGTTAGAGTTTAGCTCCGCCTCTAGAGGCCCTAAAGGTGTCGTCTTGTGAACACTTGACCCGGCTTTAATGTAACGCTCGAGCATAAGCTTCACCTTTAGAGAATCTCGTAGTATCCGCCTCTTGGGAGTCTTGGTTGTAGTCTTGTAAACAATTGATCTGCATTTAAAGTAACGTTAGGGTTTAGCTTCGCCTCTAGAGACCCTAAAGGTGTCATCCTCTGAACACTTGACCTGCTTGTAATGTAACCTCTCCAACTTTAGAGAATCTTGTATTATCCGCCTTTTGGGAATCTTGGTTATAGTCTTGTAAACAATTGATCCGCATTTAATGTACCGTTAGATTTTAGCTCCACCTCTACAGACCCTAAAGGTGTCGTCTTGTGAACACTTGACCCGGCTTTAATGTAACGCTCGAGCATAAGCTTCACCTTTAGAGAATCTCGTAGTATCCGCCTCTTGGGAGTCTTGGTTGTAGTCTTGTAAACAATTGATCTGCATTTAAAGTAACGTTAGGGTTTAGCTTCGCCTCTAGAGACCCTAAAGGTGTCGTCTTGTGAGCACTTGACCCGGCTTTAGTGTAACGCTCGAGCATAAGCTCCGCCTGTAGAGGCTTATATCCAAAACACAGAATAGCACCATACTAATTGTTTTAATGAAGCAGCTAAATAAAATAATGTTAATTAATTGATTTATCCTTTTACCTTTATCGTTGTCACAATATGCAATACAACGGATTTAGTGGACTGGAACAAGCTTCTTTTTATTATTGACTGACAATATACCTACTAAAGGTAACAGTCGACTTGGGAAGCAGTTTTTGTATCGAGTCCATTTAGCATTTTATACTAGACAGTCGACACGTCGCACGCCAAGCGGATTGGGGTTCGTCACAAGCATTATTATAGGTACGTAGCAACCCCCGTCGGTTTTTATTCCACCCTACCAACAATGAGTACGTAGGTACCTACCAACGCAACAAACAACAAAAATACATGCATAATACGTACGAACAGAAGCAACTGCTTGTTATAACAACATGTATGTTGTCCGGCACCTCTGTATGATTGTATGAATGTATGTAACAGTTCTCGTATTGAATAGGGTAAGTGGCAGGTATATCATGTGAATAATAAACGCAAAATTTACTTTGTATAAAGGGGCGGCGTGCGACCCTTGTTTACTGCGTTAACCGTAACCGTAACCCGGGCCCTGTGGACGACGAGGATTTCGAAGTGAATCGACCGTCCGACCCCAACATCTAAAATAAATGTTCGCGGGGGGGATGAATTGATGACGAACAAGCTACAGTCCGAGGCCAAATTTTGAGCCTCCTTAATAACTAAAAAGGAATCAGACAGGAGGGTTACTTTTTTTAAAAGCAACATAGTTGCTAAGCAATGTTACATTAATAACTACTTAAATGCTGCATGTATAATTAGACCAGGGTTGATAATTTTTGAAACTAAAAAAAAATTATAGTAGGATGAAACCCATTGGAAAAGGAAGAGAATATAACAGAAATGAAAGAAAAAATAATTTACGGGTGGGAAGGGGAAGGGGGTGAGTTTTTAAGGATAACAAACGGTTTTCCTTAATTTCCGGTAAAACTACAAGCCTTATGGAAAAAAGTTAAATAGCAAAGTTGTAGGTAATAAAATGATCTACAACTTTTGTATTTACATTTTTTTCTCATAACCTCAAAATTTATGTGAAAAATTCAAATAACCAAGTTTTTAGTTTTTTATTTTTCTTTTACAAAAAATATTTTGTTTTTTCATGAAATTTAGTGAAAACCTACCTATTTGTGCCCTGAACACGCTGTAATTTTTTTGATTTGAAATATTTGTTTTTTCACCTTATTTTTACTTAATATCGAAAAAACACCCTAATCTTCAATCGAAAATTCTCACGTCAAAATATCTGCTTTTTTAAAAAAGTTGGTGGGCTTTTTCTTTGTTGAAATCTCTACTTTCTGATGGTGTGAAAAAAAATACATTACTATGGTAAGTTTTCTCAGGAAATGCAAAAAAAAAAAACGAAAAAAACTAGATTAATGTTTTTAAAAATATTATAATCAATAACGTAATCAGTATAAGGTATGTGAATTCAATAGTACAATTTACATGTATATTTATATATTATGAGATTTTCTATGACATAAATGTAATTAGAATTTAATAAAACACCTTTTTTACTGAAAAAAATAGCAGCGGTCACATTTTTTAGATAAAATTCCTTCGTTTTTTTTCATTTCCTGAGAAAACTTACCATAGTAATGTATATATTTTTTTCACACAATCAGAAAGTAGAGATTTCAAAGAAGAAAAAGCCCACCAACGTTTTTAAAAAAGCAGATATTTTGACGTGAGAATTTTTGATTGAAAATTAGGGTGCTTTTTCGATATTAAGTAAAAATAAGGTGAAAAAACAAATATTTCAAATCAAAAAAATTACAGCGTGTTTGAGACATAAATAGGCAAGTTTTCACCAAATTTCGTTAAAAAAAATTTTTTTTGTAAAAGATAAAAATAAAAAACTAAAAAGTTGGTTATTTGAATTTTTCACGTAAATGTTGAGGTTATGTGAAAAAAGTGTTAATACAAAAGTTGTAGATATTTTTATTACCTACAACTTTGCTATTTAACTTTTTTCCATAAGGCTTGTAGTTTTTCCGGAAATTAAGGAAAACCGTTTGTTATCCTTCAAAACTCACCCCCTTCCCCTTCCCGACCTCAGATCGCCCGTAAATAATTTTTTCTTTCAATTCTGTTATATTGGGTTTCATCCTACTATATTTTTTTTCACTTTTTACTATTTTTAAAGGCTTCAGCACTGGTCTATGATAAATGGTAGGGGAGGAAAAAATAATTAAATTTACAAAAAGGTTCCTGAAGAAATGAATATGAAATTAATGATTTTTTAAAAATACGTATTTTTAATTTTAATATCAATGGTACCCCGCCTCCCTCTGTCTATTTTTGCAACAATCTTTGATGGCTATTTTTGAACGATTTTTTAAATTTTTCGTTTTTGTTGAATAGGCACATAACTGATATTGTAGATAATATATTTAAAACAAATATTTTGGCATTGAAACACAAGAATTGTGTAAATACTGATGGATATGTTAAAAAAAAGCAGGTAACTTTAATGATCATTTAATGTCCACAAAGATGGGTTGCATTCATAACAAACAAGACAGTTACAAATGAAACTAAACATCCCCAAATGTAGTAACGTGCATCCCTTTGATATTTAGCAAGCGTCAGATTCGGATGTCGAAATATGTAAAGAGGGTCGTTTAACAATGTTCAATGTATTTTGTATTTTTTTTCGGGTTCATATTGCATCACAGCTGAATGGGTTCAGTGGCAATTCAACACATACATACAAACATATACGTATATCCATGTAACAGTAGTAGTAGTATGACAGACTGACTGACTTTTTAGAATTGCAGCTGTGAACAAGGGACGATTGCAGATACACCCTTACATTATTACCTTTCTACACACTCTGTAGGTGGGAATGGGAATTTATGCACGTGAATGTCCGTTTGTGCGCCAGAACATAATAAATTGACAGGGAAGTGGGGCTCAATGCAGTCAGTAATCGGGGATTAGCTTCCGGTTTCATCATCAAACAGTATAAAAGTAAAACAGAAATAGATTTTGAGGATAAAAAATTACCAAAAGCAAAAATTTATATCACCTGTCTTTATTCGGCTATATCCAGCTGACAGTAAATTATGTAGTCTTGGAATTTTCTTTTGAATCGTTCTGAAAGCTTCTCGTAAATTTCTTTGAGGAAAATATTATGAGGATGAATATGAGAAACAAGATGAAAATAAAGATGGAGAAAAGGATGAGTAATGAGTGTGAGGATTGAGAACTGAGGATTGAAGAGTGAGGATTGAAATCTAAGAGCTGAGAATTAAACATGAAGAGAACAGAGGACTGAGGACTAAATATAGAAAGTCGATAACTGAGGACTAAGGATTGAGGTTTAAAGACTGAGAATTTAGAGGTGAGAACTGACTGAGAATTGAAAGGTGAAAATTGAGGACTAACAAATAAAGATCGAGAATTGGGGATTAGAAACTGAAAACCGGTAACTGAGGACTAAGGGTTGAGTATTGTGAACTAACGATTGAAGACTGAGGACTGAAAACTGAGAAATGAGGACTAAGGACTGAAAACTGAAGACTGAGAGCTTCGGGTTGAAGGCTGACGATTAAGAATTGAGGACTGAAAGCTCATGATTGAGTATGTACTGAACTATGAGGATAAAGGTCTGACAACTAATGGCTAAAAACTGAAACCAAAAACAAAGGACTGAGAACTGGAAACTAAAAATCGATAACTGAGAATTGAGGATTGTGAACTAACGATTAAATACTGGGGATTGAACTGAGGACAGACGACTGAAAACTTAAAACTGAAAGCTAAGAATTGAAGGCTCAGGATTGGGAACTGAAGACTGGGGGATGAGGAGTAAAGATGCACACTGAGAATTAGAGAAAAATAATTTCCCACTCTATATCACCTACTTATATCTTCCTGGAATATTTTTGGATAATTTTAGAAGTTTCTCTCAAGTTTTGCAAGTTTTGTGTGTTAGACCAGTGCTGAAGCCTTCAAAAATAGTAAAAAGTGAAAAAAATTATAATAGGATGAAACCCATTGGAAAAGGAAGAGAATATAACAGAAACGAAAGGAAACATAATTTACGGGCGATCTGAGGTCGGGAAGGGGAAGGGGGTGAGTTTTTGAGGGTAAAAAACATTTTTCCTTAATTTCCGGAAAAACTACAAGTCTTATGAAAAAAAATTTAAATAGCAAAGTTGTAGGTAATAAAAGGATCTACAACTTTTGTATTTATACTTTTTTCACATAACCTCAAAATTTACGTGAAAAATTCAAATAACCAACTTTTTAGTTTTTTATTTTTATCTTTTACAAAAAAATTTTTTTTTTCACGAAATTTGGTGAAAACTTACCTATTTATGTCCCAAATACGCTGTAATTTTTTTGATTTGAAATATTTATTTTTTTACCTTATTTTTACTTATTATTAAAAAAGCATCCTTATTTTCTATCGAAAATTCTCACGTCAAAATATCTGCTTTTTTAAAAACGTTGGTGAGCTTTTTCTTCGTTGAAATCTCTACTTTCTGATAGTGTGAAAAAAAATATACATTACTATGGTAAGTTTTTTCAGGAAATGCAAAAAAACGAAGGGAATTTTATCCAAAAAATGTGACCGCTGGTATTTTTTTCAGTAAAAAAGTTGTTTTATTAAATTTTAATTACATTTATATCATTGAAAATCTCATAATATATAAATATCTATGTAAATGGTACTATTGAATTCACATTATTAATGCTGATTACGTTATTCATTATAATATTTTTAAAAACATTAATTTAGTTTTCTTCGTCCAATGTTGTCTTTGCACAATCTATGATTCTCTGTTGTCAGTAAGTTATTGAAGGCACAAATGGTGCCGGCGTATCGATCGCTGCAGTCGTGTGGACTGCTTAATGTCCCGTTCTTTGTGAGCAAATAAAGCCACACATAATGTTGATTTAAACGTTTCAATCTTCACACGTATTTTTCTTCTAAAATTTTTGAAAGAAAGTCAAACACCGAACCGAAACTTCTTTGTGTTATTGTGTAGATATTCGACTCGCCAGCTATCAAACTTCAAACGTCAAATTAAACCAACAACGTTTCGAACGAAAATAACACTTTCCACTTTCGGAAGTAAATATCACATAGCAGCAGTCGATGGAAGTTGTTTCAAAATTTTCCTTCGATGGGATTGTCGATAAATAAAACGACCTAAAACACTTTTCTCTCGCCCACCATCAATAAGAGCACGTTAGTATAGAACTAGGCGTCACGTCGACGTCGGTAAAAATATATAATAACAGGAAGACAAAACGTCGTCTTAGCTTTTCCGTCAATCAGAAGATGATGACATTGGCTCTCGTTGGGGATAACGAAATAAGAAAGTTTTCGAGCAGAAATGGTAAATGTTTAGTGACTGAAAATGGAGTGTTTCTTTTTGTCCGTTTCATTATTAATACAGAAGAACAAATGGGGAAAAGGTTTTAAAAAGATTGAACCATAAAAATATACTTATGTATTTATTTACTGAGTTTTCTCAAGTTGATTTCTTTCTTAAGTCTGGAAAACTTAGTATTTTTAGCTGGGACATAGAAATGACTTTTGCATTTCTTCCTTATTGTTTATTCGTTTAAGGATAATGGCAAGAAAGTTTAGTAAAAGCTTAAACAATTGTTCATAATTATAGTAAACAAACAAACAAAAATTTCTATTTGAAGAGTCGTTTCGAATAGAATTTTAAGACAAGAACATTTGATTTGCTTCTTTAACTGATTTAATTTCTATTAATTTTATTTATGAGCAGGATATATGTTGTGGTGAATGCGCTGGGACATAAAAAAGTTATGAAGATGAAGGTCAGGAGTGAAAATGAAAAGGAGAATGAGAAATGACAATAAGGGCCGAGGATGAGGATTAAAAAGGGGATTGTGAACGAAGGCTGAGGATGAGAACTGAAAGGCAGGATGAGGTTTAAAGATGAGGATGGAGACTGACGATGAGGATGAGAACTGATGATAAAGACGAGAACAGATGGATAAGAATTAGAACTGACGATGAGGATCAGGATGAGTTTGAGGATGAAGACTTAAGATAAGAAATAAAAATAAGGAATGAACATAGGGCCGGGAATGATGATAAAAATGAGAATTGTGGACGAGAACTGAGCATGAGAACTGGCCATCAGAATGAGGTCTGAGGACGAGTATGGAGATTGACGATGAGGACAGGAACTGACAATGAGAATGAGGAGTGAAAATGAAAATGAGAACTGATGATGAAGAAGAGAACAGTTGATAAGAATGGAGACCGACGATGAGGATGAAAACTGATGATTAAGATGAGCACTAAAAATGAGGATTGAGGACGAGGACTGAGGATGAGAACAGACCATTGGGATGAAGCCTGAGGATAAGAATGAGAACTGATGGTGAGGATGAGAACTTAAAACGAGAAATAAGAATGAGGAATCAGAATAAGGATTGGGGATGAGGATTAAAATGAGGATTGTGGACGAAGGCGAAAGACGAGAATTGATGATGAGGATGAGAACATGTGATCAGGATGAGGAATGACGATGGAGATGAGGACGAGGACTTAAAATGAAAACGAGAAGAAGGAATGAGAATAAGAACCGAGGATGAGGATTAAAAAGGGGATTGTGAACGAAGGCTGAGGATGTGAACTGAAAGGCAGGATGAGGTCTAAAGATGAAGATGGAGACTGACGATGAGGATGAGAACTGATGATAAAGACGAGAACAGATGGATAAGAATTAGAACTGACGATGAGGATCAGGATGAGTTTGAGGATGAAGACTTAAGATAAGAAATAAAAATAAGGAATGAACATAGGGACCGAGAATGATGATAAAAATGAGAATTGTGGACGAGAACTGAGCATGAGAACTGGCCATCAGAATGAGGTCTGAGGACGAGTATGGAGATTGACGATGAGGACAGGAACTGACAATGAGAATGAGGAGTGAAAATGAAAATGAGAACTGATGATGAAGACGAGAACAGTTGATAAGAATGGAGACCGACGATGAGGATGAAAACTGATGATTAAGATGAGCACTAAAAATGAGGATTGAGGACGAGGACTGAGGATGAGAACAGACCATTGGGATGAAGCCTGAGGATAAGAATGAGAACTGATGGTGAGGATGAGAACTTAAAACGAGAAATAAGAAACGAGGAATCAGAATAAGGATTGGGGATGAGGATTAAAATGAGGATTGCGGACGAAGGCGAAAGACGAGAATTGATGATGAGGATGAGAACATGTGATCAGGATGAGGAATGACGATGAAGATGAGGACGAGGACTTAAAATGAGAAACGAGAAGAAGGAATGAGAATAAGAACCGAGGATGAGGATTAAAAAGGGGATTGTGAACGAAGGCTGAGGATGTGAACTGAAGGGCAGGATGAGGTCTAAAGATGAAGATGGAGACTGACGATGAGGATGAAAACTGAGGATTGAGGACGACTAAGGATGAGAACGAGGACTAGGGATGAGAACGGACTATTAAGATGATGTCAAAGGATGTATATGAGGATAAGGATGAGGACTGAAGATGAGGAGAGGGGCTCTAAAACAACAGGGGTGTATTACTCTTCTCTTCTATTTGATGTACATATACCTAATATATAAAATTCTCGTGTCACAATGTTAGTTACCATACTCCTCCGAAACGGATTGATCGATTTTTATGAAATTTCATATGCATATTCAGTAGGTCTGAAAATCGGTAACTATCTATTTTCATACCCCTAAGTGATAAGGGTTGTCCACCTTTAACTGTTTTTAAATTTTTTGGACAAAATTTTTTATTTTTATATTTTTTTGTGATTTGGCATTAAAAAATATATATAACCCTTAATTTTCATCCTTTTACCACCAACCCCCATTTTTTAATAGCGATATTACGTAGTACTGTAATAATCTTCAACTCTCAGTGATCGATAACTGATCAATTATTATCAATCGATTAGTCATCCCCGCCAGGCGTCTACTGATGTCACTACTCACCCAGCAAACAGCACGGAGTGGGGATGAGAATGAAGCAGATTTTTTTAGAATGTTACAGGGAGTTCAAATATGTTCTAAGAAGTAAAAGAATGTTTTATTATAACATTTCAGAATGATTTTGCAATGTTCAAGAATGTTCCAGAACCTTGAAGATCATTCGAGAATGTTTCAGAATGTTTAAAAAAGTAAGAGACTGTTTTGAATCAGTATGGGATGTTCTGGATAGTTCTAAATTCTCGAATATTCTAGAATGTTCCATTAAACGTGTAATGTATTGCTGCTAGTAGGTATGTAATATAAATGTTTCAAATCTAATCTGCAACTCCGTAGATTTCTCCTTTTCCTATCAATGGAGTTGCAGATTAAACTCGTTAAAGTTTCGCGAAATAAATAGATGAATTTTATAAAAATGTGCATATTTTATTCCGGACTGTAACGGCTTAAGTACGGGAGCGGTAAGAAGTTATTAGGGCGTTAGCGGGCTACCAGCTGCCGTTATATGGCAATATCCGATTTTCTCCAGTTCCATTTCCCCACAATCGCAAATCGGCTTACACGTTCAATGCTCTCAGCAGGTCAAACCGACCCCATTTTAATACCATCATTGAACACAAAAAGAAGAATGAAATTCAATGGGTTTAAACCGTTCCATAATTACCCACTAAACTATTCAGTTTGAGCGACCTCCCTCGCATTGTAAAAAAATAAATATTTTTCGACTATTAATCCAATTCGAGTCTTTCTATTATTTTTAATATGTTTAAAAATTAACACAACATCATAATATCTAAAAATTATACAGGGTGTTTTTTAATCACTATTGTACTATAGCCTTCAGTTATTTCAATTACATTCAAAGTAGAAATGGTAAACTTTAATAATTCAAAGCAAGTCGGCGGTGAGTTAAGGTGGTGAAGCGGGTGACTTGTTTTACTTAAGTATCTATCATTAAAGTATTGTTTAAATTATTTAAACAATTTCAAAATTTTTAATCAATAAAATATTAATTTGGTATGGACACAACTGCACTTGGACTGTTTTGGTTCAGATCCACACCGTATATTTGTTAAGTTTGCGTGCACCGGTGAGTCATACAATTAAACAATCGTTAATATCCGCAAGTTCGTTCGATAACCAAGCGGAATGAATAATTCCAGGAAAGGAGTTAAAAAAAAGTAGCAGGCAATACACGAAAGCAAAAGCAAATCAACCAGCACCCCGGCAAACCCCATGTTCACAATGCCAAAAAAATACGTAAAAGGTCACGCGAACGATTTTATAACCCCTACGAGAATAGAGGGGTGTTATACATACATAGGTACAAAATGTAGCTATATGTTAATTCCACCCTGTCTCGATAGTAACGTTTAAAAGTAGCTATTAGAGTTCTAGAAGATATACTTTTAAGTGGAAAAATATAAAAAACAACTTTTTCGATGTTTTGTTCGTGGGGGTAAAATTAGTTAAGGGTTTACCATTGTTGGAACTTTAAGACGTAATGATGGAATTGTAATTTTGAAAATTTAGTATTCGTAATAATTTCATATGAACTTTTAATGTAAAATATTGTGAATAAAATCTCACTTCCGGTTATACCGGAAATTGACACTAACTTTATTATTTTAAATAGAACACCCTGTGGTATTATGCTCGGTTAATTTAAAGGTAAGCTCATAACTTTTACTGTGAGGTGAGCCAACTATTTAATTGCCTTTCTGTGCCACGTAAAATTTTTTATACAGAGTGATCAAAAAACTAATCTGAATATTGAGAATTTCAGGCAGAAAGACCTTTTTTGTGATTCAAAAAGGATATACAGCCTACTGTTGATACTAAATAATAGAGAAACATTAAAAAAATGAAGTGACAACTGAATGCATGGCCCAAAAATATTTAAAAATCATTTAAATTGACTATAATTTATATTTAAATCTGTGATATTTTCTTAAGGGTAAATGTTAAGTATGGGGTTCCTATATACCAAACGATTTATAGTAAAAATGGGTATTCGAGTATGTAAAAATATACCTACAGGGTGTTTTACTTAAAATAAGAAAGTTTTTGTAGTTTGAAATTCTTAACATTCAGATAAGTTTTTGAGCACACTGTATAAATTAAAAAAGAAACATTTACATGGCACCAAAGATCGTTAAATAGTTGACTCATAATAAAAATTTGGTTAAATAAGGTGCTTTATAATTGACGGTACAAAATTATTTTTGAGAACCTGTTTTTCAAAGAAAAATTGAAGATGGTCGTTTATTTCCTAAACGGTGGATAGATTCATGTTATATAACCTTTAACTTTTAAATTAGCTTAGTAAGTATTTCAATGATATAATAAAATACAGGATGTTCTATTTAAAATAACAAAGTTAGTGTCCATTTCCGATATAGGTAACCGGAAGTGAAGCATATTTGAAAATATTTTACTTTAAAAGCTCATATGAAGTTACGATATAACGAATGCCAAATTCTCAAAATTAAATTCCCATTTTATTACCTACTACTTAAAGGTGTAATGAAGGACTTCACTGGCGAATCCTGTATATTATACAGGGTTTTTCAACTTGATGGGCTATTAGAAGTATATGAATTAGTAGAAGGAATTCAATTCTGAAACTTGGGCTCATTTGGTTATTGTTTATGCCGCTTCTTTTAAAAATATTTTCAGGTTCGATTTACATCCGGTTATACCGGAAGTCGATACCAACTTTGTTATTTTAAATGGAATGGTATATTTTTTACGCTGAATTCGAATAAAACGTGTAATTCTAAGGTAAGTTTGATAACCAACTTGTACACCTGTGACGATCGGTTTCTGAGTTAATTTAATTTATAGAAAAAAAAATCGCTACAGCATCCCAAATTATAAAAAATCATAACTTCCACAAAATACGACTTAAAGTGTTGAAATTTTTACAAGTAATAGCTGAATATTAGTGCTAACGCCTTGACAAAATTGAATTAAATAATTTACACAGGGCGTTCAAAATAAAATTCTAAAATTGAAAAATTTCAAACACGAATTAACTCATTTTTTCAAATGGCACCTAATATTTTTAATTTTTTCAATCGATTCCTTTTTTTATCTTCTTTCGATCTATATGGATACTTTCTATTTTATGTAATAATTCAAAATTATTCCAAAATTTTCAAATAAAATAGGAAGTATCCATATAGATCGAAAGAGGATAAAAAAAGGAATCGATTGAAAAAATAAAAAATAGTAGGTGCCGTTTGAAAAAACAAAGTTTTTTGTGTTTGAAGTTTTTCAATTTTAGAATTTTATTTTGAACGCCCTGTATAAATTATTTAATTCAATTTTGTCAAGGCGTTAGAACTAATATTCAGCTATTACGAGCAAAAATTTCAACACTCTAAGTCGTATTTTGTGGAAATTATGATTTTTTATAATTTGGGTTGCGGTAGCGATTTTTTTTCTATAAATTAATTTAACTCAGAAACCGATCGTCATAGGTGTACAAGTTGGTTATCAAACTTACCTTTAAATTACACGTTTTATTCGAATTCAGCGTAAAAAATATACCATTCCATTTAAAATAACAAAGTTGGTGTCGACTTCCGGTATAACCGGATGTAAATCGAACTTGATAATGTTTTTAAAAGAAGCGGCATAAACAATAACCAAATGAGCCCAAGTTTCAGAATTGAATTCCTTCTACTAATTCATATACTTTTAATAGCCCATCAACTTGAAAAACCCTGTATTCTGCTATCGAAGCTTGGGTAGTAAAATTTTTTATCCTAGCGCATTCACCACAATTTATTACTGCTCATAAAAGTCATAAATGCATATACCAGCTTCACTCTCTCTCCATTTAAAATTCACCATAGTTTATGTCGAAAGTCCACGGGTATAAATTGCGAGTACAAGCTGATAAATACGTAAATAATAAATAACAGATAAATGTATGTACAAGGAGAAAACAATCATGAAAAAATCTGTCAATTATATGGACGACCAGACGCTCAAGGAGATTTTACTAGAAATGTCTACGTAGTCAATCTACGTTCGGTGTTGAGACTGAATTCTAGTAAAATTGACTTGATTAGAAAACATTTTTTACACTTCACTTCTTATCACTAATTTTACTAAACTATTCTCATTCTAGTATTTTTTTCTTTACGACACGACACGATAAAATGATCGAGAGGTAGAGAAAAAAAGTCTAGACTTATTTAGCTTGATTATCCTAATACTAATTATTAGAAAGAATGAAAAATTGTTTTATACCACCAAGTACATTTTATGAGAATTCTACGTAGTATTATTTACTAGAAAAATTTTGCTTGACTCATCAAGTAATAAAATCATGATTATTTTTCTCCGTGTAGGTTAACCAAAATGAATTATAATTGTTCTAATAATATTTTTCTATTATTTTTCAGGTATGTCAGCTCCAGAGCATTTTATTTTTAAATAATTATCATCTCTATGGTCATCCATGTAAGTTATTTTGTCCCTATTCATTTTTATTTCGATCTCTTTTTTGAAACTACTTCCAATATCTAGGTATATGAAATTTGAATTTTTCGGTGGTCGTGCCGGTTTATAGATAGGGATGTTCGATGAATTTTCTCAAGCAGCAATGATCAGAAGATCAGGCCACAGCCATAATATCGTCTCGTAACTTTGACTCCTTAAAATTTCACGAGTCATCGGTTTTGTGCGTGGCCGGCTTGCCAACATAATCAAAAAGTTCCACTCTATGTTAATGCCATTATCGGTTGCAAACTTGTGCGTGGTACCTACCTACGCAAGCGTGACAAGCGACTTGGGAATGTACATACATATGTATAACAAAGGGGGAGAGCTATATTGAACAGTGCCGTTTACGAAATATTAACCACGTCAACAGCCATCCCCTTCCAACCTCTCCACTTCTGATACTCAAAAGGAAAAGGACTCAAGAGTTAGAGGTCTATTTAGTTTCTCCTTCTTTTTCATCTGTAACATTTTTTTATGATGAGCAGGTATTTACTTTGTCACTTCTTTGTCAGCAACATATTTTTCTTTTGCAAGAGTTTTCTTTGTAATTTTTGTAAGGTTTTCCTACTTGTGTGTTGGCTATTTTTAAAAATTGAAATGGTTCCGAAATTTAAGTAATGTACTAAGTAACTATGAGGATTATTTTAACCTTTCTATCAATGAGGTGTACTAATAAAATCATAAAAGTTCATACAAGTACGTATGTCAAATGTTGACAGATGATAAATAGTATAAAGTTTTAGGTTATATAATCTATACATGGAATGAACTGACGTAGATAAATAATAAAAAAAAAGTTAAAAACAGTATTTTTGCAAACAAAACTGTTTAACCCACAATATATTGTGCATTTTTAAATGCTTGGGATGTTAAAAATTAATCATGTGCAGATGGAGGAGGGGAGAAAACAAGACAAGACAAGGATATAACATAGGGGCTGTTCATAAAATACGTCACGCTAAAATTATCTTTGTTTTACCCCCTCCCCCCTGCCCCGGTTGTCACGCTGTGTCACACTTTCTGTGACCCCCTGTAACTATTACGTCACAAAAACTAAACCCCCCCTGAACATGATAAATTTTGATTGATAATTCAAAAATTTTGATAACTACTATATTTTTTGTTTCTTGTAATTTAGGGAGTGATACTTATTCTGTAATCTTTTTAATTTCTTCTTATTGAATCTTATACATATAATGTTGGAGATGCTTTTATTCGAAAGATGGCGCTATTTCATAAAGTGAAGCATATTAAGACGACCTTTTGTAATTTTATCGTTTCTTTCTAGATGTAGATTTTGGGGTTGATTTACTATTTTCCGAAAATAAAAACTAGTTACGATATTAAACGCGTAAATTTCACAGAGCTTACCTGTCAGAGGGCAAAGTTGTCTTCCTGCTTATGTACGTTACCCCTTCATCTCCCCCTTCTTCATTCACCACTCCCACTGTATTTCAATATGCGCTTCCAATATGCACTTAAGTCAAAATTTATGTTCGTGCCTAGGCGAAGTTAGTACGAACTACTAGCGCCCTCGCACGTGCTACTGGGTATCTACCACTTACATAAATTGCTCGAAATATAACGGACGGTTCTACTGTTTATATATTTGATTTAGAGTGTCGCGCAGGGACGACACACGACACATTCAGTATGTACTTCAAAATGTTGACGATGCAAATTTTTCGGAGAAACTGTCCACTTAAGCAATACAGGGAGGCGAAATTAAATATAAATTAAAACGGACAAAGGGATGATGTAAAGGGTGATTCGAAAGCTCGCTTTGTAAGTGCCGCGGGTTAATGAATCAATAATCGATCGTTTCTAGTTGCGGCTGATGAGCTGTAAAATCTACGCACACACAACCACTAAATGTGCTCAAAAGAAAAATTTAGGAGACACGTTTTGATAATATAAATAAATAAATAGAGGACGGGTGCGTAGCAAAAAATTAGGAGCAGTAGTAGAGTGTGACTGACTAATTTCGTTTAGCGTTGTGGAAGGAGAATAAACTTGGGGGTGCGTTATCTGGAACGTGCCGAGGGAGGTCGAGTGATTTACAAAATTACGTGACGCATCGTTCCGTGATTTCTGTTTCGCCTCTTCGGTTTTCTTCCCTCTTTTTTTTTATTTAAGAGCATAGGGCGGTTCATTACTGGATCGGACAACATTCGGACGTTGCAATTAGATCACCAAACGTAAATCTCTTTTATTGCTGCAGTTTTGGATAGCGTTATTCCGGAGATAAAACGGTGCAAAAAGGCAATGTTTGCGCTCGAATTAAAAAAAAGAAAAAAAAATGAACAGATCGACAGTGAGATATTGGTAATCCGGAGGTATGCGGGAAAACAGATCCTGTAAAAATAAAATTAAATAAAGTTAAATCAAACGTGGCCTGATTAATTGAAACCAATTTTGTTACGGTTCCACAGCTATTAAAACAAAACGTTATTCGTTGCCTCGAAAAAATAAATGAATTGCTTAAAATATTTAGACTTGAACATATATCTACATAAATACTTACACTTTTTCGAAATTGAGTTTATTTGTAAGTCTGCAAACATTGTTAATGTACAGTAGACGCGCTTTAACGTGGCACAAACAAAAGCTACAAAAGTGGAACCTTTAGACTTTTTAGGAAAGAAAGGGGGCTGATAATTTTTAACACCCCTTTTTCAGGCCTTTTGACAACAAAACGTCAAGCTCAGTAGCGCACCATATAGTAATTAATAGTAATAAAGAGAGCACCGTTTCATAATTTAACATTTCTGAACTAAACGTTTGTTGCAAAAGTTATTCACGAATATTAACAGATAATTTTAAAAAACGAAACAATTTTTATAAAAACGCATTCCATATAACTAAACCATTAGGGTCCGGTGGGGTAATTGTAAAACCGGGGTAATTGTAAACAAGCTCTTTGTTTTGATGAAATTTGCTTCTAATTATAATATACTCTAATTACATACAGTTTGTAGTTTTTTTACTACTTAATATGACGCTGCCAATGGAAATTTGTGATCACAAGTGATTCTAACGTTTTTCTAGTTAAGTAGTTTTTCTTGAGAAAACTGGTAGAAACTCACTACAATTAAAAAAAAAAGCATTTTGGTCTTCTTGTGAGTACCTAGTACAGTACTCGCGCTCTAACGTGGCACAAACAAAAGCAACAAAAGTAGGTCCATAGAAAAAGGTGGATGTGTGTGCGAATTTAATCGACATTTGTTCAGCTATTTTTACAAAATTATTTAGTAAAATAATTACTACGAGGATGGATCAAATATAAACGAGCTTTTGTGCATAAAACATTTCCACAAAAACGCAAATTTCTCTATTTTTCGACATATCCCCCTTGTTTGATTATCCATTTTTCTCAAAGGATTGGTAGTTTTTCATCTTGTTTTCATAAAAAGAAATAGGGCGGGAGTCTATCCAGTTGCGCACAAACACCTCCACATGTTCATCAGTCTGAAATCGCTCGCCCCCTAGTGATTCCTTGAGGGGCCCAAATATGTGGAAATCACAAGGGGATAAGTTTGGGCTATATGGATGGTGCTCCGACTGAGTCTAGTGCATTTCACTAATTTGGGCCTGCGTTAAAGCTGCGATGCGAACTCGAGCAGCTTTTTGATCTTCACTCAGCAACCTTGGGACCTAACGAGCTGAAGTTTTTCCAAATCCCCAGTTTTTCGTCATGATTGTGTGGACACTCCCATAGCTGATGTCGAGTTCAACAGATATCTGAAACACAGTGGCGTGGTGGTCCCCTTCAAGGTTTCTAACGCGTGCAATGTTAACCGGCGAAATGCTGGTGCGCGGACGACGAGGATAATTTACATTTTCGACACGATTACGCCCTTCGTTAAATTATTTGCATCAAACTTTTACCCGTTGCCACGAAAGCGTTTCATTTCCGAACTGTGCTAGCAATCTGCGCAAAATTTCAGCTGGTTTCACGTTTTCACGTGTAAGAAACTTAATAATAATCCGTTGCGCAACACTGCTGTACATCTCTTTCTCACTCATTGTGATAGCTACTAACCAAGCAAACACAGCAATACGACGAGTCGTTTCCGTGTCACCTAATATCCCCACTTCAAATTGCTAACGCCCGTATGCGCCTTGAACAACTGTCCGGCGCTCAATTTAAAAAGGCTCGTTTATATTTGATCCGCCCTCGTACTTAACTTCTTGTTTTAGATCTGTGTGTTCTGTGCTCGACTTTTTCCTATTTTTTTATGTTTTATTAAACTATGGTAGAATTATTTTAATATTGATACTTATTCGCTTGGTTGGAATTGATGTTCAGTGATGGCATAATGTTTCATGTTTGCCTTTTTTTGTAATCAATAAATATATGTACATGTATCAGAGGGGGAGATTTCGAATGTCTCTTTTATTATTAAAATATTGATTACTACAAGTTATTTATACCGTGGAGTGAAGGCAGTTTTGCCGTATATTGAATTTTAAATAAGATCAGGGGGAAGATTGATGTCCTATTCGAGATTCCCAGGAGGAGCGAGTTAATAACCAGTTGTTCGTTTGGATTTATGTTTTGATTTTCCGTGTCTAATTTTACGACTTATGCTTTATAGCAGAAAATTGTTTACTGACGATAATCAATTTTAATGTAAATTGTTTTAAATTTTGTCTGGTGGTACCTTGAGTTAGAGAATATCGCCTGGTTGCTCGAAATTCAGAATTTGTAGACTTTTATAATAAATAAGTATTTTTTCCATAGAGATATTATACATAGAGTAGGCAAACCATATGCTCTCGTGTAAATGGAAGCGTTACGTCCATAGAAAAGGAAAAAAGATCGCAGTGGTCTTGCATCTTTTTTTCTCGTACCTCAACGCCTATTGGCCGAGCCGAGAGCCGAGCGTGGTGATTAGGAGGGAGAGCATGCTCGGCCAATCAGTGTTGAGGAATGAGAAAGATGCAAGACAGACGTAACGCGGTTGGGGCCCACTTGTCTACTCTACGTATTGACGTATAGTATCTTTATGATATTTTCACATGTAAGGCAGGCAACCCATCAAGCTAAGGAGTATAGTGGGTTGCCGAAGACCAGCGCCTATAAATAGCTGCCGTAAGGTCGGGAGCTTACCGAGCGGCATGGTCTAGTGGTCTAGATCATTGCTTAGCATTCGGGAGGTCACCGGTTCGATTCCGGGGCCGACTACTCTGGTCCAAGTTTTTCTGTGGTTTTCTCGGACCATTAGGCAAATGCTGGGGTAGTAATATTCCACAGATAGTCTTTCACTTCTCTTCTGTCTTCATTTCGTCCATCTCATCTTTCTTCCCCCACACCACCACCCACCCATTCCCACGATTCCTGAAGGAGGCTGAAGAGGGCCTTCCGCCCTACCCCTCCGACTTTGCACAAAAAAGTGTAGGTCGGGGGGGATAGCCCGCCCACCAACGGTGGGAATGAAACACCCAAAAGTTTTAAGTTTCGGGAGCTTAGTTCTATTCTAGTTACGGAGCGGTCAAGAACTCAGTGAGTATTAAAAGCCAGAGGTGTATTAGATGTTTCACGACAATAATTTGGTTTAACACCCCATATATTGAATATTCTGCGTTAATATTTAAACCCACCTTCATTTCTGGTTAATACGATAGCGAGCGGCGAAGGAGACACTTTTATCCTCGGCAACAAAATTAAATTACAAAAGAGCTTATAAGATTATTTTGCCTCTAGTGCTCAACTTGAACAATAATAATTGGTCGTTTGCTATTATATTAAAATGAAATGTATAATAACTCGAAGGTTCGATTAAATTTGGTATAAAAACGACAGACATCAGGAACGACTTTATTATAAATTATTCGTGGAGAACTCGACGGCTCGTTTAATAGGATTGAATAAAATTTCAATTGAAAAGTTTTTCCGCGGTTTTAAAAGAGAAAACTTTCCTAGTCGGTTCGGTTGTTTAAATGGATCTAAAATAAAAATGAAATGAATATATCTCGTTTCTGGAAATTGTTGGAACTTTTATCCCATAATGTGGAATTCATTTTTAATGGAAGTCTTTTCAAGTTTATCTGAATGAAACTAAATTGCTTAATATACGGGGCGTTAAAGGAACAGTAAAAGTGTTTTAATTTAATTTTTTAAATGTTACTTATAATTTTAAAGGTCAAGGTTTCAACTAGACTGCTCCGCAACTAGAACTGAACTGAATCCGCGACCTTGAGTCAGCTATTTATAGAGGATCGCCTTCCTTGACGCACTATAGGTCACTTTGTATGCTTATTCGCTTAGTGGGTTGCCTATCTTACGCGTGAAAATAATTATTTTGCATTAAAGTGAGCCATTTTCTTCATTAAATGACCTGGTAGGTTCCTCCCCATCCTAATTTTTAACTTGACTGGTACAATCCGATATTTATTTTCTGACGCCTGCAAATACTGAAAATTTACCAATTAGCAACTTATTAGGTGTATAAAGCTAATTATACAATTAATTGAATAGAAAAAAATATATTATAGATAAAAAAGAGGAACTAGTGTTGCAAATGTACAATGTAGTGTAGGTAGCTGGTAGTAAAGCAGATGTAGTCATTGTCCGTGACGCGTCAACAAAGGGCGTTAGAAGAGACGTGAGAATAGCGTACAACAATAATGATCTTTATTTCCGGCGTGAGTGTGGACGTGCGGTCGTCGATCCAATTTGGGTCAGTGCCATTTGGGGGCCCCTTTTGCTTTCGCACAAATAGATCATTACTTTTCAACTACGAACGACACGTGACCGTTTTATGCGATTTTTGAGCAACATTCGGAAACATAACCTCACTCCTCCTTACTGCCTATAGAAATACGCAATTTCATTTTTCAAATTAATGATTTATTTTTATAATGGAATTAAAACATATAATAGGTAACTGCATTTGAAAAAATATATTTACCATAAAATAGAGCATTAAAACTCTTTATTTGAATAGTCCATTAGTTTGTTCTGTGTACATTACCTCACCCTTATTAATTAATTAATTAATTTCCAATATGGCGATTGCAACAAGATTTAGGTTAGGTATGTCGGACATACTGGTGGATCTTTAAATGAACGAATTCTAATTACAATCAGTTTGTTTTGACACGTGTCCGCGTTTTAAATTAATTAGTGGTAATTTGGGGTGAGTCCTATTTTAGTTGTTTATTCATTTACCACAGTCTCCTTTTTCTACTTTTAGTTTGTTTTGAGTTCTTTACAAAAGAATAATTTTTTATTGCTTCTGAATGTTTAAAATTATTATGCTCCTGCATTAAAATTTATTAAATAGTCCAAAATAAACCATTAACTATGTATTTATATATATACAACAGATAATTCATTTGCTAGAATGTGAATGAATACATTACGTACTTCTATAAAATGTAATCCAAATGTAACAGCGTTTCAAACAGATTCGTGATGAAGTAGGAAGCCATTAAAAAAGTAAACAGTTGGGATATTCCTTTACTCTTAACGACTCCGCATTCCTTTTTTTCCTCGAGGCATTAGACTAATTGCAGAAGCTGCAAAATTAAACAGGGATCTTGATTAACCTTTTAAAATGTTATGAGTAAAAATGAGGCAATTAGGGCGACTGTGTTAAATAAGCAGAAGGCGGTAAAAAAAATGGCCATTAATCGTCCTTCCTTTTACGAATCTTTTAATGACTAGTTTTCCCTCTGGACTTCAGGTATCAGAATGGTGACCTAGATTCCTTTACCTTTGTTAACTGTTGCTCTCAGTTAAAATGTAATTTTTAATTACTTATTCATAAAAATTATACATATAAAAAAAAACAAATAAACAGCTCACAGCTAGATAGTTAAGCTGAATATTTATTCTGTTTATCTTTTTTGCACAGAAAAAGGCGCCTTGGAATCGTTTTCTGTTTCCTTTTAAATTAATATGCATAAATTGAAATTATCTTAAGGTTTCGTATTTCACACTTTTTCTCCTCTTTACCTTCTTTTCTTTCATCGTCCCTAATTGTCTTTTCAATATCTTCTCCTTGGCTCCTTCTCTCACCTCTAGTCTCCTTCTCATCATTTCCCTCCTTCTGTTTTTAAATGAAACTTCTTTGGGCGCGACGAGAGTAAAGTCTCAAGGCCATGAAACGACACATTTCGTAACGATTCGTCTCGCGAAGTTATGACAATAGAAAGGCGCGCATGCCCATATAGGTATTACAGTCAGCTGTTAGTGACCGGCATCTTATAGCAGTTATATTACAGTAAATGTTTATTTAACAACAATTAATATTTATATAAGAGTGAGTATTATTATCTATTAATTTTAATTCCTTGTAGTTATTGATAGTTTACGGTTTCTTAAGCACTTGGAAAAATAAACGGAGGCGAAAAAAATTTGATGTATGTATGTGTTTTCATTTTTAAAACATAAATCCTGAAAATTCTCGTACTCTTTCTTCCTTTCACCAAACATTACTCATTCGTTATAAAGGTATAGGGTTCGCTAAAGAAGTTTCACTACTTTCACGTGTACTGAGTTGCACATGATTAAAATTTTCTTCTTGAACTATTCATACTTCTCCTTCTTCTTATCGCCTTTTTCCTCCTTTTCCTGCTACACCTTCCCCTTCTCCTGCTTCTTCTTCTCATTCTTCTCACCCACGTCTGTTTTTTCTCCGTTTCCTCGAATTCTCTCTTTCTCAAGATCCTCCTCGCCTTTTCCATCATATTTTTCTTCTACTTTCAATTCTTATTCTTCTTCTTCAGTTCCTTTTTTAACCACGAGTCTCATTTTCATCATTCCTATCCTTCTTTCTTTCTCCTTATTGATTTTTTCGTGCCTCTCCTGTTTCTCAAATGTTTCTTCGCCTCGCCCTTTCTCCACGTCTCCTTCTTCTCCTTCTCATTATTATCGTCCTTCTCAACCCATGTCTTTCTCTCCTACTTGTCTTTGAATTCTCCTTTTCTAGCGTTCTTCCTCGTCTTCTTCTCAGTCTTCTTCTTGTCTTTCCCTTTCCCATTATTTTCCTTCACTTCCCCTTCTCATCCCATGTCTCATTTTCATCCTTTTCCTACTTCCGCTCTTTCTCCTTCTTGACTTCTTCGTGCTTTTCTTCTTTCTCAAACTATTGTTCTTATTGCTCTTCTTTTTCTCGTTCCCTTCGTACTTCTCATTCTTCTCCTTCCTTTCGCCCTCCCCATCTCACGTTTCTTTCTCCTCCTACCTGAATTTACTCTATCTCGCCTTATTCCACCTTCTCCTCCCCTTCCCATGTTATTCATTCAGTCCACCTTCTTACCCCAGGTCTTCTTATTATCCTTCCACTCTTTCTGTTTTTGTCCTTCTGGGCATTCTGTTCTTCTTGATTCTTCTTCTTACTATCTTTCAACTGCTCTTTTTTCTTATCACCTTTATCCTTCATTACCTTTTCTTCTCCATATCCGTCTTCTTTTTGCATTCTCATTCCTCGTCTCCTTCCTCTCTTTCTGTTCTTATTCTTGACCTTCTGGTCATTTTCTTCCATTTTATCTGTTTCTCCTTCCTTGTGCTCCTTTTTCTCTTTCAAGTATTTTTCTTGCCCTTACAGCTCTTTTCTTCTGTCCTCGGTTTTTTCTCTTCTTCTTATCCTTTGCCTCCTTTTTTCTATTTTTCTCCTTTTCCTTGCGCTACTTTTTAAGTTGCTGTTAATCATTTAACAGAATACACCTGCTTCGCATGTCCCCCGTAGCACGGTCGGACTGTGAAAGTTTGCCGGTGATCCATCCTAGTACTAACCGGGAGATCGTTAATGTATTTTGATTCCATTCGGCTGTACAGTTCGACAGTAAACTTCTCTTAAGTCTCTGAAGAAAATAATTTTCTTGATTATCGGAAAAGATGACAAATTAAAATAATTTGAGAAAAATATTTTTTACACGGACAATTAACATTAAAATAATATGAATAAGAAAATATTATTTTATTCTTGCTTACAGAAGTTTTTTACGTTTGTCTCCAACTTTATCAATACTTATTTACTGTAGGTTCTTGAAAGAAGACGAGTACCTAGTCCTTTCTTTTGATTTCAGACTTTTCGTTAAGGTAGCGGAAAATTTTCAATTGTCACGGTCGAATTATATGCTAGAATGAAGAGGACCGGTAACAATCCTTTACACCCGGAGGGTGTTTCGTTCCATATTTTTGTTATATGCGCCCCTGAGGCTGTCTGTTTTTCGCCGTTTGTTGTTTCAAGCTGAATTATGAGAGTTATTTCGGTGAGTTTCCTCCGGGAATTGTCAGACTTTTTTTCCCGAATCACCCGTCTCGTCTGCTCATTTTCCCAGCAGTATTGCCATACCTAAAAATGTTTTTTGCATACTGATTTTACCATAGGCCCTAGGCAGTGGCGTGGCACATTGTGTTATGATTAAAGGCAATTGAAATTCTTTGTCTTCTGTTATGTTAATGCAGTAATTAAAAACAGAATGATGTCGGGGAATAAATGAACAAATCAATATGGCGGCTTAAAACCAACCACCACGTTGACACGAAACATAACCTTTAAATTTTGATAATTTAGTCGCTCCAGTCGTTTAGACGTGAAGAAGTAACAAACATACACACTCACACACTCACAAACATTCGCCTTTATAATATTAGGGTGATAAGTAAAAGAGTTGTGCTTTTCTACCACTGGACAATTTTCTGGACACTTTTAAAGGTCAGGTTAAGCTTCAAGAATTAAATTTTAGTGATATTTCGTTTTAGGCCTCTGTTTAGTAACGTTAGGTTTATAAATTTGTTTAAATTTTGAGGTTATGTTTTTGCTAGATATGCATGTAAGTAAACCTTCTGAAATATTTTTAATGGAAAATTGCGCAAAAGTCCTAAAACAACTTTTCCGTCTCATGGGAAAAACCTCCGCATTCTTTGAGTTTACATTGGATTAAAAAAAAGATAATAGTCTTTGCCATTGTGCTAAAATAGGGTAACGTGGGGTAAACATCAGAATCTCTTGGTATTTGAGTGTAATACGTTGGTTATTCGCGTATATGTTTTATGAAAGAGTTTTTTGCTCTCTGGAATGGAAAACCACTTTCTCGTATGATTTGCATTTTTAAATAAAGAAAATATATTGGACTTCTAAACTACACAAGGAAATGGGATTTTATGTTCCTTGTTTAAAAATAAAAAACCAAAAGTAATCATAACAAGATCCTTGTTTAGAATAGGTAAATAAATTTAGGTTGTACATAATATAATATATACAGTAATTAGACAATCCTGTAGATTATTTAAAACTAAAAAAGTATTATTCAAGTTAGTACGAGTCTGACTTCTTATAAAAATAATATATAAATAAAAGAGAAAAAAATATTGTACTTTAACCACTCGCCCTTTTGCAAAAATGATGCTTTATAATAAGTACACTTCAAAACAATATATTTTTCGATAAATATTACAATTGTTGGCCGAAAGCAACAAATAAAATGATCAAGAAACGCTGAAATCCTGATTAATCACCAAAGTTATCAAACGAGTTAATTTAGTGCTTTAGTGCTATTAATTCAATCGGCAAAGTTTCAAACTCAAGTTAAATGAGGTGCCTACTTGTAATCTGTTTTATTAGAGTAGCGCTGTACTCAAATATGAATTATCTAAGTATCTTGTTTCTTAGGTACCATGGATAACCCAAAAAGTTGTTCAAAACCTAATACCCACTTAATGTCAATATTGATATTCACATTTGTTCGAAAGTTTAACTAAATGTAACCGACCGAGTACCGTAGCTTTTAGGATTTATCAAAGAATAAATCCTCTTGTCACGGAAATTAATAGATGATTACTACACTGTTAAAATTTTTTGTAAAATTACAATTGTTTTACAAAACAAAAGATAAGTAAAATTAAAAAATTAAACGAACTTACCTAAGTGAAGTTCAATTTTAATTATATGAAGCGCTTCGCCCGAGATGATCGAACAGAGGTAGTACGTCTTTTATGTCCCAATCTGCCACAATTTTTAAAGAACGCTGCATATCCTACCGATACCCAACGCTCTATCGATCCTGTGTAAACACGCCATTCTCTTGAAAGAATATAACGCAACTACAATGAAATGAGGGGTATTGGGTTTCGGGTGGGATCGATCATCTCGGGCGAAGCGCTTCATATAATTAAAATTGAACTTCACTTAGGTAAGTTCGTTTAATTTTTTAATTATATTCGCGCTTCGCCCTCTATGATCGAACAGAGGTAGATGTTTAAAGGTAGTTGCGTTAACTATCCCAATCACCTAGTATAACATGTAAAATTATAGTTTATAATTTCATGTTAGGAAATGTATAAAATATGATATTTTAGAACAATCAACTAATGTAATTATGTAAACCAACGTAATATAAAAGAATGTCTTCTAGACATTTTATATAAAAAGAAAGGGCAAATCACTCAATAAACAACGTAGGTTTCAATAGAATCGAGTTGTCTTATGAGCTACTCAATATTTGAATTGTTCGATTCCCGGCGAGGGCATGACAACAGCAACAATTTTTCCTCAATAACTTGAGGTTATGTATAATGGGTCTGATTTAATTAAAATCAATTATCATTAATTAATATGTTAAAATTACCCCTATTAAAAGTAAAACTTTCTTCAATTGCATCGTTTGAAAATGTTTTCGGCAATACTAGCAAGTTTTATTCTAAAATTTGTTATTCCAATAAATTTTATGCATTAAAGGTAGGTACGGTTTTAGTTGATAAATTTTAAATAAATGAAAAGATTGCTTCATTTAATCTTGGTCGTATTCTATTTAAAATTTCAATTAGTGGTTGAGATAACCGATAATTATTTTTTATCCAAGACATTCAAAACAGTCAAATAACCATTTTTCCAATAGTATCAATAACATATTCTTTTGGGTTGGTTTAACAAATTTATATCAAAATGAATATGTAAAAGTAATATATAATGTGCTGTTTCTATTGAAAGTTTTATGGAAATATGTTGACTGTCCAGACCTGCTTGTTTCGGTAAACTTGTGTTTTCCTGTTAGAATGTTGAGAGAAAGAAAGTATGATTTTTCAGTAGATTGTGCAATGCTATCAAAGTCCACTGTGCACAGAATCATGTCATTAGATAATAATATATATAATGTTTCTGATAGGATGGAATGGTTCGCCGATACGTTTGGAAAATTTAAAATTAAAGTCAAAAATGCCTTATTAGTAATTGATTAATTTGATAAAACTTAGCCTTGCTTATAGTCAATAGCTGTTTATTTCTTATTTTGACTTTATTCTTATATTATTGTTGATAATTACCTATATTGTTTCATTTTTGCGAGTTAGCGTACAACACTAACATTTCAATATGCACTTAAATTAGTTGTTCATTGTTATAACATTTTACTTTTGCTAATCTACATTAATAAGTTAACTTGCTATGTAAGAGGATTTGAGTCCCGTTAATGAAATAAATAAATTTAAAAAAATATGTATTCTGTTAACTATAATAAGCAATGAAGTACTTGTATTGCTTCCATTAGTCGCTAAATGTAGACTAAATAAAATGCATACTCAATTCAACGTTTTACATGCATTAAAAAAGGTGTCCCCGACTGTTCAGAATAAAAAACGACGCTTCAGACCACATTATCGAATAGCGATATCTTTTATTAACACACTTATCGTTGTTAATTGTGACTTAATCAATTATTGTCAAATATCACAGTAAATACAAGTGAAAGTGTACTGTTAATAGAGTTCCTAATTATGGCAGGTGACAACACAAAAGAAATTTTGAGAAATTTGAATTTGGAATCATTAATTCCAGTTTTTGAAGATGTTAATATTTTTTTTTTTTTTTTTAAGGAATTATAAGAAATAGGTACCTATTGTAAGTACTAGGTCGATATTCAAAACAAAATTTAATTATATTGACGAATCTCGGCAAATTCTGTAAGACCTTGTAAAATAAAAAAGTTGTTTTTACAACAATTGAGGAACACTATAAATTTTTCAAAACTCTTCTGTCATTTCTTTAGACATTGTTAATGATGAGTCAAAAACGATTTTGAATATAACACTACTATTATTGACAATGTGAGCTATGATGATGAATGTGAAGCTACTGATAAAATAATTGATGATTTAAACGTTAATATTGACAGCAATATAATGTTGAGCCCCTTTTGAGTCAAGGAAATATCCATTTTATTGAAATAACTAATTCACATGAAGATGTGGGACTTGCTGTCAAAACTGCCAGCGATAATCACTACGCATTTTATGGGCGAGACCAACTACCTGCAGCATGTATGAATTTTCTGACCATTACCACGCGTATATCATTCAATAAGAAATATTCCCAATTACTTGATAGTAAGTATTGTATGTTACAGTCACTTTTTATCGAATGGTTGTAACCTTGTATGTTTGTTATAAACATTAAATAAATCTAGTTTTGTCAATTTATTGTGTGTTGTGTGTCCTCTCGAAAATTGATGATAGGTAAAACTTACATTTTTATTTAGAGGACGTATTTACTACTATTGTGCTGCTTGAAAAATGTTTAGCGGAAAAGTTTTCCTGCATCAATACAGCTTAACCAGTTGATTTAACAATGTATCACAGTTATTTTAATAGTTTGAATATGTTGAATGAAGTTCACCAATTTGGTTTGTTCAATAAATCAATGAATGTCCAACCGATTCTTGTAGAAGTATAACTGAACATTGTAACTATTACTTTATTTCAAAAAACGAGTGTGTTGGCTGAAAAGACAAACAAGTCGACGCATTTTGAATTAACAATTTCCGTTTTGAAGCACCATACAGTATGCAGTTTAATGTTAAGAGTGTCTTATTTCTATGATTTAGTACAACATTAGGGTTCCAAGTAGTATCATACTTGGGCCGTGTTGGCCTTAAATTGAAAATCCTCGGGTAAACCGGTTAGCCCCCCCCCCCCAAGTCTTTTCCCAGTTCCGGAGATAACAAAAGGGCCAATGCTGACCTATAGCATTTTAGGGTTCTATAAGAAGCACTTTGATTAAACTGATTTGTTAAGTACGTTAATGCATGTGAAACATTATACGTGAATACATCGATACAAAGGTCAGAGCAACAGCCCCACCATGTTTGAAATATGGCTCGTACGCCTTAAATGTATTCTCAGTTATCGAAGTCAAAGTTACTTTTCCAACTTCTTATCTATGTTCATTCGAAATGCGTATGCATCAGATTTATGTGTCGAATGAACCATGTTTATTCGAAGGTAGAGTGCGCTGAATTTATGATAAATATTAGTTTTAATTCAGCGCAAAGCATGTTTATAATCATGAAATATCCTGGAAATATCAGGGAAATGCTTACTTGGGATGTTACTTAAGTCGTACAAAATAATCGTGGTAAACGATTAACAAGTAGACCTTATCTCTAATGTATATATACAGGGAGGACCCTAACAGTGGTTGTTCCAAGCAAAACGTAAGTGCCTTGCCGATGGTTGATAGACACGTTCCCATTTGGCCCTAGATGTTGGCCAGTTTCTCGTCACGTCGAATCGATGTACCAGGATAAGGTAATTTAAGTGAAGCTTTCACCTCCGCATTTAATATAGGCGGTTGAACAAATTTGGCGTTAGAGGGTGGATTATATTTTACCAAAAGGCTTCCGCCAAAGGTACTCTGGCGTCACTGAGAATTCTGTAAATATCAGGAACAATTGTTAATACAAGTCAAGACGGTGGGAAAGGTTGTATGTATGATTTTAGTCGCGAAGCCTAAAAATCAATGCGTCACCGCTAACGCCAAATATATGTACCAATGTTTATATGTACTATATAGTTGGAATAAACCCATATAATCGTCATCCCATGACGTCAACTGACATTGTCAACTGGATAAGTACCATGTGACTAAAAAACCCCGTCGTTAACTCGTAACGACCTTCCCTTCTTCGAGGGCTGTATTGGGGTAATGACATAGGTGCAAACGTCGTTAACCCGTAACGACACCCTCTTAAATCTCGTTTAAGGGGTAAAATAGCACATAAGTTGAGGAGAAATCACGTTGGTGCAAACGTCGTTAACCCGTAACGACACCCTCTTAAATCCCGTTTAAGGGGTAAAATTGCACATAAGTAGTGGTGAAGTCACGTTGGTGCAAACGTCGTTAACCCGTAACGACACCCTCTTAAATCCCGTTTAAGGGGTAAAATTGCACATAAGTAGTGGTGAAGTCACGTTGGTGCAAACGTCGTTAACCCGTAACGACACCCTCTTAAATCCCGTTTAAGGGGTAAAATTGCACATATGTAGTGGTGAATTCACGTTGGTGCAAACGTCGTTAACCCGTAACGACACCCTCTTAAATCCCGTTTAAGGGGTAAAATTGCACATATGAAGTGGTGAAGTCACGTTGGTGCAAACGTCGTTAACCCGTAACGACACCCTCTTAAATCCCGTTTAAGGGGTAAAATTGCACATGTATGTGGGAAATAACGTAGCTGCAAACGTCGTTGACCCATAACGACATCCTCTAAAATCCTTAGCGGAGGGTGGAATTTACCCTGTTCATGTACACACCCTGAACGCATGATGACTACATGTGGGGTGCGCGCAGCGCAACAGGCACTTACCAGTGCTAGGGCGAGGGTAACAAAAGGAACATTCCGAAGAGTGCATTGTAATAGAGAAGTAAAGTACGTAAAAGTCGACAATAAATTAGTTCAAGCCGACTTGTATTATTCCATCATTAAAATTTACATGTATTCGAATATTACTAACCTTTACTCAAATCACTAGAAGAAAGGCGTCTAATCCTCCTCTTAGTTGTCAATAACATATTATTTTGGGTTGATGAAGGGTTTAGATGTAATTTCGCACTCTTCATTTTCACAAATTCACTGTATTCAACACTACCGCGAAGACACGTGGCAATCTTGGCGCACAAAAAAGACGAATGGCGTGTTTACACAGGATCGATAGAGCGTTGGGTATCGGTAGGATATGCAGCGTTCTTTAAAAATTGTGGCAGATTGGGACATAAAAGACGTACTACCTCTGTTCGATCATAGAGGGCGAAGCGCGAATATAATTACAAATCAGTGTATGGCAATACAAAATTACAATACAATTTAAGTAATCTTCTAAGATACATGAGGAAATCTACTAATACCAGTTGTAATTTTACAATCTTTATGTATAAATTCTACACACATTGTGATTTTACTTGCAATAGAAAGTATTTCGAATTTACAAACATTGTTTGTAATTTGATTTATTACAATTTAAAGAAAAATTACAAAACAAAATGTAATTGAAATTACAATGAAGTCAATGAAAGTTTAAAAATCTTTTTCTTATTTTTACAGTCTTGATTATAGGATTCCATAGTGTTTTGTAATTTTACTAAAAATAAATCTGCTGTAGCAGAACTAAATCATCAATATTTTTTTTATACATTCTGGAAATGTGATGAATTTTTGAGACATAATATAAAAATAATCTATAAAAAGAAAAAATAATAAATCGAAATTCAAAATTAATATATCCATTGAACCACCCTTTCTATGATTATCTGTTCACATCATAAACGAAATTATTAGAAACGCTCGTGTTATTTGTTGTCTTTTTGCATAAAAACATGAGTTTGATCAGTGGCCGCCATATGGCGCTGTCTCCCATGTTTGCAGGACATTTGTATTCCAATATTTATGAAGCCAAAGATATCAACGCCGGGTAGTTAATAAATATAAGCAACTCAACGGTGAGTGTTGATATATCATATCATGCTTAACTTTTTAGGAATATCGTTCTATACTTTCTTAACATTAGCTGTATCAATTAATGTTTTCTTTTAATGACCATTGGACCCAAACACCATTTTTTTTCTTTGATTTTGTCACTCGCGTGTTCTCGACTTGTAAACATACTGAAATTACGAAGTATTTTTAGTATAACTTTAATAACATTACAATATTTGTATTTTTATATTACTAACTAGATTATTGGTAATTGTAGTAAAATTGCTACGAATATTTTGTAATATTCCTAAACTTAGTTGAAATGAATTGTGTAGTATAATTACAATAAAGTGTACTAAAATTAATTAACCATTTCACTGTAATTTGTTTAACAAAATTAAAATATTTGTATTGTAATTTTACTAAACAGACTATAGGTAACTCTTCAGTAAAATTACTACAAACGTTTTGTAATTTTCCCAAATTTACTGAAGAAAGTAAAAGGCACAAAAACTTTTCACAAATATATTTAAGAGATACACAACTATAGTTTCGCTATGATATAGCTTTATCAAGTGTTATTGGTATTGTACAATCTCTTAAATATATTTGTGAAAAGTTTTTGTGCCTTTTACTTTCTTCAGTATGTACAATTTTCACCAAGTAAATGCCAAATCAATATCATATTCCCAAATTTAATTGGAATTAATTGTGTAGTAAATTTACAAAACTGGATTTTACTTTTACTATATCGTGGTGCGTCACAACTTCCAACAATTGTTTTGTAAAATTACCATAGAAATTTCTAACAGTGTAGTCATAGTGTAGTAGCAATACCCGGCGTTGCTCGGGTAAATATATCACACGTTTGATGGAACATTCTAGAATATTCGAGAATTTAGAACTATCCAGAACATCCCATAATGATTCAAAACATTCTCTAACTTTTTTTAACATTCTAAAACATTCTTGAATGATCTTCAAGATTCTGGAACATTCTTGAACATTACCAAATCATTCTGAAATGTTATAAGTTATAATAAAACATTCTTTTACTTCTTAGAAAATATTTGAAACCCCTATGTAACATTCTAAAAAAATCTCCTTCATTCTCATCCCCACTCCGTGCTGTTTGCTGGGATAGTAGTGACATCAGTAGACGCCTGGCGGGGAT